>OX411307.1:147360369-148006619 GCA_948150685.1 Rhaphigaster nebulosa
ATATATATATATATATATATATTATGCTACTTACTTATTAGTTGAATTCAATGAAAATCTAAACATTACATTAATGTCGCAAAATTCTTAATTGATTAATATCGAATATTATTTTGTTGTAAGTTCCAACAACATATCATTGATTTTTAGAATTATGAGAACAAAGAAACTTTTATTTATTTTTTTTTTTAACGATCAGAAATGTTAAACAAACAAATTCAACCTCAAAGTGGTATTATTTCCTTTAAAAGCCCATTTCATGATTTTTGAAGCAACTTAAACTGAAAGTGGAAATTCAATAATTTTTATCCCTTTAATATCTCCGTAACCAGTTATTATAACAAAAAAAAACGTACAAAATCATTTTAATAGATATTGAAAAGTACTTTAATTTTTTATACGGTATAGTTTGCGATAAACCTCATAGTCATTGAAATATTCACACAAACCTAAGAAATAATCAGTTTTCTATCCCTCTTCCACTCCCCTCCCCTTAAAACCTGACGCGCGGACTCATGGACTTTTTACCAGTTATTACGGGAAGGATGATGAACAATTAAAGACAATTAGGGATTGCTAAATTATTTTGCCACTTCAATAATTTTGTTTTATTGAAAACTAGTTTCGAATGTTATGCATTCATCTTCAGTTCTAAAAACACACAAAAATTCAAAAATAAGCAATTCAAAATATAGTTTCCAATAAAACAAAATTATAGAAGTGGCAAATAATTTAGCAATCCCTAATTAGATTGATCCTTCTATACCATCATGCGGAAGTCAATTAATTAAAGACAAGTTCAGAGTTTTTTTTTTTTAGTTTTTTTTTATGATGGGATTTCGCGTGTTTTTTGTCCAATTTTACTGCAATATTCAACATACTGCATATTTTCATTTTAATATAAAACCAATTTTTGTATGGCATTTTATGGCAATCTTTTTTTTAAATATTAATTATAGGTATTTTTTCTACAATTAATGATGAAAATTATTTGAAAAATTAATCCAAACTTTCCTCAGTTAAAATGCTGCTATAATATTTTTCTAAATTAAAATATTCCTAATAGGAATACAGTAAATAACTTCATTTAAACACTTCCATGACGAGATAAGCGAACAAAAAATTCCTCGCAAGGATGGGAGATGTTAATACTTTCGTAGGCTGAAATAGAGTGTGGAGTCGCTGAGAATAATTGCAAGATTTGACATGTCACCACAGCCCGAGGGCTTAGCGGAGGCCACTAAATGAACCAGTTCAAACATGCCTGGTTACTGTAGATGAGACTACAATAGAATATATGTAATTATGAATTTCCCCCATTCAGATTGCCGTTTCGGGCCACTGCACCGTCCCTCCAAATTGAGTTAGAGGATTGAAAATTTTTACGTGAATTGAATTTGTTTTAGATACGTGCCTCAACTTTTTTCTCCTTCCTCCGCCATTTTAATATTTTCAATTTTGTATTTTGGTCATAGTACGAACTCGGTGACGGGATCTGCTGCATTTTTATTTTTTTTTTAAACGTATTTCTTGATATATATATATATATATATATATATATATATATATATATATATATATATATATATATATATATACCGACAAAATATACAAAATATTATAATATACTTTGTTCAAGGGCAATAAGTAATAGTGATCAATGTACATAATTATTGATATCTTGTTTAAAAGAAACAATAATAAAAATATATCTATAAACATAAAATAAAACGTTATAATAATAAATTACACTAAAACATATGAATAATAAAAAAAAAAATTAAAACCACATCCGTACTTGTTTATAATATTTAAAATCAGGCATGGGATCCCTCAACCCGCTCGACTCCCCACATGTGAAGAATAAAGGAGGGTTATTGGAGATACCTACACTTATCCCTCGCCGCGTCGCTGGTATTAAAAGCCAGTAGAGTCTCAGTGAGAGTACAGTGAGAGGCTTAGTACTCAAGCACTCTCGACATGAGTGGCGAACCTGGCCGTTGCCAGAACTCCAGTCGTCAATTTTATTTGCAATAGTTCTTGTTGCCGCTGCCGTTTCAAGCTTCGAGGAGGATTACAGGGATGGATGGTACTGGATACGGATTGAATCAGGTTTTGAGCGATTGGAATGGTTTAGATGAAATTTTGAAAATTTATCCGGTATAAGGTCAAGGACATGAGGACTAAAAAGGTTATGCTGTAGGAAGTATAGTATAAGTAACTTATAGCTGTAAAAAAATTTAGCTATACATTTCAGTGAAAACCAATAAAAAGAACGAACAATGTTCATCAAAACCGAGAAAAATAAATTTGCTCAAATAAATATATCCATTGAACTAAAATAAGAATAAAGAATATACAGTTATATAAAAGTAAAACGTTTCACATGAGTAAATAAAATTAGTTAAATGAAAGTAGATATGTAAATATGAAAGGGTGGCATTGAACATAATTAACGTAAAGTTGTCCTCGCAGTTATTTCAGATTTTATTATGATTAATAATCTAATATAGTCGTTCCAGTAATTTTTTGTTTGTTTTCGATATCCTTAAAATCCCTGGAAATTCCAGCAGGAGAGAGAAAAATTCGTTATTTATTGAGTAGTACTACCCTAATGCAATGGATACACAGCACGTTACATCAGAGGTATTTTATCACTCCAGGTGACGCTTGAAAAAAGAGGGTCCATCTGGTGCTAGAGTAAAAACCAAACACGTGCTCTTGACCAGCCTTCTCCCAAAATAAAAATAAAATTAACATTTCTTAGAATTTTCTTAAAAGTAGAATTATACTGCCTTGCTAGGAAGGAATACAAACAGGTGATCTGAATTCATCTTGTCATATCACATGAAAAGTAAATCTTAAGGAATGACGATATTCAAACGAAGTAGGATAATTCAGTGAGTCCAGTGTATACTTAACTCTTATCTCCCGGGCTCGGCTGGGGCAGAAAATTTATTTTCTATCATATCAGCCGTGTATTGACTCTATGGTAGAGAACCTTCCTAGGGCACAACAAGCATCTATAAAGTGGGTACCTACTCCTTCATTGGATCGGGGGATAAACCCAGCGTTTGAGCGTGGATATTGATCTCATCACAACATTGTGTTACCGTTCGTCCAAAACAGAATGTCCTTACCAGGTAGACACGAAGTCTTACTTAACCCTTTATTTATTGTATAGGCACCGGCTATTTTTGATTATTTTCATTCAAAGAGAAAATGTTTATAATCTAATTTTCAGTTGACATACACATGATGGTATAGAAGAATCAATCTAATTAGGGATTGATAAATTATTTGCCACTTCTATAATTTTGTTTTTATTGAAAAGTAGTTTCGAATGTTATATGTCATCTTCAGTTCAAGGTTTAAATAGATTATATCAAACAGAAAAGTTTGTAATGATTTGTTCTCGCACTGAACTAAATTTTCTGTTTGATATGATCTATTTAAACCGTGAATTGATGATGAATGTATAACATTCGAAACTAGTTTTCTATGAAAACACAATTATAGAAGTGGCAAATAATTTATCACTAATCTAATTAATCCCTAATCTAATTTTGCATATGATTCAAAATGTGATCTTTTAATCCTTTTAGTGAAAATTTTTTTTAATTCCATCTTTATATAAGCTCAGGATCTGAAAGAATATAAATTCACGGAAGGCATTCCGAATCGCATGGTTTCTTTGTTAAACACTTTTTGTAACAAACAACTTTTAAACTAATATTGTTGGCAAGACTATATTACATAGCCTTCCAATCAAGACAAAAAATCAATTAAACATTGTTTGTATAGTGTAGGTAATTGAGATATTTAATTACTATTTGATATTTAATTCAGATCATGATTGAATGATTTTAATGATTAGCAACAACGATTTTCAACTTTTTATGTTTTTGCATTATACTAGGCAGTGTTAAGTCTTTTACTACCAATAAATTAATTATGGAAATATGTCGAATGATTATTTACTAAAAATTTAAGTATTATTTCAATCATAGTTAATAATAATGAGTTATTCAGAAGATATTTATTTATTCTTTATAATAAATATTTTCTGAATAATTCTCTCTCTCTCACTCTCTTTCTCTCTCTCTCTCTCTCTCTCTCTCTCTCTCTCTCTCTCTCTATATATATATATATATATATATATATATATATATATATATATATATATTATCAGGAACTATGTATTTATAATCATATGTATGTTTATATTCATAGTTTATGTATATTTATAGCTATTTAACTATTATGTGGTAATTATTGGACTACCGTACGGCTGTCTAATGAGGCCCCAATATTATTGGCTGACTACTGTTAATCCAAATATTGAGGAATGCATTACTTTATTTAACATCAGAAAAGAAAAGACAGGTTATAAATACTTGGTACAGGACAAGAAAGAAAGAATAACTGACAGCAAGTTTTGGCTACCTCCAGCAACAACTTAATGGAGATAAATTAGTACTGAAAACACTGGTGTTTATACGTATTATATATACTACACCTGAATAATTTATAGATCTATAGTTATATGTATTACAAATACTATATATTATATATAGTTATTTGTAAATCTCTTGCAATATGTAAATTTTGTAATCATACATATAGTTTGCCTTTAAGGCATGGAACTTGAATTTAAGTCTAATATTTGCTCCTTATGTACAATGTAGGGAAAAGATTTAAAAAATATATATATAATACCAAATAATTACACCCTTCCAACAACATTTTAACTCTTTGACCTTTCAAGGCACTAATATTTTTATTTACTTCCGACGGAAAGATAAATAATTTTCTTTCCCACATTTAATTTGATGTTTGGCAAGGGCCTTCAACAGCTCTTGCGTTTGTTGTCTTCAGGTTTAGGAGAAGTTCTATTCACTATCTTCTATTTTCTTGATAAACCAACTTAACTGGCAGCCCTTTCCGATAGAGGTAATCTTTAGGCCGATCAAAATTGGCAATACACCTACCGTATATTTAAAATATTTGTTAAAAACTGGTTATTAAAGACCTTGCAAAACAATTTAACAAATTTTTTACCCCTTCAGGGTCGATCAGTCTCTTCCTACATGCCTAAGATTGGGGTGGAGAGTTCATCTAAATTATATCTTTATTTATCTTATATTACTATATGTGTTGTTACTCTAATTGTTTATCACCCATTTCTTTATCAAGTTTTCTTTTTTAAGTATAATTGGTTTATCAGTTAATTAATGTTACTACTGTAATGTTTATCATTTTTATTCAGTTATCATTTATTTATTATTATTTATCATTTATATTTATAGTTATACTTTATAGGATTTTCTTAGGCATGACGAGCACACAGAATCCTTTTGGAGAACCGTGTTGGATATGTTGCCAACTCTAAATAGAATAGGAAAAACATTTCTGATGAATCAAATATTATCCCCTCCCTGCATTCAAAATATTTGTACTGAAGCCATCCACTCGATAATATAATAGTAAAGGTATCGTCAGGTTTTCTCTCGATCGGAGTCGTTCAAAAAAAAAAAATCCATATTATTTTATCAGTCTCTCAGTTCATTTAATCACTCTTTTTTTTTTTTTTCATTGCATTGAATCAGTCTATTTCTAGTCCATAGTGACAAAAAGTTGGCTATTAAAAGTCTGGGCTATTAAAAAAAAAAATACAGTCCGGAGATTTTCAGAAGCTATTTCATTTTTTTTCAACCCCTCAAGCATTCAGTTTGTCTCAAATCAGAGTGAATTTTGAAATATTAAAAGTTTAATAATAAAAAGTTTGTAAACAAAATATAATGTGAAAAGTTCCCGCGAGTTACATTCTGTCCTAAGTGAATTTCGAAAATGTTCACTAAATACTTTAAATCAAAAACGTATATTTTGATAAGTGGAGGTCCATCGCACATACTTGGTACTAACGCAAAAAAACATGGGATTAATCTTGAACAAATTTTTAGTTATTGGCTCTCTACTTTTTAAAGTTCCTAGAAAATAGTAAAATTCGCAAACCAAATCATATTTTGCTCCCTTTGCTACTGATATAACACTTATATAGGGCACAAGGGCACATTCCATGGATGTGAATAATTTGTTTTCATTTATTTCCAGATTTCGAAAATGATAGTTTATTTGAGAATGACCCTAATAATGGAATAAATGTACAATTACTTGTAACATGAACATATTTATATCTATTGTAATATTCAAGTGTAATTAGCTGGATGCAATATGATTATAATGCCCGATCAAGAACTGTATTGGGTCCCCACCTTATTAAATTCAATGATTAAATCCCAAGTAATCTCTTCGACGAGGATTAATATCTCATGGATAATGCCAGTAATTACGAAACCAATAACAATCCATTCACCACGACCTATCAAAGAGCATTAGTTGCAATTGTGAACTGATCCTGCCCGATTATGTGATATTCATCAGCGAGCAAGTTTTATCTTTGGATCGCTTTGATGGATCTATTTCGACAAGTATGAATCCAATCAATTTCATCTTAATTGAAATCCAGCATAAATTAAGTGAATAACATTGCTGTTGAGTAAGCGTCGAAAACTAGGACGAGTCAGTAGCCTCTTTATCTGGATAATAAAATAATTGGGGGGTTTTAATAACAAATTAATTTGGAGGTGTAAAAACGAAAATAACTTCATGTGTTTCCCGCAATATTTACAATGATAATTGCTAAATATCTATTACACCTTAATTGCTATTTCTGAGAAGAGCTTCAAAGTTTAAAACTCATGCATTCATACCCGCCCTTGGACACCAGCCTGATATAACCTCATAAATACCTTTCCCGGAAGGTTCATGTGAAACTAGGATTGGAATACCGAAAGTAAAATATCGATATTCGATATCGCGAAACCTCATATCGATATCCACCGATACTCCGTAACAAACAACCGATATTGGCGTTAAGTAAAAGGATGAAAAAGCAAAGAAACAGTGAATTAAATGGGTATAATGTAAAACTGTGAAGAAGGTTTTGAAATAATACAATTATTATTCATAAAGCAATATGTTTATTATCTATGAATCATTAAAAAAAAAAGATTAAAATAAATTACACTTTGTCAAAAAAATGTTTTTGATTATTTTTATCTTGAAGGCATTTAACTACATTTCACACAAGCCGTGAACAGATATTAAAACATTTTCACTGAAAGTTAACCTAACTTCTATGATATTGTTCTGACAATAAAACCTATTTTCAGATCATTTAATCCAAATGGGGCTCCTGAAAGTGCTCAAATGCAGCGGGGGGGGGGGGGGGGGAGAAATAAATATACATGTATATCAGACATTCCAGAAAACCCCCAAAACCAAGTTCTGGAAAATGATTTAAAATTCATTCCTAACCTCCTCCTATAATTGATAGATTCAATTATATTTATGGAAAATTCGACAAGAGGACGGACCCATTCGGCTAGTTTCGGCATACCTGATCCTGATGGAGACGAAAAAACGTGGGTATGGATGCGATGTAGGTTCGTCGTGCTTCTTGAAGTCCGAAAGAGTTTATGACAATATTTACGCCCGACGCATTTACTCTCCCTCGATCTGAAATGCTCCCATTATTATAATACATTATGTATTATACACCTTTTTGCGGCGACATCTCGTTTCGGTTTTCACGACTAATTCTAGTTGAGCTCTAAATAAACAAGTAACAACATTGAACAAATACTAAAGGTATAACCAGCAAAGGAGTACAGATAGCAGGGCATAGGGTCATAGATCGATTAAATAATTAAACTATATGTAATCTAAAGTTGACCCTCGCGGATAAAAATTAAAAATCTGAAAAGAATAAAGGGAATTGCTAATTAAAATCATATATATTACTTCTGTTAGAGAGATCCCATTTTCTGGCAAATACTGAGCCCATTAACAAAATGAAGAGACCGTTTGAAAAATATTTTTACTTTGAGTGTGAACGAGCACTTAAAATTTTTGATGATACTACCTGTATTTATTTATTGGACCGCCATATTTTTTCTTCATGTGCCAGCCGGCATTTCCTGCGGTCGACCGAAGGTTCGCTCCATGGTAGAGAATAGATTTTTTACATCTGCTTTTAGGTAACTAAATAGATGCATTAAATCTTGGCGTGTACAAATACAACTGAATGTAAATAATAAAACTTTTAAAAATTATAGGTAATTTTTGTGAAGTAACACAGTGACAATAAAACAAAAATAGGAATTTTATACTCTTCTGAGAAGTTATAATGAAAGGAAAAGTGCCGGTTAAAATTAAGACGAAATAATAGTAATTATGAATTTGTTTATGACAGAAAGAGAGTACAATGATATTGTAAATAGTGCTAGAAGGCATGGATTATATAAGATATTTGTCCTGAAGAAAGGGGAATGCCCGAAACGTTGACAATAATGATGAAAAGAAAATTCTAATAAAAGAATAAACATACTTGAAGAAATTACTTCCCGAAAATTAACTAAAATAAAAGTAATACCAACCTTACCTCAAGTAATATTTATCTTACCTAATCTAAAAATTGCTTTATATAAAATATTTCTTCTATAAAAAAATAATATCGAAATTAAAATATTTGAAACTCGTGCTGAACCACTAATGTAAATAAATTTGATACAAACCTACGCGAAATTTTCGCACGGGCCAGCTAGTAAAATAATATAGTTGTAAAATATCAATACCATTGATTCGATAGAAAATATCTGTTTTTAAAATCGGATATATCGATATTTTGTAATTCTTAACCCTAAACTTGGCAATGTGTCCACACATGACAGTTCTTTTATTCACTTATTCTCATGGCACAGTCTAAAATTCAAATTTCCTGCCATGTTTATATATATATATATATATATATATATATATATATATATATATATATATATATATATATATATATATATATATATTTAATACATTTTTTGTTAAAAAATATTAAATTAAAAAAAAAAAAATTGTAAAGATTATTTAAAAATAATAATTTAAAAAAGTCACAAAAATGTTCTGCAAAGTTTTAGGGCTGAGCTAGAAAGTCAAAAAATTGGTTTATACATTCATACCATGAAACGATAAAGCAAAAAGGCAAAAAAAACCTCCCCTATAAAATTTAATAATCGGAATAAATCTACTTCTGTTCTGAAGCGGCGGATATGTCAACCGGATATTTCTTATACTCTTTATACTAATCCTGAAGAAAGAAACTCTTTCAGGAAGTTCAGACAAGGGCTTCCTACAAACATTTCTTCAATCTTTCTGTGTTCCCTACCCTTGGGATCCGTCAAATTCATCCCCTCCCCAAATTTCTAGGACATTATAGGTCCCCACTATTTACAAAAAATCGATCCGTATTAATTCGCAATCATGATGCAACTAGTTAAATTAACGTCCACCCATATCATTGACTTACTCCGCAAATCTTAAAATGGAAGCAGTAAATAAATAAAAATATTGGGTTATTAACGTCCAAGATTGATTGTTATTAGATTTTGTTTAATGGGCTTAATACACTTTTACAAGAAATAGAACGGATTACTACTAAAACCTAGAGGTTTTAATTAATAATACGAACTTCCGTATCTAAAATTGGAATTAATAATCATTGACACTTTTCCACACATGACACTCTACTGTTATTTCAGAAAAATATTGAGAAAATCGTACAAGTAATGTATTAAACGCAGTCATTTTATTTACTGCTTCAGAACTTTCGAAAAAGGTTTCAAAATATTTAGTTTAAATTAAATTAAATTATATTAAACTACTAATATATATAATACTGCAAATACGTTCAAACATGAAACATTAAGAGTTTCTAAATTTTTTTTATTATAATTAGTAATTGTACGGTTAAATAATCTGATATTATTCTTTTCAGTCTATCAGAGAATTATGAAGGTGAATTTAATATTCAAAAACACGTAGATGTTCATGCTATACCCTTCATAGATGAAGATTATAAAACCAAAACCTATATCACGGATGTTCAATGAAAATTGGCATAATGTTTTATGCTGAAAGTTGATGTTGATTCTATATAAAATGATTAGTTTGTACTGAAGATAATATAATTTCATTCGTGATATGATATTGGTCAATAGTTGTCATAAAAAGGAAAATTAATGTAAAATCATTTTGGGAACAGATTAGAATTTATTTTATTCTTTTATCACTTCAGCCTATAATTAATTCATCGAAT
This sequence comes from Rhaphigaster nebulosa, assembly GCA_948150685.1. Lineage (NCBI taxonomy): Eukaryota > Metazoa > Arthropoda > Insecta > Hemiptera > Pentatomidae > Rhaphigaster > Rhaphigaster nebulosa. Next base: position 147,370,583 of record OX411307.1, read on the forward strand.
TATGAAGATTGTTTTGTTTTTTTACGTTATGGGGATTTCTTTGTAAATTCTTTTATTATTCAATTGTAAAGTTTTTTTCTCCAATTTTTTACTATACTTAATATTTCAATGTGTTATGAATTTATGAAGGGTTGTAAAGAAAAACAAAATAAAGAAGAACATAATATTACTTAATGATGATAATAATAATAATGTTATAGACAAGTTTAAGCTCTGTGCCAGCACTTACGAACCTATTCAGAACGTTACTGGGGGATGTGGAGCGTTTGCTGAACAGAATACATAAAGAGGTATGACGATGTTGCCGAAGTCTATCAGGCGATTGGTCTGAAAAGAAAATTGTTGAACCCGACTGCTTGAACATTAGCTCATCTGTCTGAAAGAATGTTCAAGCACAATATGAGACTCGAGCCCCTTCCTTTTGTCAATACATACATTAACTAATTAGATTTGATAATTAATCAATACCGACTAACACATATTAATATCAATGCTCCTTCAGGGATAAAATTTGGTGCAAAAGGCATTATCTTATTAAATGAGATGGCTTAATTTCCTTCATATTCACAAATATTTTCTATAAATATAAGAAAAGGGCTGCCAGTCATATGGCATGTAGCGAGCCTCCCTTTATTGTACAGGCACAATTATTTATTTATACATGTACTTCATACTTTAAGTACATAGTTAGCCAACGGAAAAAAACCCAGCGTTTTACGAACTATTCATGCATGATTTTTTATCCCGTTTTCAAAAATTAACAGAAAGCGATGAACCCTACTGATTTTTTTTACAAATTGTCATAGTTTCATTAAAACCCAATAAAACATAAACGGTCATGTTTCCAGTACAGTGAATACCCAGGTAAAGCCTCATGAAAACACTGAGAACTTACCTGTAATTTATGTAAAAGGTAATTAGCCGACGAGGAACCTTGCAGCCGAGGTAAGAGATATAGAAAGAGGGAAAAGTTTTAGAGCTATCCTTTCAAGCGGCATAATTTACAGCGTACTGGCACAGCGTTGCAGAAAGCTCGGGGAAAAAAAAAGAATGGTATGAGAGTTTCAGAATTTATGCTAATTTATGTTTCATTTATGCTTACAGCTTTTGAGAAGAAAAAGTGAGGTTATTTTATTACTCGGCTCACGGATTCGCGGATTTAATAAATCTTCCGTTGAAGGAGAGGTACCTAGTGATTTAATGATTTTTTTCTTATCAGTCATTTAATTTTCTATGATTAACATTACTTGTAATGAGTGATTAAAATAACATCGATCTCTTGATTCGCTGAGCATCCACAACTTTTCAGTTTCTTGATTATAACTGAGCAGTTAAAGAAGTAGCGGCTCAGCCATTAAAAACGAAATTCAGATTGTTATTATTGTTATTGGTATTATTGTTAAGTATTTGCTAATGATGAGTCTTCATTCTTCATCGTTTTGCTTAATATCGCCTTGTAGCAGGAATCCGAAGCTCAAAATTGGTTTTATCTTAAAAGAAATGATTGAGTCTTCTGAAAATTTTGAGATATATATATATATATATATATATATATATATATATATATATATATATATATATACATACACACACATACACACACACACACACACACACACACACACACACACACATATAAGTGTTACGGAAATGGAAAGATTCAAAAAAAAAAATATTTAAACTTGAGTAAAATCGAGCTTATGAGATCATCGTGCAAGCGAAATTTATTTTCAGGAAAATAATAAATAAACTTATGTTTATTTTATATTACCTTTATTGTGAGACAAAGAGATTTTTTTGCTGAGATCCATTATTCTCTATTGACTTTGATTAATCATTAATTATCTATTTTCTATTATCATGAGTGGTTAGACAGTAAATGCATCATTGATCCATAGTAGTGTTAATCAGGTTAAAAGTAATTTCCAGAGATATTAACGTTTGTTAATTGGCTTATACATGACAACTATTTTTTATTTAGTTAAACTTATTACATGTAGTTTGTTTTAAAAAGGCATTATAAATAGTGATTAAACAAGATAACTGTATAATTGATAGTAATACTTGTTTACCACACATGTAAACATGTTTCAAAAACTTTAAAATTTTTATTACTAATACTCGTTTTACAAGTGTTTAATTATTAAATATTATGTGCATCCAAATCACAGATAATATTTTTCCTTGCCGTTTTCTATAAAAAAAAAAATAAAAAAAATAAAGTACTTAATATCGAGAAACCCTCAATAACGAAAATCAGCTGAATATTAGTTAATTTAGGTTCTATTAGGTAGATGTTACTATTCTTATAATATTAACATCTATGTTCTTATCCTAACATCTATTTGGTAGATGTTACTCGTACATTAAAATAACAATTTCGTCAACAATAAAATAATAACATGTCTTCTAAATGCTCAATTTTGTTCCAGTCTGTAAAAATATTCAATTTTGTTCGAACAATGACTTTTTCACTTGAGCCTCTTAACCATTCTTGGTTTAAAATATATATATATATATATATATATATATATATATATATATATATATATATATATATATATATATATATATATATATATTTCTCCAGATTCTTTTTGGCCATCGCGTTTATAAGTTTCATTTGATATCGAAATAAAAAAAAAATAAAATAAAAATAAGATTCTTAATATACATCCTTAAGACATGTAAGTGTGGTTGTTTTAGTGTTAGTGATCTCGTTTCTATAGTAAGTGATTGTTGTTGAAAATGGTTCCTGTTTTTATTGAATAGTATGATAAAGTTCTAAGTTTGGAGACAGTTCAACCCTAGTGTTAACAGGATAAATTTATTTTATGAGTGCCGAAATGATCTAAACACCTTGGATTAATTCTTTATCAAAATCAAATACTAAATTATTACTGATAAAATTCAAACCAAGGTTAAAAAATCAACGATCGCAAAATTAGGGGTTGATAAAAAGGGCACATCGTCATAATATAAATTAATGTATTATCCATTGCAATAAACTCAGTAAGCCCCGCTCGGAAAAGCCAAAGGCTTATTTCCCTCTGCCCTTTAAACCAATACGGGATAGATTTCTACTCCAGAGGGAAGGTCGCTGCCGAATCGGCCCCAAAGGGTTTGGTTATCTATGGTTAACCAACTTCAGTTCCGAGGAAACCATGGTTCCCCACCAAGGTAAATTTGCTCATAACTTTCAGGCCATAAGCTTCAAGGTCGCTAAAAAGGAATCATTAAACGGTCAAAGATCTAACCGAGGGATTGTTGATTTGTTAACTTGAAGTCTACAATGTTCAAGAAAAAAATAATTTTATAGAAATATTTATTTATAATAGAAAAAATCTTTGTTAATTTTGCGACTTCAATTTTTTTAATAATTGAAGACAAAATTATATTAAGTTCACGTACGCATAATAGTATAGAAGGATCAATCTAATTAGGGATCGATCAATTATTTGTCACTTCTATAATTTTGTTTTTATTGAAAACTAGTTTCAAATGTTATACATTCATCTACAGTTTTAAAAACACACAAAAATTCAAAAATAAGTAATTTAAAATACAGTTTGGTATTATTATACATGTTAAATTAAATGTATAGTATGTAATACTAATTTATATTACATTTAATTTAATTTGTATAACAATACCAAACTGTAAATTGCTTATTTTTGAATTGTTGTGTGTTTTTAGAACTGAAGATGAATGTATAACATTTGAAACTAGTTTTCAATAAAAACAAAATTACAGAAGTGGGAAATAATTTATGAATCACTAAAATTATATTTGAAAATTAAAAATAAGTAAACATTGTCATATTCATTTTATTTGACGTTTCGATCAGCATAATAATTTAACATTCAAATGTGATTTAATTCTTTGTATATTTTAAATTTATAATACATAAATAATAGATAAAACAATTATAATATCCAAATATGGGAAGATTGTCATTGTAAAAATGAGCTTGTTTCACAATAAAAGTCATATTGCAATGAAATCAAAACATTATAAGAAAGGCTGTCTAAGGAGAGGCCTATCGTACCAGAAATTCATAATGAACAAAATTTATAAGTATAAGTTAAAGAGTAAATTTTTAAAGCGTTTTAATTATATTTTATGTTATATTTTTTTTAATGTAAACCTAAAAACCTTCAGGCCTCAATTTAAATATATATATATATATATATATATATATATATATATATATATATATATATATATATATATATCATACTATTATATAATAGGACAGCCCGTTTTTAAGCTCTAACCGCAAAAAATACTGAAACAATCTTTATAAAATTTTAACTATATCATCTTCATGGTTCTTAGATGATTTTGAAATAATAAAATCTACCGATATCGATATAGCGACCCAATTTTTCCCTACATAATTGATTTTAGGTCAAATAAATTTAAAAAAGATTTTAAATTATTAAATAAACTAACCTTATAGATTTTTTTTTATACCGAAAGCTCTGGTAGATTATAAATTTCAGTAACAAAAATGAGCCTTAAGGAAACTAAGAAAAAAATTTACAATTACAATTTAAATTCTTGAAAATTAAGTGTGTATTATTTATATTAAAAAATGTTTAAATTATAGGGATGAATATATAATAACCTTTCTACTCTTTCCTGGAAAGGGCCTCAAACTTTGGACGGACATATGGCCATTTTAACATAAACAATTCAATTTTTTTTTTTTTTTTATGAATTAAGTATGTACAACTACATGTGCGTGGCATTTAATGTAAAAAAAAGAAAATAATAAATCATTGTTCTCAAATGGTCTTAAGAGCCAGAGATGATAACAACAAATTAATAATATAATTTTAAATATATGTTTTTATTAAAACCACTAACAAATTTCAATGACACATTTTCAATAATCTAACATTTTATTGGAGTAAATTAATTTTTAACTTTACTCTATATGTATTCAATTTTTATTGTATTTGGACTTAACTTGTTTAAACTGGTTACAGTTTGATCACAGAGCTTACTTCATGCTTTAGCCCTTACGTGACCAACCTGATGCTTCTCATTAAAACTTCTCAAAGCCTCTCGGGTAACCGACTCTGCAAATGATTATTCTTCGCCATTAGGTTTGCAGAATTACATTTTCTAAAGTTGAGTATAATGAACGTTAATCCTTTTATTTTAATTTAAATGCCATGAAATTAAATTTCTTAAAAGTTTTCCTATTTATTGCGTTTCGTAAAAAAAAAAAAAAAAATATATACAGATAGAGTTAGCCAATAATCTAAGAAGTACTACTTAAAATGATAACTTATTTTTATGGCAATAATTAATGAACTATGATATAACGACCAAAAACTTACAACAAAATATTAATAAGCCAAACGATTATTTCTATAATTAAAGTGTCACATCCAACCTGGTTAACTACAGAAATACCAGAAGGTATAAAATAAAACTAAATTTAATAATCTTCCCTATTTTATTTCTAATCCCAAACAAAAACTATTCTTAAATTATTTTAAAAAATAATAATAATAAATAATGGATAATTTTTATTTTTCAATAGAGTTTAAACCTCTGATTAATAATCTGAAATCGGGTATTTTTTAAAATATCCCCGTCAGTTACTTTTAGTAATACCAATGAATTAAATGATATAAATTAAAAGTACATATGTTTTTAAAATAATAATATTTATTTATTAGATTATTCTAATGTCCGGAAATTGACAATATCTCATAAAAATTAATTCAAAAAGGTTCCTGCCCTTGTGTCGTTGACCCCCACATAAATTCGCACAGATAATAGTCCAACATTATTCTTCTGGTACCAGCTTCAATCTTGTTTCGCCTCTTCGCTACAGACCAAAGTGAATGAAATTCTTAGAAGGATTCACCGTCAAATGTTGAACATTATATCCTTCTTATTTATCTATATTTGAATAGGATTTCCACAGATCAGAAAATATACAATATCTGTATATTCTGTACTGTATCCTACAGTATCTGATAGGATTGTTTTTTTTTTATACAGTGCAGTAACGTTTTTGCATTTCGCTCAGGGACAGCATAGTCTTGTTTCCCAATATATTCCTCCAAAGACCCATTGATGTGGATATTGTATAACGTCCAACATTGTACGTTAATTTCTCATTGTGAAGTAAGATTCATCTATTTCAACAGTTTTTCCAGTCCCTCCAATAATGAGGGGCTTCTATATAAATGAATCGGCACATATCTCTCTAAGATAATTTTTCCAGTTTTTTGTCGTATCAGAGGAAAATCCAAATTCGTCTAGGCAAAATTGTGTAGTCGTATATTTCTTTGTCCAGGAATATATAAAGTAAATAGCCTTGTTCAAACCCATTCTGGAACTACAAAACCAAGTACCATCTCTGACTCCTATTTCTTTATGGCAGCTTCTTTTATTCTTCCGTCGTTTCTCCGGTAAATTTTCATAGGATGACCCTGAGAGCATATTCTTTCTTGATGAATTAGTCCTTTTTCTTGTAAAAATCGAATTATTTTTTGAGCACTTTAAAAACGCTCATGTAAATGAATTTGATCATATGAACAATAATATAAATAGTGTCATGTGTTATTTTAGATTCACAGATATTACTAAAATTGACTGGCGGGGGGATATCAAAAAAGACTCCTGAAATATTTTTTTTCCTACGACTATGCATTTCTCGAGATTTTTCTAGAAATAAAGAACAAAAATTAAAGGCTTAAGGTCGCGCCAAAACAGATCCTATATCATGGCTGCCAATGACGTCACACATCGGGAATCTCCCCTGTAGAGTATGCTTTTTTAGTAATGATTTTTCCTTTTGTTTGATGAATTGTTTCTTTTTGAATATTTTCCAGCATTCATATTTTTTACTTCTTATTTTTAACTCATATTTTTTGTTTTCATATCTATATTTTCTAATTCAGTTTTGCTATATTCTTCCCTGTAATTCCACTATGCTTCATTTCTGTTCTCATATATTATATTGTTCTCGTAACTTGTTTTCTAGGCCCTGAAAGACGCCTACAACGTAGTCCGAAACTTCGTCACACACAGACTGTAATAATTCATTACTTTAGTTATATTTTTGTGCGCCATTCCAACCATCAAGATTTATTTAATTATGAAAATCGAGATATCCTCTTATTTCTGGTTGCAGAAAAAACATAAGTCATTTCCACCTATTTTAAGCATATTTCTATTTAAGTACGAATATTCGATCAAGTATTAATTATATTTATATAATCCTTGTTTTGTTTTTTTGGGGGGGAGGAAGGTTGCACCAAATTTTTATAGATGTTATAGCAAAGTTGTCTGCCTTTTTACCGTTAATTTATTTATGGCAATTAACCCTGGAGAAGGCGTGTGGGCTACACGTGACGATCAGCAGTTCTCGACGCAGTATCTCTCATCATGTGTTTACATTAGGGATGCAAAATTTCTTATAGCTGCCTCCCACAAACATGTCTAGGACTGGATATTGACAATTTACGCCTCACTTCCGTTAGTCATCCACAAGTTTGTTTTTCAAGTGAGTTGGGGTACTGATAACCCCCCTCCCCACCTCTACGCGCCTGATTGCGTCCCATTTTTTTCCATTGAATTTGTGATTTTTCATTCTTTCCAGGTTTGCGTAATGATTATTTTTTAATGAACAAATTGAATAATTCATACAATTGAACAATAGTCTTATAAATACATAAGTAACTTATTAATACTTTAATGAAACTACGATTTTTCACATCAATTTTAAAATGTTCTTTTATAAATTTAATCCAATGATTGATCATTTAATAACAAACGTTTTTATTTCTATTGGTTCGAACTAAATTGTATTTTTCATACATATCATTTATTTCGTTATTTGTTTTTATTAAGTGGCTGAAAGATCTTGAAGAAGAAAAGAAATTAAAAGATAAGTCGAATATCAATTGTTTACCTGTTTTAATTTTAATTGTGGTTTTAATGTAAATTTTAAATTGATGAAAATATTTAAGATAAATTTGAATATATTGTTTCTCTGTCTATGTATTCTTTTATACCCAACTAACAAGTAATTTTTTATTAATGAAAAAAAAACAATTAAAGATGGTTTTAGTTTTTTTTTTGGGACACATGTACCCCAAGCGCCTACACCAGGGTTAACGATTAGGGGTTGCAATCCTATCTTCAGAAGATCTGTAATTATTTTTTAAAAATTACATTACTCAATGAACTATATACTACATCTTTTGTACATATTCTGTACACATCTTTTTCATAAAATAAATTTAATTGCATTACCTTTATTGTGATGCGTCATAATGAATAATGGAAAATGCAGCGCTTTTTATTGTGTAATTAATTGTTCCCCATTAATTATTTATTAATTTTAAAAACGACATGAAACTGTTGAAATAAATCAGACTTATTTTTTTTCAACTCTGCGGTCCAATACTTTTCCATAAAATTTTAGTATTTTCATTATTCATTTTTATCGAATTTGTGTTGTAAAATAGCTTTGAAAAATGTAAGTTGGGCAGGGAAGGGGATTAAGGGGGAGGGTAATTGATGAAAAAGAGCAAGTTGTTAGTAAATGGTGTTCGGAATGGTTAGGACCCCTCGAGCATCCTTCGATTCAATTTACCACTCGCAACTTCTCAGCAGCTAACTTCTATAAATGAAATTTTCGTTTCGAAATACTTCTGATAATTGACTCGAAGAAATTTTTTCCCTTGGACGTACTGACTACATTCCTCACCGGGATATTTTACGAAGTTCTCTGGGTTCACGCAGGAAAAATATGGCGACTATTGTTATTATTCTTGTTGTAATACAAACTAGTATTTTCATTTAATGTTTGATATTCATAAGAAAATCCATAATATTTAGATTACTCTTAATGGCGCGAAAAATGCAATTGACCAAGTTCGTATAGATGAAAGATATCAGGGGTCAAACATAGACGTGAGAATCTCTTTGAAAACTTGAAAACAGTTTGCAATGAGGGGAGAGCCATGATCATAAAATTCTATCTGAGGAAAGGTAAGAAAACTAGAAGATATTTGGAGTAAAATATAAATTTCTGGCTGGAATGAATTCCTCTCATAGAATCAGCACTGTGTAAATATAAAAGGAGGGCTAACTTAGACTGCTAAAAGAGTTCCATTGGGTTTCAGGAAAAATGGAAAGCTTAGAAAGTGTGAAAGGAGATAGAGAAAAAAAAAAGAAAAAATGTTCTCTACCTTTATAAAAAGTGAACCAATACCACAACCGCCAGTATTTATTTCTATATAAATGAAATCATAAGAAAAGAGAGAAAAGATTTCTTATAGGAGACTCCATCTTATCGAAGACGACTTGCGAGCCGGTAATATCTGTGAATTGTACGCTGACGTTATGGAAAACGCAAAAAAAAAACAAAAAAAAAACGCAAAGGACTTAACGATTCAGTGGACACATGTCTACGGAATATTTTGACTAAACTGGTTGCCCTCAGGACATCGTGAAGATAAACGAGAGTATCATTCATAAATTATCATATATGAAGCTTATTGATATTAAACGCCCATTTACACGGTGACAGTTTACTTTCTTGACAGCATTTACTGTCATGGCAGTACTACCCCTCTATCAGGTTTGACACAATAGTTGACAGTAGCTGTAGCGACAGTTACAGTGAGCTGTCATGTTGACTGTCACATGTATACGCCTTGACAGTGAGCTGTCGCACCTTATCTAGCTTATTAATTGTAATGTTGACTGTACAGGAAATCATCAATTTACTATCTCTGGTCTGCATTTATATTTTTCAGTCCTGATACCTGGATTCGCGAGACATTTATAGGTTAACTAGATATATTATTTACTATTGTTTGGGAGACTTAGGAATATTCTAATACTATACTAACAAAATTAACATAGATGAAAATTTACCATTGTATTATTCGGAATATAATATAAAATCCTCAGATGTGTAGATTACATATCAGTCGTTGATATTAAATTTTAGGATTGAGGGTAACCATCTGAGATTCACACAAATGAAGAAAAGCAAATCCCTTCTGAAATACTCGAAGGTAGGTCAAATCATCATGTCAAACTTTATTTTTGAACTTGAGTTTATAGAAGTAAATATATTAATTGTTTATTACTAATTTATTTTACCTCTAAACATTCATAATATCGCCATGGTCCTTCTCCATATTTATCATGTAACGAAAATGCTTCAATAAAACATGAACTATCAGCTGTACCTAAAACAAAAAAAGAAAAATGTAAAAAAAATGTGCTATACATTCGTCAATATTTAATGATAAATATTCTAAAAATATCAACTAGAAACTATTATGTAGCTATTTTTTTCTAGCGGTTACTTATTATTTTAGTTGGATATGAGAATTAATTTATGTACACAAATTCAGAATGCTGTGTAGTAACTTCTTATTCTTTGTAGAATAACAATTAATTCCTCAGTGTTATAATTAAAAAAAAAATGTTTAAAAAATGAGAAGCAAGGCATGTCTAATTGGCTAGGGGGATTAGGGGAGGGAGGCAGTTGTATGAATTCACTAAATAAGGTCGTCAAAATTCAGATCTTTTTGAAATGTGATAACACTTTTCTAGTATATCCTTTTCAAAAAAATTCAATATGTAATCATGGAAGGTTTTCGTACCTCAGTAAGTAATCTTTGACAGATAAAAAAAAAATATATCGCCATTGCGTTTCAGAAAACCCACACTTATTCTATATTTTATCTAAAATAAAGGTCACCCAACGGTCTGTTGTTTTCTCACGAGGCTCATTTTAAGTTTTTTTGTTTAGCATAGTGATTCAAAAAATTAATTTATTGTATACCGATTTTATAAAAATTCTTTTTGAAGTTTTGCTTAGCCAGTTTTATAACCCGCGACCCCGCGTTCAAAAATTTAAGTTATTATTATCGACTTAAGACAATAAGGGGAACTTCATAATGCATACCATCAAGAGACTATACCATAGTTGAAATAGTATTCCACTGCATAGTAGGAAGGGGGTATCGAGAGAAATATATCGATATATTTGTTACAAATATCGATACTAATATTATATTAGTGATAAAACATAGATATTCGGTTATATCGATGGACTTACCATTTAATGTATAAAGTAATTTTCGAGTATACCTATTTAGGAGTAGTGCTCACCAGAAATGGGAAAATGGACCACGAGCTCTCAAACAGGATTAAAAAAGCAAATAGCATATACTATCAGCTATGCAACGCAGTGGTGGGGAAAAGGGAATTGGAAAATAATGTAAAATTACATATCTTCAAGTCCATATACCTACCTACCCTCATCTATGGAAGTGAGAGCTATGTCCCGTTGCACAAGCACTGGAGTAGGGCTACCGCGGCAGAGATGAAATACCTCCGGAGAATGGCAGGCAAAACAAGGAGGGACAGAGTTAGGAATGAGAGAATAAGGGGAGACCTGGGAGTGACTGCACTGAGGGAAACAGTGGAGAGACGACAGCTGGGATGGTTTGGTCATCTCTGCAGAATGGATAAGGACCGGGACCCAAAGAAATTCTTTGAAGCCAGGCCTACCGGACGCCGCCTCGAGGAAGACCAAGATTGCAATGGATGGACCACATCTCAGGGATTGGTAAAAGGAAGGGAAGGTCAATAAATGTAATGAAAGCGCTGGCTGGAGATCGAGAAGCTTGGCAGTCTTGGATCGGGGCACCTCCACGCTGAAAGGCACTAAAGGAGGAAGATAAAGAAGAAGAAGAAGAAGTAATTTTCGATTTAAGATAAAAATGGTAATGATGGTTGGTTGACTGTTCTGACTTTTAAAGAATATATCTTGTTGAGGATCAGTCACTGGTTAACATAAAACATAATTAAAAACCTAGGTATTTTTTTAAAGATGGAATGGAGACCGAAAAAAATATCGAAATAAATATCATATCCTCAATAAATCATCAAAATTCGATAATATTTATAATTTCATTAGGATACTGCCGTTTAATACAAATTTGTACATATTGATAGCGGGGCGTAGGAAATATTTCGACAAAATTAAGTGCCTTTACCTTAATCTAGGGGATCGGAAAAAAATAAATCAGTAATACCAATATGAAGTTAAATAAAGTCATAATTAATAATACTGATAAATTCGACTTAGAGATAAATTATAGTTCGGTTTTGATATCGTACATTGTAAAAATCAAATGGAAATTTGAAAACTTTTGATTCTTGAAAAGCTCATTATTGATAGTTATTCTTTGGCGATTGTGGGAACAGTTTCCAAAAAAGCAAAGACAAGGAAACGAAAATAGGAATTCTTTAATTAGTGGAGGCTCTGATATCCATGATAAACTAAAACTCTTTTTGAGATCCTCCCGGAAGATCAAACCAACACTTTTCCACTTTTCTCCCATACATAAATGTATTTATTTGAGCATCTTTGGTATTTTTTGTAATTAATATTATTTGCTTACAGTTTCTCTTATTATTGCTTCGTTCGATCCGCGCTTGATTATAGGTTACTTTATTCTATCTTTTCTATATTCAATCAATGGTTGAGGATGGGCTATCTAGCGGAAAAAGGGGGATCTTTATCAACCGTACTTAAAATACTTTCAAAGTGGTCTTTAAACTTATTCGACCCTCCTATAGGATCAGCTCAGAGATTATTATTTTTTATCTCTAATTCCAATTTCTCAGAATTGAAAATACGAGACTCGTGAATAATCTTTTACGTTTCTTTTCATCCGTATTTTTTTTTTTTTTAACTCTCCAAGCTTTAGAAATATAGAATTATATGAAGCGTTGAATATATATCTATATTATTTATAGATATCATGTAATAATTATATCTATATTACCGTTCTTTATTTAAACATAATTTAAATTTTCGATCTCATCATAAAGCGTATCAATTTCATCTTTTTATTTTTAGGATTATCCCTGATCCCTTCACAATATATAAATATATGTATTTATACAGAGTGTAACTGACAACCTGCCCTCCCGCTTTTATATTCTTGAATTTTTAGAATATCAGAATGGAAATTGGGTAACCTAAAATAAAATAAGTTAGTTTGAGGCATATTGCCGAATATGTAACCTACCGCAACATTCTTCCAGCGACACTAACTCTGGAATTTCCAATTGGATGGTGTAATTTTTTTTTACGGATTCTGATAGGAAATACAATTTCATGACGAATTCGTATCGGGCACTTTTTTTATCTGATGCATCCCTGGGACACTAATCGTAACAAAAAAAAAACACACACAGTTTTTATACAAGTTCCTAATTTCTATGAGTGAAAGCATTTTTTTTTTAGAAAACTATTTAGGTAAACATTGTAGAAAATTAAAATAATCTTGAAATGAGTTTATTTTCATTCCATAACGCTAAGCATTAGAATAGCAATAGTAAATATGATAATGAATCTAAAAGGATATGCTATTATTCATTTGTGTGAATCTCGGTAAGTTACCCTAAATCCTAAAATTTAATATCAACGGCTGATATTTTATCTAAACACCTGATATTGTATTCCGAATAATGCACACGTAAATTTTATTCTAAGTTATTTTTAGTGGTATTGTATTCCACAATATTCCTTAGGTCTTCTTAACAGCAGCAAAAAATAAGCAACAAACGTTTCGCGAATTCAGGCATCAGGACTGACAAACATAAGAAAACATTAATGTAGGCCAGAAACAGCACATCTCACTTCAAACGTCTAAAAATTACAAACTTTTTTTTTTTTTGAGAGGGAAATGTTTTATTGAAAAATAATACAACCAATCTGCTACAATCAAGGGCAATAGATATTAGGGCCTTGCGGAACCGTTCATACCATATATACAAAGTGAAAACATATAAATAAATAAGTAAAATAAATAAAAATAAAATAAACAAAATGATATAATAAGGAATTACAATAATTAAAAAAATCAAAATCACAACACATCACAATGGAAATAAATAGATAGACAATTAAATAATAGCAAAATAAAAACCAAGATAAAGATAATTTATGTTGTGTAAAAATAAAATAAATTATTAAGAACACATTCATCCCTATTAAATGACAAACTAAATAAAGATATTGCATCCCTCCAAAACAATCTAAAAAATACTGAATAAAAATGGAGGTAACATTATGCTACCCAACTACTAAAGTGATGCATTATGGCTTTTTGGTTAGTCTTTGGAAGTAAGATGTGCTATCTATTTATCCTATACATTCATATGATCTAATGTTTTCAGTCCTTATGGTGCCTGAACCGAGAAGCGTTGACTGGCTAGTTGTTTACCATTGCTTGAGATACTTGAGGTTTTATTTTGAAAATTGCAATCATTTGATAATAATAATAGGTTTTGTCTTCTTTTTTTTTCAAGTTTTGCTTTCATTAATTAATTTTTATTCTTCAGTTATCAATTAAAATGAAATGGAACTGTAAAGAAAACAATTTTATCACCGCATTAACAATAAAAATACAAAACATAAAAATATCCTTATTGAAATTTTTATTTCAAAAACACCAGAGAGGACACCACACACTATTTCCCCCAGTAAAACAGCGTGTGCCTTTGCTATATTCTTTTACTCATGATATTTTTATTTTTATGGCGTTTTGTATATATATTTTTTTTTTATTTTTTTTTTTTTATAGTGGTGTGGTAAAATAATTTTCTTCTTTTAAATAGTTAAGCTTATCCATTTTTATTTGTCAATGTTCATTTAATTTTTATCTTCATTTTAAATATTTTTTTATTTCATATACGAGTAATATTACAGAATTGTTTTGACTGGTTAGCAGATATTTTTTCAACAAAGCTTTGTTTTATTTCATAAATAAACTATTTTTTTTGTATTTCCCTGTTATTTCATTGACTAGAAACAAAGTAAATTAAATAAATTTTACTCTCGAAACACTTCTTTGTCTGGGAAAACTAAATTCCACTCCACACTTTTTGGCAAATCAGTTGCCAATTCTAGACCCATATCAAAAGAAATCTCAATTTCATTTATACGAAATAAAAGCTTAATAAAAGGAGAACTTTTCCTGAAAGTGGGATATCTGTAGCCAAGCAGGGCATTGAGAAAAACATTCATAAGTATAGTGCGATTTTAAAAATAAAACAAAACGCTTCGCTATTGGCCTCCCCTCCTCGAAATCAAACTATATTTTCTTAAAGTAAATTTTGTCTAATTTACGATAGTGTAATTGAAACTTAATTACCTTTTGAGAGTTTATGAGTGATCACTTCCTATTGGACAAAAAACGCGGCATACCTAAAATAACAAAATATTTAGATTTCCTTCTTTTCTTTGGGAATCGTATCTTTTTTGTTGATCTTGAGGAGCAGAATCAGCCCCTGAAGTTTCCTAGTTCTTAGTTCGAGAACAGACTGAAGCGTATCAAGAACTGCTTTTTAAAATATTTCTTCGGTACCTCGTGGCGGTCTCACGTATCACACCTTTACGGCAAGTTAAACTGGCTCTTCCCCTCCACTCGCAGACAATATTTCCTTGGATGTTTCCTATGCCGAATCATCGATTCCCTGCACCCTTCCTACATCTACAGCCTCCTTCAATTCAAATCCTCTGTCCACTCACAGGGAACAACATCACGCCTTTCTGACCTCTATACCCCTTCCCACTGAACCAAAACATTCGAACGTTCCTTTCTCACCCGCTACTCTGGAATTCTCTTCCTTCTAATATCCGCCATTCTGAATCTGTCTCCTCATTCAAATTCCACATTTTTCAACATCTCCTCACTTCTTAAATAGACGCTGTCTTATCATGACATTAAAATTCAAGATTAATATCATTGAAAACTAGTTTCGAATGTTATACATTCATCATCAGTTCTAAAAACACTCAAAAATTCAAAAATAAGCAATTCAAAATACAGTTCGGTATTATTATACATATTAAATTAAATCTAATTTAAATTAGTATTATAAAATATTTATGAATTATGAATTTAATTAAGACAAGAAATCAAATACATGTTGGTACTCACCAAGGTTTAAATGGATTATATCAAACAGAAAAGTTTGTACTGGTTTCTTCTCGCGTTGTACGAAGTGTGTTTTAGGTAAACGGTTTAAGGGTCGGAGGTTTCCCATTATTTCCGGTGAATAATTGTTTTTTCTGTTTTAGATGAGAATAAATTTAAGATTTGACTGTTGGAGATATTTATTTGGTCATTTAAGCAAAAATCTGAATTTGATTTGAAGAATTTTATTATTTCAAGTGCTTCATGTAAATTTAATTTGAGGCTGTTTTCAACTCGAATTATTCATATAACTCCTGAGTCATTGATGGTTTTATGTTGTTTTTTTTCATTTAAATGACTTGCAAAGTTAGAATTCTGTGTCTCATTATTATTATTATATGTGCGCATATGTTCCTTTAATCTCTGATTTAGTGATCTTCCAGTTTTCCCGTGTATTTGGCTGCACAATCATTACAATTTAGTTCGTATACTCCGCTTTTTTGGAAAGGGTCTGTTTTGTCATTAGGAGAAGGGAAATGTGAGGATAGGTTTTTTTTTTCTATTTTAAATGCAGGGTTTAATCCTAGTTTTTTCAATTCATTTCCGACTTTATTTTTAATAAATTTTAATTTATTTTTTTACCAGAAGAATGTTCTTTTTGTTGTCTTTACTTATATGTTATAATTGAGATTATTGTAAATATCAATTGACTTTTATTAATGTAGTATTTGTCCAGACATTTTTTTTTGTTTTATTTTTTACTTGTACATACTTCTTAAGGGACCCAGCCCCAGAATAAAGTTTATTATTCTATTCTATTTTTATGTACTTTAACTTAAAATATGTACATATTTCGAAGAGCATTCTGGTTTCTCAAATGGCAGTTCGTTTGCTCAACTTACAACAGATTTTAATTTCTCTACCGAATATGTTTCAATGTTTTGGTCATTTTTTGTTCATCCAATTGATCGCGATTGCCAGAGATTCTATCGGGAGTTTTTGAAAATTTCTTTTATAAATTTTTACTAATTAATATCCATATCTAAAGATACTAAAATATTTCCATGTTGGTAATATGCTAATTTGCTGAATGGAAGCTGTAAAAAATTTATTTAAAAAACGACTCTCCCAAAGGGTGGTTATGGGATTATTGGTTGTGAGCTTCTTTCTGTTTGAGCTCGGGTTGCCTTCCTTCCGTTGAGAGTATTTTGGTAGTCTTTCTCTTTAAGATGAGAGGTGAACTTCTATATTTAAATTATATCTCTCAACCGTGAAAGAAATTCCCTTTTCCTTTACCCGTTCTCTCTTTTTAAGAAAAGGCTTTTTTTCTCCAGACGTATTGAATTGATATTTATTTTATTAATTTTTTTTTTCAGTGGAATTCAATATTGTTTCTGGAAATGTTTGTATTAAAAAATAAGTTGAGATAAAAATAAATATTAGTTTAGAAAGAGTTTTGTTTTGTTTTTTAAATTAGTTCCTATATCATTTATTATTCGCTTTGAGATCAGTTTGCTGGAAAAGATTTTTCTCATTGAAAACACTTATTGGTAGGCATTATGACATTATTACATTACTAAGACATTATTGTTATAATATAACAATAACTATATAACTTCATAACTCTCATATTATATTATTAAATTATCATAGTTTTATAAATAAATTTGATAGTTATTAATTTCGATTGATCCTGAATTAATGAGAACAAAAATTCCAAGGAATAGGGAAAAATTATATTAATACATTACACAGGCATGCAAAATTTGGGTTGCAACATGTTTTTCAATTTTTGGCAATTGATTTATATATATATATATATATATATATATATATATATATATATATATATATATATATATATATATATATTTTTAGCGCTGAATCCACAAATTACCTTAATTTTTTTCTATCACGTCAGCAATTTTCGCAATCTGGAATAAATATATCGCAAATATGAAATACAATTATTTTCTCTGTACCGAAACCAGGAGTATGAGGTACCAGCTGCGAGCAGGTACTTCCCTCTAAGCCTCGAAACAAGCAATTCTGAATTTTCTCAAGTCAAATGTAAGTCTCAAACCAAATATTTTAGCTCGGACTGTGAAAAAAGCTATTAGATTGCATAGAATGAGCAAAAAAAAATTAATAAATTATAAGAGAAAAACGTTTTGAGTATATTTTGATGTTTCGTATTTCCGCAACTTTTTGACTCATTACACATTTTGAAATTTGAGTTTGAGAAAAATCATGATGGAAGAAAATGAAGGCCATTTTCGGATTCAGCGCTAAAAAATACATAAGAATCAATCATAAAAAACTAAAAAACACAACCATCGCAGGCTTCTATTATTGGTAGATTCCAAATCAAACCCTCAGGTCTCTCAAATACCAGTAAATAACTAACCAGTCAACGTTTCGCCCATTCAGGCATCATCAGGAATAAAAAAGAAAAGATCACACAGATGTAGATCAGAGAGAACACTTTTCGCAGTAATATTCTAAATTAAGAATAACCAAAAATTAGTAGCCCATAACTACAAGACAGTGCAACATAAACTCATTATCTAAGAGCATTATTTCTAATAATTTAATAACAATATATTTTGAATTGTCTTGGATCAATGTACTATTTCTTCTTAGTTTGACTTTTTTCTTTCACTTACCTACATATGAAAAATATAGGTAGGGAAAGTATGCGATAATAAAAAATTTCGAATACAAGTTTTCAACGGAAATACACGTTGTATTACCTTAGGTCCCCCGAGTCCAAATAACCAAGTCTCGCAAAATGTCTGTGTGTGTGTGTGTGAGATAAGTCTAACCCGAAAACGAAAAGTTGAACGAAACTGAAATCACGTATTTAAGGTAGGAATAGACCTGGGATGTTACAGCAACTTTTTCGCCAAAACCGACTTACCGGGATTGAGACTTTATATAATTGATTTTACACATGCTTACAATATCCTCGAAAATGATTCTAACAATTTTGACCAAACTCAATATGTCATTTTGCAATTGAATGACATTAAATATCAGCTAGGTCTTATCCTCATAGAAATAGTCTGACAGGGCTTACTTGCCGAATTTTCAAAATTTCCTCCTCTAAAGTACCTTTAGTTTTTAGTTTTGTTTATTTGAAATAATTTACCTTCATCATTGTTAGTAGTAATGAAAACGGGATAAATATAAACTATAAATGAATTTGATAATTTACTAAAGGAGAAATACTTTCCCAGGTTGGAAAACAAATAGTCGGAAATAAGAATAGTAATATAGATGCGTAATACGCGGCAGGAAATCTAAATATTTTAGAAACATTAATATCTAACATATAATGTCGTAGAAGGTATTGGTGAGTGACGAGAAACGCATGAGCTTCAGTTATTGGTGTAGATAATAATTTATACCTTTATGTTATTTAATGGAAACTAAATAGAATTTCCATTGAAACTTTTAAAATTTGTTTCAAATAAAGTGGTAAGTGAAAGTTGTGTAATGCGCGCTCCAGATTGTTGATGTCTGATGTCCTATCTGATCTGCGTTCATGTTATCTATCTCTATCCTGATGCCTAAAATGGCGAGACGTTAATTGGATGGTTATTTAATGGTAGTTGAGAGACTTGATGCTTTGTTTCGAAACAATAATATCCTAACATTAATCATGAGCTTCCGTAAACTCTGTGCCTATTTCCCGTTAAACCAGCGCTCCAAACCGGACTAATAATATGATGTTTAATTTCATCAATCCTGATTAAGAATAGGTCGGTAAAATATATCCAAGAAGGCGTGTAAATCACTTTTATGCCTCGGCTGTACAGCAGTAGTTAGTTTTAATGAAACGACATCGGGCCCGGGGAGGAAAAGCATTTAAGTTTCGGGAAGAAGAAGCGAACAGAAAAGTTGTTATCTCTCCGACAGGATCTATCTACCTAATCTAAGGCCTCAAATTGCCTCAGCTCTTTCCCCATTAGCTCCCTCTGGATTTAAGATATATATTTTTTTTCTTTTTAGAGTTGAGTCGCTTTTCTTTTAATAGGGTGTACTTGGGCGAGTCGTCAGCATATCGGAAAAATCCTTGAAATAAACTTTGCTAGGTCCAATTTAAAAAATAAGTAAAGTTGTAGTTAAGCATCTCACGGAAACGACCTGACGCTCCAAATTGGTTTCCGTCATAATGTTAATATATATAACTCCATCATCTTGTGGATATGATATAGCGAATTTTCAGAACGTTAAAAAAACTATTCAAACAGATTGATTTCACAAGTGTCGATCAAAATGGAGTCCTATCTAAAAAACAGGGAATGGGGGCTATTAGATGGTTTTTCCTCCGAATTGGCCGGAAGAAGGTAGGGTGGACCTAAACCGATTACATAATGTGTTAATAAACAAATGCTCACAGGAAGACATCTTCTTATTGTCAAGACCACGTAGCTGTTTTGGGTGAATTAAGATCTCTACCGCCATCCTTAGGTAAGCTACTTCACCGAGCCAAGGAATTAGAGCGATACCTCTTTTCAGTGAATCGCCAGGAAAAGTCTCTCCTCTTACTTTTACTGATCTGATGCCTAGAATGAGTGGCTGTGCCCATCACAAAACGTTATATTATTTTATTTGTATTGCTTTGTTTTCCCTTTATGACAGTCTAGAACAGTGGCTCTCAAAGTTGGTGCCGTAATTTTTTTTTAATAATTAAATAAAATAAAATATTAAAGTATTGAATTTAAATTAATTAAACAATTGAAGACATGAGTGGATGAAGGTGCTATGTAACAAATTTTCAGATATTGATGTTTCTTACGAATGAAGGTGATAAGTGCTTATCTTCGTCTTGTATTATTAACAACCCAATATTTTGGTTAATCGCATGATTTCTCTGTTGAAAGAAAAGATTATGATTTTTAACAAATATTTAAAGAAACTTTATTAGTAATTTTCTCAAAACATTAAATTTGTAACTTAATAACACAATTTTATAACACAATCATCCACTCATGTCTTCAATTATAAAAAATAACATTGCTTTTTTATGTGGATTTTAAGTTTTTTATATTGATATTTTATTTACTTCTACGGTTCATAATATCATTCATCAAAAAAATAAATAAATAATAATAATAACAGGGCTCTTTTGATTTTAGTTTAATAATTTGAGTGTGCCATCAGACAAAAAATGTTTGAGAACCACTGGTCTAGAATATGTCTTTTGGTTTCCTAAATTTTAAGCCTTTCGGTTTTTCTGTAACTATATCTTTATTACGTACTATTGGTGCATACACTATATTTTTTTTAACACACGGAGAAACTTGTCTCTTCTATTTGTTTCAATTACTAAATGTTCTTGCATTTTTCTGGATCTGACGACAGCTATTATTATTTGTTCGAAATTCATACTGCCTGAATCTATTTCCTTCGAATGCTTAACAATATTTTTAACCATCCCTAATTCATTTATGTTAGCAGCAATATATGAAAATTGAGATCTGAAAATGGCTCCGCACGTGGGAGAAAGTTTGCCGGAATAGTAAACAAAAAATAAAAAATTGAAAACAAAATTGATATAATATGAGCCAAAATAATATATTTAAATAAATTTACGAAAATTAATAAATGAATTTTGTGAAAAAATCTCTAAAATGCCTTCTACATATCTTCTAAAACCATTTTGCAGTAATGAATGTTCAGTTTTTTTTTTCTTTCTTTTTTATTACCTATTATATATCACTATGACTAGCAATTAACATACATCAATAAACTAACTTTTCTCAAAGTTTGGCAAACTTGGAAAGGTTCCAGGACAAACTTGGGTCAAATACGAAATGTCAACACGTAAGGGAAGGCTTTGACCCACACATCTCCTTTTATTTACACAACTGACGATGTTACACACATTAGGTATGCATGAGTTCATTTTTAAGCTTAAATACATAATTTATATAATTATTGAAAATAAATAAAATCAGATCTAATGAGTTGAAATAAAATTCTGAATGAAAAGTAATAAAAGATATTCACCTTTTTCTTCTTATCTGGTAAGCAATTGATTGCCAAAAAGGAAAAGTCTTATAAAAAAAAAAAAAAAAAAAAAAACTTTTGAGATCAGTTTCCTCATAGGAATTTTCCTTGTATTGTATATGTTATTCGGAGAAGTATAAAAATATATTCCGCTTTCTTCTTAAGTATCTAATATAAATATAAGAAATAAAGATTTTGGCCGGGTTTGAATTAGTTTGTAATGAAAGCATTCAAATTTAGGTTTATAATTAAATGAAATAATTAATGACACGATTTTTATTAAAGGGCATAATAGGTGTGTTGGACGGTGCACATTTTCTAATGAAAGAACATTGTTAGGTTAAATACCGTAGCTAAACAGATATTTCCTGGTTTCAGTGATTCTTAAAAATTTTCATTAAATTCATTTATAAATTTTGATAAATTTGTTTCAATATATTATTTCGGTTCATATCATGTTATATCAAAAATATTCTTTTTCAATTTTTTTTTTTTTTTTTTAATTTCAGCAACCTTTCTTCCACGTAGGAAGCCATTTTCAAATCTAAAATTACATACATTATTGTTAATACGAATTAATGAGTGATAACTAAAAAGCTAGTCAAACGTTCTAAGAAAATAGGCTCAGACTGTACGAGTTCCGAACAAATAATAAAAGCTGTCGTCAGATATAGAAAAATGCAAGAAAATTTAGTAATAATGGAACAAATAATAGTTAACAAAATAAATAAATAATTTCAAATGCTACACATTCATCTTAAGTTCTAAAAACACGCAGACAATCGAAAATCAGCAATTTAAAATACTTTCTCGAATTATCATATTAAAATACATTTATTTCCTAATTGACATATCTTTTTTTTTTTATGAGAAACAGTGTTCATTGTGCAGCCAAATACACAGAAAAATACATGGGAAAACGAAATTTAGAAAATCTGGGAGATCACTTAATCAGAGAATAAAGGAACATATACGTGTATATAATAATAAGACAGATAATTCCAACTTTTACAATACATTTAAATGAAAAAAAAACATAAATTCTTTAAAGACTCGGGTGTTAAACTTATACATCACGTAGAAAACAGTCTTAAATTAAATATTTATGAAGCACTTGAAATAATAAAATCCTTCAAATCTAATTTAAATGTTTGCTTAAATGACCAAATAATTATCTCCAATAATCCTATCTTAAATTTATTCCCAGCCATATCAGAAAAAATAATTACTCACCGGAATTACCGGGGAAACCCCGATCCTTCCTCCTAAATCGTACCATTTGCCTACAAACCCCTGACCTTTCTTTCATTAGTCATTTCCATTACGAGTTCAGTGCGAGAACAAACCAACGTAACCTGTTTTGTATAACCTGTTATAATCTACTTAAACCTTGGTGAGTACTAGTGTGTATTTCATCTCTGGTCTTAATTAAATTTGAAATTCATAAATGTTTTGTAATACTAATTAATATTACATTATGTAAGTAGTTAAATTTTAATTTAAGCTTATAAATATGTATAAATGTATAAATATTTATCATACAAAAAAGAATAGTCAATTAGGAAATAAATGTATTTTAATATAATAATTCCAAAATGTATTTTAAATTGTTGATTTTTGAATGTTTGTGTGTTTTTAGAACTGAAGATGAATGTTTTGCATTTGAAACTAGTTTTCAATTAAAAACAAATTTATAGAAGTGGCAAATCATTTATCAATCCCTAATTAGATTGATCCTTCTATACCATCATGCGTACGTCAACATATCCGAATTTTTTTTAAATAGCACCTTCATCCACTCATGTCTTCAATGGTATAATTAAATTTAATTTAATACTTTAATATTTGATCTAATTATTTAAACAATTTGCGTCACTCACTTTGAGAACCACTGTTCTAGACTGTCATAAAGGGAGAACAAATCAATAAAAATAATATAATATAATATGTTATGGGCACAGCCATTCATTCTAGGGATCAAATCAGTAAAAGTAAGAGGAGCTGAAATTCACTGAAAAGAGCTACCGCTCTGACTCCTTGGCACGGTAAAATAGATGAACCAGGGGTGGGGGTGGAGATCTTAATTCACCAAAAAGAACTATATGACCGTGAGAATAAGATGTCTTCCTATAAGAATTTGTTTATTAACGTACAATGTTATCGGTTTCAGGTCAATTCGGAGAAAAAAGCATCTAACAGTCCCCATTCCCTATTAAATTGCGAATATTTTTGTATCACCGTATATATACATTTTTATTAGACATTTAAATATATACCTACTGTAGTATGAACGTATAATATATGCATATATGTTAAACTCTCAACATGTCACTAATGTCTTTGTGTGAGTGATGTATTATCTCTGGTTTGTCTTTTTTATACTTCGGATGTGAAATATACTGGCTCTGGTCTGTATATATGTGACTTTATCACATCTATTTTTCTTGATGATCCCTGAATTGTCGAAACGTTGACTGGTTAGTAATTTACGGATATTTGTGAGACGTAAGGCTTTATCATCAATAATAGGAATCCATAAACATTTTTTTATCGACATATAACGAAATATACCGACCCATATTAGCATATTTTTAATTCATAAATCATCTCTACTACAAAATAACTATAAATGAACATTACATTCCTTGGAGAATTCCAGAGTACGAAATGTTTAGGGATATAAAAAGTGCGTTCCAGCATTGTAAATTACTTAAAATTAGGATTATGTTTATTTACAGCGTACTTATATTTAATTAGATATTTTAAAAGCTACGTTTTAAGCACTCCAAATCCTTTGTGTACCTTTCTTCATTTTCTAATTTTTGAGTACCATTTTTCCATATTGGAAAAAATGCAATTTTTCGGCTAGTATTATGGTGCAGAGAAAACGCCATCTTATTTCCTATCTGTAATTTTCCGTTTTCCCCTTCACTGCATCACCCGACAGGCAGGACGCCAGGGAGGAAAAGCGGGGTCGTATGCAAAACAGTCTGGCGGATCATGTCAACATCGAGGGATCCGACAGAGCCTGACGTCGGAATAATTAGGAGGTCGCAGCATCAAAACTCATTTTAGATGACCATCAATAGGCTTCCTATCATGCATTTTAAATGTCAAGGCATGAAAAAAAAAGGGGAGGGAGCAAACTACATAAAATGGGGATAAGAAAATTCATCATGTACCATAACATGACTATTGATAAATTTCTGTAAATGTATCTTTTGAATTTCTAACCATCGATTAGTATCTAGTGCTCCAGTTTGAGGAATTGTTGAAATCCCCTCAAAATCATTAGTATCAGAAGCGTGATTATAGGCACAACATTCGTCATCAGAAAGAACTGGAAGCTGGTGAAATGCTTGGATCGGTACTGCCTCTGAGTGAGGAACTGGGCGTCTTGCAGAGACTAAATCAGGATAAGTCCACTTTCTACGGTTGTTTCGATTGATCCCATTAATATTTACTCGACAGAAATAACAGTCATCGATGTGGTTTTTTGGTTCTCTCCAAAGCATCGGTACTTTCAATTTCAATTTTTTTCTTTTCCCGCTAGTCCACTGGCGTAAATGTTCTGTACTAGTTTTACAAACCTGATGCGGTTCCCAGGATTTATCCTGATCACCGAACTTATCACCAAAGTATCCATGATAAACTCTCTTTAGAAGGTCACTAACAGTCTTTCTGTTATCTTTTAATGTGTATTCTTCGCACAAGTAGCAAAACACATCAGGATGATTTACACAACTTCTTCTACTTTAATTTATTTTGTATCAACTTCGATCTATCCTTCACGGCTAAAATTCACAAATTGACCTCAAATTTAGTTGAAGCGTTGAAATGAAGGATGGGATTCCCAGTGAAGAAATGGGGATTCCTAGCCTAGTCAAGCAGCATGGAAATGGCTTGAGTCAAGCAGGTAGTTTTACTTCTTTTTTCACACTTATCTCAAAAAGTAGAGCTGATAGAAAAAAAAAACTGATTTCATAATTCGATTAAGCATCCCAAATATAGCTAAAATCAGTTCCAAAATCATAGGCATCAACAATTTTTTTTTCTCTTGTAGGCCTGTGTTATAATTTCACAGGGTGGACAATAGCCCATGGAACTGACAACTACGGTGGTTACTGATTCTAAACTTCATCAAATAAGATTAAAACATTTTAAATCCTTTATTAAGTTAATTTTTTCATGTTTTTGTTAAGTATTTTCTTTAATTTAGTTTGTTCAGATTTATTATTTATGATTATCAAAAAAAGTGACTTAGATCTCAAAAATTTAGATTATTCCCTTAATCATTGGTCAAAGAACAGGTCCACATTTTAATTTTTTTTTGGAGACCACTCCTTTATCACTGAAAATCTCCCTTTACCTGAGAATCGCCCTAATCCACATCAGGAGAATTGAAAGTTGAGTGAGAACCCGATGGCAACAGATGATCAGGACTTTAGTGAAAAAGCAGAGCACTGCCAAGTCACTTATTGTGATATTTTACAAGCGTTTTTTTTTGCCACTACTGTTTCAATATACGAAGAAGATTACAGGGTTGGGTAGAAAAGAATTTTTTTTAAAGCTGTATTTTGTCTCTGACCATGTGATGAAAGAAACCGACAAAGAGTTCTAGGCAATTTGAGGACATAGATTAAAGGGAACTACCTACACAAAGGCAGCTAAAAACCTGAAAAAGAATTGAATGGAAAATAGACTCTCTGAATTTAAATATCAAATATGAAGTTCCTAATCGTTGTTTTGGGGAACGGGGGTTATTGTTTACACTATTTTGGAAACAAAATTTCTCGATAATGGTAAATAGATTAACCATTTAAGAACATCATGTGACGAAAACGACTACGACGTATAGTTATTTTGCTCAAATTTACTTTCTTTTTTCTAAAAATCGAAAAAAAATAAAATCTATATAGTTTAGTTTACCTAATCCCTTGTCCTATTTATTCAGGTATAGTAATCCTGAAATCACCCTGTCTATTGTTTTGTTTATACTGTTATCAGGTCGGAAGAAAGACATTCCCAAGTGTAAACAAAATTTCGTTGTTGTTTTTCTACTTTATTAACATTACATTACTTCTAATTCTATTTAATCGTCATTTATAATTCTGTTCCTAATGTAAAATAAAAGATTTGTGGATTTTAATAAATAAATAATAAATTTTGAGCTTTCCAACCTATATTTTTTTTTTATTGAAAATTAGTACCCGTTTCGAAAAACCCACTCTTCTTCCTCACCAGGTTCTTAATAAACAAATAATAACATACTTTTATTTTAAATAACATCTCCCATTCAAAAAAATAAATAAAGAGTTCGTTTTTCTTTCAATTTAAGATTGTGTATTGCCATTATTTAAAAAAACTAGAGTAAATTCAGCAAATCTGTTATTTTTGTAGTATTTAAAAGACCAGAATTATCCAGATTCGGCTCTGGAACCTCGCGTCGCAAAATCACTGTTGCCCTGTAATATAGATAGGGATAGGCTAATTTCTATATCAAATCCGCAGTAGTTTGAACTATCTTAAGTCACGAAAAAGAGAAAAAGCCAAATTTGGAGAAAGGATTGATCTGCTTCGAAGCGGTTTAAATAATAAAATTTCAAGATCCCATTAGATGCTGAACAAATATCCATAATTCTTAATTCTAAATTAAAAAAACTATTATCAGCGAAGGGTGTTATTTTCACGTTTCGTCATTTAAACCGTGAAGATTACGTGCCGACGCCTATTGTTGAACAGGGATTTTGGACCACCATTCCATTCCGATCAAACTAGGAAAGTTGGTGTAGACTCTGTAATCTCGTCAAGTGGGCGTAAAGGGTTCGAAAATGAAATTAGCCGAGTCACGGAGTTGGGACTTGGCTAAATTTAATAGGTTTCAATTTCAATCAACCACCAGGGCCTTCCATAAAGTAATAAACGGATCAGATTATCATTTAGTTAACCGTAAAGGGGCCGATAGGGTTCCAACTTGGCCGGCAACTTACTCTGAACTCGCTCCGAGGGCCGCTGCCAGGGGAAACATTAGATACCGGGGATTTTTCAAGGGGGGAGCTAAAGGGGAAGGGAGTAGCTGAGACCGGATCAAAATTCCCAAAGGGTCCGCTCCCCCTAACAGCGAAAGTTGTCCCACCATCGTATTTCTATAATCCTTACACCATGGACAGCTTGGGTTATAAAAATTTCAGATATCGACTCTCTTTTCGTACTGGAGGGAATAAACACCTTGTAGGTGCGGACACGGTGCGAAAGGGATATTAATAATTTAACTGCAAGACTTTAAACCTGCTGTTCCTTACGTATAGTTGGTAGCATCGCTGCTTGCCAACCTACAATAAGTAACCTACTAACGGTCTAATCTACAGTGACTTTTTCACTGTCTCAGATTTTTTTAATAGAATCATTTCTCTCTCTCTCTCCTCTCTCTCTCTCTCCTCTCTCTCTCTCTCTCTCTTCTCTCTCTCTCTCTCTCTCTCTCTCTCTCTCTCTCTCTCTCTCTCTCTCTCTCTCTCTCTCTCTCTCTCTCTCTCTCTCTCTCTCCTCTCTCTCTCTCTCTCTCTCTCTCTCTCTCTCTCTCTCTCTCTCTCTCTCTCTATATATATATATATATCTCTCTCTCTCTCTCTCTCTCATTGTTCAAACAAATCATTCATTTAAAAAAAATTCTTAAAAAAGGGTGTGAAAATTATTATTCTTTCAGAAAAAATAAATCCTTTAATCTTCTTTATTTCTTTTGTCCTTTATTAATTACATTATACTACGTTTAGGGCCCATCTTGCCCATTCCCAAGCCTGTCATCTTCATTTGGTGTTATTTAATCATTTGATATTCCATCATCATCATCATTGTCTATCCTCTATGAACCGCATTAAGCAGTGTGAGGAGGAAGTCTACAGAGCCCTCTCCAGCTCTGCCGGTCCTCTACAAGACGCCTTCTTTACCTCATCTTCCCATTTTCTTCTTGGCCGCCCTTTTCCTCGCTTGCCCTCAACTTTAACTCGATAGATTTCGCTAGCGATTCTGCTTGGTTCCATCCTCAGGAGGTGCCCTAGCCATCTTAGTTGACTTTCCTCTATTATATCGTTTGCCGACTTAACATTGAGGTTCAACCTGATGGTGTTGTTGCGTATTCTATCTCTTCTTGTTTTTCCTTCGATCTTTCGAAGAAATCTCATTTCCGATGCCTGTATTCTCGATCGATGTTTCTTTGTCAGCGTCCATGATTCTGACGAGTACGTTAAAATGGGCAGAAATGTCGATCGGAATACAGCCACTTTTGTTTTCTTTTCCACCTCTCGCCTGCTTAGAAAACCTCTCTTCACTGCTTCAAACATCCTGCCCGCAGCTGCGATTCGTTCAGTCACTTCCGAATCGATATATCCATATTCATTAAGGTGCGCACCCAGGTATTTGAAGTTTTCTACCTGTTCGAGGATTTCGTCTTCGACTCTGATGACGCGCATGTTTCTCCTGGGTTTCTTCCCAACCCTCATTAGTTTTGTTTTCGCAGGGTTCATAATCATGTTAATCTTCAGCAGTTCTTCTTTCAATTTATTAATATTGTACTGAAGATTCCTATCAGTGTCGGAGAAAATGACAATGTCATCGGCGAATGCAAGTAATGAGAGGCTAACTGGTCTCAGATTGGCGTATCCTAGGTGATATTTCCGCATTTTCTCTTTAGCCCTCCGAATAGCTGAGTCCATAACTAAGATAAACAAAAGTGGGCTGAGACTACAACCTTGCCGGATTCCTATGGTAGTTTCGATTTCCTTAGAGGTGCAGTTGGCAAATCTTACCACGTTTCGTGTTTTCTTATAGAGACTCTCAACCGCCAGGATATGACCATGATCGATCCCTTTTTCTCTTAAGGCCTCTAAGATATCTGACTTTCTTACTCGATCTAAGGCTTTTGTAAGGTCAACAAAGCACACGGACATTTACCTTTCTTTTTCAAGTACTTTTTCGAAGACCTGTCTCATAGCAAAGATAAGGTCTTGGGTGCTACGATTTTCACGAAAGCCGTACTGTTCCTCTTCAAGCAATCCTTCGATTCTTCTTCTTATTCTCTTTTCTAGAATCTTAGAGTAAATTTTACTTGGTACGCTTAAGAGAGATATACCTCGGTGGTTGTTACAATCTCTGTTATCTCCTTTCTTAAAGATAGGGACAATGACGGCTACTTCCCAATCTTTCGGTATTTTCTTTTGCTTCCACACTAAGTTTAACAGATGCAGCAAAATTTCTTTTCCTTTGGCCCCCATGTATTTTAGCATTTCAGGAGTTACTCCGTCACTTCCTGCGGATTTCCCGAGTTTCATACTACAGAGTGCTTCTTCCAGTTCGTCATCATCAATAAAATCATCCTCTTCCCAGGGTCCTATCTCTCTTTTCTCTTCATCTATGGAGGGCGTTTGTCCATTCTCATTCAACAGATCTTGGAAGTACTCCCTCCACCTTTCCATTATATCATCCTTCTGCCTGAGAATGTTTCCTTCCTTATCTTTGACGAATTTCAGGATTGGTGCTCTTTCCTTTCTTAATCCCTTGAGGACTCGATAAAATAACTTTTGATTTTGGTAGAAATCGGATTCTAATTTTCGACCAAACTCTGTCCAGGTAATCCTCTTGGCTTCTATAACTTTATTTTTAGCCTCAATTCTTTTCCTCTTGTACTTTTCGTAGTTCTCCGGTGTTTTGTGCTCGAGGTATTCTTTCCAGAGGGTCTTCTTTTCTCTTATTACTTTTTTAACCTCATCAGACCACCATGCTGTTCTCTTGTGTTGGCCTCCAATTCTTTTCTTTCCACAAACCAATGTCGCTGCATCCAAAATTATCTTCTTTAAGTATAACCAGCTCGTTTCTACGTCATCCGAATCACTACTATCCACGGGTAGTCCAAATCACTGGCCATTCTTTCTATTTCTTCCTGGTAATAGGTAGCGATTTCATCTTTTTCTTTCAACCTATGTGCCTTCACCACTTCTGGTTGGATCCTTCTTGCGTGATATTCCATAAAGTCATTAATTGAATCCATTTTTTTTTAAATATTTGCTTTCTACATAAGACATTCTCAATTGTCGTGCCATTTAGTCTCTTTTCAACTTGACCAAATCTTTCACATGTTGCATATTTGCAGATTTATCATGAATAATAAGGACAAATGGAACTTGGAAATGGGCAAAATGGGTCTGAAACGTTGTCTCATTTAATTAATAAAGGACAACAGAAAGGAAGAAGTTTAAAAGTTTTTTTTTTCCTGATAATATAATAATTGATACGCCTATTTGTAGAAGAATTTTTGTTATATAAATAATTTGTTTGAACATAAGATATTATATAAATATGAATAATACGGATAGGAAGACTTAATTATAACTATAATGTGAAATTGTGAAAGTGCTGACGGAAGTAGTTAAAATCTTAAGAAATGCAACGTGCGAAAGAATAAGTTAAGTTAGTGTTGAAAACAGACTAAATGGTATGACAATTAAGATTGTCTTATGCAGAAATTGAAAAAATTAATAAAAAATGGCTTTAAATTAATGACTTTGTTGAATATCAAATAATTAAAATACCAAGATGACATGCTTAAAAATGGGCAAAACGGGACCGAAACATTATCTAGTGTAATAAATAAAAGAAGAAAGATAGAAGTTTAAAAGGGTTTATTTCTTTCCGAAAATATAATAATATAATTGTATAGGTTTTAGTTTTATTGGGAGTTCTGATAGTTTATTAATAGTTGAAACTTGTACACACTTGAAATATACGTGAGGAAAAAATTACCCAAATCAAAGTCACTTATTTATAAATATTTACATAATTAAAGTTCAATTCTAAATTCCTATTCTGCCAATGTATCAATTGAAAATTAGAAAACAGCCGAAAAATTATGTACATTCAGTCATAAAACTAATCCTAGCATACGCCAGCCCCATATGCCAGTTGAAATCAATCAGAAAGAAATTGCTCAACATCATGCAATAAAACAAGTCAACAACGAATAATCTGGCGAGAGGTGTCCAATGGACTTGCCACTGAATGAAGAAAATTAATTATAAACTAAAAGGGGTTTCAAAAAATTTGTAGAAGAAATAAAAATGTTGGAAATAATTGCAGTAGTGGCGAAAGCACTTTGCATTACTTCTCTGCTCACCCCAACTGTTTGATCATTACCTGTTATACCTCACTCACGTCAAAACACACCCGTTACAGGGGTATTAGCAAAACTCCCGTCCACCAATCAGGAAACATTCCTCTTTTCTTGCAAATGTTAAAAATTTCTTTTTCATATTGTCTCTAATCTGTGTTAAGTTTTCATTGAGAACTTTACATCTTTCCATGGTGAACTTTGTATTTTAAGCATTTTAGATTTTTATCCAGTTCAGGAATCGTAACTAAACAAAAACATGTTAAATAGAGCACTAAAATACTTTATAAGAAAAAAAGAGTACGCTATTTTTTGTTTTTACCTTCACTTACTTATATATGAAATACATAGTAAGAGAAATTATTGCAATCATGAAAAAGTTCGAATCTAAGTTTTCATCGAAAATAAATGTTTTAAGGTCCTCTGAGTCCTAATGACAAGGTCTCGCTTAATGTTCTGTGTGTGTGTGTGTTTGTGTGTGTGTGTGTGTGTGTGTGTGTGTGTGTGTGTGTGTGTGTGTGTGTGTGTGTGTGTGTGTGTGTGTGTGTTTATATCCTGTCTATCTCAATAACGAAAAGTTTTACGAATCTAAAATTGCGTATTTAGGTAGGTATATGCCTGGGATGTTACAGCAACTTTTTCGCCAATATCGACTTACCGGAGGTGCCACTTTATATTATCGACTTTACACATTTTCTCGAAAAAGGCTCTAACGATTTTGATTAAACTTGTTATATCAATGTACAATTAATAGCTAGAATCAATCCTCATAGTCTGATAGGGCTTAGTCGCCGAATTTTCGGAATAGCTTCCTCTAAAGTACCTTTAATTTTGTTTATTTGAAGGTTATGTGATGCGCGCTTCGCACCATTTTTTTTTTTTTTTTTTTTTTTTTTATAATCAATTTTCATTCGTCAGAATAATTTTGAATTAAGTCTATGAACAGCCTTATTTTTAAAAAGGATGGATGTCGGTATAAAAAGTAATAGAGAGCTATAGAGAGCGCAGTTTGTAACTTGGGTTCTCTTGCTATGATCCAAGAATGTGTTTAGTCAATGCGTTCTCAGTTCTAGTCTACGGTACAAATGCAAATTGATGTTGGCGTAATACGTCAGTAGTGATGAACTGATGCGCCATTTTAGCTGGATGCAGTTTCTCGTGCATTTTTAATAATGATAAATACATGCCTAAAGGTCTCAGCCATTTTCAATAGAATTTAGGAAATGGTCCTAATTTTTTAAGACATTATTGGCGAATTAGATTTATTGCGAAGTAGAAGAAACATGTGCAGAGTAAGGTAAACCGTTATTACATCGTACGATAGTTCTTTGAATGCTTCAATGGTTTTAGTTTAGTTGTATAGAAAAATTAAAATTAGGGATTGGTAAATTATTTGCCACTTCTATCGTTTTGTTTTTATTGAAAACTAGTTTCGAATGTTATACATTCATCTTCAGTTCTAAAAACATACAAAAATTCAAAAATAAGCAATTCAAAATACAGTTTAGTACTTTTATACATATATAACAATACCAAACTGTATTTTAAATTGCTTATTTTTAAATTGTTGTGTGTTTTTAGAACTGAAGATGAATATATAACATTCGAAACTAGTTTTCAATTAAAACAAAATTATAGAAGTGGCAAATAATTTATCAATCCCTAATTATAATTTTTCTATACAACTAAACTAAAACCATTGAAGCATTCAAGCAAAGAGCTATCGTACGATGTAATAATCTATCAATCCCTAATTAGATTGATCCTTCTACACCATCATGCGGACGTCAACAGAAAAATTATACATTGCGATAGGCGAAATCATAAAGGATTATCAGAACATTGAACCTGTTCCAGATGACAGGGAAATTAACTCGGAGCTTTGTACTAAACATATCCATAGATTATAATTAATAAGGCGTGATGAACCCGGATATTCGATACAGATAACAAAAACGATTTCTACCCGCATTCCTTCTTCCACTGAACCCCATCAAAACCGGTAGGACAAAACAATCCTCTCATCTACGACTCGGTCACCCGTCCAAACTAAATATTTCAGCGCTAATTTTCGTCAAATAGTTTTTTGGTTAACTTCACCAAGGTCTGGTCAATTTTACTGCAACCTTTATTATTGCGTATCGTCCCACAATGAGACAGAACGGCCTTTGCCTGGGCACAGTAAAAAAAAAAAAAAAATTTGAAATGATACTTGTTAATTTAAGCAAGTTTTTTTTAGTATACATTAGGCTATAAAAAACGTAAAATGATAACTATTTCATTCAAATTAATGAGTACTAATTAATGAGTAGAATACACGAAATTCGTCGTATGCGTTTTTCTGAAGAAAAATATAGTAAACATTTTTTATTTATTTTATTTTATATTTTTACACTGTATTTTGTGGATCCAATCGTAAATTTCACATAGCAATAATTTTTCAGACGATTTCTTTTATTTTTTTTATCTTAGATAAGGTATTAACTTTTTTATTATTAGAAAAAATTCGTTTGTAAATTTAATAATATATTGCTAACCATTAACTGTCCTAATTTCAAATTATCCAGGAATTCCATCCAACCGCGTTCGACTGCTCAATCTATATAATAATTTTACTGAAAAAATGTGTACGAAATATGTTTTGTGCATTTTCTCTGCAAGATTTTATCCCAAACCCATGGCAAGAAGTAGCCTATAGTTGAAAACCAAAAACCGAAAAAGATGTGGCCAGCAACTCTAACATTGTTTTCAAATCCCTGACATATTTCAGACTGCTGAGATAAATTCTGATTTTAAGTATGAATTGGTCTAATTATGTAGCCTTGGTCTTATACTTTTATAATTATCTAATTTTTTTAGTGTTTTTATTTAATAAGAGAAGTGCTTACATAGTACTTCAATAAATAGGTGCATAGTAAAATTTAGACATCTTTTTGTTTTTTAATTGTATTTTAGTAAAAATTTTTCAATTGTCTGAATTTTATCTTGTAAATTATGTAGATACTCAATTTTATAACACTTTTTAAAATATGTTTATTTCTGTTTCTAAGGATTATCTTATTATTTTAAACATATAAATGTTAATTAGGCAATGTTATGCCTGTTCTTCAAACGTTTTTGTTCAGTTGGGACATGCTTGTGATGTATTTAAATAATTTTTGTTTATTTTTAATATGATTACATGACTGAATTTCAGTAATAACTGCAATGAAAATATTTACACCGATAGCTTGTTGATTTATCAGTTATTTGCATGTCTCGCTGGAATATATTAAACATTCGAATATTGCGGTACAGAGTATATTATAAGTATATTAATTTGCTAAAATTATTTTCAATATTATAGATATAAAATAATTAAAAATAAGCATATTAAATTTAATAAAAAACAAATAAATTGATATTCAAAATAATAATCATTAAGATGAAAAAAAAAAACACATTATAGAATATTAAAATACATACACAGTTGAATACTACTTTATATATATATATATATATATATATATATATATATATATATATATAAAATGTTACAAAGTAGAATTAAAATACCTGCTGACAATTTTAAATGAAAATTGTGTGATAATAAGAAAATCGCTTTAGTAAAAAAAATTGAGATCTATGATATATATATATATATATATATATATATATATGTAATAGATAAAAAAATTTGTTTTTCTTTACATCTGAAGATCACCGGATTAGGAAGATTTCCATTACGTTATCCTTGCTGTAAGACCCATCATTTTTTTCTTATAATATTCTGACTGAAAAAACTACAACGTACAAATTTAAAAAAAAAATATATTTTCAATTGTTGACCTTCCATATTATGCGTTTTTCTTCAATAAATGAATTCCAATAATAATATCCAATTTTTTTTTATATTATTTAGATGCTGAAGAGGGAGACGGAGTATCCCCGAAACATCTAAAAATAAATAAAAAAACAACTGAGTTTTTTTAATTGGCCTCAAGGCAAATTAAAGCAATAAAAATCTTCTGCAACATCTGAAAAAATTACACATAGATAAACAGGAAATTAAAAAAGTGGTTCATTCATTATTAAAAAAAGGAACTAACACTCAACCAAATTTTTAAAAAACAAATAAAAAAACTACGTGACTTACAGCAGGTATAGCATAATAGAATTTTTTTAATCTATTCCGAAAATGATCAGAAATGTCATTAAATAAATATACGAGTATGTGAATATTTATGTATTTTCTTTCAAATCTGGGGACCTTCAATCATAATATAAAATTAATATTTTTTATACAAAATGCCTAAAATATTTCGCTAGTTGTTCTGTTTTAGTTTTAATTTTAATTTTATTTAATAAATCATTTTTAGATTTGTTGATTCTGATTCTTCTAATATGCTTTGTTCCAAACCCAAAAATGATCTGACAAGTAACGCATAAATCTTAAGATTCTTGATCATTCTACTCGATACAGATATAGAAAATTCTGCTAATAGTTTTTCCAGTGCTGAAATAGAGCCCCTAATGCTTTTCAACCTGAGAAAACTGGCTGGTAAGACCATTTGGAGTAGAGCCAATCTTGTAATTCCACGGAGGAGTAGATTTCACTTCCGAGATATATTTTATTTTTCTTTCAGATAATTAAAAGGTTTCTTTTTAAGGCTGTGTTTATATATATATATATATATATATATATATATATATATATATATATATATATATATATATATATATATACACACACGCAGAATAATGTTGTTCACTGATGAACAAAAACAATATATCGTTAAAAATATTATTATGTTAAAATATTACCCTTAACAAAATAATTTTTAATTGCATAAACATAAAAATTAATATAATTATAATCCTCATCGTAAATATTAAAAGGAAGTTTATAGATCGTGTCAAAACTGAATTTTTATAAGTTTGTTTAATTTCCTTACTATTTTGGCGCGGAATTAAAACAAAGAAAAATCTCATTCTTTTTAGTGTCACTCAGAAGTCTTTTTTAAGTACATTTTATTATAATTTTTTTAAAAATTGTTTTTAGTTTATTTTGATTTCTAAATTTCAATTTTTTAAATCAATAAAATATGTATTCCAAGGAAAATGCTACGTTGACCTTAAAAAAAAAACAGAAATAAAATTTTTAAAATCCCAAATTCATTTTCGATGTTTTAAATTTATTGTTTTTGTTAGATTCTTTCTATTTATAATATTATTAATTCATATAAATTGAATTATATTGATAATTTAATTAGTTAATTAATTATTCTATGTTTAATTGTTTTTATTATTCTATATTTTTATGTAAGTAATTTATTTTGTTCTTATGTGATAGTATAAATTTAAATAATCATGATTAGTTCAACAGATTAAAGGCACTTTTAGATTGAATATTTTTTTTTTTTTAATAATTTTGCAATTTATTAGTATATATCCAAGTTTCCTGATTTATTTTTAATTCTAAATATAATTACTTTATTGGTACTATATTCGCTGATTCCAAATTTAACGATCGTTCATAAAAAAATAAAAATATGTCCAACGGGGTTTTTATTTCATATTACTCTAAAAAAAAATTGATTAAGCAAAATTTAAAACCGTTTCTTTTAATCTTTTGCATGGGTTTTTGACTCATTTCTTTACTTTTTGAAAAATTACTTTTATTCTCCAATTTATGGTGGAAATGAATATTTTTAAACATTCAATTGCTGATTCTGATATTTATTTAGAAAAATAAATAAAAAAATATTATGCGGAAGTGTCTAAGTGATTGTATCCTTGTTTGGACCGTTTAGGAAACACAATCTCATATGTGTAAAAACTATATGGAAAAGCTTTTGGGAAAATGGACCACCCATGGGATTGACGGAAATAGTTCCCTTATCCCAGCTATTAACGCTAGCTCCGCTTCCACTTCAAACTTGGGCGCCACAGAACTTGATCCGTTGGCGACACTGCAGGCGAAGATGCGCGGTGTATCAGCCTTTTCGTGCTAGGAGGCTATAAATGGGATATTCTTCAGAAAATAACAGGAAATTATCTAAGGAAGATTTTTGTATAGTTGTAGAATACCGTTAGTCTAGTCTATAACCCAGATGATCGCCGGCTGTCAAAATAAAATCGTAAATAACTACGAAGACGAAATTGCAGTTCTCGAACTCAATCATTTTAGTGGTCCAAATCTACTTCGCGATATTACTCTAAAATTATTTGCGCACTTTAAGTTAATCTATATCAAACTAATCAAAACAACGCAAATATAACGAACGAAAAAGAAAAACATCAAATATAGATGAAAAAGAACATGAAATCTAGGTTTCATTAATTATTCTGCTTAAAATTAAAAAAATAAAAGGGCACTCCATACGAAACTGAATAATATAGATATATATATATATATATATATATATATATATATATATATATATATATATAGAGAGAGAGAGAGAGAGAGAGAAAGAGAGAGAAAAAGAGAGAGAGAGGGAGATAGAGAGAGAGAGAGAGAAAACAACACAAATATAACGAACGAAAAAGAAAAACATCAAATATAGATGAAAAAGAACATGAAATCTAGGTTTCATTAATTATTCTGCTTAAAATACAAAAAAAAAAAAAGGGCACTCCATGCGAAACTGAATAATATATATATATATTTATATATATATATATATATATATATATATATATATATATATATATATATATATGAATTGTACGTATCTGCTGTATGTAATACAATTAATGTACAGTATTAAGATAAAATAATTTCTCTTGGTTCAGAATTAAATACATACTGAGCTTTTTGACTGCTCTTTGACATAGAAAGACAAAATACGTTTTTTTTTGTAGAACAAAATCGCTCCACAACTACTCAAGACATTGAATTCATTTACGG
Source organism: Rhaphigaster nebulosa (assembly GCA_948150685.1). Classification (NCBI taxonomy): domain Eukaryota; kingdom Metazoa; phylum Arthropoda; class Insecta; order Hemiptera; family Pentatomidae; genus Rhaphigaster; species Rhaphigaster nebulosa. Next base: position 147,409,644 of record OX411307.1, read on the forward strand.
GTTACTTAAGCTACCATGCAGTTTTCACATTAATAATAACTTGTAGGAGAACCTTGGTTGGGGGCGCGGTCAATAAATACACACACAAATAAGAAAAAACTTATTATAATGTGTGCCGACGTTTCGGCCTAAGTTTTAGGCCATCATCAGGGCTGAGTTGCGTGTAGTACAAGCGATAGCTCACTATAAATAACATGCATTACTAGGTACAGGTCATTCTCGTTTGTCATTAACAAACTCAATAAGGACAGTAAAGACTTTAGTAATTAACTTCTATTATCAAAAAGTGTTACATAGACATTTTATTATACTTCTTACAAAGTAAGTTTTTAAATCTTCACAAGTTATATCGCCTAGGAAAACATTTTTATAATGTATAAATGAAGTTTCAAGCAAAAACCTTCGAAAAAAGAAATGATAAAAAAACAATATATACAATACCTCTTGTAAGTTCGTGTAAACTGATTTCACATCAATTGAAAAAATCTTTATCTTCGTCAATTTATAAATAAAAAAACTTGACATGAGAGTCGCAAATGTGGCTCTGGGAAGTATTAAAAAGACAATATAAATCACCAATATTTATTTTGTAAATTTCATAACATATATCAATAAAAAATAAATTTAATTTTTACAACTACTTATCCTTGTATGTTCGACAACTTTCGTTCCTATTTCCATGCACATGCAATTGTGGCAACAAGATCTACTTTTATAAAATACCCGACCGACCTGTTAGGCATCATAAATTCTTATCGTATAAGCCATAAACTAGAATTAATTAATATTATTAATTATATTTGATCATAAACAAGAATTAAGAATATGGTTCACAAATTATAAAATTTAGGTAACTCTGACGTTTATAATCAAGCAATGTTTATGCAATTAAAAAACACTTTATATAGCAATAGTTGCCAGATGTTAACTTTAATCTAACTTGTAAAATAACAGTTACAACCACCCAAATAATTTTATGGAAAAGATAGGTTGAGAACCTCTTTTAACTAGTGTCATGAATATCGAATTAAGTTTATTTGTTCTGTTTATTAATTTTAAATTTCTATATGTTAGAGAGAGCTAAACATATTTTTAATTTAGAAGTAAAAACGGAGAGCTTTAGAAGATCGAACTATAACGAGCATCGCATCGGTGATGGAAAGTTTCTTTGAATACGCTCGAACGACAAGTTCTATTTCTCGACTACATTTTGAAGGCTGTGGTGGAATAACTTTAGAAACATTCAAACTTTCTGGTATATATTCCCACACAAGAAAAACTGATCGTATCCATATTGTAGTAAATTGACAGATGATACCATTATTTTTTTTATTAATATATACTTTTTTTTTTTACATTTCAGGTTTTTAATATATATTTTGAAATGTAAGTATTGAAATTTATACTATTAAAACAACCTATGAAGTGACCAATCCAGAATTTTCAACAGGATAAGTTTTGCTGCTTCAGGCCTGCGAGAGAGCAAAGAATGATTTATTAATTCCAGTATTTTTCCACAGGGGCTACAGGGCGTTCAGGACTAGTCCTATCAGCAGCTTAATCTGGTAGACCGAAGAGTGGCCACTAGAACTACGTAGGCATTATCTTTTATTAAAGTTTCTAGGGGGCTTAAAGACAACCTCGGACTTTCTCGATTTTTCACACTATAAATTATCTACTCGCCTCTCAAGTCACCCTCCACTATCCGACACATTTTCTCTACCTAAGTTTTACATATCATCCCCAAACCCACTACCTCCTTGGACAAGTATCACAGCAACTTTTGATTTCTCTCTAGTATTCATTTCAAAATCAACAAGCCCTCCAGAAGTATTAAAGCAACTTTTTTCAACGATCCTTTCAAGCTATGGAAGACTTTACCTGTTTTTACACGGATGGGATATCTATCTGCGGAGACTATCCGGTACAGTCTTCATCCTATGCATTCAGTATTCTCTTCATAAAACAATAAAGTTTCTATGGGTCCCAAGTAACGTTGGAATAACAGCTAATGAATCGGCTGACACAGATGTCAAAGACGCAAGTGCCTTATTTCCTGTACCTAACATCAACGCGGTGCTGCATGATTTCAATACAGCAGTATTAAACCAATGCCACGAAGCCTATTTGATGCAGAAGAAATTTGATGGTATAATGGAGCTCCAAAGCTCAATTCAATAAGTCCAAGTAATCTCGATTATAGTCACGTAGTTTTTAGTCGTAAAATTACGTAATCAAGTGTTTGTGAATTAAACGTTGATTATCATTTTTACTTTCCAGTTGTAAACATTTTAAAATTCGAGTTTCATTATGTTTTGAGCAATATATATCACTAAATGTTCACAAACAAATATTATTAAGTTTCTATGATTTCCATATTCTTGTTTAATTGAAACAATGCAAAGGATATTTATCAAATTGAAATCAGTAGTTTTCATGTAACCTGACTAATTTTGTGACGCCTATAAGAAAAAGTAAAATACTAATAAAATTAAAAAAAAATATTATTAATTCAAATTTCATATAACTATGCAATATATGGTGTAATTTTATTTAGTCAGTGGCAGGAGGGACATACAAGAAACAGATGTTTTTAAAGTCTAAATTAAGAGAAAATAATTAATCCACTTTTCGCTGCTTTTGTGTATGAAAGAAATTTTCGATGGCAGTATTAATTATGTGATGACGAATTGCTTATTTTTTAATGACGAAATATTGGGAAATAAAATCATTTTTAACAAACTGACATCAGGACCAAAGGTGTAGAGCATTCTTTCGAAAGTTAATATATCCACTTTTCATAAAAAATTATTTCTTGACAGATTTTACATCTAAAGGTTATATAGTGTGCTTCAAAACTTTAATTTTCTCTTGTCCAATAATTATTAAAAATTAGCCTTTTCAAATAAAATTTAACTTGGCTTCATGATATGCCTCCTAATAATTTTCTCGTTTTTTTGGATATATTTTTTCGAAAGTGGATATGTTGACCTTTAATAGAATACTCCTCAAATAAATTGTTAATTATTATCCTTGAGAATGACGTTAAGTTGGGTCGAAATGTCGATATAGAAAATGTTTAACAAAGTGTACACATTTTTTTTTTTTTTTTTTTTAACCTTGACACCATTCAGCCTTTAAGAAAATATTTTTTCTTCAACGACAATATAGAGGACTTAAAATTAGGAAAGGAATTTTCCAATTATACCTAAACGGTTATTAATGCAAATAATATCCTCTCCTTTCCGCAACCATTTTGTGAAGATTTAGTCCATCCCTATGACATAGTGCTCATTCAGGGTAAAATTAACAAAAGGGGGAGATAGGTAGGCGAAAGCTCGTTTGGCCCGGCATTTAACATTCATAACTAGAAACTGGTATTAATGCGATATAAAATGAAGAAATGTTCCGTAAATCATTTGTGGGAGAGACCCACTGATTTAAGAAGCTACAAATGGCGCCCCAACCTGAGGGCAGGATAAACTGACGCTCACCGCAGAATTAATTAGAGCAGCTTGCGGCGGTCGTTACATCCCTACTCAGTCCTCTAATAACTTTTAACTACATTTCGGATTCCCAATTGGGACAACTCCATTCAACCAACTATATTTGAATGATAATGGAAATTCATACACTACATGTGATTGAGTTGTGCTATCTATCGGCATCAAACTTCCGGGTCCTTCAAATAATATTATTATTATAAATCCTAACAAATTTAGACAACTTCGACCTATTGGTGAACAGAAAATTCAATTCACTCTCGATCGAAACTGTGAGTTGCATCAGTGATGTGTGAACGATACTTTTTTTTTTTTTTTTTTTTGAAAATCAATCAATTAGTTCATTAATATATTCCCGTCGTAATCAGAAAATCTAAACGACTTTCAAAGTAAATTAGTTAAACAATACTTATAAATATTTATTGTGGGCAAAATTAATTTGGATAAGTTAGTAAACATTGTTTTTTATATCTCCATAATTATATTTAAAGTTTAGGTTAGCAATTAAACGAAATTATTACTTATATTCCCACATTCAATTTATTAATTTAAAAAAAAAAATTAAATATTTAATATTTTATGGTGAAGTTATGGCCTTCTATCTTGCCCATTTTCGAACATGTATTGTGATTTAACACCATAATCTTCAAGAGCACTGTAATACGCATTAAAGTAGTAGTTAAGATTTTTTTTAAACTTTCAAAGCTGTTATAATTTGGCCAATATTGTCAATTTGGTGAAACACACTGAAAAATACTTAAATACAACATAAATACACCGATTTTTATTTTTTCCTTTATAAAATTATTTTTATTGTATTTTATTGTCGATTAATAAAATGTTGTTTTATTTTTATCTGATTTACATTAATATTTTAAGTAATTTGTTTTACAGTAATACTTTCTTCTTTTTTTTAATATGGTAATTTTTTTTTTAAACATTGTAAAATAATCATATGTTTTTGTTATTGTTTACCACCTGTAATTGTGAACTATTTCCTGTTGGTGGAGCTTTGTTATTTAATAAATAAATTAACTGTTTATAAAACCAAATGTATGGTCCTAAGTAGGAAACGTCTGAAGATTTGAAGTGTATTTTTTAGGTAATATTTTATTATAGTGATTAATACGTAATAATACGCACGAATCGTTTTGATTTTCGTATTTTACAATATTAATATTGAAACCTGGTTTTAGCACGTAGCTTAATATTAATATATAATCAAAAAATGTATATCTGTGTTCATGATTGATTAGAAACAGATAAAATATGTCAAGGGTTCTTCCTTGAATGCAAATATTTAAAAAAAAAAATAGATAGATTAAATATATATAACAGAAACAAGAATTCTGAAGAAAAAGATGATGGAACTTATCTTTTCTGACACCGCAGATTATCGGAAAATGATTGGAACGCAATATAACCAGCCAGCAGGTTTGTGCGGGGGAAGAGAATAATTTATAGAAAATTAATAGTTCATCTGAAAGACTTGCTTAGTTCTTAATTGAGTTACCTACCCCACCCCTTAATTAAAAATTTAATTGAATAATGTTAGAATATTCAATAAAAGACTTCTTGAAAATAACACAAATATGTACTTCATGATTGATTAAGAAGAGTTTTTTCAATTCTTACGTTCTATAAGTGATAAATAATTATCATAACTTACATTCGCATCAACATCTCTATGGTCGGCGTTCAAACAAAAATTAATATAAGTCCAGTTAGTAAATTTTTTATAACAATGATTTATGCCTGGAAAAAAAAGAATGTTAATGTATTTGATGAATTTATCCATCAATTTACATCCAAATAAGGCATGGAATGACTTAGAAATGATTTCCAAGTGAAAATACTTAATAAAGAAATGAACGATGAATGTTAAATGTGAATTTTTCACAATTTTGGACGTTGCTTGAACACCGAAGATATATATGTCTTTAGTTTAATGCAAATATATGTCATTATATAGTAAGGGTGCCATAGAAGGAAATGAACAAAAAAAGAAAAATTAATATAATAAGACTTAAATTAAATAATTATTTAATGGTGCTTAATTATGTAGATTTGTCTTTGCAGTAATGCATTGAATCTATTTTATTTTTTTAATACTGTTTACGTGAGGTACGCTATCTCGTGTCTGTACTTATGCGATATCATTTTTTTTCAGTTCTAATTATGCCTGAATTGGTGATACGTTGAATAGTTATTTACTAGTATTTTTTAATATTATTCTAACAGTAATTTTCACCTCTTTTTTTTTTTTTTTTTTTTTTTTTTTTTGTAGTTTTCCGCTTTCTTAATAAGCATATTTTCATATTAAGTTCAACTGTTTCAATTTTTTAACGCCAAATTCCCCAAAATTCGGTATATCTAATTGCGTATATCTTGAATAAAGTTTTTTTCTTTTTATAATTATGATGATTATTATTTAAAGAGGCCTGCGCAGGTGGACTAGGTGTAATCGTTTCGCAAATAAATTCTTTCCTTGGCCACTACCCGGCACCTTGCACAGATGGCCCCGCCTCTTGGAAAGAAATCTACGGCATCTTCTCATTCGATCGGCTGGGAAATGAAAGCCCTCCTCTTATTGAAACGTCCGGACGGACATGGGGAAGGTGAGATGGCGGAATATTGAGAAGGGGCCGGTCGAGATGTAAATCATTGTTTTCCTACTTCTTCCTCCTTCTTCTTCCTCCTGCTGATCCCCTGTCAGCTGCTCCGCATCTCACCGTTTCATTGCCACATTTTCGATGTCACTTGGTTCACGGTTCTGCCTTCCATTTCCGATCAAGTTTTATTCGCGATTCCTTTTTCTTCTTTCAAATATAGGCGAGTTTTGTTATTGTAAAAATAATATAATAATTATAAGTGCTGAACTTTATGCCAAAGAAACAAATTTATCTTGTACGGTTCTACGTTACGAGATATCCGAACCGGTATGTTTCAATCCGTGAAATTTGAGGTCAGTTCAAGTTCAAAACAATGAGATTCCATTTCCTCAGTTTTATTTATTTCATCACTGAAACACGTAATTAGAAAGGTAATTCGTTTCGAAAGAAGTTTAGCTCTGGGTGGTAGTACAGTTAAGTTTGGATATAAGTCTCGAAATAAATGGAAATAAACAAAGGAAATATATGGTTTGTATCAAAAGGGACGATAGTTTTGAGGATACAGGTGTTAGGAGGAAACAAGTGTACATATGTTTGAAAAAAATAAGTACATGTCTAAAAGAAATGAAATCCAAAGCGGAATAAATTCGAGGTTAAAGGCTGCTGGTTATTTTTCCATTGCAAAATTTCTCATTTCGCGAACGGCTGTCTAGAAACCAGCAAGTAAGTATTTACAAGACTTATACTCCCAATTTTATTTTTATTTTAATTTTCTATTCATTTATTTGACAACCATTTAATCGATTTATATTGTCTCTGAATATATTATCAATCAATACCTTTGTCACTGTTACTTTCCTTAATTGAGATTAATTTTAATATTTTACTATATATATATATATATATATATATATATATATATATATATATATAAATATACACACACTAGATGTGAGATGAATCGATGGCACAATCCTTTAAATCCGCTGAAGTTCCTTTTCAGCTAATATTCAACTCCCTTAATTTTTCTCCATTACTTTTCCAGCGTACATGACTCAGGAAACTTTATTTGTACACGGGGTATGTGATCCCCTCCCTTTTATTTTTGATTTTCGATTTGAGTACTAAATACATTATTTTCGTTAAGACATGCTCATATTTCTACTGCTCCAGGAGCGTAATATGATTCTTTAAGAGAGAAGTACCAGCAATATTATTTTATCTTTTAGTGAAACCTTTTGCTACCATCCTAAAGTACACAATGTTCTACTTTCGAGGTAACTTTTGGTTCGGCTTGCGTTAGGCGAATTAGTACTTTCCAGTGTTCGACGAATTTTATTCAGAAACAATTAATAAATAATGAATTAAGTGGGTTATTCATTTTTCAGTGAATAAATGTATTCACATTTTTTCAATCAGTAATGAAATGAAAATAAGTATTCAATAAGTATTATTATTCACATGCCTTCCGTCCCCTTTTTCGTTTGTCATGTCGAATCAAAAGTTTGCCTCGAAAGTCCAACAGTGGGGACATAGCTTTAGGGTTGGAATTCGCAACAAGTAGGTGATAAACGTATTGGGGTATGGCACTGTTGGAGTATGGCAGTATTTTGGTTTATTATTTTAAATAATGAAACTTCTTAATCGACCTAGAAAAAAAAATTAATAACCCCTCAAACAAACAAAAAAAATCATCGAAATTGGACAAGTATTAGGTGAAATATTACGTATTGAACTTTGTAGATTAACTCTCCTTTGTAGATTAACTTAGATGCAGGGCAGCGTAACTCTTGGCGTACTCAGTTATCAATTTCAGCTTCTTGGTCTTTCCCTTTTTCTTTTCCCACTGAAGTGCTCCTCCAATATTTTCCTCTGTACCATTTCTCCCTCCATTCTTATTACATGTCCTAAGATGGACAATCTTAGTTCAGTTACTTTGGTAGTTTCTTTCGAACACTTTCAGTTTACGGCAATCATCTTGAGACAAACACCAAGTTTCCGCTGATTACTACTGTTCTTACAAGAGATTTATATAATTTTAATTCCGTTGCTTTAGGCAACAGCTGAGATTTGAAAAATTTCATTTCTTTGCTGAACTTGGTAGATATGTTTCATAAAGTATTCTGCACATGTTCCTTTGGAAACCGGTTCATCTTTCTTTAGTTATTTGATAACTCGAAAACGTTGCATCTTCGGGACACTCCAGATGCTCATGTGAAAGATAATCTAGTTGTCTACATTCTAAACTAAGGCGACAAGGAAAGTCGTGTATGTGGATATACCAAATATTTTAAAAATATGACTATTTGGAACTAATAAATTGTTGTTTATTATAATTTACAGCGTTTTGTGTACAATTCTATGTATATAAAAGTAACGTGACTATGTTCTATTTTATTTTATTATTGTTAGTATATTATATTAATCGTTCTTCACACATTGATTATATTTACGTATATTATATTTTATATAACATATTATTTGTATACTAATATAATATATTATTATTTTATTTAATTATATGTTAGAATATTATATATATATATATATATATATATATATATATATATATATATATATATATATATATATATATATATATATATATATAAAATGTATTATATTATAATTTAAGAAGTATTTTATTTTATATGTGAGTTATATATCCTGAATTTAACAACATTGCAAAGCAATATTTCTTCTTTCTTAAAGAAAAAATAATTTTCTACTAGGAATGATTTGATCAAAGATCTGAATTATTTCTTTGTCTTTAATGATTTCTTTAATTTCTTAAGAGTCATTTCCAACCTATGGCACACGGTCGGATTAGTAAGGGTCTAATCTCCTACCCGCCATCGGACAACCAAATCTTGAATCACAGTAAATTACTTCAGTTAGGTTTCCGCTAATCCCACTGTTCAACATGGTCTTCAAGTTGTCGATCATATATCCTCCACACTTGAAAACAAACAATACAGAACTGGTTCTGATGATACTTGAGTGTGCATAATCCCCCTACCGTGAAGGTGAGGCATAAGGTGGAATGGGGCAGCGCCCCAGGGTTCTTAGATGATCGTCGATATCTCAGCAACTACTTATCGGATCAATACCATCTTTGGCTCATATTGTCCATCATTCAATTTTCCAATATTTCGGCCTGGTACAATTTTATCCAAAGCGTCATATAATCAAGGTTTTGGGCAGAAATCTGATTCAGAGTTTAAAACTATTGAAAATCAATAGAGATAAGAATTGGTTAATATTAATATTTTGTGATTATTACCTTTATTAACCTTTTTTTTAAATTAATCAAGAACAACAATCCATCTAGTTTCACAGAAATCCACTCGAAATTAAACATTTTGTCTGAAACAGTTGTCGAATCGGCAGTGTCCATATTCTTGTTAAATTAAAAAAAAAAATCTTTAATTAATTACTTTGAGTATATAGATTATATTAATTAAGTATATAGAAAGTTCATTAATATTAATATTCAATAATTTTATTAAATATTTATTAGTATTCATTAATAAATTAATATTAATAAATTAACATTAACAGTTCATTATCTTTGGGTACACATAACTGTATTTCTTTTCTTGTAACAAAATTTTGGAAAGCTAACAGGCTAGAATCGATCAAGAATTAATATACTTATATACAGGTCCCAAAAAGATTTAAGTGTAGATTATATTACTATTGACAGTGTTGGGCGAAAACTATCCGATTAAACTTTTATTCACAAAAAAATAATTATAACTGACTTATTTTTTAGCCATTAGTCACGGCTAATATAAAACCAATAATTGGAAAATAATTATGTTTTTTTAGTCACTTCGATTAATATTTTAGTTGCTGTCGCTGTAAACGACTTAAGCTTATATTTTGATGCATTGATGTCTCTAATTGATTTCAATATTTTACTTATTAAAGATTATTTATTTTTCTGTTCATCACTTATTTTAAAGTTGCTAATTATACATAATTATTTCAATAAGAAAAATCCTTCTTCACAACCTTTATCACGAAATTATTATATTTTACCCTTAAGTCAAAGCAATCATAATGAAGGAAAAATCATAATTCCTATTTATTTACTTTTAATATTTTTATTGAAATTATTGCACGGATAAAGACAATTTCAAATTTATTATTTTAAAGTTTTTATTCTATTATGTATTTATTCGAATAAATTTTTATCCGATTAACTTTTTAAGCGATAGAAATTTTAATTTAAAATTAATGACTAAAAATGTATGCCGAATTTTTTTTTTTTTAATTGGATAAAATTTTAGTAATTTTGAATAAACTTTTACTCATGATTAAAAACTTCGACTTAAAATGTAGTATTTATTTTCGGATAAATTTTCAACCGACTAATGCCGAACTCTGGCCTAAGATAAGTTTAAATTAAAACCTAAGTATATCTTTATGCTGCTATTAGCATCGTAGAAGTGAGGGTACTTCCATTAAAATAAAAAATCGTTAATTATTCAATATTTTACCTTTCCCAATTGACTATTGAAAATAAAATATTTTGAGCATTCTCCAGGTTATAATTAATGAAGCTATTATTATTATATGTAAAGCATTGTAATGTACACAAATGGGTACAGGTATAAAATCAATCAAATTTTTGGGGCGATTATCGCAAAAATGAATCTCTGAGATAGTCTAGTCAGTAGTGTCTGTATTACATCATAATATTTTCGAATTCGGTAGTTTTTATGTTTTTTAAATTTGGATGTCGGTATTTGAGGTTCTGTATATTTCTTTTGTTAAAGTGTTCGCACCAACAGTACTTGGTACAGCGGTGTCGCTTTCCACAACAGAGAATACTAAAGTGCAAAATAATAAAAAATTAAAGTGCCCCAGGATGTCACAAATTAAATTTTAATGCAGGCACCTGAAGTCAGTTAATTTACTATTCCGATGATTGTATTATTATATTAGCTTGTAAACCATGTTGGACGAATTTTTTGTTAGTGAGGGCAAAAAACTTGAAGGATATTATTGGATGATTCCAAATAATAACTGCAAATAATCAGAGCTGATGACTCCTATTGAAACTATATGGCAAAATAGTATCCTACGGATAATTATATACGAGCAGAATGAAAAATATCATGATGATGGGGGAACATCCCCGAAACGTTGGCACGAAATAAACATATTTGGAAGTCAGAATTGCTTATTTTATTTATAAAATATATTGTAATTTCAGTTAATATTGAAACTTAAAGTCTGATATTTTTTTTCAAATAAATATACACGAATGGCAGATTTCCAAGAAAAAAATATCTGATGTGGACAACACATGACTTCCTTGTACGCCCATTAAATTATAAATCCGAGGCTCAAAAAGTGATACTGAATTTGGTTACTAGTTTCCGACTAAGGAAGCTAAAGGAAGTAAAGAAATAATCCAAGGAAGAATAAAACAGAGAGATACGAGGAGGTCAGAAGCCCAATAAATAAGTCAGGAAGCAGGATGACTAGCCGCCAGAAGAATCAGTCTCAGAAGTTCCTTACGCAATATCTCAGCTAATAATGGTCCGAATTAAATGATTTTTATTTGGTTTTGTTGGGAATTTCATTAGCTTTCGTTTAAATGCAATAAAAGCACAAACACAGACGTACAGACGCCACGACGAAACTAGTCAAAATGGATTCAGGGATGGTCAAAATGGATATTTCCGTTGAAATCTGAAAACCGAAAATTTTCGCGATTACAATACTTCCTTTACTTCGTACAAGGAAGTAAAAACAAAAAAAAAATTTTGCGGACGGATTATTTTATTTATTCGATATTTGGATTCTACGTATCTTGAAACGTAAAACATACTCAAATTTTGAGGGGGGGGAGAGGGTTACAAAAATTTTCTATTGAAAGTCTAATATGATCTTCAAATAAAGTACCTCTTCCGGTTTTCCAATTTAGACCAAATTCTAGTATCTTACTTAAATCAATATATAAAGTATAAATACTAAATTGGAGAAGTTTTGCAAAATATTTTAATATCTTTCTGATGGAAATCAATTATGACCTTCAAGTAAAGTACCACTTCCGGTGATTAAGCAGTGACCAAAAAGGGAGGTTCACAACTAGATTTTGCAACAATCCTAAATACAAAATTTCAACTTTCTACGGCTAACCGTTTTTGAGTTATGCGAAATACGAACGTACGTACGTACGAACGTAAGTACAGACGCCACGAGGAAACTAGTCAAAATGGATTCAGGGATGGTCAAAATGGATATTTCCGTTGAAATCTGAAAACCGAAAATTTTCGCGATTACAATACTTCCTTTACTTCGTACAAGGAAGTAAAAAAGAAAGAAAAACGAAGATTTTTGTATTGTGGCTCTCTTCTTCCAAACAAGCGATACATGTATATACCGTAAACCGTGGTAACATTAGGACATATTTTACCGATATTTTCTTGTATCACCCTGATCAGAAAAGTTATTAATTTTAGTCCTAAGCGAAATGGAACTATAACCTTTAGTTACCTAACGCTACTCAAATCCTTCATTTCGGGTTTTTAACAGGGATTTTTTCTATCTAAATGTTAACCCGCCATCCAGAGTTACATTAGGACAGGCGTGTTTTTTTTTATTTTACGAGCAAACTGTTGGCCTGAGAGAAAAATAATATTGGAAAAAATTGTAGAGCGTACGGGCCTGACGCGCGTCTAAACTGATGTCAGAAGAATTAAAAAAATAATCCGCTAAGGTTGATGATTGTTGTATGCATTTTAGCTATTGACGATTAAGGATAAAACTCTAGTAATACTTATAATGGACAATTTATTTATATTTTATTTATAAAGCCATTATTTTATGACATTCGGCATTTGTTTTTTAAATTAACAAATTTCAAATTTTCCTTAAGTACCCGCCTTATAAAGTTTATTTTATTTTTTTAAATATACAATATATGCGTATTTATCAACATCGATTTATTTCTTGTCGATAGAAAAAAAAATAGTCCTGAAATAAATTTTAATATCTATCATAATCTAGATGCATTTATTCTATTGTACTTTGTTAAAATCAATATATACCTGTCCTCGTCCATCATACGAATATACTTGAGCTAGTTTCCACCGGGGCTATCTGTGCATTTTATTTTTTCTAAAACCGAAGTCCGTAAGTGAGATTTCTTGTAAAGAGTCTGAACATGTTTATTTGTACTCTAATTTCATGTCTGTCCAATGCATCATAGAGATAAGCTTTTAAATAGCGGTCTATAATATTTTCATTAAATAGTAGTTAACTGTTATCAAACTTTATAAATAACACTTATAAAATTTACAGAAACCTTGTAAAAAGTAAAAGAATATGCCCATTATTTGACATTTTGATACCCGCGTATGAGCTTGACGGGCCTTCGTATTGGTGTAAGTTACAAGATCATGATACATGATTCTGATTTATTTTTCCCCCTTTTTAATAAAAATATAATCAAGTCGGCAGGGATAGTGTTTTTCCTAATAATATCAAATTAATTAATTAAAAATAATTTAAGATATCAGTATGTGGCTTGCACCATTCCTTTCAACTTTTATTACCCTTTAAAATGATATGCATAAAAATGGGTGTCACCTGTGAACCTCTAAGTTTGGACACGCGTGAGCCGCGTATGCAGCGTCAAAATGTCAAATATCTTGGATGAAAACGTCACGCAAAAAAAAAAAGTAAAAAAAAAAAATGTTTGCTCTTGCAGTTTTCCCTCAGACCAGCCGTTTGTCCGTAAAATGCAGGGGTCTTAAAATGGACGCTCTGTATGGTATGGTTGTCGGACTCATTGGTTTACAAAAATGGCATTAGTTCTATGATTTACTTTATATTCCATCCACAAATGGCTGTAGTCTGGCAATAGTTTCAGAAAAATTAAATGGGGTACAGTGGGTCGAATGAGTGTTTAATTGTTTTATATTCTGAGACCATAAAATTAAACTGGCTGTTATTTAAATAAAGTTATAAATCTTTTTTTCTTTTTTTTTTTTTTGAAAGAAGTTATAAACTTATTATTTTTCCTGAAAAGATTTTTGAAATTCCAAAGCGGACATATGAAGGAAACCTAGAGCTTAGACCGAGTAAAAAAAAAAATTCCCCACTTTAAAAGCATCTCCCCGTTGCGGAGCTAAACCCATTTCAGCCATAATACATTCCCCAGCCTTGCTAAAACAAACTCTAAATGCCACGAAAACAAGTTTACACCGATGCTCTGAAGTCCGTTACTTTTTTAAAAGAAATAAAAAGTAGACTTGGTGTCGTTAAATTATTATGGTAATAAATACAGCTTGCTAATGGTAGTTTAGTAGAAGTCTCAGGAACCAGTGAAAAGGGATTTTTATTATTATTTTCTTTAAAATTACCTTTCTTCTAACCGTGAAACATGGCATTAAGTTAAAATATGTGTTTCAAAGTTAGTTCTTGTTTGTTGTTAGCTATTGTTGAGCAAAGTGCGTTCCGTTTGTGATCTTAGCGTGTTTCCATAAAATAAAAAAATTCTTTTTCTGGTTACTTTTTTTCTATACATATATTTTTAATGCTAGTTTATACAGTTTAGTATCGGCTGGATATTTTTGATTGGTCGGTGTTAGCTGCTAACCATCCCTAACGATTATAAATTTCAGTCATTTAGTCGTACTATAAACAATAATCAAAATCTTTTCGCTCAAAAAAATAAATAAATCAGTTATAAAACATTTATTATTTTTGAAACTAATATAAAAACTAATAATAAAAATCCTTTTTCACTTAATTTAAAAAAAAAAATCTAATTCGTGATAATATCGGGAAAGGGAGTTCAAATACAAATCATATCAGCCCTGTATTATTCTACGTTTAACTTGGTTTTGGGACATTTTGCTGGGCTAAATCAGAAAAAAAAAACAAGAAGAAATTCATTCAATCCTTAGTGCATAAATATTTAAAAAAAAAAAAATTTTTTATTATTTTTTTTATCTCAAGAATAATGAATGCTTTTTTTTCTGAATGATTTTTTTTTTCACCCGATAAAATGTAATAATGTTGGTAAATATAAACTTATTGTATTAAAAGAACAAAACAAGAAAATTCATCATTAATTCTATTTCAGGAAATCAAATTTAAATCACTCTATTTTAAAAATGAATTTTCAATTTGTATTTCTTAAAAACTCATTACAAGGAAGCTTGCTTTTCTTAAATCTAAAAAAGAAAAACAAAAAAAAAAAAAAGAAAATACCTCGAAATTTATTAACTTTTGCAGTGTATCGAAGGCCATCGGAGAGGGGTGAGTGTGCATTTTAAATCCGTTTCATAACTCCCCTAACCGTTTTGAGGATTTCAAGGATCAAACGAACTTAAATTCGGTTTGTATGACTGTTTCTTCAGGCAGAACGGGTCTTTTGTAGAAAAGACATGCCAGTGACTTAATAACAACATAGCTCTTATCTAAGTAGTTAATGTTCATAAATTGATATATTCTAATGTTATATCTAGCGCTAGTGCTCATACTCAGAGGATCGAATCCCTGTGGGCTTCAGTGAAACGAGGCAACAAGAAAGAATGCGGGACTAGGAGGGATAATTTTGTCCTCTGGTTTAAATGTATTTATTGTTTTTGTTTAATTTTTGAGGTTATCTGTGAGAATACATATTTTTTTTTTTAGTAATGTGTAATTTATTTAACATAATATAAGTTATTTTAAAATATGACCGGCATATCTTTTCGACAAAAGACCCGGCAGAACAATATCATAGAATATACCGTAGAATAAACCATAGGTGAATTTAAATCAAATTATCGCTATGTACGAACGTTTTTTTCGCGGTTTTCAAGGTTTTTCGCTGCTCCACAGCCCCTCCAAATTGAACTAAATGGTTGCAAATTTGTATGAAGATTGAGTTTGTGTTAGAGAAGTGCCTTTTGGGTGTCTCATTTTTCTCCCACCCTCGCCATTTTGATATTTTCAATTTTGTATTTTAGTTATTACTAAAGATAATTTTAAATACAACCTCAGTGACGGAGCTCTGTTGCACACACTTTTTTTTTAAATTAAGTTTCTTTATTATCAGCATTGCGAATAAGTAACAATTCTGCGAGAACTTTTTTCTATGATGCAATATTAGTTCTGCAGATGAAAGATCCATCTAGATGGCAGAATTGTTTCAATGCCAACTGGTAATACAATCGCAGTGTCTGTTTTCCGCTTAAACCACTCCGTCGCCCAGAATCGCATTCGGTTTTCCTAGTTACCATCTTATGCAAATAGGTCTTGGTTCAATCTTAGTTCTAAACAATTCGAGGGGCTCTGGTAGGGCGAAGTGTTTGAGAATATGGGATGTTTAAACGTAGACTGTTACTGACAATAAATTGTAGGAAGCACCAATTATTGTAGCAAATGTAAATTTATATCAAGTATTGTGAATCTGTTTAAAATCGATTTTTTTTTTTTTTAAAGTTGTCATGACCTAAATTAATTCTTGCTACTAGTAAAACTATTAAACAGGTTGTTGTCAGAATGTAAGAGAAGGGAATTATTATTTCACAGGCCTGATAAAATAGAGATAAAATGGTTATGGCTAAATAAATATTTATAAAATATAAGTCTGAAGGAACTGAAATAAATAATAATGTATTTAAATTTGTTTTTGGGCGTCAGTCTACTGAAAAAAAGAGTTGGAACTTGTTAATTAAATCCTTACAAATATATAAATATTTAATTTATTTAAACAATTTTTCAGTGGATTCCTTAATCTGAATTTTCTGTATATTCCACATTTTCCTGTTAAAGAGCCATTCCACCCGTAGGCCTCGTCTCTCCTTGTATTTTCCATCGCTTTATCCTACTCTGCCTAAGTTTATCTCGTCTTCTTCATTCATAAATTTTCTATTTGCATTACCTTCAGTAATATTTCATACGTCATTCTTCCAACCAATTTTGACATTATTTCTTTATCTTCTTCAGGATAGGTTTTTTTTTTAGATTCAAGCCGTTCGCCTCCAGTAGTTTTGCTTTTTTATAACAAGTTTCTGACAGGAATATTGATACTACAATTTATTGTGAGAGGGGGAGGGGAATCTAAAATGCCCCAACAATAAT
The DNA here is from genome assembly GCA_948150685.1 of Rhaphigaster nebulosa. Taxonomy (NCBI): domain Eukaryota; kingdom Metazoa; phylum Arthropoda; class Insecta; order Hemiptera; family Pentatomidae; genus Rhaphigaster; species Rhaphigaster nebulosa. The sequence goes on from OX411307.1 coordinate 147,426,856, forward strand.
TTTCTTTTTAATTCAAACACAATATTGTATAGATAAAATCCCAATTTATTAACTAAAACATATAATGGTATTGTCTTTAAATTTTTAGTAACTTTGAGTAAAATGTTTTATCACAATTTTCGCAGTTTGATATAGGTTTTCAAATATCCAATTTCCCAACTTTTTGGGTTTACGAACTATTTTCTTAATCTGGTGTTGGGAGGTTTAACTTTAATTTGGTGCGTATTTACGGGAATAGTCTTTACAGTTAATTTAGATTTAAATTTTTGTTTATTTTCTGGTTGATATTAGAAATATTGCATCCACATTTAGTTCTCCATCCCTGAAACTAACGTGGAAGGGTCTTCGACATGGTACCTGTAGGGTCTTAAAAATACCCTCCTCAACATAGCCACTTATTTGGCATTAGCCGTCGTGACACATTTTAGAAGTGTAAAACAAGTGTAAAACAATTGTCATTTTATTATTTGTCCTAAAATAAACTAACTTATTTATAGTTACGAGTACTAACTTAAGTTAATAAACTTAATTTTTTTTTAGTCACATTACTCTTTGAAATATAAAGTTCCTTTCCTTGAGTATACGGTCGACGCCAGTGAAATTTTAAATATTTCCATTTTTCCAAGGACGTCTAATTCAAGTGTAAACTGACAGAATTTTAGTTTAGAGGGATTTGACGTGACTGGTCAGCCAGACGTATTTGGTCTGAGTGAACCCTTAGGTCGAGCAAAGAACAAATACACCACCTGTCTTGCTGCCATTCGTTAAATTAAGTCATAGCATCCAAAATCTGGCTTTAAATAAGTAACTTATTTATTAAGATATAGTACGTTTATTGGTGGGAAATCGATACAAACTTCTCGTGAATATTTAACGAAAAGTTTTAATATTCTCACGAAAAGTTTTGAATGCTAAGAAAAATCCAATAGTCCAGGCGCGATAGTTTATTTTTTTAAATAAATCTTAAATAGAACTCCTCAACGCGATAATTAGGAGAAAAATGTTAGAAAAAAAATTGTATGTTTTAGAAAAACCGGTATGCAGCAACCTGATGAAAAAAAATCATAAACGAGCCGAAAAGTGTATTTTTTTACGTTAAAGATGTGAACAATTTTTAATTAGGAAAAATAATAAAATTACGTAATAGCGCTTCAAAAGGCGAAAAAAAGAGTTTCAAACGATTAAAATCGGTCATTTAGCAAAAAAAAAAAATTAAAAAAAAAACCGAGATATATACCCATTTTTAGAAATTTGATTGTCACAAGTTTTAGTTCTTAGTCACTGCTGTCTCCTAGCGGTCTAAGCTCATGCCACAATCACAATTCAGTTTCTAGCGCCTGGCGACAGTTTTCTGGATTGTATTGGTGTTTTTGTAACCTTAGCTTACAAATAGCCCGAAAAAGTGATATTGCAGTTTTAATAGATTCACACAGGGCCGGAACTAGATATTTACCAGTGGTGACGGAAGGTTAACTTTGCTGTCCTTTCTTTCATCACGACCCCTTCCCAATAAAAGTCAACATAACAGTAGTTTAGCTAATAGTTATATTTCCAAATAAATATCATTGTCCTTATTGAGGTTAAAGTAATCGAAAAACCTAAACAAATATTTTTTACTTAACCTCAAAATAAAATTGTTGCTCCAAATTTGCTAATCCGTCCAGGGAAGTGCCCCCTTTGCTCGTATCTCCACCTAATTCTGGCCCCGAATTCACCAGTTAAAAGAAAACTTGAAGAACAAGCTAAAGGTAGAAAAAAATCAATGAAATTTCTATTCAGATATCTCAGTTAGTGAAGATGAGGATGGTGATAACTGTTTTTATTTAGTCTATCATGAACTATTTTCCAAAGCTAAGGAAAAATGGATCCAGTGCATAGAATGTTAGAAGTGGGCTCAGGAATTATGCACCCCTAGACCAAATAACTTTTATACTTGTCGAAATTGTGAATGCTCTCAAAAGTAATTAGGCTAATATTGAATAATTTCTTAAACATTTACTTAAATTACTACTTTAGTGTCTAAATTGGTAGATGTATTAGAACTTTATCAATATCGTTGTTTGAGTTTTGTATTATTAATACTACTTTTTTCAATAAATAATTTCTTTTTTCTCATCAAATAACCCGTGACAGTCAACTCCGATTTCTGTGTCAACCAACCCCAATGTATGTGACAACCAACGCGGAGTCGGGGTAAGTTATCAAAAAAGCCAAATGCTGCTATGGACTCAAATTTTGGAGAAAATATAGCTAAGGATACATATTACAAGGTACCCAATTAATAGAAAGGGAAACTGTAATCCTTGCCTCTTCAAAAATTCAAAATCCATAATTGTGGCAACCACTCCCGGTCTCCCCTAATACTTCCCCTTCGCTAGCACGCACGAGCAGCCAAGAAAAGAAAACCGATTTTCAAACGCGTTTTTGAGGCATTAAATCGGCCCTTACAGATATTTAATGATAATAGGGTTGTAGAGCTACTCTTTACAAACAAAAAGCACTTTAAAAAATGGCTCTGGAACCATTTTGGGCCCTGTTTTATCTGTTTTTACATTTTTGTGATTTCCGCAATTGGTTTTTTTTGCAAGAAATTCATAGGTACGCATCACTAAAAGTAATAATTCAAGCGCCCAAACATGTTCCTGTGCCAATTGTGACAAATTTCATTACAAATAATTTTTTTGCCCTTTTGAGCGCTACTCCATAATATTTTTTATTTTTCCCAAACAAATTTTTTTCACATCTTATACGTGAAAAAAACACTTTTCAGCTCGTATATGAATTTTTTCACAAGGTTGCTACAAACCGATTTTTTTCTAAAACATGTAAAATTTGTACTATTTTTTATATATACCTGAATATTACGCTGAGAAAGTCTATTCATGATTCATTTAAAAACATTAATATTTTTTGGCTATCGCGCCTGGACTACTGGCGTCTAGTGAAAATTGGCACAAATATTTCTCATCGGTCAGCGAAAAGTACTGTTAAAGTAAATTAGCCTCCAAGCATTCATCAGCATTTTAGAACGACTCGGCCCATTTTTATGAAACCTGGTATAGACCTTAATGATATAAGTTTAATAAAGTTGTTTTTACAATAATGGTTTCTTTGAGGTTCCTAAATCAGGGAGGGGAGATATTCATCGGCACTTTCGAATGATTTGGGAGTTTGCGAATTTGCGAATGATAAAACTTGCTACTCTTGTTTCTTATTGGTCTAATAAAGATTCCTAAGTAAATCAGTAGTCCTCCAAGGTGGATTGGAGGTCATCAAATTGTTAGAAAGACGTGGCGGATTTCGATGATATTTGGCGTAATAAACTTGGTACTGAACTAAGCCCATCCTCGTTTTGCGTCATTAACACCCAGGTATATATATTTTTTTATTATGAAAACTACGCATTATTTCAAGAAAACCCGTTCAATTTTTTTATTAATCGTAATTGCACATGCCTTTCACTTGATCTATTAAAAAATTAATATGCAACTTTTTCGTTAACATTTTGTTTTTAAAAATTGGCTAGATTTTCATGCAGTAGGTTATACTTGTGTGTACCTTTGAAGAAAATTAGAATTACCAACTGGGATACATAACAACGATGGTAACAAGACATACAACAGTTATAGGTTCTGGAAACGGATTCATAAACCTCATTAAAACAGTAGACATGCGGAGGAGCAGTCAAACTCCATACTTACTGCCGTAACAAGATACCTAGTTAGCGAAGGCATCAATGACGTCAACCCCCTTATTCTATCTCTCTTGCCAATATTCAGGAGGGGGGGTAGTTTAGAACACGTGCCCTGAAATAAAGTTCCCAGAAATGAGATCGAAAAAGGGACACACCATAAACTTCCAGGACAACCGACAGCACAATAGCTAACAAGAAAATATTCCATTGCTCTAGTTTCAAGGTGTTGAGAAAGATTGGTCGCTCTTTGCTCTTGTGTCATAATTTTTATTTTAAAATAAATTTACTAGAAAAACTAAAACATATCGGAAGCATTATATATTATATTATTTATAAAAAAATGAGATAAATGGAATTTATATTTTAATATATACTCGATTGAGCTCTAAATCTGGTTAAAAAATTTAGGCAAAGTAGAAAAAAAAAATGGGATGCGGTGCGCGCGTGCCATACACAACTTTCACTTACCAATTACTTGAAATGAATTTTAAATGTTTCCATGGAAGCATTTAGTATCCATTAAATAATTTAAAAGCAGAAATTATTTACTACAACAATCAGTTAAGTTTATGCGTTTTTGTCATTCTTCATTACCTTCTACGACTGTATATGTCATATATTAGTTATTCTAAAATATGTAGCCTCCCAGTATATGTAGCCTAACAGTTACTGTTATAATACCAGCTTTAATGCACATTTTTTTCATATTATAAATTTCCATAACGACAAAGAGAAATAAGAGGATAAAGGCAGAGCATTATCCCATTCATTGTTTAATATCTCTTAAGTATAAATGATAAACACATCAATGGCCAAAGGTCATGCTTTTACACCCTTCCTTCTTCTTACAACATGCCCTAAAACACCTCTTAAGTACCTTTCGCGGAAGGTTCACGTGATACTATTATCTATTTACTAAAACCGAAGTACTCCACTAAATTGAACGATCTAACCCTAGCAGGCCTTGGGTCATGCCTATTCTCTATTTAATACTTATCAGATGTTTCATTTCCCATAATCATATTCTTAAATAGGTGCAATTTATAGCTATCCTATTCCTACTTTAACTATCAAATGTCAATTGTATATTTTTAACACCCCTTTTTTAAGGAAAGCATAAGAAAATAACTCAAGCTAGCCTTCCAAGAAACTTTTGTTCTAGCGTTCCTATCTTTCTAGTCCAATCCCTCCCCAATGGGTAAGTTTATATAGCACCAACTAATTTTACAGATAACCATCCCATACCATTTCGCAGTCATGAAAAAACTAATTAAGATATTAAACTTATCATTGTAAGAACAGCATTTAAAAACCACCTTTGGTTTTCAAATTTCCCTTCTTCTAGTTAAAGTTTTCCTCTTTTTCCCTCAACCAGAGCCTAAATATTCCTTAATTTTTTCCTCCCGCCTAAATAAATACAAAGGCATTGGTTATGTATATTATAATATTTAAATATTATCAACTTGTGTATTACATATATATATATATATATATATATATATATATATATATATATATATATATATATATTAATACTTTACTTTTAATCGAGTTACCTAGTAATGACAGCCACCAATTATCCATATGCTGTTATTTCCACTTGAATACGTCTGTAAAGTACCAAAAGACTGAATTCAAACAAATTAGTGTGAAAAAATCAGTGCAACCTTTAGATGATCTATCTTAAGAAACCGCTGAAATTCATAATTTATGAAGAAATATAAAATAAAAAAAATCGTGTAATGAATAATTAGGATTGTTTTCTTTTAATCAAACTAAAAAATATGAACTAACTAGAGAACACTTTTTAGACTATAAAGGAAATTTATATTAAAACGTTACAAACAAAAGATACCTCCGAACCATGAAATTTTCCTAAAAAGGGAAATTCTTTCAAAAAGTGGAAAACCTGAATAAGAAGTATAGTAAAATATCTTTGTGGCATTTTTTTTATACTAAAAGTTAATTTCTAATGTCCATACTGTTGTGAATTCGCGTCCGATGCATCATGTATAGGGGGTTTGTTGAACGAAAATCTATTGATTGTGGATTCTCTTCCATGTGCCTCATAACAAGTGTCGAAAACGATTGACAAAAAATAGCCAACAAAAATAACAGAAAAATAGTTTTTAATGGATTTCTTTTTTAATTTTATGATTACAAATGATATAAATAACGAAATTTCAAGGGTTTTTTTCATAAAAAAACAACTTAAGTTCAACTTCTTTCAACGGTTAGTAACTTTATTAAAACAATTGAACATTGTGCCGAAAACAAGACGTGTAGCACTCACGAAATTTTTTACGGTCCAAGTGATACCGTCCAATTAACGCTTTCTGTCCGATAGCGCATGTGCATTTCGATTTTCCATTCCTAATGAAGTTTTCTATGATAAAGAGTTTTTTTCTAAAGAGGGTTTTCGAGGGTTCAGATTCCATTTTTTTAATTGGATTTCTGATTGCGCATGCGAATTTTGCATTTTATAGGGATAGTTTATTAGGTTTTCGACAATTTTACATTTTCCGTTTTTTCAATTGAAATTTTTATCGAACATGCTCATTTCGGATAACCATTATAATTGACCTTTTTCGGCGAAGTTATTGTTTATTAGGTTTTATAGGACGATATACTGAAAAAAATGTCAAACATAATTTTAATTTGAAATGCGCATGCTCGATAAAAAATAAAATTTGAAGAATGCAATCAGAACCCGCGATAACCTGATTAACGATTTGTATAACAAAGAAAACTTCAACAGTAACAGTTAATCGAACGAAAAGCGCTGGCGCAATCACAAATACATTTTAAAAAAATCAAATCAGAACCTTCGAAAACCTAATAAACGATTCCTATATCATAGAAAACTTCAACAGTAACGGAAAAACGAAATACGCATGCGCGATCCTAAATCCATTTCTTGAAATGCTAATAAATTTGACGTCAGCAACTTCGAAGAACTATAAACGATCACCAAATCGATGAAATCCATCCCCTCTCCCTCCCCCTAAATAAAATAAAAAAATATTTAAAAATAAATAAACAACAATTTTATTTAAATTATATGATAAATGAAAAAATGTTTAAAGAATATGCCATTATTGTAATTAAAATAATTAATTTTCAATAATAAAATAAATAATATTGAATTAATTTGTGTCCGGTTGGGTTACAATTGAAATTGAAAAAGTTACAATTGAAAAGGAAAAGATGACAATTGATTTGGAAAAGGTTACAATTGACGTGGAAATGCTATATATATTGATGTCCCATTGGCATTTTAATTTAAATATTAGCTTTAATTATTATTATTTAACTTAAATATTTTTATATTTGTCCACTAACGATGCACTGTACGGCGGGTTGAATTGCGTTAGTGAAAATCGTGATTTTTAATATGAATAATGGCATCAGTAATACGCAGCTAATTACGGGGTTTTCTCGTAGAAAATTGAAGCCCTTTGAAGGAAAGCCCGCCCTACGACCCACTAAACGCAACAGGGCGGCTATACGATTTTCTGGAGATTGCTTTTGGTTCTGGTGCAATATTGATGAGAACTGGGTTACATATTTCAGCTATAGCTTATTCTTGTTCGGCTCGACATTATGAAGCTCACCAATAGGTTTTAGCTTGGTATTAATGATCGGCACCCGGACAACTAGAATATTCGGATTTGCAATCACAGAGATTTCATTCCGACCCTCTCTAGGATCTCTACACACCTACACATATACAACATGATAACGTAGTTAGGGGCTCATTTCGGGATCATAATTCACTATATATTTAAAAGTAAAAAAAATAATAAATAAAAAACAATTATTGAGAGATAAAAAAAATTTGTATTGAGAAATAATATAATCTGCCTCATTCAAGAGCAATAGGTATTACTGCTGTAAGACTCCATTCATACCATATATACAAGTGATCAAAATAAATAAAAAATAAGATAAATAAAATAAAATGGCATAAAAAGAAATTACAATAATTAAGGAATGTATACATCACAAATGAAAATGAATAGATAGACAATTAAAATAAAATAAAATAATAGAATATTCAGGATGCCAGCGTATAACCTTTGAGTTATGTTCATAATACTAAGTACGACAATTGCGTTTTCTGATACTAATTATTGTATTATTATAACCAGGCTAATTGTTGGTATTCACATAGAAAGTTAAAGGTCTTTGAAGGCAAATGATTTATTTAACCCTTTATAGAGCAAAACTATTGAGCCTTGAATAAACATTTGTTTACCTTTATATTTATTCGTCAAGGTGTCTAATTTTTAGTTTTGGTGTTTTTTATTAAAAACAAATTTTTACTAGGAAATAATAGGCAGGTACAACTGCGTAGATGTTTTTCAAATTCCTCATTCCTTGTTTTTAATAATAAATAAATGTTACAAATTTTTAAAAATGTATTTATTTAGAACTCTAATAGTATTTTGAACATCTTTGAACTTATTTACAAGTAAAATATATTGTGAAATAAATTGAAAATAAAGTCTATATAAAAATTAAATTTTTTTCAAAAATTAAAATTAAAATGTAGATTAAATTAAATTAAAATTAAGTTGAGGTCGATCCTGTTGAGAAAAAAAATATTATCTGCTTCAGGATCTCCTCCTGCCTATGAATTTCCTATATATATTCTAGATTTGACAAATTATAAATTTTCTTTTCCATCTAAAACAAAAACAATACTATTATTTAAATTTATAAAAAATAATATTACTTATAGAAAAAATATTGCAAAATGGCTTATTTTCAATATTTTTGTAATATTTCTGGCAGAAATATTTTCTCAATTAAGAAGGAAGGATCTCTACAGAAGAAAAAGAAAATAAGAATTACAAAAAAAAAATAATTACAAACGCCTGTTGATTAATATTTTAGTGTACTTTGGAATGACTGTAAAAAATAAAATTATTAAAATTTGTTTCCGCCTTACCCAAGTTGTTTTCACCAATATTGCGACAATTTTTCAAATAATACTGAAATATTATCCTGTCGACAATTCTGATGAGAAAAAATGGCTTTGATAATGATATTGCTACATGTTTTCTTAATAAAGTAAAAAAATAAAAATGATTTAATACCTACGAGTTTTAATTTTGTAAGTGCGACAATGTTAACAATCGTTGTTTAAAGACTAACGCTAGCCGGTCACTGGTACAGACGTCTCTATCGTCTATTTCGGTGGCGGTAGATTCCTTAACGTATTTTTCTAGCCTAGCTGCCGTCTAGTAGATCCCAATGAAACTATTTGGAAAATTCTAATTGACGTATTTGGCTTTGGCACATGTGTGCCTGAGTCCTACAAAGGGTTAACCATTTACGCGGTACAAAACAGCTGTCCGACGCACAATGGGGCCTTGCAAAGGGCATAGGCGCTCAAAACCTTATTTTTGATTTATTGTTGTTTTGACAAATAAATCATATTTAACGGAAATATAGCAAATATCAAATCCGAGAAAGCAAATAAAGGAAACATTAATTGTTTACATTTATCACTTAATTCAATACTTTCTTATTATGTCTCATTGTCAGTCTATGTTCGCGCCTCTAAGGAACAGTAATAATTTGTGTGAGTGAATAAATCACTTCAATTAAAAAATATCTACTTCGAAACAAGGTATGTAGATCCTTTTAAAAAACTATAAATGCATTTTATTTATTCAAAAGTTTTTGGCGGAATTTTTGAGCATAAACTTCAAATTATTTAAAAAAATTGTTTAAAAAAAAATATTTTGCGCAAGTAATTCACGATTTTATCTTCAGTTATATTTTCACAAAAGCTTCCATTATAGCGCTGGACTTTAATTAAGCATAAAGTTTATGTTCAGAAATTTCGCCTCTACACTTATAGTACTTATAAATTTATAAAAATGTATTCATAATTTTTTAATAGCAGCTACATACCTATTTTTAAAACTGAATATTTTTTAAAAATGTACATGATTTATTCACACCGAAATAAATTATAACTGTCCCTGAAAGTCTGAAACATAGTCTGAGACCAAGACGAAAAAATTGGATTAAGTGATAAATATGAAAAACTAATGTGCCTTTAATTAGCATACTCGGATTTGATATTTGCTCTAGTTCTATTAAATATGGTTAATTTGCCAAACTAACAATAAATTAAAAATAAGGTTTTGTGCGTGTATGTCATATGCGATGCCTCAGCGTACAACGGTATGAAGATGGCGTCTGGGTGAATCTTTTCTAATTACTGAGATACAGTATATTCTTGTGGAAACTAGTATTACTTGATTGTGATAATCACTAAAAAGTTTTAGCTTAAAAAATATCAATGAGTCAACTATTTTTACCCCGATATATTATATATATAATATATGTATATATTTTTTATGTTTTTTTTTCTGTTGGCACCGTAGACTTTGTAGATCTTTGGCCGCGAGATGTGGTCTTCTTACAGACATTTTATCGCTTGCAGTAGCACATGTAGCCTGGAAGGGGCCACCCAACCTCACGCTGCTGCGAAACATAGTTTCCATGGTGCAGCGGGAGGCTACCCATAACCCTTTGGGGCCAATTCGGCAATGGCCTTTCCTCCAACTCACTCGGGTTTAAGGACAGTGACAAATCGGTCTAGATCCATAGATTATGGCTGTTCGGGGTCAGCAGCCACAAGAGGACCTATATTTCTTTCCCCGAAGCAGATCGTCTATGTACACAGTCTCCGGGTGGCTATTTGACATCCTAGATGACCACAAAGCGATTCACAAGTTAGGTACATGGGGTAGGGTCATCACTCCTACGCCCGGTCTGTGTGACTTTCCTCCAGTAGGCTAACGGGTCTCACATACCCGGAGGGAGGAATAATTGTGGACTGCGTGGGTTTTCCCAATAGGCGGTCACCCTAATTCGGGCGGTCACCTATCCAAGTACTAACTAAGCTCGACGATGCTTAACTTTGATTATCTTTTTCAAGCGCCTTAGCCCGCTCGGCCACGCTGACCTCCTATATATATATATATATATATATATATATATATATATATATATATATATATATATATAAACAACTAGAAAAACGGAAAAATTTAAAATCCCAAATCTCTGATTTTAAACAAAAAATCCTGTATCCATGAAAGATTTATTATACAAGAAAACTTTCCATTAATCCTTAAACACACGAAACTATAAATGTGTCGTTATGAACATTAATGAAGTCCTTATACTCACCAGAATCGTTTCCTATGTCGAATTTATTTTTAAAAAGGGGCGGTACAACGCTAAACCTTTACACCCATCCCTACAAGTCCTCGACAGAACGGAAATTGAATCATTGAGCGTTTGCCCAAATTGTTTGCGCTCCTCCTTTAACCTTTCTTTTACTTTTCCAATATTCCTATCGCCATGAATAAATGCATAACTCCTACCTTAAAAGATGAAGTTTGAAATAGTTCAAGAAGAACCCTCTCTACCCTCTCCGGAACTATTTACAATAGCGACATCCCTATTTTAAGTTATACTGAGCATTAGTTGTATTGACTCGATTCATACTGGTGTAGACGCGTGAGTTCATGCGGTTACTGATGAGAATGTGGTAACCACTAGCAATAGGAGAATTGTTTTTGGTCAATTTAAATTATGTTACGATTTTTTAGCTCACACTTTTCACAAGCACATAAGAGATGAAATAGTGTTTCTAATAAAATCAAAATAAAATGTCTGTAGTTAACTGGCAAAAGTTCAACCATAAATTTTATAGTACCTGCATATGATTAAGCGTAAATAGATACTTGGTTTTCTTAAGTGTTGTTTCCAGTTTTTTTTTCTTACATAAAGCCTCATTTGCTTATTCAATGCCAAAGGCAGGAAAGCTTTGTATTCATGCAGGAAGGAAACAAAATTTTTGACCTCACAATCGAAAATTTCCATTCACGTTTTACGTTTTAGACACCCAGTAACAGATTTGAGTTTCGTTAAAGGAAAGTGGACCGTTTGCACACCCCATCTTCCCCACAGTGTGCAAACTGCCCACTATCTATTTCATCAAATTCCCTTTTTCAATTAACGTAATGTTACAATAGGTATTACAGTTTGATACATAAATTGAGCAATGGAATGGAACAGATCAAAGTGGAATGGAACGAAGTGGATTGGTATGATGTGGGTTGGAATGAAGTGGAACTGGCAAATAAACTTTTTTTTTTAAAGTTATTTCTTCTTCTTTTAATTCACAATTTCCATAATAAACCATCACTTTGTGTATTAAATTGTGCCTGTCTTCGTGTTTCCTCTGCTAAAAGTCTGTCAATATTTTTTAAAGTGTGGAAAAGGCACCCGTTTTATTAATTAAAAAAGAATAATTTCACTTGATGATTTCACTGCGGCTATGGCCATATGGTGTTCTTGATTTTAAACATTTTGTAAGTGTTCGTTATTCCTCTAACGAAAATTTGTCTGTTTACGTCCGTTAGAGGGGTGTTCTTTGTAAAAAAGATATGAATTTCTATACTTCCAGGCCGGGAAAATTTAAAAATTGTCCGATGGGAGGAGTATCCGCTGGAGGGAAGTGTCCGTTAGGAGAGGTTTCCCTGTTTTATTATTACGTCATGTAATTCACATTATTTATTTTATTCTATTTTTTTTTCTTAGTACATTCAATACAGTTTTATTTTTCTATTAATTAATAATCTATTATCATTTTTTATTCTTTATATCACTTAAAATTGTTATTATTTTTTTCTAACATATTAAGTATATTTCTGTTATTGTTGCGTATAATTATTATTAGTTGTAAATTATTTTGTTACCCTTCTTATTTTTAACCTTTCAGCTATAAGTTTTAATTTGTATATATCTCATGATCTGTTGTAGGGTCAGCATCACCCGACTGCTAAAATTGTAAAAAAAAATACTACATTTTATTGCTGTAATTTTAATTGACTAAGCGTAAGGGCGGGACTTTTGGAATTTTTACGCGATTACGACCAAACGCATTGTTCGATTTTCTTCAAATTTGGCACAAATGTTCCTTGAAGTCAAGAAAAACTATGTGTGTACAGACGTTTTTATTTTTTTAATCAGATTTGAGATATCGGAGATCCCATAAATCTATTTGAGCACACTTATTCCTACAAACATTGTTGTGCGATAGAGTAATTACTAAACAAATTAACACATTGTTGAGCGAAAGTGTTTCAACCCGACTGTTCGGCATTTCGTGCTGCGATAAAGAGCAGATTTTAGAATTTTTCGAGAGATCTACTGTTCAAAGAACTACAAGTAAATTTATTTTAAACACCAACCGATAGATATTGCCATCTGCTGGGACAGGATAGTTTTTTCTGAACAAAACTTATTCTATCCTGTCATTGTAAATTATTGCTAATTACTGGGATACGGGTTTCTTTTACGGTACTTGATTAAGTAGGGACTTGTTATTTTGGAGCTCTCCTAAAAGTTTTAGCCTGATATTAACAAGTTGGCTTTTTGGAATCTAATGCGGCAACAATCCTAAAATTCATTAGTTTTCTAATTACTAAATTCCAAAGTCCTTGGAGGTATTCCTCGATGACAGACACAAGAATCGGCCAGAGGCTTAGTTGACAAGTGAATCGAAGAAACAAACACGGGTTAATGAACCCGAAAAGCCAGTGGTGATACCACCTAAGGAGTAAATGCTCTCAGAAACCCTGTCGAACACTAAATGGGTCTAGACCCCACAATATTAAACCCTCTCCCTGACGAACCCCACTGGAATTTCCGCACTCTCGCTTCGTTTAGACTCCAATTTCCTTAAACTTCCATTCAATCCAAACAATGATAATAGTAAAGGGTGAAAGTAACGGTTATTTTAAATTTTGGTGAAATAAAAAGAGTTATTTTGAAAAAAGAACCTTTTTGTTTGTTTCAGATATAATTTATGCATAACATTAATAGTTAACCGATGATATAAATATAAGTTAGTAAAAATCAAAAATTAGTAAATAATAAATATTTTTCATGTGAATAATGGTTATTGGATTTTTATGTATGTAATTTTTAATTTATATTTACATTTATATTTATATTTATATATATATATATATATATATATATATATATATATATATATACATTTTGTAAATTTGCGCTGAGGATACCACAGTATAAGATTAACTAAATCATTTTTTTTTTAACTCTATAACTAATAGTCTTTTGAAACGCTAAGAAATTTTTTAAGGAATGGTATCCAAAATGTGTTTAAAAAAGTATTTTCAAATATTTTCTTAAAATGTTGTTTTGGATGCCCAATTTGATATAGCGTTTAATTTTTATAAGAGACAATGTCTTATAGGTTTATTTTACAAAAAAACGGATACTTCTTTTCAGTTTAGATTATCTATTTGTACGAGCACCCAAATAAATCTTTCCTAAACTTGGCATTTTTGTTTGGAGATAGTCTAGATATGTTTATTTCCAATTTTATCTATATACATACATATATTATTATTATTATTATTTCGAATGGGTCTCCTAAGGACCACGATGTTCAACTTTTCCGCTTGGAGAGGGACTTGATGCTTGCCCAGTACTCACGCATTCCCTGGCTGTGTTTCTCCCTTCTCTCATTTGTACAGAGGGCGCCTGTTTTCTTACGAGATGGTATATCCTGAAACCTCTTTTGTTTGATTATTCTTCTGAAAGGTGATCGGGTTCTGATGTCGTCATCCGTTATCCCCAGTTCCTGCAAGTCTTTCTTCACTTCTGTAAGCCATGGTGTTACTATCTTCCTGTTCTTCCAGTTGTTGAGAAGCCGGTTGGTCATCCTCGTTGGGTTCATCCTCGTGAAATATCCATAGAAAGCCAGACGCCTCTTCCTGGCCACGTCTGTTATTTTTTCAGCATAACTATATAGCTCCTGGCTTGGTCGTCTCCTGTATTCTCCATCTACTTTGATTGGTCCTAGTATCTTTCTCAGGATCTTCCTCTCCTGGACCTCCAATTTGTCAAACAATCGAGACACTTCTTGTTATAAATGCTCTTGGTCAATCGATATGCCAGCTCTAATTTATACATACATACATACACACACACACACATATATATATATATATATATATATATATATATATATATATATATATATATATATATATATATATATATATATATATAAAAGAGCAAAAATTCAACAAGACATAAATTGGCAACCAACTAATCAGTCAACGTTTCGCCATCATCAGGACATACACCAAAAATCACATCTATAAATATCAAATACAGCACATCTCACATCAACCGTCCAGAAAGAAGCATCAAATAGAGACAGCACATCACTCCAAGACATCCAATCACATACTGAAGGCAAAGGGAGGTAACATAAAAACAGCTAAGATGGTTATATTCAAACAGCTGATCAACAGAAAACAGCTAATACACATAGAAAACAACTAAAAAGACCTGAACAAAAAAAAAAAAAAAATATATATATATATATATATATATATATACATAAATAAATCATAAAAATTTAAGACAAAGTAAAACTAGAAGAAGAAAAACAAAAAAAAAATAATATATATATATATATATATATATATATATATATATATATATAATGAATCAAATTAGTAAATAAAAAACTGAATAAATAATATAAAAGATAATAATAAATAAAATGCATAGCAAGGAGTGTATAATAAGAAACTGCTGATCAACAAACAAATAAAACATAAAAGGCAATCTTGTTGGATTTATTGGATTTTTCTAAAATGCTTAACGTTTCAGAGTAAAATTGATTCAAATTTCTACTGTCATTCTGTGCAAAGTGTATAGTCTCAAATATTTTTCTCTTCGAGCTATTCATTTCCTTATGAATCACTCTAACCTTATTGAAATCAAAAACATATTAAAAATGTTTGAATGCTGTGCTAATGCAGTGTTAGGCTCTTTTCTGCTAATGTTCTTGCAATCGTATTGATGTTGATACATTTTTCTGTGCAAAGTTTGGGATGTTCCACCAATGCATACACTGTAAACAACTAATTTCATATACCACATCAGGCTGTTGCTAGGTTTATATTCTATCCTTCAAGGGAGTGTAAAACTTACTAATTCTATTTGCAAGCGTGATATCATAAACATCAAAACCTTTAAAAATATTGACTATTTGCTCTGAAAGACCTTTAATATAAGTATAAGAAAAGAACATACCATTCTCGCAATCGTTATCGCTATTATCTACCCATGGCGATGTACATAAATCCTTACTGCTTGAAACTTGATTCCTGTGCTCCTGAATTTTACTGTAATTGGAAATCCAACACCTATTAACTAAGTATGCGGGGAACAGATTAATTTCAAACATTGTAAGAATGTTTTTTTGACACAATTTAAATATTTCATATCAGTTTCATAGCTTTGAAGATACAGTTGTTAAAATTGTTGATCATAACATGTTTAGGGTGGTTAGATGCAAAATTCAAGATACGTCGGCTACTCTTTTCATTTCTAGTCCTCGTAGTTCTCAATATTCCATTACCATACTTAATATATATGTCCAAAAATCTAATCTTTCGTTCAGATTCAAGCTCATAAGTAAACTTAATAGTTCCATGGAAACTATTCAAACCATTGTAAAATCTTTCAATCTCATCCACTTTCAAGATCAATAGTAAGTCATCCACATATTTAATAAGCAACCTAGATCTAATATTAGATGTATTAATTGCATCGTTGAGCAACTTGTTCATCAATATTCCACTTAGAGTTACAGACAGAGTTCCACCCATTGGCAAACGAGCAAGTCGAAGATAAAATTTAATATTATATTTTAAAAAAACATTTTCACATTAATTTCAAACCTTCACTTAACGTTTCTTTATTTTTTACGCACGTATGCGGCTCAAATTGTTCCCATTCGTTTGCAACTATCTCAAAAACCAATTCTACTGGTACGGAAGTAAAAAAAGAGACTACGTCAAAACGAGTTATAGCTTATCGAATTCTGCTGGACAGCGACATGGTTGGAATTTCGAGTTGAAACTTATACAAGAATTAGTACATAATTAGGGAGAAATTAGTACTAATTAGGTATTAATTCGTGTATAAGTCTCAACTCGAAATTTCAAAATTGTCGGGCACATTGTATGGTGACATGCGCCTTGTGTAGTGTTATCGAGCTGCATTATTAACATTTTCAAAGTATTTTTGGATGCAATATTTCCTCAATCCTTATCTATCTCAGAATAAAATAATATTGTTAGTTGAAAAAACAAAACATAAATATATACAATCAATTTGTTGGGTGTATGTAGACTTTTGTTATTAACTGTATATGTATATATATATATATATATATATATATATATATATATATATATATATATATATAAACATATTTATATATAACGAAATAGTATTATTATAATATTCTAATACAAATTTGGTCAGTTAGCTTTCAATAATTTTAAATCATAAGGGTTCAATTAATGTTTTTTTAACCTATGTTATCCACATTTATTCCTCCCTCATTTCTCTTTAAAAATTCTACAAAACATATTGTAATAAGGCTCAAAAAGTGAAAACCTGAGATCATTGGTAAATATTAAGTCGGTGGATAGAAGGCTCCAGATAGTCGGGTGGTCCAAGGTGGCGGTCAGCAAATGTAATATGTTGCCAACTACAGCACTAAATAAATTACAAGTTACAGCCCTCCCTTCTGATAACGTTCACCCTCTGCGAATATCCCATATACCAGCAAATATTAACTATAGATTAAAAATATTGCATATATAAAACCCCGAAAATTATTATTATTTATTATAGTTTCAAATTTGAATTCTTAAAGGTAAATTATTTACCCTACAGATGAGAAAGAAAAATTCTATTGAACTAAAAAGTCAATAGAAATATCTCTGGAAAATGTTTTTTCAAAGATGTTAAAAAGATTTTTTGGTATTTAAATATATTATTTATATCAGAGCATGTTAACATGTTTTATTGTATAAACTGTTTTTTAGCAGTACTTAAAAATATAAGAACAATACAGGATATTAGTATAGCCAGTAATGTTTATAGTTTAGTAATAAAAAAAAAAATATTTCTGTATGCGGTGAATACAGTGCAAACAACAGTTTTCCCAATAACTAATTTTTTTTTAAAATATTACAAAATGGAACATATTTAAAATTAATCAAAATTTCATGATTAAGGTGTAAATTGTTTTGCCAAGCGTGATAATAAATGTTTGCGTTTTTAAATATAGTGTTTTATTACATAAACTTTTTTTTTCTTTTTTTTTTTAGCAATACATATTAATATAATAACACTAAACTACAAATCTAGCCATGAATCTTTAAGGTAAAAAAAAAATTATTAATGTCTACATTCGGTGAATAAGGGGCATCTAAAAGCACACACTCATTTCAAACATAAAGATTAGCTGAGTAGAATAGTAGGGTAAAAAAGGTTTCGTAATAAATGCATGTTGGAAATAGGGACCACTTTAAAAATGTTATAACACTACACTAGTAGCATTAATCTTTAATTAATCTTTGTAGTTCAGAGAAACAAAATAAATTGTCAACATGCGTTGAATAAATCACATATAAATATAAAAGACAAAGCTATACATAATATACTCACTGAAAAAAAATCGAAACTTCGGGGGTAGCTGTAATAAAAAATTTCGCAGCGGTGAGTTAA
Organism: Rhaphigaster nebulosa; assembly: GCA_948150685.1. Classification (NCBI taxonomy): domain Eukaryota; kingdom Metazoa; phylum Arthropoda; class Insecta; order Hemiptera; family Pentatomidae; genus Rhaphigaster; species Rhaphigaster nebulosa. Next base: position 147,445,220 of record OX411307.1, read on the forward strand.
TTTTTGCCGAAAAGTTGTAACTTCTCTGAATAGACATATCTGAACTACCTTAAATACATAATTTCAGTTTCGTATAATTATTCGTTTTTTAAGCAAGAGTTACTATACACATACACATACCATTTTGTGAGACTTGGTTATTTGGACTCTGGGGATCTTTAACGTGTATTTCCGTTTAACACTCGGATTCAAAAATTTTCAAGATCGCAATACTTTTCTTTGCTCTATATTTCATATATATATATATATATATATATATATATATATATATATATATATTTAATTGAAAGTAAAAATTACATTAAAATGTATTAACATTTTTTAAATATTTTATATACATATGCGGATACTTAGTGGGCACAAAGGAGTAATTATTAAGCCGGTCATAACATACTTGTTGTAGTTTTTATAATTGCCCTTATTAATAGGCCCTAAGATGGCGAATAGAATAGAATAAAAAGCTCAAATAGAATCCAGACAACTCACTCTTATCCAAGTATCAGTGCAGGAGTACACTTTTATGTCCATTGTTTCTGCAGTCAAAGCTAATGTACTTGAAAAATTCATTAAGTACAAACCAACAGACAGTGGATTTTGATAGAAGACCACAATACCCTCAGATACTGTTGTCTTTATCTCTGAATACGGAATGCTGAACCACGGATTTTTCATTTTTATAATCGCTTATTTATTCTAATAAGTAGCAAGATTTTGGAGATGAAGGGCAAGGGAGAAATTCGATGTCTGGTTTCACTTCATAGCTTTTGATTATTTTTGGTTGAGAATCGGTTCTGTAGTAGAGTGTTAGATCCGGTGACGGATCAGCTTGTAATGTCGGCTGCCATTAAAAATATACAAAAACTTATTATTGTGATTTTTTTTATGATTTCTTTAATAATATTGACTAATCTCTCCCAAAAATGTTCATCATTATCTTTGTAAGTACTAAAATTCATTATCTTTTACTCCTTTGGGACTACAACGCGCGTTGAAACATCTTCAAATAATAATGCACTAAGTCGTGTTTAATTCAAAACAACCAGTTTCCAACGATCATTTTCTAGCTATACAATACACGGTTAATCATTAATCACATATATACTTTTATTTAATAGGAGTAAGACCACGAATAAAATTAAAATGAAGTTTTTAGGTGGTTTTTGGAAGATTTCAAATAATAAAACATAGTAAGTCTACATGTTGTTTTTTCATGAAAATATTAGCATCTTTAGGAATATGAAGCGACTGTTAACTCGTGTTTATGCGCTAGATAATCAATAATAATAACGTGCACTCCGTGTTACTGGAAACGTGAATTTCAAATGCACGCCGAAACACTCCATCTTATGTCAAAAGTAATTATTTAAAATTTATTTAGTGTTGAGAACACTTGTTGATTTAGAGATGAGGCAGTCCGAATTGCGTGGGGCTTATAGCTTCAAACGTTTAACATCGTTCAATTACGTTTTAAGCCCACTGCAGCCATCAGGATTGGATGTAAATCCCAATCAGAATAAAGCCAGGCCGAATAAAAACCTATTTATTCATCTTAAAATTAGGTTTGGTTTTTACAATATTTTTTTTTTTTATAAGACACAAAATAAAACTTTTTTCAAAAATGGATTATGCCAAACTTCATTGGTTTAAATTTGTCGCCTCCGTGGATGGAGCACATCTTTAAGACTTTTTGATTATATATATATATATATATATATATGGTTATGGTTTCTTTGATTTTTGATGAATATTATAATATAGGTAATAATTTAAAAATGTTTATATGGATTTAAAAATAAAATAAACAATTGCTGAAACTAATGGAAATATTTCTGTTGTAATTAAACTATATGATTAACAAGAACAAAAATCCAATTCTTATTAAAAAATATAAATTAAAATGTGGAAATTTAATATCAAATTGTTTTAAAAATAAAAGTAATGCTTACATTTACAAATGAAAAGGTTGGATTGATTTAGTTCCGAAGAATGTTCGTGAATAATATTCATGTAGGTATCTATAAATCAGTTTATCATAAATATACACTTTACTATAACACAAAAAAATACATTTTAAAATAGAATATTCGATGTCTTCACGTCCTTCCCTTGAATCCATTTTCTTTCTTAATAGGTATGATCTATTTATTGTACTAGGCTGTACTTGAATGTACAGTTGCTAGACTCGTTCGCTTCTTGAAGACTGTGTTTTAATAGCATTGTTCCGCTACCAACCAAAGATACAAAACTAAATCCGTTTTTAATTTATTTTTTATTATTTTATAGCCATTCTTTTTAAATGCCCACACTTGTATTTTATTCTTTAGTTTAAGCAAAACTCATTTTCATGTTTAAGATCCAATTTCATTTAAAGTTTACTTTTTAATGTGTTTAAATTTGATCACATTCTATTTTTTTCTGGCACTTAAACTGGCATTTGTCGTCTTGTACATTTGACTTATGAAACTATTCATTTAAATAATCATAATTTTCTTTTTATAATCAAATATTTAAGCTCATTCTTTATGCTTAAAATAATAAACATAATTTTATAGTTATGCTAACTTGATTCTTATAGCATCTCACTTACATATTGAATTATTTGGAGTATTTGAACGTATCGTCTAGCTTCTCTCTAATCAATTTCACCTTCTCACTAAACTTTATACGAAATTACCAAAGTATTATTAAATTAAGTTTTAGCTTAAATTTTAACTTAAACCACTTATTCCAAACCACTGCATTCTATAATTACCTAAAATTATTAAATTAAGTTATCACTAAATTTTATTTTTACAATATATATATATATATATATATATATATATATATATATATATATATATATATATATATATATATATATGTTTTTTTTTTTGTTTTTGGGTTGGCTCTGTAGACCATGGAGATCTTTGGCCTTGCGATGTGGTATTCATACAGACATGTATTGCTTGCGGGAGAACAGACAGCCTGGAGGGGGTCATCCAACCTCACGTTGCTACGAACCATGGTTTCCATGGTGCAGCGGCAGGCTATCCATGGCTCCATAACCGGTACCTTTGGGGCCAATTCGGCAGTGTCCTTCCCACCGACTTACTCGGGCTCAAGGACAGTGACAAACCGGTCAAGATCCACGGATTATGGCTGTTCGGAGTCAGCAGGCGCACGAGGACCTATATTTCTTTCCCCGAAGCAGACCGTTCATGGACCAAACCTCCGGGCGGCTATTTTACGTCCTGGAAAACCATACCGCGATTCGCAATTTAGGTACACGGAGTAGGATAATCACTCCTACGCCCGGCCTTTGTGAGTTGCCTCCAGTAGGCTGACGGGCCTCACATACCCGGGGGGAAGGGGTGATAAATTGCTTGAATTATTAAATTAAAGTTATGGCGGCACTGGGATTCGAACTCACAACCTTTGGGTTTGTGCACTTTTGCAAACGCGTTAACCCGCTCGGCCACTCTGACCTCCATATATATATATATATATATATATATATATATATATATATGTGTGTGTATGAATATGAAAACTCTAGAGAGTATATGTTAATTTTCACTCTTAATGACTAAACTAATTCACTTTTTATATGTATCACTTCTTTAAATTCGTCTCTCAAGACTTTGAGGTTGTTTTTACCTGCCTCTAATGGATTTGAATTATTAATGGACTGAAATTATTATGGGGTTGATTCCAATTTTGGAGTACATTATTGGTGACTACACCTATCATTAGTAAATAACGAATAGCCAAAATATTTACATTTAAAATAAATTATGGTTAAAGTGGTTAGGAGTTCATCAAGAACTTATGTCTCCTGGGAACGGTGAAGACGAGAGCTCAACTATGTTACCACTATTATTTCGGTAGTATAATATGGTAGTATTCGTTTTATAAGGTGGTAGTCGTGAAATCCTCTGACCTTGGAAATGCAATATCTTATAATGTAGCAGTTATACCCTTGAATCAAAAGAATTTGTGACAAACTGACCCAAGAACTGAAATCATAATGGTAATATGACTTGAGCCCTATTTTTCACCATACCCTGAAGACATAAGTTTTTGTCGACCTCCTAACCATTGGAAATACTCCAAAATTTTAATACCATTCATTTGTCAAAAATAGCAAACTTTTGCTTTGTTGGTGATACCTACATTTGAGCTAGGATTTTTTTTTCATCACTATATGCCAATGAGTAGCATATTTGAGAATTTTGAATTTTAAAATTTACTTTTCATGTAAATATTTGTAAAAGCAACCTCAAAGTCAAAGACGCGAATTTGACACGTCTCAGGAGAATGAACCATGTCTTATCTCTGTACCATATTATTATTTAATTAATTGCATAAATATATTCATTTTTTTTAGGTTTTGTTCTCTTTCAATCTATGATTTCTAATTTTCTATCATATATTTATTTTTAAAAATCTTATATATATTCTGCTTGCCTATTCAAAATACATTCTCCATATTCATATATTTTGGTTTTGTTTTTTTATTTCTTATCTCTTTTTAATCTTGTTACATACATTTTCACATTAATACAACAGTTCAAAAAACGTTGTAAAACATAAACCGTAGAGCTTATGTGGTACATACTCGTATATTAAGTGTATACCCGTTTTCACGTATGCAGTGCATACTGCATATATTACCATTGCATTTCACGTGTGCTCCTAGGTACTTAAAACTTTCTACTTGTTCAAGGGGTTCGTTGTCCTAATTACACGCATAATCCTTATTTCCTTTCCAACCCTCATCACTTTCAATTTTGCAGGATTAATAATCATGTTAATATTTCCGTCATCATCTGCAAAAATAACGATCGGCAAAAGCAAGTAATGAGAGATTTTCCGCCTCTGGCTGGCGTATTCTTGCTGAAACTTCCTAATTTTTTCCTTGGTCTTCCTAATGGCAGAATCCTGAACTAACATAAACAGTAGGGGACTAAGGCTGCAGCCCTGTCAAATCCCATGATGGTTTCGAAATACCGTGAGGTGTTATTAGCAAATCTTACTAGATTTGTGGTTCTCTTATTGAGACGTTCCACTGCCAAGATATGTCCTTCATCTATTTCTTTTTCTCTTAATGCCCCTATTAATGTCTCTCTTCTTAACTCGATCGAAGGCTTTTGATAGTTCAAAATAACATATTGATAATTCCCATTGTTTCTATATGATTTGATGTCAAGGACATAAGAATTCTGGATAAATTTGGCTAAGTTTCTGATCCAGATAATAGGCGAAGTGATAAAAACTGACGAGCTCATTCCTAAAAAAGCTAAGCAGGTACTCTGGTTAGATGTGAATAAAGAGACGTTACACAATAAAATACTTGTTATTGATATAGATTGATTATCGGAGTACCTACTCACCTTTCTAAGTAAATAAAACGTGAAAACATTCCACTATGTGAGCAGGTACTCAGTAAAATGCAGATCTACTATTTCGTAGAATCTGAATACTGAGTACCTGCTCATATGGTGAAGCGTTCTCATATTTTATTACCTTAGAAAGGTGAGCATGAACTCCGAATCAAATATTTAGATAACGTGCTCCACATACATAGCAAGTATTCCATTGTGTTACTTCTCTTTATTCACATCTAACTGGAGCACCTGCACAGTTTTTCGAGGAATGATACTCCGTAGAATATTGTGTATATTTTGTTGATTTGTTTTATTGAAATACATTCAATAGCGCGAATTGAATCTAAATTCCTATTTGAATTGAAACAGAAATCAGGGTACAAAAATGTTAATATTGTTTATGAATCCAGCTTACTTGGAATATCCTTTCGTAAAAAGAAAATAAAGGTGAAATGAAGGATGAAAAGGGAGGGTAAAGGGTTGAGGGAGCTCTGTCCTTGCCAAGCGAACCAACTAATGAACACCCATTTTCAGTAAATTCTTTCCAATTTGTCTTTCCTTTTCCTTTCGACAACTTTGGACTTGTTAATTCGACCAGATCACTCTTCCCGTGAGTCTAATGCCTCAGAAATTGTTTGTATATTTTTCAAGCATTTGCACTGACCCATTTTTAAAGATTCGAAGAAATTGTTCGTTTAAGCGCAGTTGTTCATTCGAATCCAAGGCGTGTTCCTCGAGAGAATCAGCTGCGGCCATGATGTTATACCAATCAACATATATATATATATATATATATATATATATATATATATATATATATATATATATATATATATATATATATATATATATATATATATATATAATAAGGTAATGATAATCATTCATTTCTTAACTGACAAACTGACTAAAGCTATCTTCTTTTGTTGAATAAATTTATAATTAAATAGATAATATATATTTATAAATTGATTAATTATATATCAAATATAATATAAATACATAATTAGATATCTTAATCAAAGAATGTCTAAAAATTCACTGTGCTGAATGTTGCTTTGCTGATTATGGATTGTCTAATATCTCATAATCAAAATGTTGCTAAATCTACTATTTACATTATCTCATAAATTTTCTATCTATTTTTTTTTTATTAATTTTCTATTTCTCATTAGTTATAAAAATTTATTTTATTAAGAAGATTTACATAGTTTTGACAGATACCCTTAATACCAGTTTTAAAATTTATTAATTAAATTAATAAATAAATTAAGTTAAATTGATTGTTATTAATTATGTTATGTTGTGCTGATGATTTGTTATATTGTGTTTTATGGTGGTTAACTAATGATGGTTTTTAAATTTTGTAAAGTTTCACCTTATGAAGTTTATATAAAACTTATTTTTACATTGTTTTCAATTGATTTTATATATTACATTTTGTTTATTTTCTTTATCAATTTTGTATTTCATGTTGATTAGAAATCTCTTTAATTTTATGTTATTATATACTACGAATTTCAAATTTAAATGGTCATATTTTATAAATGCATTTATAATTTTATCAATCATCTCAGTTATATATTTTAATTTATGCCAATGTTTAATTTTTAATGTTTTTTCTATTGCATTTTTGTTATTTTCATTAATACAGCTATTTTCACTATTTTATTTTCATTATCTCTCTCACTCTCCCCCTCTCTTTTATTTCCTATCATATACATATTTTTTAAAATCCTATAAATAATTCTACTTGTATATTCAAAATATGTTCTCTTATTTTCTATTCTTGTTATACTGCTTTTTATTCATTTTTTTTTATTTTAAAAATTTAACTTGTGAATTTAGTACGTATATCATGCTGCTACGTATGGAGTATTTACACCTCGTAAATAAACTTATCTTACACATAGTTACTATGCAAAAGAAAGAAAAAAGGATAATAAGTTTTTTAGTGATCGGTCATGACGAATAATATATGAATTCCTTCATTTATTTTTATTTTTTTTAAATAACATTATTTAAATTTTTCTAATCAACAATCCACCTTCCCAAGTCCTTATGTTTCCCATTACTTTTCAATATAGATCCTTTCTTTATATCCCCATTCTCTCTTGATAGAAAAAACCTACAAGGATCCCATCCAACCCCTTATTATGCCTTATATTTCCTACCTCACCCCCATTTTAATTTTTCTTTTTGTATACCTAAATTACACCTTGATGATTTTTTTTTTTTTTGATGATGATTTTCTGCTACCGGTTTCGGTCTGCTGGGTATTTATGTGGCTAAAGAGAGAAACACTTTATTTTCATAGAGGTATTGCCCAAAAATATTGCTACATACACAGTATACTGTAAATCTGAATTAGGCAATTTGTTGTAACATATTAAAGTTTCCATTTGGATCCTTATAAACTGATGTAGACAATGCATATATCGTTACTTTGACAAATCCCTTATTTAATTATGTAGACCAACTGTTTCTACTTTTCATTCCATTTTATAAATTCCACTGATAATACTGGAAGAAATAATTGTCATTCTCGGTCTTCTGAGGCACTACAAGAAAAAAGAATTATGTGCGAAGGCAGCTGCTGAGGAAATTTGTGGTGGAAGGTGGAAATGTGGTGCATCGTAATACAACTTTGATCTGGTTCCAAATGGCAAGGCTACTGACGTTTAGTTGTACTATGAACAACTCGTAAGAACATACAGAGTTCTAAAAGAGGAGTCTCCTGCTTTGGTCAATCATATTAAAGTGTTTGATTTCAGCAAGACAATGCTCTGGAAGACAATGGCAGAAGACCATCGTTCACTCTTAATCAAAGAAAGAGATTCTTAGAAATGGAGGGTGTTAGCATCTTACCCTATCCTCCTTACAACCCTGACATCGCACTGCTTGGCTATGGTCTTTTATGGCACATTTTTTGAAAGGCTGGGCACTTCAAAAACAACAGGAAAATCAAATCAGGATGTGAGGTATGTATTTCATGTATTCCGCCATGAAAAGACAACAGAATTCAACTTCTGGTAGAAATATGGGTTAAAGTAATTGACTATGTTGGCCTATATTTTGAAAAATAATTTTAATGTGTAGATTTTATACTGAAATTTAAATAAAACTTATTCTATGCACAAAGACTTTTGTAACAACCTAGTATATATATATATATATATATATATATATATATATATATATATATATATATATATATATAAATATATATAAACATTCATATAATATAATATAATATAATAATTTTATGGGACATTTTCAATACATCATGTCAACCAAAAAGAAAGAAATGCATTTTGTTTCTTTTTTTTCATATTTTAAGTACATTTTTTTTTCTTCATAAAGATATATTTGAATAAATTATAATCATTTATAATAAGAAACCATTTAAGAAAGAAACCAATATAATAACAATTAAAAAATAACATAGAACTCAATAAATAAATTTAATGACTACATAAAAATCAACCATTTGGTGTAAAAACGCTCCTGAGTCGGAGATAAAACTATTTAATGGTCCTCTTTAGCCGCTTCTCAAAATAGGACTAAATATCCAATCTCCGCAGCGGACGAACTCGCCTCCCCTCTTATTTAATTGCGACCACCTTAATTAGTGGGCATTAGTCGTAATCTGCATTATCGACATTTAAACATTTTTTTTTCCTTTTTCACAGATTATTTTTTTTTAATTTCCGGTTTCCCCGTGGGTATTTCTTTTATTTATTTATATATATTTTTATTAAAAAAATTCTTTATGGCGAATTGTAAGAAATTTCTACGAGGTTAGTTTTAAAATTTTAGAAGATAGTTTTATCACTTAATTAAGTTTATTTAATTTACTTTTCTTTTGGTATAAGTGAATTTTAATTTATGATTACAAATTCTTATTTTACGTAAAATCAAATTTTAAACAATAAACGCTATTGAATTTATACTTAATGCCTTGAAAATTAGTGAGCTTTAAAGAGGATATCACTTTTTTGGCATCTACAACTTCGTCTTTCAATCTCTGAAATTTAAAAGTTTTGGTAAATAAATGATAAATTACAATATATTTAATTAATTGTATGATACATTATTTGTTCCTATATTTAATTTTATTAATGTCATTCGTTGATTGTATATAATAGTGATATATCAATGATATAGCAGCTTTATTTAATTTCATTCCCAGTTTTTAGTAGTTAAAGGTACATTAGCGGCCGACATATGTACTAGATCATTATACCATACACTCAGAATACCCCGACGTGTAAGAGACATTCTGGTGTGAATTCTTATTATTTCAATATATAAATGCATCGGTTATTGTTTCTATTTCTATTAATATTTTATTTTTTTATTCTATTATATATTGAATAGTTGGCCGTATTATGAATCAAGATGAAGCTTAGCGTTCAAGATTAATACAAAAAAAAAATCCTGAAAAAAATACTTATTGAATGCCGACATTTCGGTACACATTGCAGGCCTTCTTCTAGGTTACAAATAACAAAATACAACTAAAATAAAAATCATATAAGTATACAGAATGAAAGAGAATAAATAAATAGCATTGGTATAAAATAAATGAAGAGCTAACATTTTAACAGTCTGAAATGCATATTGAAATGTATAAATGTTATTTATTTATTTTCCTTTATCATTCATACACTTCCATTTATATACTCCTTCATTTTTTATATTTCTATGATTTTCTTCTTCATTGTATCTTGTTCTTTGTTTCTTTGAAGAAGGCCAGCAATGTGGGTCAAAACGTCGGCCTTTAATAAATATTTGTTTACTATTTTTTTTTTGTGCTAATATTGACCACAACCAGGACCATCTTCTTTTTTTATTTTATTTTTTTCAACCAGTTTTGTTCTGTTATCTGTTGTCATTGCTTCATTTTTTTATTTTTATATTTTTTATCACTGTTATTTTATTTTTAGTTTTAGTTAATTTATTATTATTTATTTACTTTAAGAACTTACAATTGAAAACGTGAGTGGATGAAGGTGTTATGACACAAATTTTCGGATATTGATTTTTTTTCTTATGAATATATAATGTATTTCTTATGAATATAATGTGCTTATCTTCGCCTTGTAACATTTACAACCCAAGAACTTTAAATTTGTAACATAACACCTTCATGCACTCGTGTCTTCAATTATTTAATATATAATTATACAATATGTGATTCGTAAGGGCTGTTTTTTTTTTTGTTTTTTATGAGATCACACCCCACTTTTTTAACAGTTAAAAACATTATTAATTTTTAAATACTTGTGTAAGGCTCAACAAGCCAATCTGGAAATAAGGAATAATAAAAATAAATGCTCAATACTTAATGTATATTTATTTAAATTATGACATAATGTAATATCGGGCGGACCCTGCGATATATCACGAGTCTATTACACACGCTGCGGTTATCAACAAACATAATATCTTCCTCTGGGTCAGTAAAAGGATTTGTATTAATGCCCTGACAGATATAGCTGTCCCAATATGTGCATTTACATCTCTGAGTTATGGCCTCCAAAGAAGTCGGGGTATTTCAGTTCGGAGGATTCTTTTGTGCTTTGAATAAGCCTTTTGTCAGTTTGATAAAGTTTCTGTCAAACCTGTGGGGGATGGGGGTGGCTGAATCCCTAAATCCTCTCCCTATATATACTACTGCCTATTGTTTCGATAAACTAATCCATATATTGTTTCCCTACTTTCTACCTTCCAACAGGTAACGAACGCCCTATATTTCACGGAATTTGGAACATTTGAATTCACGCCATATTTAATTTGGAATTTATAAAGATCATTAAAAAAATACACACACACACACACACACACACACACACACACACACACACATATATATATATATATATATATATATATATATATATATATATATATATATATATATATATATATACACAGAGTATCCTAGCGGAAATGGATCCCCCCTGTAGATTCTAAAGTATAAAGGGATGAAACTCAGTGGGTCTTTGTTATGAATTATGAAGTATCTTTTTATGGCATTACCTTCTCCACTTCTACTTTTAACTATGGAATTTCGAATGAAATGGAGTATTTTATATATATATATATATATATATATATATATATATATATATATATATATATATATATATATATATATATATATCCTTTATCAAATTCGAATTAACAGAACCCCGTTTATCCGGAATAATGTGGCCAACCAAGGCTATTTTGGATTGCGCGAAATACCGTATAAGAGATGGTATGATGAGTAAATCAAAATTGATATAAATTAAATTTATTAAAGTAATGAATGATGAAAATTTTTTGTTCGATAGAGATTAAGGGGAGGTATCCAAATATCTTCCTCCTGATTCAAATTCGAAATTTCAAATATTCAATAAAGTTTACACTTTCCAAAAGATTAATACAAGCATCTCTGTTCTATGCCTATTTTGGTACCGTCATTGAGCAGAAATGAATAATTGTTCCTCTGAGTAAACTAAACATATACTTTCCAATTGTTGGGTTTTTAAAAGTGCGGTCCTAATTCCGTCTCCCAATTAAAGTTACACTTCACTATTTATTTGTAGTCAGGAACATTTAAATAAAGGCAATTAACTCCACAAAACGAAATTTATTTACATTAAAATATTTAAAACATTTTAATTACTGATTTCTGTATACAAAATGCGACAATTCAATCTAGAATGCAATTAAATTTTTAATTGAAAATAAGAGAGGGAAGAATAACAAAAACAAAGGGGAGCGAATTCCAGAATCCTTGTAATTTCGGGGACCTAAATCCGTCCCCGGGATGAGATGAAAATTGAAAAGGACGAATTTAGGACTCGGTCTATGAATACAATGACAGCTTTCCTTACCATTATGAGTAAACGCACAAGTCTGGGACAATTTAAACATGAAAACAATACTCTAGTCTACGAGTAGTATATATATACTTATATGATATCTTTCCTTAATGCCCCAGAATAGCGTTCTCAAGTTGAACAAAAACTATAAACCAGTTTCTCCTCGTTCTATTAATAACAAATACTGAGCCGAATCTCAAACCGTCACTACTGTTTCACTATCAACAGTCGACTGGGTGGTACTGAAGTATTTCAAGATTTTTTCAGTAGATAGCAGCAATATCGACGCTAGATAGCTGAGGGGACGAATTTAGGCGGCGGGCGGATTTCGGACACCTTACCATACTACTTGCTTCCTTTTACCAGACTTATCGTCACTAATAAATTTTCGTGTCACGCAAAACCACTACAAAACCACTACTTTCTTGAATCACAATAAAATAAATACATTCCTTACCTATGCGGTAAGTAAAAAGAGTGACGAAACACTTAAGAGTTAATTCTACAAGAGACAATAATGAACAAAATTATTAATGTAAATACATATGAGAGGCATAACAGAATGGAGGTAGGGCTTCTGCAAAAAGTTTAATCCCTATTTTCACATGAACTGTAATTAGCCAATTAGGGCTCGCTTTTCCAACAAATGCATATGCCTCACTTTTAAGAATTTCACATAATTTTTATAGCTACCTGTTTATAAAAATATAATTGAATTTTAAATAAATTTAAAAAAAAATGTATATGCTATTTTTTTAAATGCTTCTTAAGTTACGTAATTAAGTAGTTAAAATTACGAATTTATGTTAAAATAGTTTCGTATCAGTTTATTTTACAGTAACAGTATTAACAAGTACTTAAAGGAAAACGGGAAAAAACAAACCTGGATTTCGGATATGGAGGATCCGGATAAGCTGTGTTCAACTATAGTGCCAAATTAATAATGACATTATAGGAACCTGTCAAGACGAATGACTCAAAATTATTAAGTTAGGGTAATGATACACAGGATGTCCCGTAAGTCACGGAATCTATTCAATGAGGCGAAAGTAGATCTCAAGAGCAGCTGTAAGAAAAAAAGTTCATACTGACCATGGTCCGATTCCTAATAGAAAAACAGGAAATTTAAGTTTTGTATTTTTTTAAGTATGTCACATTTTTGTTAAATAGGAAGCGACCACTCAAAAACTATTTGAGGTAGTTATGTTGCAATAGCACCATCGTAAAGTACACAAAATTTCCTTTAAGAAATGTAGTTTGGCATAATTAAATCCATTTTAAGGGTGTTTTAGGGCGGACCAATACCGAAAAGTTTTAGTATATTTTTAAAATCACACTTTACTTGAGAATTTTTTTAATTTAATAAATTAATAACTAATTTTGAGCTTTCCAACCTATATTTTTTTATTAAAACGTGCTACGCATTTCGAAACACGCACTCTTTTTACTTATCAGGCTCTAAACAAACAAATAATAACTTATATCTTTCAGTTTAAAAATTCCTCGGTCGAAAAAAAAAATCGTTTTTCTTTAAATATTAGTGCATGCATTGTCGTTATTTCACTAACTAGGTTATTTCATAATAAAGCAAAAAAGTACAAGTACAAGTGGAAAGATTCTGGTAATGGAGGTTACAGGTTACTTATCGCCATTAGATAATAATAATTTTATACATTTTTTTTTAATTCATTGTTTTTTAATATAACTATTTTAAATGTTATCGTGTTTCAACATTATAACAATGATTTAACAATATATAACAACTACATAAAAACTTGTACTTTGCCTTATAGGAACACCCTGTTTCATTATAAAGTACAAGTTCCAGTACGAGTTAACCTATGACTTACCACGCCTATGACACATTGTGAAATGTTGAAACACGCTATATTAATAGATTGAATATATTGAAAAAATAGTTATATTAAAAAACAGTAAATTGAAAAAAAATGAATAAAACCATTATTATCTAATGACAATAAGTAATTTGTAACCTCTATAACCTGAGCCTTTCCACTTTTACTTATACTTTATTATGAAATAGGGCTCTGGAGTCAAGACATTTTATAAAACGTCAAATGTTGCCTGGTTTGATGAGGAGGAACATGGATGTCAAAACATTGGAGAAGACCAGGACAATCTACTATAGTATGGAGACGTATGTGAACGAAGATGATATCACAATTATATATTCGGATTGAAAGTTTTTCAAAACCTGACAGCTTAAGAAATATATCATACGGAATTCCCCTAAAAGTACCTGATCCCCGAAACCAAATGAATAAATTTATTATGAATATTTAAAAAAAAAACTGGTTCAGTGGTAATTTAATATTTAGTTTTGATTTAATTGTTTTGATAGTTATGTATATTTAATTCATTTATATCAAAATTAGAATGAGTAGAGTCACAGTTTATAAAGATTTATCTTATAAATTAAATGAATTTGACATAGATACATTGCCAGAAAATATTTTCGAGGTATTTAATTTAAAATTTTCATTTCTTACCCTCCCTTATTTATGAGGCTCCTTTGCACTTTTGTGCAAATGTTCTCTAAACTAGAGGTCGAACGTGGCCGTTTGGGAAAAGTTCCAACACCCCAACTTCAAAGGTCGACTTGAAAACAATTTTCAAAATAGAAAATTTACTGCAACCATTTGTTCTCGGTGCTATTATTATCACGATTTATCATGAAAAATATAATAAAAAGGCTTAGTGAATCCAAAGGTTCGATACCGATACCATCAACAATCGTATCCATGTAAGTATATTAAAATCAAAACTGTTCGTGTGTCTACTCGCACGACTTGCCTTACCGCATTTGGTTGTACATTCCAATTCAAAAAATGTTTTCTACATCTTCACCAATCTTACTCCGATTTCAATGATATTTTTTTTGTAGGAAATCGAATTGCAATTCGTATAATTATATCAGTCTATAGACAAACAGCGTTTTTTGGACTCAGGAGGTTCTGAAACGCATAGACCCGCTGAAAACTGCACGTCGAAAATTCGACCCAATTACAATACCTTCCTTACCTATGTGGTAAGGAAAGTAAAAAAGTATCTACACGGTCATACCTCATATAATCCTCTCATCTAGGTCTCGGTAAACCCATCCGACGTTTCTTTTCTCACCCATCCCAACAACTTTGCACGATCACCACGTTGTGATTAATTAATTAATTATATCTAAAAGGATTTAACAGGTATAGGTAACAAGATTCGGTGTTCTTCCTTCTTTGCATAAAATATTCAACGCAATTCTTTTTATCCGTATCCCTTAAGGCGTCGCACAGTGGGGCCGATAGCCGATCTAGGAGGACAAAAACACATTTCAAAATCTGATAAATATAATAAAGCATCCTTTATATGAACAGCTGGTGACTTCAAAAGTGCTCCAGTATAATCTCAAAGTTTAATTATGCTCTCGTTGTAGGGTACGATTAGTCAGACATGACCAAGCAGGCCCACAATCATTTATAGTTGTAACTAGTGTTAGTGTGATATCGCTCATGACAGCTTCTGTCTTTAAATCAGATAATTATGTTCCTTTCTTACCTGATTAACATAGCTTCAGCCAATTTCCTATTGATTAAAATTGGTTTTCAAAAACGGCTATGATCAATGCTTTGAAATACATAAACAATACTTCTATAATCTGTAAAATACCCTTTCCGGTATCCCAGCGCAAAACTTGTTTTTTCGTTTCGCAGCATTTTTTGCATTCTTTCAAGAAATGTTCATCAAAGTTTGCGCAGTTTTGCGCTAAGCGCCTTTTTTTTTTTCTAATAGATCACAATTTCTTGACTCACATATTTTGAACTACGGGCAAATTTGTCTTTTCATATACAGACCTCTGAAATTTTAAATGAAATTATTAATACTCACAAAATTGACGTATTAGATTATAAAACTTAGACAGATTTGAAAGAAGATATAACCCGATTAACATACAGAATTAATGAGCATTTGAAAAATAATCAGGGAAAGTAATCGGCTTTAATGAGATATAGTAGATAGCTTTCGAAATAAACATCCCCATTCCACAACATTAACTCATTTTATTCATAGAACTTAGTTTATTTAAAAAATAAGGTCAAAATAAACAAAAACAATTCAGTAACAAATATTTTTTACTTGACCTGAAAAATAAAATTTCGCTTGAAA
Source organism: Rhaphigaster nebulosa (assembly GCA_948150685.1). Classification (NCBI taxonomy): domain Eukaryota; kingdom Metazoa; phylum Arthropoda; class Insecta; order Hemiptera; family Pentatomidae; genus Rhaphigaster; species Rhaphigaster nebulosa. The sequence continues at coordinate 147,461,637 of OX411307.1, forward strand.
TTTACCGACATCTGAATTCTGCCACCCGGGGGCAAGTGACCCCTTTGCCACTACTATAATTCTGGTCCTGAGGATTCGGTTTACAGAGGCACTTGGTTCTTCACTATCTGACTTGTTGCTAAGCAATTATGACGGACTTTAGTCAGTGAATAACTTTTCTACGGATGTCGATCCTCAGGATGAGGAAATAGATTAAATTAATTTTAATATGTCCACATTGTTTTTCTTTTTAATTATAAATTATAATTTAATTTTTTTAATGTTTGTAAAATATATTATAAATATTAAATAAAATAATTTAATTAATTAATTAAAAACCATCAAAGGTTAATTTTTAATTAATTGTGACGAGCACGTGATTTCCAGTCGATAATTATGGTCATTGGATTTTGTCCTCCTAGGTCGGCTATTGGCCCCATTGTGCGTCATTCTTTCCTTAAACTACGCTGCCGTATTTCTTAACCATAAATAAGAGAAGGAACTTTAACAGTCATGTTGATACTTAATTTGAGGTTTCGAGGCAGCTAGAACAGGCTGCCCAATTTTGCCTCAGTGAAATAACAAGCATTTACTGCCTTTAATTTTTTTTTATATACTCCAGAATTAATTTTTTTTGAAATATTATAAAACCCAAATACCTAAACTCATCTTAGTATTCAAACGCATTTCCTCTAATTCATATCGAACGAAATCACCATCGTTTCTTATTTCTATAAATATATTTTGTTTAAACTGTATTTATTTAGGGCCCTAATTCTTTAATAGGTTTCATCAATGTTGTTATGGTAAATTTAATAGTATCGGCATCTACAATACGTAACAGTATCAAATCATCAGAGTGCAGCCAATACACGGGTATTATAACTCCCAGATATAATCTTTTTCCGTAACCAAATTAATTTACCAACTTATATAATTCATTCTTGAAGATCTAATAATTTAAATTCTCACCTATGAAGAAACTTAATTTCATAAGCATACATGCAGTCCATCCAGTTACCTGAAATTGAAAGAATAAATTAAAAAATTGTTTTAGTGATTAGAAATGATTTTTAAATAATTAAAGGTAAGAAATGTATATATGCAATTGTAAGCTAAAGAAATATATTATGAACTCTATTTTCTTTAACAATAATTTATCATATTAATAGTATATATATTATATATACACCCACACACACACACACATATATATATATATATATATATATATATATATATATATTCTTTTAATGGTTTTCTTTTTTTCTCTGCTTATTTCGCCACTTTTGTCAGTGCAGAATAATTTTTATTATTTTATTGCTTGGTTATAATTTTATAGTATGTACCTATTTACGCCCTACAGCTTGTGAAAACATTTAAAATTTAAACTTTCAACTGTTTTTTTTTTTTCATTTTTACGAAAAAATCATCTCTCTCTCTCTCTCTCTCTCTCTCTCTATATATATATATATATATATATATATATATATATATATATATATATATATATACAAGAGGGTGGGGTGTACTTTATTCCATTTTTTCTACGTCAATAATTCCTTGGGTTCTTGTACTCTAAATTAAATTAAATTAAATTAAGAACAAAATAAAAAAAAAATTCTTGATCTTCTCACTCCACTCTTTGAATGCAAGATCCCAATCCAACGATGAGTACCGCGCCTCATTGAACTGCTTCTTTTGGAGAATCCTATTCTGGTAATCCTTGGTACTACTTTCCGTAATTTCCAACCTCCTTTTCAGCTTTATTATTTATCTTATTTAACTTATCTTTATTTATCACTCAATCACATATAATAATAACCATTTTATCCATATTAATTTCAAAAACCTAATACTTTACACGATTTTACATATGTTGCTGTATTTAATTTAATAGTTTCCGTATCTTCGACTAGCAGTACCAAATCATCAGCATATCTAAGCACGGGTATTTGATCACCTAGAGTCATAGTCATAGAGTTATACTTTATAAAATAAATTAACCTAAAACATAATAATAATTGCAGCTGTTAAAAGCAAGTGAAGGAAGGGGCTTTTAACTTTTGGCCTTTGCTAGAATTCCTATTGCCAATTTTTTTACAGTATATCTCGTAGCCACTGTCATTTTAACCTTCAAGGAGGACTGTACGGATAAGTGGAACTGGATAAGGATTTTGATGAACTTAGTCCATTATTAGAATAATATGTGGGGACAGTTGCACTGATTGTGTGATTATTAACTAAGAAATCGTTGTGGCAAATGAAGGACCGTTGGATTAGGAAACGTCACGTAGGAAGGCTAGTACGAACGCAAACAATCCCTGTTCATTAGAACGGCTACCCAGCCAATCCACTGGTGTTTACATAATAATAGACAACAGGAGTGGATTTTCCAACCTTGATTGTGAATCCTATTGCTGTTAATGTAAACAAATAACATGGTCAGGAATGAAAAGGCGTCTCAATTTTCATTTGCTTCTATCATTAATAAAGCAGTAAAGTTAGGGGATTGTAGACGGAAATGACGGGAGCGCCTAAATTGAGTTTGGGCTAGTTAAGAGGTAAACATACTAAAAGTCCTGGGATCTAGGAGCAGAGGCAAAGAGTGGAAGGGGGGAAACGGTCAAGTACGGTTTTTCGTTTGAATCTCGAAAACGGTTGGTCATAGCTTACAACAATTTATGTGAACAATTAAAGAGCATTGAATTTCCTACTAGAATTTTCTTATTAATTTTTTTTTTCGTATCTGTTATAGTTTAAGAAATATACGCTCTCCAAAATAACATATTTTAAGAAAAAAAAAATTGACTCTATACTATCTCTATAGAGATATTCCTAATAATTATATTTTACTGTAATGGTATGTCGTTTTAAACTCAGTAAAAATAATGCAATTTCTGAACAATGCAATGTTTACAATACTATATTTATTGATAACGAGAATATTTTTACATTTTACGTGAAATAATTATTTAAACAGAAAATGCTTTGTTAAATACGTAATGACAATATAAAAACATTTTATTTGCAGAATACTAGTATTAAATATGCCAATCTGAGAACAGAATTGATTACCGCGTTTCAAAATATTGGTAATACTCGAATGTAATATTATACTTTTGATAGTCAACGAAAAATTTTGAAATATTTAGAGTATTATGAGTGGACAGGTTGAACTTTACTAGTTTCAATAGATCGATTCTAGTCTCTCTAGTCTATGGTCCATAATAGCAGAGATATACATAACAATTTGTCAATCCATTCCGATCCATCATATCGAGTTTGCGACCTCAGTTTAACAGTTTAAAAGTAAAATGTCACAAGAGGTGAATAGTTTGCTTTCAGAAATTGAATCTGGGGGTGAGGTTGAAAATTAATTGTAATGAAATACCTTTTAAAAAAATAATATTATTGAAATAAAAGTAAATAGTTATTTCGTTCAAAATTATAAATATTTTGTAGGTACTAGAGGATTTTTCTGCAGCAGAAGTTAGCAGGATGCTATTGTGCCTAAATGTAATATTTCATTTGAAATAACTTTTAAACAAAAATTTTAGAGTATGTAAAATTAATTAATTCATCATTAGAAATAAAAATTAATATTTTATTACTATCTTTCATTGCATGTTGTCGATAAAAGTGGCAAACTCTTAAACACATAAACTGACAAACTTTGAGCCGTTCACTGAGTTTTCCGAGTAAGTTAGAGCCGATGTCGAAGTAACATCGCCCCACAATTTTTTTTTAGATGAATTCGTATGATCACCTTATAATAATAAAATATAAACCCGCCACATGAAAAACATCAACTGTTATTTACAATTATTTTTAAACTATGTTTTGTTCATCTCAAATTTTATGAACAGAGATTCTTAACTCCTAATTCTTAACAATTTTTGCTTTCTTTGATTTTTTGGATTTTAAATATATAAATATATAAATATATATATATATATATATATATATATATATATATATATATATATATATATATATATATATATATATATAAGAAGAACTTTATTCTGGGACTAGGTCCCTTGAGAATAACACAATTGAATAAATAAAACAGAAACAATATCTGGCGATAAGACTACAAAATAAAAATCAGTAAATGTTTACAATAATTTCAGTAAAATAAATAAACAAATAATATAAATTCTTGTCCGGAAAAATATAACAAATGTAGAAAAAAAAATTAAAAGGAAACGAAAAAAGAGAGAAAATGAAAAAATACAAAAATAATGAGTTGATTAGCAAAGTTGAAGCTTGTGCATTAAAGCCCTATTATTTACTTCTGATCTGGATGTTAATCTTAAATTGAAATTTCGTTATTACAGAGAATCATTTTGGAAAGAAAGAAGTTGTAAGAATAGGAGGGATTTGAATGTGGATAGAGAAGAAGTGTGGCGGATATTAGAAGGAAAGGAATTCCAGAGGGTAGAGAGAGGAGCGGGCGAGAAAGGAACGTTCGAATGTTTTGGTTCTGTGGGAAGGAGTATAGAGGTCAGAAAGGCGCGACCTTGTTTCCTGTGCGTGGACCGAGGATTTGAAATATAGGCGGCTGTAGATGTAGGAAGGATGCTGGGTGGTGAAAGTTTGGTACTCGTACAGGAAAGAGGAGATATAGTCTACGGTTGGAGTGGAAGAGCCACTTTAATTCGCCGAAAAGGTAGCACATGAGTTCGTCTCGAGGTGAAGAAGACAAATCCTAAAAAGCAATTTATATATATATATATATATATATATATATATATATATATATAGAGAGAGAGAGAGAGAGAGAGAGAGAGCGAGAGAGAGAGAGGTAGAGTGAGGTTTGTGTGTGTAATTAACTAAGGCGAGCCACGTTTTTATGATAGTTGATAACCAATGATCTCAAGTTCCTAAGACGACTTAAAAATCGACAGCACTAAGTTCTTCCTGATGCACTTTAAAAAACTGTCGCCTTCAACGAGATAAAACTTCCGCAAGCCAGATAAGTCTTATTTCATACATGAAAACTTTCCTCTACATCGTTGAGTATTTCCTGAAAGTTAAAACTCTATTTGCATACATATTGTATTCCGTTCCTTTCCGACCCGGCATCGTTGAGAAGCCGGAGAATCTCTTAATAGAATCAAATGTACTGCATGAAATATGGTAATCAAATGAATACCTGTCGTTATTCTATATAAAATTAATGAACTTGATAAGGAATAAATTATAAAAATTGAATATTGTCTAAATACGTACACAAACTGGCTTATTTATACTTCTTGAACCACCTAACGTTCAAAACGATTATACTTCTGATTTATATCTTTTACTTTCACTTACCTATATATAAAATATATACTCGTAGTAAGGAAAAGGGGTATTGCGATGGTGAAAATTTTCGAATCCGTGTTTTCAACGGAAATACAGGTATTAAGGATCGCAAAATGGTGTGTGTGTGAGGGAAATCTAGCTCAAAAATGAAATGTTGTTCGAAACTGAAATTGCGTATCTGAGATAGGTATAAGCCTATGATTTGGACTGAGATCTGATGGCAAATGTAAATGTGATCACCAGACAGTACAGGACTTCAAACATCTGCTTCAGGAATGTAGGCTTCTAGAACCAGACAGAGCAAAGCTAATTAGACAGACGGCCATAGACGGTCTCTCCTGGCATGTGCCTCAACAAATCCTGTTCAAAAAGTACAAACATCTTCTTCTACGTTTAGCTAAAAGAGTGACATTATTTGTATCCTTGTAATCACTAATCTATCTTTTTGGTCCTATTTATACCATACTTTCATTACTAACAATTATTTAATCATCTTTTTTGTCAGGTTCTTTTTTTTCATTTCTTTATTATTTATTTGTGTATTTGTATATTGTGTGTGTGCGCGCGCGCGCAAATATGTATATATATTTAGAAAGCCGGAAACGAGCAGATTAGTATTTAAAGAAATCTTCCATTAAATTAAAAGTGATGAATGCGGGGCAAAAAGTTCTAAAGAAACTGAAATTAAATTTTAACTTCCAGAAACACACACACCATAATGAGGACTCGAATGCATTAGTTATTTTTAATTTTTTTTTTACTTCGAAATAGTTGAAAGTTGCTTCCATTAAATTATTAATAATAAAGGAAGCCAAAGAAAAAAGGCTGAAAGGAATATAAAATAGAAGATATATTCTCAATATATAAAAATATTATAGATATAATACATATATTTTATTATTTGAAATACGAACCATACATTTTTTTGTTATATGACTTTACATTCTTTATTTTAGTAAAGGATTTTTGTTATATAACCTTAATTTATTTAAGGATTTTTGTTATAATAGTATTTTTAATCAGCAGTGCTCCAAAATAAGTGGGTACTTTTCTTTTGAAAAAGTCCTTCTTCCGACTTATACCTATCCTTAGAAACTTTTTCGAAACAGTTTATACAAGATCTGTTTTGTAAGGCTATTTATTAATAAGTTCTTCCGAGAATATTTACGTAAGAACTTTTATAGTAAAAGTTCTTAACTAAATCGTAAAAACTGTTAAACTAAATGCTCTTCCTAGAGATTTTATTCAGGACTTATATATACAAGTTCTATTTTATAAAAGTTCTCTATAGAATTTTTATTGAGAACTTCATAAAAGTTCTCATTACTAAATTTCCTACTTAAATGTGGAAATACCCATAGGATTGTGTCTTAAGTATCTGTTTGACAGTTTTTTTTTGTTGTGATCTAAGCATTTATTTATTCAACTGAATTATAAAAATAAAGCTTATAAAAAAAGAATATGAATCCCATATTCATGTAAAAACTTAAATGTGTGAACTAATATTTAAAATTTTCTAGACGGGACTTCTGCTATCAGAACTTTTATAAAACAGTTCTTTTGATTTAAGTGCTTAAGAAATTTTTTGTTCAAAGGTTCTTTTGATAAAAGTTCTTGTTGAATGTTTATGTTAAAACTTTAATTGGATAAGATCTTGTAAAACAGTTATACTGAAACTTTTTGAAATAATTCAATAACTGTTTCGTGCCCAGTTTTCAGCGTTCCCTGTAACCCGAGTGGTTTCCTTTCTCCTGGTCCAGCGTTATAGCAGTACACTGTACCAATAACACCTGCATATCGTAAAACGAATTTGACTTTTAAATCAGATATTTAGACCTACATTTCCTAACGGTAGGGAATAAATACATCGTATGCAAATTCTTGCTGGTACATTCAAGGTCAGTGTGTACTGTATTGTACCGTTTAATGTAATTTTGCAATGTGGATTTACATTATATTCGTATCATTTAGCATTATTTCATTTACATAACAATTACTAGAGAACAAGATATGCCACGTGCCGGGACAAAATGCATTAATGTTATTCGTGAAAAGGCAGACTTGGGTCCAGCAAGGATACCATTTCCATTGAATATATCGAACGTATCCCTCAGGAAATTCCAAAGTCCCTCCGGGCCTCCTTTGTACCATTGTCTCTTCTGTGTCGGTTATCTTTGAGCATATATCCATTAAAAAAATAAATATATAAAATAGGTTTTAACATTACTTATTCCACGAGTGTTTCTTCAAATACGAAAATTAAATTTTCGAATTCTCCTTAATAGTGATAATGAAAATATATATCCCAAGGTCTTGCATTCGTTATAGAAGTAGAAAGCCTCGTTTACAAGGCGACAGTGCTGAAGTATCCTTGTCAACGCGCTGCCAGTCAACCTGGTGACTGTATGTTGGAAAAATAGCATGTGTACATAGAACTAGTTGCTGTGATAGGTGTAATTATTTCCAGAATGCTTCGATTTTTTTACCTCAATTCCTTCGTTGTTGCATTGAAGGAGGGATGAATCTGCCGCATTTCGATTCACGCGGGTTTTGGTATTTGAATCGCATTTCCTTCATAAACGGGGATACTGTTCATACTCCTCTTAGAATTGAATAACGTAAACAAGTTGGCTAGAATCGATTTAAACTTCAGACATAATCAAAACACAACAATGAATGAGAACAATATTTTCCCGTACCATCACCGTTACAGTCGATAAGGTAGATAAGATGCGACTGTTCACTATCAATGCCTATACTTGTGGTAGTTAACGTGATAGTAGCTATCGCATTTGCGACAAATCTGATAGTGCGAGGTACTGTCACGACCGTAAATACCGTTATGACGGCATTTGTCATACAGTTTACACCATCGCAGTGACTGCGACGCCTGCTATCATAGCTGCAACTGTCCCGGTAGTGATGGTAAATTGCCACCGTGTTATAAGCTTATTAAAAACTAACGCTGCATTCCTAACTTTTATTCTAGTTTATTATTATTGTTTATTGACGGTTGGATTAAAAATGGCACCAAGTTGGAAGAGTATTTATTTTTTTGAATTTCCTATATTCGTAGATATCAATTTACCTTTTTCATAAAATTAATCTTCTCCACGAAATGATATTCCTGATACAATGAGGTAGTTTACACTATTCAAAATTATATTAAGGTATGAGTCATGAGTTTTAAGAAAATGCAAAAATATCTCGGGCACTTCTTAGCAACCACATCTTAGAAGAGTTGGCACCAGAACGAAATTAGCAGTGGAATTTAATGTTCGTAAGTTCATGTGATACCAAAAAATATTTCATTGCTCCCATATAACGAAGTCCAAATGCTTTACAAACTTTAACATTTGACATTTGCAGTTGGTTGACAAATCTGTTTACTCATCATCACGAAATGAATTCAGACTACTATTTCTCAATAATATAACGAAAAAATTAACTTCTGAATGATTAAATAATGTAAATATATAATTTTTGTTTGTATAATGACTTGTTATTAATGATGTTATGTATCTTTATTTCACATTCGGTAATCCGATTGTTTCACTAATCCGAACTTTCTTGGTTATAATTAGTTCGGATAAGGAATAGTCTACTGTATTATCTTTTTCTATTAGTTTTTAATATGTTGCCATCCGTTGTTTGAAATGTTGTTTCAGTTTTAGGAGTAACATTAAGAATATATGAAGGAATAAAATAAAAATTTGTTAGTTATTATATTATTTATTAATTGGTGTATACTGATATTGGAGTGTAAAAATATCCGATTGATGATTATCAATTTCGAGATTAATCATTTATAATCTATCAAGTTTAAAAATTCTTCAGTACTTTCCAGACCAATCAGCTACCGTTCGCCTCTTTTCAAGACCTAGAATTTACTTCAGAAAAATGCTAGTGTTTAAAGCTGGCGATCCCACTTGAATTCCAGGAATTCGTTTCCTTTTAGTTTTTAAGATTTTATGAAATTGGACTAAAAATAAATAAAATATTAATCTTAAGAGCGGTATAGAAACTAAGAAACATATTATAACAAAAAAATAAAATTATTTCAAGTTTTATTAATCTGATCCCGAACAATGGACATGTCACGCAATAATTTTATTTATAAAATTCCTTTGTACTTGCTTTAGTTTCTATACTAAATAATGAGTAAAAAAAACATTAAGCAAATAAAACATTGATTCAAATTATTTTACCAATTAATAAGGAGTGTTAAATCCCAATAAGCAAAAGCATCAACAAATTCTAATTCAAATCCAATTGATAGATATACTTATTTTTAAGAGTATCCTTTTCAGTTTTAATAAAAGCAATACCCAAAAAATCAACAAACCCAGTTTTCTTGGCTTAAATACGCTCGTTTTAAAAGCTTAATCTTTGACTTTTAAAAACGAGGACATACAATATACAAGTGTTTATAAAAACGTGTCCTCCGAAATTAAGTTCATTTATAACATTGAATGTACATCTTAAACTCTTTATATATTACAAAAAATGTTTTTTATAAGTGTTCTGGTCATATAATCATGTCCCCTACATTTGTGAGGGCAACAGTTCCGCAATTCCGCACAGTATCGCGGTATAGTGTTTGCAGCTGCTGAAGGCGCCAAATAATAACAGGGTAACTTTGATTTTGATTCAGGGTTTCAGAGTCGAATATGGATAATGCCAGTCTTATAAAAACGAGAAAAATATCAGGTTTACCAAAATGACTCCGGTTTGTGGAATAAAGGCAATACATGTTCTTATATTTAAAAAACAAAACAAAAAAAAAGATTCTTTTCAGAATTATTTAAACTAAAAGATTATTGCTATTAGTTATTTAGAGCAAGGTCAGGAAAAAGAGCGTGTGCTTCGAAAAGTGTAGCAGGTTTTAAATAAACAAGGCATAGGATGGAAAGTTCGAAATTTGTTATTTATTTTTAAAAATATTCTAACACTTTTATTTTACAACAGGAACAGAATTGTAAATAATAATTAAATAGAATTAATAAAATAAAAACCTAGATTTTTTTTTATTTAAATTAATTAAAAAGAGTCAATTTGAACAAAGTAACTATACGTCGAGAGCTTTAATACATTAATGTATCTGAATTCACTCCAATACTTATGCCACAAAAAAAAAATATATATAATTTTTTTTTAGTTCCCCAGTGTAATCGGTGTTAGGTACTAGAGCTATATAAAGTTTTTATTCTACTAATTCACATTTTAACCGTTTCTAAAATATTACGCATGTGTAAAACATATCTGTTGATTATTATTTTGTTTTTTTGCACCTGAATTCAGTATATTAATAATTAAAAATAACAATACCCAAAATAATCTTGTATTGTACATTGTTTACTACGTTTAATTGTGATACTGGATAATTTGGATAACGCTAAAAACGCTGCAAATTATTAAGCAATAATTTATTATTTCTAAATAGTAATATATCAAAAATATCTGGTCTGTCTATTCACTGGACTTTCCTTTTTGCTTTGGTTTACAGATTTGCAGGCTTACAGATAATTACATTATCTTTTAAATGAGCATTTAGAGTGTTTCGGAAAAGGAATAGGTGGAGAATACTCTATAAAAGATATCTGACAAGTTCAGTAAAGAAATATACCATTATGCACATATGGAGCGGAAATTTGAAGCTTGTCTCAAGATGATCGCCGTGAGAGTACCCCAGTTCGGTTAAGAAGAAACTGTGTTAATGAAAGTAAGCTGAGATGGTTAGGACATGTAATCAGAGGGTGAAATGGTACAGAGGAAAATATTGGATGTGCACTTCAGTGGGAAAAGAAAAAGGAAAGACCAAGAAGCTGAAGGAAGTGCAAAAATAATCCAAGGAAGGATGAAGTTGAGAGATGCGAGGAAGTCAGAAGCCCGCAATTGAAAAATCAGGAGGCCTAGAGCCATTCTGACCTGTAGCGCCAGAGTATCAGTCTACAAAATTCAGTACGCTATTTTTCAGGTAATACTGGTCCGATTTAAATGATTTTTTATTTTTGGTTTTGCAGGGAATTTCATCATCTTTCGATTAATTATTACAACAGCCAAATAAAAATAATCACCGAGTTACGGGCTCATAAATCTCTAATCGGCCGCCACATTAAAGCAAATAGACAGATGGTAATGTCGAGTTCCGAGGATCATTCTGAGGGGACGTGTGACTTTTTTGCTGAATCTCAATAAAATTGGTCTAGTAGTCTCGGAAAAAGCCGCGTATGGACGGATTTTTGTTTTATTCGATATTTGGATTCTACTTATCTTGAAACGCAAAACCTCAAATTTTGAGGAGGCGTTAAAAAAAAAAAAAAAAAAAAATCTTAGTCCATTACAAAGGTCTATTATTGAAAATAAGAAACCAAAATGTTCAATATTAGAATTTTTTGAAATAATAAAATTCCGATTTGCTCTCGTATTAAATTTATTGAAGGTTAGTTATTTAAAATTACTTTTTAATAACCTCAACAATTCTAACTACTTCAACATTTATTTCGCCAATGACATTTTAATGATCCTAATGTCTAAAAAAACTTAATAAATTACGATAAGAAGGCCATATTTGACATGAGGGAATGAGCATTAGAAATTTTTAAAAAAACTCTGAATTACTTCCTAATCCAATCTTTGCTATCTATAACCCTTCGTGAAATCCTCAATACCTTCATAAAAATAAAAATCCTCATCATGCTTCCAATAAAATTGACAATAATATCCTTTAAGTTATGATGGCTGTGATGGCTCTCTAATTCTTCTGTTATTATTAAAGTTTGACTCTGTGTAATTGGACTTGAATGTGGCATTATATGCATTTTAACACATTTGAAAGATGCCTGAGTATGGCTTAAAGGCCGAAAATTTCCATCTAAATAAATGAAATTGGTGAAATAGTAACACCCTGCATTTATTTTTATTTTTAATATTTTGATAATATTACTCTTATACAAGTTAGGTGGTCAAAAAGTATCAATATTTTGCACCCGTATGAATAATTTAAAACAACATTATTTATGTTGAAAACATTATTTTGTACTTTAGCACATTCAATCGAATAATGAGTTGATTTTATTTCAAATACGATTTCTTATTAACTAAAAATGTTTTTCTAGACATAATTATACACGAATTCTAAAGCCGCTTGCACTGTTTTATATGAATATCTGCCACAATTTGATTTATGATTCATGATTACATGATAGAAAATAAAGATTATTTTTTTTAAAAAGCGAAAAAGCCAAGTTCTTGATGATTTATCAGTGAGGTAAGGGACAGCGATGAACCTAAATAGGTAAACTTCAAACGGTTCTCCTTTAAATTTTGTAAATCTTACTAAATATATTTGCAAAAAAAAAAAAAAAAAACAATATCTCTTAATTCTCGATTCGAACTTAAGATAAAACTAAAATACAACATAAACGGAATTTAAATAGCAACATATACGAAACATTTTTGTCATCTGTTCTTACGACGATACCACACAGCGTGGCCGTCAAATAGTATGTTGAATGAAATAAATTTGAAAATTTTAATAATTATTTTTAAATCAGGGTAATTAAAAATATTAACGTCTTCATTACAATAAACGTAACAGGAAAATAAAATGTATATGTTATTAAATATTATTTAACACGATAATAAAATATAACTCTCATTTTTTTGTTCAAAGTACTACTATAAATTAAAAGCATGTTTTCATAGTTTTTGGATGGCCTACTCGAGAAAACTTTGACTTAATTGACGTTTTCTAATATCTATACCTTTACCCAATTTTATTTAATTTAACATTGGAATGAACCATTAAAATTATAATATATACTAAAAAAGGTCTAACTCAAGGCGGTAAATTCTCCGTGTTTTCCTGCTGGTGATTTTTAATTAAATTAAATACAACGTTGAAGGATGACGGTAAAGAATTAGGCCTAGAAATATACATGGCCAAATATAAATATATATATATATATATATATATGTGGTTTGGTAAGTAGTAAATAGACGTTATTGATGCTGGGGTAATAGATATAAAGGAAAGACGGTTTGAATAAGTAGCTAAATAGGTTTCCGTATCAGGATTCTTATTTTGTATATAAGAAGAACCTTATTTCTGCCTAATTTGTGTCTAAAAAGCTCTCTATTGAGAGTAATACCCTGTGAATGGCTCCTAACGTTTTAAAGATGATTCTCAAACTAGAGGTAATCTTTTTAGAGATCTCTGAGGTCGATCCTTTGTACCAAAAAGTCAGGAAACATGGAAATATTTAATTTCTTAAATTAAGATAATCATCATTAAGTCTCTTAATTAGGTTGAAAACATATAAATATTTTATACAATTACTATATAATCTTTAGTAAAGCTTTAATTTAAGCTCTAATGAAATGGTTAAAATGGGTATGAGTAGCCTATATACGTATAGATAGCTATTTCATCTTAAACTGATCTTTTGCGCCTTCAACTTCTACAAACACTATCCCGCATTATCGTGTGGAACTGCAGATCTGTTGGCCACACAAATGAAGGAGGCCTGATTATATCGTCGGTCCCACGTAAAACGTACGAATGTGAAAATTCGATTTTTTTTTTGTTATTGTTCGATAGTATTTCGGTTGATACCTCGCTAAATATCTGATAAATCGCTGATGCCTTTTACGAAAAACGTCTTAAAGTCGGAAGCTTCCACGTTAAATTAACGAATATGCGTATTATTATAAAGGTAAAACAATAAATACACATAAAACTATGAGATAAAAAATATATACCACCAGCAAAAAATATTTTAAATAATCGAAATCGGCCCTTATACACAGAAAAATATAACCGTTTATTACTCTCCTCAAATGTAGTGATTTTCACATTCTTAAGTTTACCATGGGAACGACGATATCACCTAAAAAAATAACAATTTAGGAACATAAAAATATTTTTTTTTACTTTTCTGGATGAACCTTATTTTTGAGCTTAAAATACACACACATTTACATAAAAACTACTATTTTTCATTATTTAGGTTGCTTTAAAACTCAAAGCAATGTTTCAAATAAATAATAATAATAAAGGATTGCATGCGGTTGCTTATTGAGGTTTAACGCTCTGATTTTCTTACAAACGTTCTGACGAGGGTCAATTTTTTTTTTTAGTGAAACTAGTTTGAATTAATACTTTATTATCTTAACTTTATTTATTAATTTTGGATACATGACAAATATAGCAAATATAAAGTTATTTTATAAACAACATTGTTTGACAGGCTCAGAAAATTCTCAATTGCATGCTTTGTCGTGCATTTCAGGAGAAAATAAACGGGAACCCAATGGTATAGCGTAGGAAGAATTTAGGTTAGCGGAAATCTTACTTTTTCACTTGAAATCCGATCTCTCTAATCCAAAATCCAATGTGAATTTGTAACAAATCCGTATCATGCCATGGGCTGAGCTCCCTACAACCTTATCTTAATTTTTCGACCAGAAATCTACAATATCTACTAAATGTCCACTAATAAAGTGCATTATCAGACAAAAAATAAATCTTAATACTTAAGCCTTTAGTAATTTTATAATAAATAAAGATTGGTTACAATATAGAAAATTAATATATCGGTAATGGTAATTAAACTAAAATGTTGTGATTAAAAGATGTACACTCTTATATGAGTGTTTAGACCGCATAGTAAAAATTTGAAAGAAATGATAAATGAAAAAGTCCAATATAGGATTCCTTGATAGAATCAGACCGGACAAGTTGAGTTAATGGCCTATTTGTGGCATTAATTTAAATAAATGTGACAGAATAAAAATTTATATATCTATTGGCAGTTTTAAAATTATTGAAGCAAGTAAGGTAATTATTTAAATTTAAAATTTCATTTATTTTATATATTAAAAATGTTATAATGTAGTGTTAGTACATTTCATTGCTTAAATTTGATGATGAGGACACATGTCCGAAACGTCGGCATTATTATATTATTAACTAAATAATGAATGATAATGGAATGTCGTATTTCCATATCTATTTAATACATTCACGGAATTCCTACTGATAGATAAATGAAATGATTAAACCGCTTGGAAAATAAATAGTTTTGTTAACTACTGAAATGATTTGTATAGACATGAAAATTACTAATGTTTTATAAATATTTTCTTTAACTATTTTATTCATAAGCACACGCACACATACATATATTACAACAATAAAGAAAATTGTATTATTACCGTATGATCGCACTGTAATAATTTAGCAATTGTTGAAAATTTATAGCAATTATTGCTTTTCACTTTATATTCATGCCATAATACATTTTCAATTAATAATCAATTTACTGAAGAAATTTCAAGTCTTTTTTCCTAATGGGTGTATTAAAATGCATGGTTTTAGCCAAATTGATTTTCAAAAACGATGAATAATTTGAATTTTCGCTCTTGGTATAACTTTATATTTTGAAATCCGCCAAATCCTAGGGTTGCATAAATTTATTATATATATATATATATATATATATATATATATATATATATATATATATATATATATATATATATCCGTAATATTAATTTTGGAGTTTATAAATTAAAAATTTAAATAATCATAAAATTGTATTACAAAGCTCCATATATACGTTATAAAAAGAAAATTGTGTGTATATATATATATATATATATACACAATTTTCTTGAAAATTACACACAAGAAAATTATACACACAAGAAAATTGTGTGTATATATATATATATATATATATATATATATATATATATATATATATATATATATATATATATACACACAATTTTCTTTTTATAACGTATATATGGAGCTTTGTAATACAATTTTAGGATTATTTAAATTTTTAATTTATAAACTCCAAAATTAATATTACGGATAAAGCCTCAGCTTAATACAAACAAGATACTAGAAATAAAACAAAGCAATATATCTATATAACAAAACTAATAAACCAAAAATTAAGAAATAAATCTAAAATCAAATTTTAAAATAAAATTATAATAGGAAAATAACAAATATATACATATATTTGCTTTTTTGTATGTGTATTTATTAACAATCATAAAAATAAAGCATGACCATCCGTCCACAATCACGACACCATAATTTATAATATCATAACATTGTACACCAAAATTCAAGAAAAGTTTTTAAAAAAAATCAAATTAGTTATTTTTCAATCAGTGAATTTTAAATGTACATTTTTAAGATTTCCATTTCATTCTATAAATAGTAAAATCATGTGGCAGAATTTTTTTGAAACAATTGTTACTTTTCTTTAAAAAAATAAATAATAATAGACAATTTGTTTTCTTTTAAACAATAAGAAAGAAACCAATGAGTGTATGTATTGAAGAAAATTAAGTATCGTGATGTAATTTTATAGTTAATCTAAACATCATATAAACATCTGACAGTGATTATTTGAACAATAATAAAAATAAAGTTTAAAAAAATCTATTCTGCTATAAATAGGAAATGTAAAAATAAGGTATAAATTAAACTTGAAAACATGCGATTAGTATGAAAATTATTTTTATTTTTGAAAGGTTAATGACTTATACAACTCTGATATTTTTGTTCGGTTCTCCGAAAAAATATATAAAATTAACTATGAAATCAAAATGTCACCATTGAAGCAGTATATTTCGGGCTGGCTATTAAATTAATGATATTGAATGCCAATTTAAATTTCTTTGATATATAATTTTATACATACATATATATGTCCATATTTTTAGAGGAAGGCTAACAGCCCAACGCTATTTGATCTTCAGGGAGATGATCATCCATAAATATTTTAAAGAAAATCTACTAGTTTACTTTGAATTTCCTATTATAAATTTATCAATAAGTTCCAAACTATTAACTCAAGCAAACCATTACATGAAAATGTTGAGAAATACTATAACCATGAGTTCAAGAAGTGCAAGATGTATAATGAATTCGAAAGTTTTTTTTTTTTTAAATAATTTTTTGGTAATTACTATGTTTGCTTTTGTAATACCAAATGTTTTCTGATTAAATTCGGCATGATAACCAGTATGTACTTTTAAAGCCATATAATCAAATTTTATATGTAAATCATTTATTGTACTCCTATAAGAAAAAAAATGTACTTTTCTTAGGCATAAAGATAGTTCTCCACGATGCACAACATTTTTTGTAAAATTTACATACATATTTATTTTTGTTTGAAATTTCCACCATATTCGTGATTGTTTAAGAAATTTATTTTTTAATATAATTATAGTCAACTTGCATTAGGTCAAAACCTAAAATATTTATACATTTTTTTAAATTGTCCAAAAGAAATCCACACCTAAGTATAATTTAGGTTGTATCTTTTCAAACAAAAGGTGTACACTTACTGTAAATTCATAATAGGAATTTTCCTTTCATATTAATTCACTTATAAATTGTAATGAAGTATACAAACATTTTCTGAGCCAAATTCAGCTGACAAAATTATTTCCCTAAATCAGCATTTTAGTTTTAAAAAAAAAGTATCTTCCAAATGCCGCTAATTCTCCACATATTCAATTACAAATTAACTATTCTTTTCCAGCATATAAGTATATTTTTCTCATCAAATTGTTTTCTTTTTTTACTGTCAATTTTTATTTCTCTCCTATGATTTAAAACCTGCTGTGCTTTTGTTGATTTATTTGTTGAAATCAAGCTAAGGTTTAATAATTTGAAAACTATCAATGGCTTTGAATTGCAAATTTCTAAAACTATACCGTATTTATAAAACTGCATATTTAATCCAATAAATATTGAATGAACTTTATACTAGCTTATTACTTGAAAATATTTCAAATGAGTATTGTGCTTGGAATGAGATTTCAATACTCCTGAAGAGCAAATGTTAGAAACGGTTTTTCAAATATAAATTTTCCGTTTATTTTAACATTATTGCTCTTACAGCGTTAGGATTAAAAATGTGTATATATATATATATATATATATATATATATATATGTTATCTTTCAAAGGAAATTTTAATTAGTAGTTTTTATTGCTTTATACCTATTTCTTTAACTCGTTTCATATCGAATCTCACGAGGCTCTGAGATATCTTTTTTATCAATTGAATTTTGATAATTTTATTACATATTTTTTGAAGTGATACCAATGGGTGACTCTGCAAGTCATTATAATAGCAGACAAAACATTTTTATATATTTTTTTTGAAAATTTCACTACCAGACTTAAAAAAAACTAATATAGTTCAAATTAATTAAAAAATTAATAATGGATATTCAATTTGATTAATTATTATTTATTTGCACATTTTTATGGCGCCAAATTCAAATTCAAAACTGCTCGCACAGTTTTAAATTAAATTAAAGTTTTCTCTTAGAAAAAAAACTTCGTTAAAAGTGCACTATTGAAAAATAAATAAATAAACCAATTTTGGATTTAATAATGCCAAAATAATAAAATCACGTACCTGTTACGAGTTGCCTAGGCGAGAGCTGCGCATGCAAACAAAACTGGTGTTGACGGCGCGAAGTCCGAGCCAAGACTGAAAGCAGGAGCCGATCTCTGCCGAACCTGCCCTAGGTCAACTTCTCGGGGTAGGAGAGGGAGCAACTGGAAAACTATGGGGCTGGATAGGCTAGGAAGCGGCACTGGTCAGCATTCCGGCTGGAGAAGTCATCAGGAATCTATAGAATGTTATAAAGTTAATCGAAAACCATAAACTATTTTATGACTGAATTGTATAAAATCTCTAGCATCCTATACATATGTATGTGTGTGTATGTATATATATATATATATATATATATATATATATATATATATATATATATATATATATTATTTTTTTATTTATTTTTTTTGATCGAGCATGTACATTTTGAACGATTATTTTTTTGTGTATAATTTGTTTGTTTTTCCTTACGTATCCTATAGAAATGATGAGGAAGCCATACAAACATATTAATACGTACTACTATGTTATATACACACTTGAGAGTTAATAC
The DNA here is from genome assembly GCA_948150685.1 of Rhaphigaster nebulosa. Classification (NCBI taxonomy): domain Eukaryota; kingdom Metazoa; phylum Arthropoda; class Insecta; order Hemiptera; family Pentatomidae; genus Rhaphigaster; species Rhaphigaster nebulosa. The sequence continues at coordinate 147,480,933 of OX411307.1, forward strand.
ACATACTTCCATCCTTAATAATTTCATTTTTCTTTTTAATAATATATTTCAAGTAATCTCTACCTTTCTCTCAATATTGCAGAAGTATTCCATTTTTAAGTTTTCAAAAGTAACACCTTTTGTATGTATATTGTAAAGATAAAATTGGATTATATTTAATTTTATAATACTGAATTGCAAAAATAGGTGTTTAGGGTGGAAGTTGATCTAGTTGGTTTTGTTAATGTAAGAGCGTTTGAAACATTCATTACAATTTAATTTAGAACATAATCATAGTTTGCTTTCGAGCAAATATAATAGTTTCATGCATAGAAATGTGTAGCTGAATTTACTTTGAAGAAGCTTTTTTCATGTTCTGGAAATATAGATGTGAAAAGAAAACTGCGTTCGAGCAATCGCAAGCGAAAGTAGGAGATGGAATTTGCTAAAATTGATACTGAACCATATTCACCCTAATCCTTAATTTTCTTCCAACTTTGGGACAAATGGAACGTACCATTTTCCAAATATAGGTGTGTCAAGGAAAACATGTTTCCGCTTTCGTATGCGGAAGTAGTTGATGGAATTTGATAAAATTGATACGGGACCATCTAGTTACCAACCCAAACAATCCCTGAAAATTTGATTAACGGCAGTAGGTGTTATACCCGCCGCATGGATTTGACTACAGGCGGACAGACACGAGACCAAATTTGTTCCTAGATGTCCAAAACCGGAGTGGAAATTTTCGATTCTTAGGGCAAACATTTTATTAATTTCCTGCATGAATTCAAGGCTTCTTTATCTTCGGTAGTGAGGTAGTAAAAATTGTGATGAGCACTCTACCGGACCCTCGGAAATTTATCGGGCATTCGGTCCTTATGGGCGGCCCTAGTCATTGGAGCAGTTTGCCAATGCCTGCGTGTAGTGTCGGAAGTGATAAAAAAGAGAACTATATTTAGTATATCGTTGGGATCTTTCGTTGGAAGAAGAATCTTTTTACTTGGAAAGCTGTTATTCATGCATATTTCTTTGAAGAAAAATATCAGATTTTTAGTCTCAATATTTACCGCAATAACAATTTATTATTTTTTTTTTTTACGAAACCTGCCATCATTGAATATACGATTCATACTTAAATGATCAAAAACATAAGAATAACTTTAAAAAAAAAAATATATATATATATATATATATATATATATATATATATATATATATATATATAAGTATTATTAGTTAGAAAATGTTCGACTTGATGTTTTAAAATGAATTAGGAACAGCAATAAATATAAATAGGCACTCTTCTTCCAAGCCAACTATATACTAATTTCAAAGTCATAAATAAAAGATAATTCCGACATAAATTAAAATGTATCGGGTTTTAAATGTGTAAATTAATTATGCAAATAAATAAACAAAAGCTCAGGGAGTGAGAAAATAATAGATAATAACGGACTACTGTTCCGTAATTAATTCAACTAGCGTCTGTTAGAAATAGCGCTGACGCTAAGAAGCAGCGTCACCCTCGTTAGTGCAGTCATTGGGGTAAAGACCTAGGGTTTCATGGTAGCGCTGCCAGTGTTCATTTATCATTGTTACTTCAGTGATTTTCTTCAAGACTATGAAGATTATGAAGAATAATAGAGAAGAAAGAAAGAGTTTGGGATGATCATATGTTTTAAATATAAGTTAAAAGGGGTTCAGACATTTCATAAACATTGATCAAATCCACATTTTATTTGTTTATACATAAATTTTCAATGTATAAATTTTGTTACGTATATTAAACCTTTCTGTAGGAAATTGCATGAACCTGGAAGTTTTTATTTTTGCTCATAATAGTCAATTGTTGAGAATAAGTAATATTTTCAAATAAAAAAAATTAATACAAAGACAAACACATTTATTTAATTGTATTTAAACATAAAAATACAAACATTATCCATATTGACGACCCTACCAGGATTTTAAATTTTATTAATGTAAAAAATACCAACATTCTGCAATATATATGTATATATATATCGATTCATCTACATCTCGAATTCTCCCGGATTCGAGAAGTTGGAAATTGATGTTTTCAAACAATTTTTTAATGGATGAGGATGTAGTTCTTGAAGATATTTTTTCTACATATATATATATATATATATATATATATATATATATATATATATATATATATATATGTCCTCATCCATTAAAAAATTGTTTGAAAACATCAATTTCCAACTTCTTGAATCCGGGAGAATTTGACCTGCAGAAATTTTGATAGATAGAACAAAAAATTCTAAAGAATAACGGGTCTTTACGTTTGTTTGTGTCTTAATATAGTATGTGCCCTAATTTCTTCGAAAACCAAATTTTCGTACATTAATGATATATCAATTTCAATTCGTCAACTTGTAATAATATGCTCTGTTTCTGCACATTGCTCGATAAGTTAAAAGCGGAATAATATGTTTCTCGTGAAATATTAAAATAATTCCAAGAAGGAACTTTAGGCTGATCCATTTTGTCACCGAATACTCAATAAAAAAAATGCTTTTGATTATTTATTTTTTTAAATTTCGCAAATGAGTACATGTTTTGTTTATATTAAACTAACCTGATGTTTTATAGGAAACGACTGATTTGCCATCGAAATATAATATTATTATGTATTTTTATTACAGACTTTGTAAGCTTCTGTTACCACGTCGGTCTTTAAAAACTACATTACCTTTGCCCTTGGCTGATAAGGTAGTGCATCCTGTCCTCGTGGGCCCTATAAAAGGTCTTATCTTAGGACTTGTCAAGTGTGACCATTAATCCCCCTCCAAAAAAAAAAAGGGCCGAAAGAGCCTTAATGTCGATTTAAACTATATTTAGATGTTGACATTTACAAAATGGTCTTTCAAAACTATTACTTTACATTATCTTCTTTGTGAAATCGTGGTTTCACTTATGATAAAAAAAAAAAAAAAAAAAAAACTAAAGAGACGCAGACTGACAGTGTTATTAGGAGTTTCTATAGGGTTTATTCAGCCACTTTAAGGGTAACTGGGTATCTGTATGGTTTAAAAAAAGTGATACTAAGGTTGCGATAAAATGTATACAACGTTACGCATATTACTAACACAACGATAGCTAATTTGGTCGTCTTTATCCAACGGATTTTATTTTTATCTCTTTAAGCCTACGGTAAACTCGCTTGTTTCTTAGGTTCTATCGTTTGAAAACATGATGGACTTTATAATAAGGAATCGAATCTTTTGTTAATTCTTTTATTAAATATAATTTATACCGTACTTTACATTTTATAACAATTCATTAAATTATGTTCCGACCATTATATTTGCTCCTATCTCCCAGGCCCGGGTTCGAGTCCGGTTGAGACAGATAATTATTCATTCTGTTATATAAGCCGTGGATCGAACTTGGGGTCGGGAGAACCTCCTGGGGCATACCTATTCTCTATAAAATGGTTAACCTTAATTACGGGAAAAACCCGGCGGTTGAGCGTGATCCAGGCCAATCACATTTTGCACAGCCGTTGCCCTAGAAACAATACATCCTTACTAAGTACCGAACCCATGATTTGATACCCATCAAGGGTCATGGGTTCGTTACATGGGTTGTGCTGCAGGATTAACTTTGCATTTTATAGGACTTTATATAACTCAATAGGAATCACTCAAAGAAAAGGAATAATTATTTTTCATTAGGTAAATAGGTATCTGACCATTTCGCTTCCAAAAATAAGTTTGTTGTTGCTGTTGTTAATTGAGTATAGTCACCTTATGAATTCCAACCTGCCAAGGTGTGATAGTAAACCTTATTCTATCAAGAGAAGAAAAATGGATTTTTATTCGCAGAAAAAAATAAAAGCCGCTACCTAAAAGTTGCTAAGGCAATAATTTAAATAATAGTTTTTTTTAAATCTTCGAAAAACAACGGTCAATTCCGCTGAAAAATGTCTATAAGTTTAGTATCATTTCAATCATTATTAAATATAGAATATTTATCAATTATTTGTAAAAAAAAAAAAAAAAAAATGATATTAAAAGAAATAAATAAACCCAGTAATAAAAAATGTATGGGGCTCATGTATAAGTTCGGATATAGTATAAAATTTATTTTCTATTCAAACATTCGGAGATCAAACTCTTGGATCAAACTCTCCTTCTCCCTCCCCCCCCCCCTTACCTCTTACTCTACATTAATTTAAAACAATTAACTCTCACCTTTTTGACATTTTATTTTATCTTAAAAATAAGGTATATAAAATAAGTAAATATATAGAGTAAATCAATAAAAAAGATAAATTAATCTATCTAATAAAATGGTTGTGTAGGCATACTTTTGCGTACTCGTGAAAGTAACACCCACTTTATCAGGTTAAGTTTAGGTAATGTTTATTAAATGAGCCTAATAAAATAATCATAAGAAACGAAGGGGATTTAGAAAAAATATATACAGTAGAAACTCGGATTATTCGGAATTCGATTAACTGTGGATTTCTCCCCTCTTTTTTTTTTTTTTTTTTTTTTTTTTTTAACTTTATGTTTAATTTAATTTCCAACGACGTATTTGAATATTATAATAAATTTTAAATGTACCTGCAGGATGAAGGGATAAATGAATTGTCATGATTTTGGCAGAAGTAATTGAGAACTTCCGGAGCTTTAGACTTTAAAAAGAATCCTCCTACCAATGTTTACGTTTTAAAATATCATGAAAACCTTCCTCTAATGTTTTACTTGTTAGCATCTTACTTCTGTGTTGTTCAATAGTTCGAACCGTTCGTATCGAAAATGTTGGCAAAAGGAAAGCGTACAAAAAAAAAAAAACCTCTGAGAAAAAAATTGGAATTATCAATCGTGTTGGTGATAAAGGTGAAATCGTTAGGAAAATCGGCATAGAATTTGAAATTGGTGAATAAACTGTCCGGGTTTTGTTAAAAAATAGAATAGGCATTGTGAAATTCGTCTCTTCGGCGGAATCAATTCTTTCTTTTTATTAACGTAAAACGTTGAAAACTTTAATATTAGTCGTTTACCACTGGTTAAAACAAAAAAGGGCAGAATGACTTCCCATTTCTGGACCCATGTTAAGTGAAAACGCTTTATGGTTTTATAAAGAATTAAAAATTGATGAGCCATTTTCCGCTTCTCAAGGTTGACTTACCAATATTAAAAATCTGGTACGGTGCGCGCATCACAGAACTTTCCCTTACCGTCCCATAATAATAATTATAATTATAATAATTTTAAAGAGTTCACATAAACAATATTTTAAATAAACTCAGCAGCATTCACTTCTTCACATCTTCTCCCACATAAGTACAATGAAACAGTTTTTTAAACAATTTTAATACAACAATTCTGTACACTACCTATATATTTTAAGTTTGCCAATTTGAAAATATATTTTAATAGTTTCGGTTTTGTTCCCATTAAATAATATAAAAGTAGAAATTATTAAGTTAATTTTTACTTTTGTATTCTTACATTACATTATTACAGAGCGTATTGTTGACAATAGATTGGCGGATTGGTGGGAGGAGGTTCAGTCGCATCCGTCTCCTTTCGGATACGCTCGGTTATCCATCTAGGGTATTGTAGTCCTCATAAGATACGCTTTATCTTTGCTAATTCCGTTCCGATTTCGACCTTTTTGTATTTTAGAAAATTTAATCGCCTTTCATATGATTTCATACACGATTCATAAAATACTTACTTTTTGAATTATGTGCAAATGAAATTTTCTTTTCGCTATCACTTTTTCTCCTGCATTTTCTCGTTGATATATCACATGCATGTGCCTACCTTAAATACGTAATTTCAGTATCGTAAAATTTTTAGTTTTTGAGCTAGGCTGTTCAAATACAAAAAGACCATTTTGCGAGACTTGGCTATTTGGACTCACGGGGACCTCTAAACGTGTATTTCCGTTGAAAACTCAAATTCGAAAATTTTCAAGGCCGCAATACTTCCCCTTACTATATATTTCATATAGAGGTAAGGGGAAGTAAAAAATGATATGGTATTAGACAACTGGATATTCAAGGGGAAGGTCTGAGAAGAGATATGTTGCTGCAGCACTTTTTAACGAAAACTTTGTAGTATATAAATTTATTATTGTTGTACATTATGATTTTTCTTTCATCCCTATCAGCCATCAGGAAATATGGAAAAAATTGATTATCCGTGTTTGTTACTTATCCGTGCACCTTACCCCTCGTCATAACCCCAGATAATCGAGGTTCCACTGCACATCTTTATTAATTTTTACTACTTATTTCTCATTTTTGAAGTTGAGGGAAAAAAAACCAAACAAAGTTCATAACTTCTTTTATTAGGTTATTTTGCATACCTTAAAAAATATGGGTTATAATAATTCTATTTTTATTTTCAATTTATTTAATTATGTTTGAGCAGGCATTGTTTGCTGCTATCTGTCTCCATGTTTTTTTTTCTGAAACGAAGTGGGATAAATAAATAAACATTATTTTTTGTATTTTTAAAAACCCTCTTCGGGACGGGTCCACCCACTCGTAAATAATACAAATAAATCCGGATTTTATTTATTTAATATTTATATAAAGTAAACAACCATTTATTACCCAAGTTTATTTCTAATTAAATAACAATTACCAACATGCATATACAATTTTTTCTTTTTAAATAACTGAAATATTAATATTAAGTAACCTTAAAACCGAGGGCAATCAAAAACTATAGTATCTGTGATCATCAGCATACATTAAGAAATTAGATTATTATTATTATTAAATTAGGTATTAAAATCTACAATGGGGTATTGTCCTTGTAAAGGGATGTTTTGATAGATAATTGTTTTTATTTTAAAATAAAGTTTGCAACAATTAAGGTTTAAATGAAAGGCAATAGCGATATATGAATAAATTCTTACTATTCTATAGAAATTTAAAAAATTTATATGTATTTATATCAATGGAACAATAGCCAAGAGTCTATGAAGGGTTTGCTTTCTTCTTCCAAATTATTCTTTTGAAACTTGCTCTTCAAATAGTAAGGGAGATTTATAAATAGTTTTCCAGTGGAAATATCTTCTTCCCCTGCTGTGGGAAGAGAGTGGAGTCAATACAGAACTGATTTATGAGACTAATATCCAGAAGGCATCGATAAAGGGAAAATCTAGCAATGGAAATCCCGGTAGAAAAGGGACGTGAGGAAATTCAGTCTTTTATTTAGATCTTCCATCGTGTCTAGGTCTTGTTTAGCATCTAGCTTCCGATCCCTCACTTCATCCCTTTCCAATAGCATCAATAAAGCCAGAATTTTGATAATTTGTCACAATAAATTTTTATTATGCAATTTTTGAAAATTTTATGGATAAAAACTCGTAATCTAGTTTTATTCGCATTAAATTTTTTTTTTTTTTAACAAACTCTCTATAAAAAGAGGTGCTCCTACGGATATATTCGTAATGCCATCTAAAAAAAAATTTTAAAATTAGGAATTCAATAAAACAAGAGTAGCAACAAAAACGAAATAATGTTTAAAAATTACTGGCTGCTGGATATCAGCCAATCCTTAAATATTATATCTCAAAGATGGTTTTTAGTCGGTACGCCATATCTTAATACTTCATTAAAACAAATAATTTAGTCATCATTTTAAAGATTAACTTCATTAATAATAACGAAAAATAATGAAACAATTCTTTGCGCAAAACCCGATAAACGTTTCCTTCTATAGACTGAAGCGCTAACATGGCTCTAACGATGAAAGCCCACTGAATATCCATGTTTATTCATATCCGAGAAAAAGCAAGAAAAAAATTATGAAGAAAAGAATATTTTATAAAGACCCAGGACAGTATCCTTATATATTATTTCTCAAACTATTTTTTTATCGGTACACAATATCTCTCTTAATACTTCATCAAATCGAACCATCATTTTGAAGATTGCCTCGCTTAAAACTCAAAAATAATCTATTCAAAATACAGTTTGGTATTATTATACATATTAAATTAAATGTAATATATATTAGTATTATAAAGCATTTATGAATTACGAAATTTAATTAAGACAAGAAATCAAATATATGTTAGTACTCACCAAGGTTTAAGCAGATTATATCAAACGTAAAAGTTTGTATTGGTTTGTTCTCGCACTGAACTAGCAATGGAAGAAAGGTGTGGTGTTTATAGGTAAACGGTTTAGGGATCGGGGTTTTTCCAGTAATTCCGGTGAGTAATTTTTTTTCTGTTATGGATAGAAATAAATTTAAGATTGGATTATTGGAGATATTTATTTGGTCATTTAAGCAAAAATCTGGATTGGATTTGAAGGATTTTATTAATTCAAGTGCTTCCTATATATTTAATTCGACACTGTTTTCAAATTGATGTGTTAATTTAACTCCTTAGTCTTTGATGAATTTATGTGTTTTTTTTTCATTTAAATGAATTGCAAAGTTGGAATTCTCTGTCTTATTACTATATGCACGTATACGTTCCTTTAATCTCTGATTTAGCGATCTTCCATTTTTTCCGGTGTATTTGGCTGCACAATCATTACAATTTAGTTCGTACATTCCGCTTTTTTTGGAAAAGGTCTATTTTTTCTTTAGGAGAAGGGAAGTATGAGGACAGGGTTTTTCTATTTTAAATGCAGGATTTAATCCTAGTTTTGTCAATTCATTTCCGACTTTTGTGGATATAGGGCCGTAATATAGGGCCATAATATGGAATCTTATATTAAATCTTATATATTCTCGGATAATGCACTACTTCTTAAGTGTTTTTGAAGGGAAAATACGTGCGATTTGCTGAGAGGATTCGTCTTTGGATTTCTTCATCCAAGCTGTTCTCGTGATTAACTTGGGATCCTATTGAGTATATGAAGGATTCTACTGTTACAAAGGTATATCATGCTATTGAGACATGGCTTTCATTATCTTCATGGGGAGGTAGGGTACACACGTATTTCATTTTTTCAATATTGACCATTAGGCCCATGCTTTCTGCAGACTCCTCCAATGCTTGAAAAGCTTCTCTTACAGCGTTGAGAGTATTTCCTGCAAATACTCTTGATGATTATCCAAATCATCTGCAAATCATAAAAGGACAGTAGAGATCCTTTTCAGAAGCGTTCCTATTATTACAAGGATGCTTGCAATTCTAATGATTTTCTAAAGAGAGAAGTTAAATACTAGGCTGGCCAGGCCATCACATTGCCTCACACTTGTTCCCGTTGAGCATCCCTTAGATAATTATCAGTTCACTCTAACAAAGCATATATTGTCCTCCATTGTCATTTTTACTCAAGTAATCACTTTGTTAGTGATGTTTATTTCCACCATCGCCGTATCTACTTCTTCTCTGTTCACATAATCTTGCTGAAAATCAATGAACAGGAGATGAGCATGAACCTGGTATGCCCTTCTTTTCTCCAACAGGATTCGCAGGGTAGAAATTTGATCTGCCGTTGAGCTTCCTTTTCGGAACCAATATTGGTATTTCCCTAGCTCTCGGTCAGCAAATGGAAGCAACCTATAAAAAACAACGATTGACAGGGTTTTTTATGCTGTGGGAAAAAGAGAGATATCTCTATAGTTATTACATAAAGATACATCCCCTATCTTATGTATGGGGCAAATCATTGTCTTCTTCCATTCAGCTAGTACTTTTTCTTCTCTTCATATGCCAATAACTTTTGGGAAAATCTTATAAATATGTTTTTTGATAGATTACAGGAAAAAATGAAGCTCAATATCAAAATCGAATATATATATATATATATATATATATATATATATATATATATATATATATATAGTTATATATTAGTTTTGGGAAAGGAAGAAGATGATGCAAGCTAAATCTTCAGTTAATTCATTGTTAACATAAATGTATTTGGGTTTGATTTAAGTGCACCAATGTGGGCGTAAGCTATGTAAATAAATAATATATATATATATATATATATATATATATATTCTTTTATATATATATATATATATATATATATATATATATATATATATATATATATATATATTCTTTTATATATATATATATATATATATATATATATATATATATATTCTTTTATATATATATATATATATATATATATATATATATATATATAAAAGAATATTTTTTTTTTCATTCAAAGCCTTTTCCCCCAACTAGATAACGACTGAGGTTGTTAGTCCCAGAATGTTTCGTTTTAGTTCGCCTAGTTATATCCTTAATCAAACTAGGTTGTCCTTAATCAACCGTTAATCAAATGGAAAAAATAAAAGAAGAAGTAGAAAAAATTGGTATCAAAGAGGAAGACTACGAAGATAGGGAAAATTCGAGAAAATAGTGAAAACATAAAGCAGAGAAGAAGAAACAAGAAGGTAAGAAATAGACAGAAGAACGAAGGAGGGAGATAGGAGAAAACTGGTTCCATAACCAGCCGCGTTAAGGTCAATTTGAAAGAGTCCTTCCCACCGACTCACTCGGGTTCAAGGACAGTAGTAAATCGGTCTACGTTGATTATGGCTGTTAGTGGTCAGCGATCTCACGAGGACCTACATTTCTTTCTCCGATGCAGACCCTCCACGGATCAAAACTCCGGGCCGCTATTTGATATCCAAGAAAACCACAAAGCGATTCACAATTTAGGTACACAAAGTAGCGGAGTCAATTGCCTCCAGTAGCCTGACGGGCCTCTCGCGGAGGGGATATTGCGGATTATGTGGCTTTTCCCCAGTAGTTGGTCACCCACTTTGGGTGGTCACCCATCCAAGTACTAACCACGCTTGACGTCACTTACCTACTGCAACCGCCTTAGCCCGCTCGGACACCTCGACTCTATATCCACATGCATGTTTGGAGAATTTCCTTCAGACAAGAAAGATGGTTAGCTTCAGACAGTATAAGTTTGAGAAGGTATCTGAATTTGTGTATCTAGACTCAATGCTCACACAAGATAATGTACCACATCTGGAGATGAAGAAACGGATCCAGGCTGCAAACAGTGCGTATTTCGTGCAATCGGATCATTTTTGAAGTAGATCCCTATCAAGGAAAACTAAAATAAACCTCTGCCAGACTCTGATTCGACCAGTTCTATAGTTTGCATCAGAGTCTTAGGCAACCACAAAATCCATAGACCTCGGCATTTTCGAAAGGAAAATTCTGCGTCGAATATTAGGAGGATAGCAAGCTGGAAATAAGTGGCGTAGACGTACCAATCAGGAGTTGAATAGTAAATATAATAAACCTGACCTGGTAATGTTCTTTAAACTAAATCGCTTGAGTTGGGCGGGTCATGTGGCCAGGATGGAAGATAGTGAAATACCAAAAAAGCTCTCGAGAGAACCAATCTATGGTAAAAGGCGACGTGGAAGACCAAGAGCAAGATGGGTGGAGGGCATTTCTGCTGATGCCCGAACTATCCTTAGAGTCCACAATTGGAGGAGTTTGTTGCAAGAGGCCAAGACTGGGTAACGAGTTGTAGCGCCACTGTTTTATATATATATATATATATATATATATATATATATATATATATATATATATATATATATATATATATATATATGTATATATACTCATTGTCGATCTAAAAAAAGAAAAGAATTGCAGCTAAGATTTAAAAAGAAAAAATAATTTAGAATTAGGGACGAACTTAAATCAATTGAAAGTAAAGGATATTTTTTGCCAAAGTTGAGATAATACGGTTTGGACATTAATATTTACTTGCTTAATTACTTAATAAATTCAATACCATGCAAATCTAAAATAGAAAATACGGTTGAAATCCGTAGTAAAATAATTCGATTTTTGTCCATTTAAGTCCGTACTGTACGTAGACTGGAAATTATGTAGAAAATGGTTATCAAATGTTGTGTCGTAAATAAGTTCAGAATTTTTTTTCCAGTCTAGTTCTCCAGGGCACGACAATAGAAACCAAGTTGGTTAAAAAGTTGGTTGACCATATGATTTGAATTAGTAATGCTAAAGTTTCGTAGAGGGGATTCAGCCAGTAAATTATGGAAACACAGGTTTTAGAAGTTCCCAGAGGACCAGTAAGAAGCGAAAGTTAGCCACGGAGGCCGCAGAGTTCCTCTGGAAGAAATATCCAACCGCCTAGCCCTTCCAAGCTCAAACCTTAACATGAAATATTTATTTCGTTTCTGTCCGCTTCATTACACTCAGGAGGGACAGACTTTGTGTTCACGTTGACCATGGAAGTTCGGATTCTTCCGACAAAGAGGCTAAGTCAGATGTCTCAAAAAAAAAAAACGGGAAATAAATTGCTACCTATATAAATGTTTAATATAATTTGTATATAAAGAAATAAATGGTTATATCTAACTTAGTACATAGGTAAAATAAATCCGGCACTTGGCATTTCTATGAATAGACAAAGCCAACTGAGTCGGCTTTCAACTTTCAAATCATTTCTTATTCAGAAAACGTAAATTTATGGACACCCTAAAGATTCTATCACGTATTTTTGGTAGCCAGGTAAACTAGCGTATACCGACGACTTATTGCTTGCTATTTGTATAAAGAAACGATTGTGTCTAATCAAATCTGATGAACTGACAAATTTTGTAATTTTATTTGGCAACAAATTTAAATGGAACAACAAAATCTGTACGCTGTTATTGCACAGTACAACGCAAAAAAAATACAAAAATCTACTGAGTTTTAGATATTAATAGGATTCTAATTTGCAAGGCTTGTCATACGATCTCATTTGATCTGAGTCTATTTCAAAACTCCCATTGGCCTGCGCATAGAAGATATGGTACGGTCATATAAAGCCTAACTAACAACTAACAACAAACATTTGACAAGCGACAGTTCCGAACACGGCGTTGTACATAAACACTGGTTGCACTTTGTAGCTATTGCACACACAGTAACTTTATTCAATGGCTAACAAAACTGTACATTTTTTTTTCTGAATGCGTTAATTGATAAATAATTATATTAAAATTAGTATTTATTGTTTCATAATGGTTTAATTAAATATTGCTAAAAAAAATTTTTTTATCGAATTCTCAATAATCAATGTCAAGTTTGAAAATTTCTAATGAGCTGATTAGCTTGAAACTTACAACTTGATTATTTTAGAGGTACCTCAATCTGAGTTTGGTGTTACATTTTAAAAATTCAAAATGGCTGATCTAATAATGGTGATCGAAAATTTACAACGTCCTGGAACTAACTGCTCTGGGATTCAATGGGGGTTTCCAGTAAACTCTCAGTTTACGTTAAAATAAAGCGTTGGATCTCATCCACGGATAACGCAGTTCATTCTTTGTGTAGTGTAATTTGGACTTGCTTGGTGTTGTATAATGAGTAGGGATACCGCAAAAACACATTTTTCAGAAATATCTTCAATATTTTTACGCAACTAGAGTTTTCATAACACGAGACTGGCTGATTTCATGTTTTAGATGAATTCATCCCAATTAAAGTATAAAAGATTACATTTGTACATATCCACGAATACTAATAATAATGAAACGTTATTGTACCAGTACACCAGCGCACAGTGAGGCCAGTCAATGTTTGATTTTGGGACAAAAATCATAATGCATCCTCAAATTAAGAATTTTTATTTAGCAATAATAAAATAATAATAACATCATTATAAGAAGTCTCAATTGTTTTTTTGTTTTGTTTTTTGTATAATCATCATCCCAAACAAAATTCATAATGCCATTTTTTTATGATATTAAACTGTTTCAAATTAATGTTTAGAATAACAATAGAACTGTTTAAAATAATTATATAACATAATATCTACTTCTCTGTTGTTTTTTTTGCGATTATTATATTAAAACTGGTCGAATTTTAGCAACCATTAATTCCCAAAGTAAAATAAATGTATATATAATCCAATTCTGTAAGTAGTCAATATTAAGTAAAATGTATGAAGTGATATCCTGAACACGGCGCACAGTGGTCAAAACGTGGAAAAACAACCTAAATCGCAACCCTCTCAAAATGCCTATTCGAGTATCATAAACCCCATCATTTCAGAATAGTTCACCTGCCCATTTCCAGGTTTACGTGAAAAATAGCATTTTTACAGTTGTATTAGGTTAGCTCAAACTCCAAGCTATCATAAATCATACTCTGAAATATGAAATTTGATGTCAAAATTCTGAGTAAGTTCATTTCTACCAATTTATCTATGAATATGCAATGATACCGTTGGTACATCTATTTTACATATATGGCACTTGTGGGTGGTTGAAGGTATTTTTTATATTTATTATTTGAACTTTTTTTGAATAGCTTTTTTTAAAAGTGTGCATCTTTTGAGCGCAGCCGAGTGCAGTTTTCGAACTTGTTTCTCTTAACCTATCAGTCTTCTATTTACGCGAGGAAAACATATCCAGCTGCGTAAATCTGCAAAATTTTTTTTTTTTTTTTTTGCAGAAGTCCTGAAAATTTGCTCATTTATGTATATTAGGGTACTGATTACGAATTTCGGATTTTCCACCCCTAATTTTATCTACAAGTACAGTCGAACTGAAGCACAGGCGAACCTAAATTCTCTGAATCTCTTTCCTAACATAGAATGAAATTTTCATTTTAATTTCAGATTAACTTTGCCTTTCTTGTTGTGAACATTGCTACTAAAGATGACTTCGGTGATGAATTATACACAAATAGACATTAGAAGCTATCTCACGCGAAAACAAAAATAAATTAGTTTTTATGTATGTTTCCATATTTTTAATATATGTCCTTATTAAATTATAAATGGGCATTTGTAATAAATCTGCAATCACAGATGTAATTTATGCAAGTTTTCAAATAATTGTAACTGATCGTTCAGTTCTGTTTTCCTTTAGCCCTAAAAAATGTTTTCCTAAACACAAAAAATTGCCTTTGGAACTTCTTTAACCCTAAAGAATAGCTGTAATTGTTTTTAGCCTGCAGAGGGTGAAAATTTGCAATATTTCTATATATCCAATTTTTTTCAAGGAACTTTCGCGTTCGATGTATAGAGGTTCGACTGTATAAACAAAATGCACAAAAACGCGTTTTTTTTAATTATTTGCTCATTACTTGAAACCATTAATTTGAATATTTTCTAATATTCATTTCACATTAAATTAAACGAAAAAGAGTAAATTGCCTACAATTTTTATTTTAAAGCTTTTTTTTGTTTAAGCTTTGTGTAAACACCTCACCCTCCAACGCAGACAGATCCTATCCGCCAGTTCATTTTAACTCCTTACCGCTTCCTTTCTCCGACACAGCTCGGTATCTTGATAGCCTAATTGATAAAAGACTAACATGGAATCCACATACTAGACTAAAAAGACAAGAACTTAATCGACGAATTATATAGACTGCTAAATAAAAAATCTCAGCTTTCAGTTGACAACAAAATTAATAATAATAATTTACAAGACAATTCTGAAACCTATGGACTCGAACTGTGGAGAACAGTTCAATTTTCGAACATCAAACGCATCCAATCCTTTCAATAATCAAGGCTCCGTACTATGTAACCAACAATACCCTACATCATGATCTTAATATCCCATTTGTTTTAGACCTCACTCCATCCGAATTCTCCAAATTTCACCAGAACTTTACTCATCATCCTAATCATTTAGCACAATCCCTATCCAGCTCCACCCATCCCTACAATCCTCCTCGAAGGTTGAAACGGCAGTCGCCCCGAGACCTGTTGTAAATATGTATATTGGAGTTCTGGCAATGGCCAGATTCTCCACTCAAGTTCTGTATGTTTGCGGCTATAACGCCCTGTCTCCAATGGCTTTCAATGCCAGTGACGCGATTGAGTGCGAAGCGGTGGGATATCCTAGAGTCATGCTTTTCCATCCATAAGTGGAGGGACAAGCCTGGCTCGAGCACGCCGATTGTAAATAGTGTATATAAGTATGCCTTGATTTAAGATATTATGTTTATCTTATTTTATAAAAGTTTATTTATTTTTTTTTTATTAAGTTTATTTTATATTTTGCTGTTATTTCATTTTTTTTAATTGTCTGTAAATATGGTGTGAATGAACTCTTTGATCTCTATTACTATTATCCTTGCTGAGACAGAATGTAATATTACTCAATAAAAGTGAGGAAAAAAAAAAAAAAAATATATATATATATATATATATATATATATATATATATATATATATATATATATATATTGAATCCATGGCAACTGGACCAAACGTTTCCTTTTATCGTCTTTACCGTTGGTACTTTTAAGAGTGTTTGTTACTTAAACTTTAACATATACGAAAAAAATTAAAAGGCCCATTCTTGTAGGAAATAGAATCCTCTTCAATTTTTCATAAAAATGTTTTATGCTACGACCAACCGTTTTCGAGATATAAACGAAAAACCGAAAATCATGACCATTCAATCTCCTGTTTTTGCTTCTGCTCCTAAGCCCGGTGGCTTTTAGTATGTTTACCTCTTAACTAGACCAAACAAATCCCTAAAGTCTATTCAGACGGTCCTTTCATTTCCGTCTGCACCCCCTTTTGACCCTTCATTGACTGGACTTCTGGAAGTTCAGGAGGTCACTAGATGGGGTGTTTTAAAATTTGTTTTGTTCCTCTTATTTAAATTATTTTATTTATAACATAATTACACTTCTTGTTAAAATATAGAAACAGAATTATTTTTTATTATTTAAAATTTAATTTGTAATATGAGCTTCTTAAAAACAATTTCTTTTACCTTGTAAACAAAATCTTATCTCTTGATGTGATCACAGGGAGACGTCTTACGTTGTCTTTGAACATCGCAGTGTCAATAGTGACAGCTGATTTTGGTGTAGTAGGAGACCTGGAGGAGGAATCATTTTTTCTTTTAAAGGAGGTCTAGCATCCTGTACCTAGCTAGTATGCTTCTAGGAGGCCCTGAGTAGTTTTTTTTTTTTCATATATTTCAAAACCCTTCTGTTAATGAATTTTCTTTGGAAATATAACTGATTGAACATGCACAATTTCACGTCCAAAATTATATTCCATTTTCTCAGAAATCGAAATAGTTACACATTACTTTTAATGATATTTGATAGAAATAGGCGGGAGGTTTTTATGGATTTTAAATTACAACTAAAAAAAAAAAAAAAAAAAAATTTGAATCTTGAAATTTACACCAATTTTTTTCCCCTTTTTATATTTTCATTGGGAATTGGTTTCTATCCGGTTAAATTAATTATCCTTGTGTATGTTTATTTCGAATATCATTAAAAGTAAGGAGTACAATTTTTAAATCTTCAACTATTTCGATTTCTGATAAAGAAAATAATGTGTCAAAATATGATTTTTTGTGTTTGTTCAATCAGTGATATTTTCAATGAAAATTTGATGATGAATCTACCCTTCTGTAGATTTATTGATGCAATTGTTCTAAAGATTTCACAATTTTTTTAGAAAAAAATATTGAAGGGTTTTGAAATAAATGAAAAAAAAACTACTCATTACGGTCTAAAATTATACGAGTCAGCTCCTGGATGCTAGACCTCCCTTAATGTGGCGATATGAGATAATTTCGTAAGCCACTCTAATTGTAAGTAAAACCTTGTAAAAATCTATCATGAAGCCGAGTGCTTTCGACCTCCCGCAAGAAACCGGATTTAATACCTGAGTTAATTAGTCAACGATTATTTTATCAAATAAATGCAAGATTCTATTTTCATAATTATCCAAAGGAAATTTAAGATATAGTACACCAAACATACCTAATAAAGAAAAACAAAAGCTGTCAATATTGTGTCATTGAGACAATATTATAAAACTTACATATCCTTTACGTAACGTCATGATGTTTATTGGTATGGTATCAGTAGAGTAGGGTATCAGCGACCACCGTCAGACAATGTTACCAACTCACTTCTCAGATAGATTCTATAGATAGTGAAAAACGAATGAAACAAAAATAATCAAACGGATTGTGTCAATTCATGGTGTCAAATTCGGTACCGTGCCAAGCCAAGAGTTAATCTTATGTTTACTTTTCGAGCCATCTAAATATAAATGCTTTCTATTTGTTAACAAATATTTTTTCATTCAACAACATGCATCTTTTAAATAAATTATAGATAAAAGCCGGCAGCAAAATACTTCGATTTTTATTTTTATTTATATTAATAATTTTTTTAAACTTTCTTTTTTTTTTTTTTTTTGGATAAGGTCTGTGGTATTGAAAAGAATCAATTCCAGATCATGTCAGAAACAATTATTCTGGACTCACTCAAAAACCGAAGCACATTTACTGGCATATAGAACCAGGGATAAAAGTTTACCACTAGTTTCGCTGTTGCATATAAGTTTTTTTATAACAAATCAGAAAAGTTTTGCATTGTATTTTAATATATTTTTTTTTATGAAAACCTATTATGACTTTCAAATAAAGTACCACTTCAGATGATCTTGTAGTGACCAAAACGAGAGGTGTACAACTAGATGTTACAACAATCCCAAATACAAAATTTCAACTTTTTACGGCTAGCCATTTTTGAGTTATGCGCGATACGAACGAACGTAGGTATATATGCCAGGATGAAACTAGTCAAAATAGATTCAGGAGCTATATTTGGGGCGCTGAATCTAAATATGAAATCAGTTTTTTTTTAATCAGCTCTACTTTTTGAGATAAGTGTGAAAAAGTAAATAAAACCGCCTGCCGAAGGTGACAGTGATTATGAGGGGATGTCAACAATTCCCTAACGTTTCAACCAGGATGGGTTAAATGGCCTTGTCAAAGATCTTAACCTGTCAAAAGAAGCTTCTGAATTACTGGCTTCCAGGTTGAACGACAAAACACACCACTTAGTTAGACAAGAGTGGCCTAAGAGAGAAGACATAGTCATTGGAGAAAATAACGTTAGTAACGAACCCTTAGTTGAACGAGAGAAAATTATCTTTCCTCCACAGCATATCAAGCTGGGCCAAATGAAGCAGTTTGTAAAAGCTCTTGATAAGGACGGATCATGCTTTGCATATATAGAGGGGGGAAATGCTTCACTTGAGTAAGGAAAAAATTGGAACAGGATTATTTAACGGCTCAGAAATAAGAAAATTCATTAAGGACCAAGCCTTCGTAAATTCCATAAATGAGGCTGAGCGAAAATCCTGGACTTCATTTGTTGCAGTTGTCGGAAATTTTCTGGACCAACGAACAGAAGAAAACCATGTTGAACTGGTAAACGATATGTTTAAAAATTTCAAGTCTCTACCAGTATATATTCAAGAAGGTCACGAAAAAGCAGCTTTCGAAGTGTTGAGTGACTAGTTGGTTCTAACGATGACTTGGTACTATCTTTGTATATATAATAATATTAGTATATACTAATAATATTTCTATAATATAATGATATCTGTATAATATAATAATATTTAATATTTGTATAATTTAATAATAAAAATTTCAGGTTTTATTCATGATTTTTATTTATAGGGGTATTACCTAAAAGGAGTTAGGAACTTACAACCGATATATCAATGAATAAATTGAAATAACATAATAAATAAAATTTAGTTTTTATATTATTGTTTATTAATTTAACTGTGTTTGTTGTTATTATTCACACACACACACACACACACACACACACACACACACACACACACACACACACACACACACACACACACACACACACAAACACACAAACACACAAACACACAAACACACAAACACACAAACACACAAACACACAAACACACAAACACACAAACACACAAACACACAAACACACAAACACACAAACACACAAACACACAAACACACAAACACACAAACACACAAACACACAAACACACAAACACACAAACACACAAACACACAAACACACAAACACACAAACACACAAACACACAAACACACAAACACACAAACACACAAACACACAAACACACAAACACACAAACACACAAACACCCAAACACACAAACACACAAACACACAAACACACAAACACACAAACACACAAACACACAAACACACAAACACACAAACAACAAACACACAAACACACAAACACACAAACACACAAACACAAATCTCAACACAAACACACAAACACACAAACACACAAAAACACAAACACAAACACAAACACAAACACAAACACACACACACACACACACACACACACAAACACACACACACACACACACACACACACACACACACACACACACACACACACAAACACACACACAACACACACACACATATTTAAAAAAGAAGATTTGTATAAAAAAAATGTAGTTATTCATGAGACGAAAACCGACTTTTAATCCAAACATTATATTATAAATTATTGGTTTGCCTGTAGTCAAAAGTATTTTTAACTTTGTTCGAGTTGTCGTAAACGTGTTAGAAGAGTTGTAGTTAAATAAAAATAAAAAGGTTTCAATTTATATAATGACACAGAATCGATATAAATATTATCCTTACAATCACGTTCGCGTAAATTTTCAGTCAACGCTACACTAGCGCTTCAATGTAATTAAGCCACATTACCCAATGCCCGAAAATTAACCGCTGAGGCCAGAAATGCCCGAAATCGGGCAACAATACGCGCATCGGTTACACTACAGGCAACACTGGCAGTTACCGCCTAATGTATTCTCCTTATTTATATATATATATATATATATATATATATATATATATATATATATATATATATATATATACTTTTTTTTTTAGTTTTAAAATTAAAAAAAGACACATCAACCTACATAAAAAGAGACACAACAACCAATGAAAAGTAATGAAAGAAATAGAGCCGATCAGACTTTATGGCAACAGACACGGCGTGGAAAACGGATTACAAGATTAGGAACATGGAATGTTAAAGGCTTAAACGGGAAAGAAATGGAACTAGTGGAGGAGAAGAAAAGAGCAAGAATAGACATCCTAGGGATCACAGAAACTAAAAAGAAGGGCAAAGGAGAACAGAGAATAGGAGACCATATACTGCTGTATGCGGGTGTTAACCCAGTGGAACACGCAAAAAGTGGAGTGACCTGCCTGCTTCACCAAGATCTAGCTCACTGTGTAAAGGACTGGAAGGCCATCAGTGACAGACTCATGCGAGTGGAACTAGCCAGCGGAGACGTTCTGTACTCTCTATTTATCGCCTACGGACCAAATGAATACGCATCTACCCAGGAAAATGAAGCATTCTTCGAAGCAGTCCAACAAGAGATAGACAACTGTAACGCAATTCCTATAATCATGGGGGATCTAAACGGAAGAGTGGGCAAAGATAAGAAAAGGTGGAGAGGTGTGTTAGGACCAGACGGTGAAGAGCACACCAACAACAATGGTGAAAGAATCCTAAACTTATGCCTTGCAAACGATCTGCTCGTAGGAAACAGCTTTTTCCCTCACAAATGCATCCACAAATATACAAGAGAAGAACCAAGAAGAAACGAGAAATCCATCATTGATTACTTCTTAATGCCGAGGGAACAAAGAAAGTATACAAGAGACATAAGGGTCAAAAGAGGATATGAGATAGGCAGCGACCACAGGTT
Source organism: Rhaphigaster nebulosa (assembly GCA_948150685.1). NCBI lineage: Eukaryota > Metazoa > Arthropoda > Insecta > Hemiptera > Pentatomidae > Rhaphigaster > Rhaphigaster nebulosa. The sequence continues at coordinate 147,502,456 of OX411307.1, forward strand.
GTTAATAATGGACATAACCCTTAAAAATATCCAAAAAATTCCCGAGACACCAGACCGTACACCTAAATTTAAAATAAAATATTATAAATTAAGGGAAGAGACGGTGTCACAAGCATATCAGAATATGATCGAAGAAAAGACAGACAGCGGAAGATACAATTGGGACAGTGATGATGTGGAAGAAAGCTGGATAGCGATAAAAAATATAATCCTTGAGGCTGCGGAGGAGGTGTGTGGGAAAAATAAACTCGGACAGAGAACTAAGAAAACCGGATGGTGGACTGAAGAAATCCAGAAAGAAGTCAAGCTGAAGAAAATTTTCTGGAAGCGATATTTACAAATAAAGACAGACGCGGCTTACTCCACCTATAAGGAACAAAGAAAGAAAGTAAAACAGGCTGTAATAAATGCAAAACGAAAATTCTGAGAAGATTTCGGAAAGAAGTTAGAATTGAACTACAAGGAAAACCAGAAACTCTTCTATAGAAGCCTCAGGAGCATGAGAAAGCAGAAAGAACCCGTGCTGAAGCATATAAAGGACAAAAACGGAGTAGTCCTGAGTCGTCCAGAAAACATCATGAACAGGTGGGCTGAATACTTTAAAGACCTGTTAGCAAACCATTTGCAAAGATTGGAAAAAAATCAGCAGACTCGGAGCACGGAAGGCAGCTGGAAAGAGGATGACTTCATCAGCGACGAAGAGGTGAATGAGGCTATACAATCGCTCAAGCTAGGAAAAGCAGCAGGAATAGATGGCATATCCCCAGAAATGTTAAAACTAAGCGGCCCAAAGGGACTGGAAATGCTCCAGCACCTCCTGAGCATCGTCTGGAAAACGAAAACGATCCCAAAGGACTGGGAAATCTCAATCATTATCCCAATCTTCAAGAAAGGTGATAATCGTGAATGTCAGAACCACAGAGGCATATCCCTACTCAGCATCCCATATAAAGTTTATTCAAAGATGCTTGAGAAAAGGCTGAGAAGCATCATTGAACAAAAGTTGGGAGAAGAACAATATGGATTTCGACTCAACAGGAGCAAGCAAGATCTGATATTCACGATGAGACAAATTTCCGAGAAGATCATCGAAAAGGACAAAGAGGCCTACGCTTGCTTCGTAGATTTAAACAAGGCATTCGATCGGATGCAGAAGGAAGATATCTCCAAAGGGCAGGAGGAGTACGGGGTTCACACAGGACTGAGAAGGGCCATCCTGAGTCTGTACAACATCCAAAGAAATGTTGTTAGGATGTGCAACCACTCATCTGGGGAATTCCAAAGCGAACAAGGAATCAGACAAGGGTGCAGCCTTAGCCCCCTCCTATTCATCCTGGTACTTGATTCTGTACTAAAGCAAGCGAAGCAGGAAATGAGGCCATATCACCTCGGATACAGGAACCTCCAGAGTATCTATTACACCATCCTAGCATTTGCAGACGACATGGTAGTGTTTGGAAACAACTGTCGGAACCTGCAGTTCAACCTAAAGATCCTCCAAAATAGACTAAAATCCATAAACATGGAAATAAATGCTGAAAAAACGCAATATATGAGGATCGGTAGAAGGAGAAACCGTGGGGACAGAATCGTCAAGCTAAGTGGAAGACGCCTAGAACAAGTGGCGGACTTCAAATACCTGGGGACTCATCTCAACAAGCACGGATGGGTTAAAGGAAACATTAGCGAAAGGACCAAGATAGCAGGCAGATGCTTCCAATCCCACAAGACTGGCTTTCTGAACAAGAAAGAAGTCTCTAAAACAACTAAAAAAGTAATATACAAGAATACGTTTCTTCCAATCCTGGCATACGCAAGTGAGTCTTGGACCCTGCGCTACTTAAGGAAAATTGAGGGGAAAACAAAAAGAGATAGGGTGAGGAACTCCACAATAAGAGCAAGCCTGGACATAAGGCCTACAGAAGAAATAGCAGAACAGAACCAGCTAAGATGGTTCGGACATGTCCTGCGGATGGCTGAAGACAAGAGTTACCCTCGAGGCTAAAGTGGAAGGGAAGCGACCACTTGGGAGACCCAGAAAGACCTGGCTGGAGGGAGTAAAGGAAATTTTCGAGAACAGAGGCATGGACTGGAGAAGAAGAAGACAGCTGGCTGAGGATAGGGATAATTGGATCAGGCTCTATCAGAAGGCGCCTCACACCGCTCAGCGGTAAACGACGACAAGATTAAAAAAAAAAAAAACACAGGTGTTGATGACCTTGCGGTTTTACGTCTTAAAACCCAAACAAACCTATTTTAAAAAAACCAAAGAGCCAAAGAGTAATCAGATGTATGACAAAAGCATAACCGACAAAGATTGTTTGTATTCATTTGAAAGTTACACTTTTTTAATGATCAATAATATTTAAAGGGTATTTCTCTATAATGAATACACAGCATTAATAAATATTAGGAAATTAAATGTACAAACGAGAAAAATTAAGAAATAAATCACTTTACAGTAAAAGGGATCTTGGATTGTGTCAAATTTAGGAAAATTCAAAAGAAGAATTTCTAATATTAATCATTTTTATTTTTAATTGTAATCAATAAATGATGAAAGATGCTACCAAAGATATTTTTAATATGCAGAAAAAAACAAATCGTAATGTTTCAAAATCTAGGAATCAATCAAAAAGTAAATTTTAGCTAGGAGGTGAAAAAAAAAACCTCTTACCAAGAAGCAATGCTCACTCACTCAAGTCTTCAAAGAACTTGGGTCTCCTCCAGCAATTGGTGCCCCTAACTATCTGACTCTTAACAACAATATTCAAGACCTTCCAATGAACAAATGTTGTTCTCCCTAAAGCCATATGGGATCAAAAAATTTGATAAAAAGGATCAAAAAAGTAGGGACCAAAAGAATCTTATGTTTTTAAGATGGATGGGACTTAGCCCTGAGAGCATATTATTCATCTAAAATGTTGTATGCCTCCTGAAGAGAAAGGCAATCTTTTTTGTTTTCCTAGATTTATCTAAGGGGTCATGTCCATTCCAGCCTCTTGAGTATATAATCATCATAGAACTGAATAGTTACTTGAATAAAAAAGAAATAGAACAGTCTAGAAAAACATTATTAAGTTAAGAGGGATCAATTATGACAGATTTATTTTTTCCTTTCTTATTGTTTAGAATGTTTTTTTTAAACCAGATTGTATGTCATTTACCTTCATTTTTGCAGACAGTAGGGGGCAATACAATTTTGTTTTTCTCTTCTTCGTTCAAATAAAAGACAATAAGTCCCATGCTATCATCACTTTCTGCATACAAAACACGATTATTGCCTTCTTCGCTTGAACTTCTTGTTGTCTTGAGTTTTTGTTGTCTTAATCTTCATATTTTATTTGATGGTTTTGTTGTTGGCAGATTCAAAGGTTTACAGACTTCTGTCTTCGACTTTTCATCTTTTCATTAGTATAGCTATGGATCGCATTTCCTTCCCTGGTTTGAAGACTTCCTTGGCTGTGCTTTTGGTAGAGGTCAAAGTTCTTCAGGATACAAGACAGAATTGAAGGGTTGGTCGGGCCTCATGCAAATTTGCAGATAGTCCTTACCGCTTCAGATTTGAATAATCTGAATCACAAATATTATCTTGGGTGATACTTGGAATTTTGCCAGGTTGTTTCTTGGTGTGCAACAGGGTGGTCAGCGGTTTATGCTAAAACTTTTGGGTGAAAATATATGTGGATTAAATGAACAAATCTCTGTGGCTCACAAACCAAAGGTTATGTAGCTGGAGTGGCAGTAAGAGGCAAGCTATCCTTAAGAACACTGGTTCCGTTGTAATTTTCATTGTCTGTCTTGGATGGTTTGTTATCCATGCATCAAAAAAAAAAAATGCATGACAAGAGATGTTGATGTATTTCTTTAGTTGAACAAATACATTTCAGTTCAGGTGATTAAGCTTGTGACTGCAATGTGGTGAGTATGACAATACAGTCACACTATTTTCTTTAAAATAATCAAGTTCATATATAAACAGATGGGAATCATGATTATCTAAAATTAATAGAACTAGCCTACGTTTACTGCTTCGGGAATGAAACACTGAGTGTAGAGCGAACTTTTTGATTTTTTTTCTACCATCCATCCAGAAGGATTGCCATCCCCTGCACATTCAATAGGCGCATCACAGACAAAATGGACTTTATAATTTTTTCTAGGAAAAATAAAAAAAAATGGTAAGGTATTGCCACATGCAGAAACGGCAAAATCAAAGCTCACCCAGCTTCCTTTCTCCGCAGATATTATGTATCCCATTCGTTAGAAGCCATTTATTACTACCACGTGATCTGGATTCTGAACTGTTGTTTTAACCATCCTATCCATATTTCAAATATCACTTGAAGAAAGGGACAATCGATCAAGAACAGTTTTGAGATTTTAATAGAACTTCGTCACATTTGATTCATTGAAACTAGAAGCTCTTGCCAGGCTTGTTGCTTCTGGTGTTCCTATGAATAATTGTGGTTGTCTATTTATTAATTTGCAAATCAATCCTGCCATGCTGCTTTCTTTCCAATTGGAGGGAGTTGGAATTTCATTTCTTCAGCATACTGAAAAAGTCCATGCCAGATGCTTTTATTATATAGCTAGAGCTCACATTCCTGATCAAGACTGAAAATATAAAAAAGAAAAACTAAACCAGGTAACTGGCGAGCAAAAAAAAACCATCATAATTTCTTTGTGAATCATTTCATAGGTTTTACCAGTCTTTTTTTTTTTAATATTCTATGGATATTTCGGTTCAATCGGTATTCAGATGATGATATTCAATTGGTATTCAGTTCAATAGATATCTCGGTTCAATTGATATTATTAATGGATATTCAGTTTAATGGGCAGTTCAATTTTTCTTTTGTCTTCTTACAATAGCGGGAGCGGGGTAGCTTAGTGGGAAAGGCACTGCGCTACTAATCTGAAGGTCCCAGGTTCGAGACCGGCTGAGGCAGATAATTATTTATTCTGTATTCAGCTGTGGATCGAACCTGTGGAATCTGGAGACCCTCCTGGGGCTCACCCAGCCTCATTAAAGTGGGTATCCTTAATTGGGGGAAAAACCTGGCGGTTGAGCGTGATCTTGGCTGAATCACCCCCTTGCACAACCATTGGCCTAGAAACAGTACGGTCCTTCCCAAGTACTGAGCCCAAGACCCTCATCGGGTTATAGTGGTACAGGGTTTTTTTTTTTTTTTTTTTTTTTTTTACAATAGCGTTCTTAGTGATATCCCATACTCTTCATTTAATTCTTTGTAAGTTCTAAGCTCTTGATCAACACAACTAATGGCTTGTTTGAACATCTAATAGAACATTGTCTCTGTTAGTTTTTCATTTATAAAAGCACATTGTTGCAGTAGGTACTAATCGATATCATAGAAAAAACAAGTACCGTTATTTCGATGCATATAGTTTATGTTAGTAGAAGCTAAGCCAATCAATTGATTTGCTCATAATTTCATAATTAACTCATAATAATTTCATTAGACATTATTTGAATTAGAATTATGAAACTGAACTGAAAAAGAGTGTGGGACAGGTTGGCATTTACCATGGGGCGAATAGGCACCAGTGTGTTAACCTATCCCAACGGACAGATATTAGCTCAAATACAATACAAAAGGGTAGATATAGCAAAAGGTTATAGCTCAAATAAAAGTTTGAAGTTGTTTCCAAAACATTAATGATTGTGAATGAAATGAGTGATAAAATAGCAAGTTTTGGCACCTGTTCCTCTTGGAAAAGCGCTGTGAACACTGAAGTCTCCACGGATGATCCCCCTCCAGCAAAGCATTATGTCAGCAAAATATCACCCTCCCTAAATTTCCCCATCGAATACTCAACAGAGCCTCGGATATAAGATTGATTCACGGCAACGACATGGACCTCGGAAACGGACATACAAAATCGGCACATGGAATGTACGAATCCTATATAGAGCTGGAGCTCTTAAGGAGCTTATGGATTTGTCGCAGAAGGGCTACTTGGACACTTTGGCCATACAAGAGATGAGATGGACTGGAAAGGGTGATATTAAAGGAAAGGACTTTATAACGCTATATAGTGGAAGTGAAAACAGACACGAATTTGGAATAGCATTTATGGTCTCGAATAGAATAAAATCTGCAATCCTTGACTTTCAACCAATTAATGAGAGACTATGCAAACTACGCATTAGTAGAGGTCAGTTCAGGAACATTAGTTTGATTTGTGTTCACGCTCCCACAGAAGAGAAGGATGAAGAAGAGAAAGATACATTCTATGAACAATTGTAAGCTGCCTATAGTACCTGTCCCAGTTATAACTAATGACAATGGAAACGGGATGGTAAATTTTGCAACCATGAAATCCATGGCAGTCATGAGCACTATGTTTCCTCATAAAAAAGTGCATAAAGAAACATGGCACACTCCAGATGGCACCTAAGCAAGTCAAATTGATCACGTGCTGGTATCCACCAAAAACTTTAGTTGCGTGAATGATGTGCGATCCTACAGAGGATATGACGTTAACTCCGATCACTACTTAGTGCTGATAAAACTTCACAAAAAAATAAAATGCGCCACCAAGAAACAAATGCTCTGGAGTGAGAAGTGGAACACAGAGTGCCTCAGGATGGAAGAATACCAGTTGGTGAAGGTTCAGAAACTATTGAAAACAGGAGGAGGTGTATTAGGATAGGATTGATTCATGCTGCAAAAGAAGTGTATGGAGAAAATAAAAGACATCCACGTAACTGTGGTTTGATGACAAACTAGGAAAGGAGACCTAATCACAGATGACCAGGGTAAAATACTAATGCTAGAAGAAGATGTACAAGAAAGGTGGCGACAGCATTTCAGGAGCCTGCAGAACCCCATAGGTGCGGAAATTTGCCAGGAAGACCATGCACAGTTACCATTGGATACAAATAAGAATGACTTGGAAACCATTCCATCCGATGTAGAGGAGATCGAAGACATCCTCAGTAAACTGAAGAATAATAAATCACCCGGTAATGATGGACTACCCGCAGAATGTTTAAAGCAGGGCATCATGAAGTTGCCAGGGAACTGCAGGAACTTATAGCCCAGATATGGGAAGAGGAAAGCATACCTAAGGAATGGAATCAGGCTCTGGTAGTGCCCGTTTACAAGAAGAAGGGAGAATCGACAAAATGCAACAACTATCGAGGGATTAGTTTGCTCAGCACTGCATATAAAATCTTCTCCATATCCCTCTACAACAGGCTCCTCCCATATGTAGAACAGAAACTGGGAGACTATCAAGGTGGTTTCCAGCCCAACAGGCCCACTATTGATCAAATTTTCACCATTAGGCAAATTTGTGAGAAGATGAAGGAGTATCAGCAGACGACCTGGATGTTGTTCATTGATTTTAGGGCAGCCTATGATACAATAGTCAGGAGAAACCTCATAGTTGCCATGCATGAACTGGGATTATCAAGTAAATTAATACAATTAGTAAAATGCACAAAGGAGAATACAATCTGCCAAGTAAAATGTTCTGGATTGGAGCCTTTTGGAGTTGAAAGTGGTCTAAGGTAGGGGATCCAATAGCTCTTCTCCTGTTCAATATTGCTCTTTAAGCAATCGTCAATAGAGCGGAACTAGAGCAGGAAGGAACAATATTTACCAAGATGACCCAGGTTTTGGCATATGCTGACGATGTTGTCATTATTGGTAGATCCCCGCAGAGCATAAGGACGGCCTTTGAAGCAATGGATGCTGAAGCAATAAAGATCGGCCTACACGTAAACGAGGTGAAGACTAAGATCATGGTATTGAACAAAAGGCTAGATCAGAGGCAGAGTCACTATGAAATAGGCCCCTACAGCTTCGAATTAGTGAGAAGCTTCCAATACCAGGATTCTATTATTAATGATAACCTGGAGGAAGAAAAGGTTAGAAAGAGAATAACAGCTGGGAATAGAGCCTATTTCTCCATCTTAAGGCTAATCAGAAGCAAGCTTGTTAGCCGTTCCACCAAGTTTATGCTGTACAAGACTAATAAGACCGGTAGTCACATACGGTAGAGAAACATGGACCCTCAACAAGAAAAATATCAACCTACTTGATAGGTTCGAGCGAGTAATTCTTAGGAGAATTCTGGGGGCTGTGTGTGAGGATGGTCAGTGGCAGCGAAGGAAAAATAGTGAACTGTTTACAAAAACATTAGCATCTCCTCTCACACCAAGAAACAGAGGCTAAAATGGCTTGGCCACATGATGAGGATGAGTGCTGACAGAGTGACCAGTAGGGTGTACAAAAATGTTCCGGATGGCCAGCGTCCACGCAGTAGGCCTAAGGGCCGATGGAGGAATGGCGCAGGACAAGATCTTTGGCAGCTAAGTATCTGTCACAGAAGCGACAGATCGAGAAAAATGGTTGGCAATTGTTGAGCAGGCCAAGGGTAGCATCAGCGCCTGTTGAGCTGATAGAAGAATAAGAAATTTCCCCATCAGGTATATAAAAGGGAAGTACCAAGGTACCCCGAGTGCCAACCAGCCCTCCATCCCCCTCCCCTGATCTCGCCTACTGATCTTATGAAAGAACAACCTTACAAAACAGGGCAAAAATGTAATTTCAAAACATTTTATTTTTCAAATGAAACAACTGTTGCCATGAAACAAATTTATTAGTATACACAATTTTCTTGTAAATTTGTATACCAAAATTTAATACATATTTGTCAAAATACGTAGTCACTAAAAAATTTCAAATTCATGTGAAATTTTATTTTTAAAATAAATAAATAATAATAATAAACTTAATGAGGTGTCTACACTGCTTCTGAAGGAAGATTTACAAATATAAATCCAAATACTAACACAAATTTATAATACCATTATATTGTAATATTATTCATAATAATAGTATATCATACATCATATTAATATATATAATAATATTATAATAATAAATACCAAATTTCATTATCTAAACTTGTCTTGAGAATTTGTGTACCAAAATTTAATACATAAATTTTCAAAATAAATTGTCTTCTAAAATATTTCAAATTCATCTGAAATTATATTTTAAAAATAAATAAATAATAATAATAAACTGAATTAGGTGCCACACTGCTTCCAAAGGAAGAGTTACTGAGATAAATTGAAATACAAATTTATAATAATATTATATATATTATAATATAATAATAATAATAATAATAATAATAATACAAATTAATTAGTATTTAAAATTTTCTTGTAAACCTGTTTAACAAAATTTAATACCTGTCAACATACATTGTCTACTAACATATTTCAAATATGAAATTTTGTTTTAAAAATTAATAAATAATAATCATAACGTGAATGGGGAATCACATTTCTTCTGAAGGAAGATTCATAAATATAGATTCATATCCCTTATAATAAACACTTAAAATTTTGAAAACTTTTCATGAACCAAATACAAATACAAAACATTTGCAAGCAAATAAATCATCATATATATTTATTAACAATGTTTTCACGGAATGTTAAGATTCAAATGAGGTAAATCATTTAAATACATGAAATTGTATACCATAATCTATAACAATAACAGTTGAAAACACAGATTTAACACATTGAATAAACTGTTCTAAAAATCATAACATAATTATAAATATATAAATATATATGAAATAGATTTAGTAATCCCTAAAAAAAATTGAAGCGAAAGTTAGCCACGAAAAAATTGAAGCGAAAGTTAGCCACGGAGGCCGCAGAGTTCCTCTGGAAGAAATATCCAACCGCCTAGCCCTTCCAAGCTCAAACCTTAACATGAAATATTTATTTCGTTTCTGTCCGCTTCATTACACTCAGGAGGGACAGACTTTGTGTTCACGTTGACCATGGAAGTTCGGATTCTTCCGACAAAGAGGCTAAGTCAGATGTCTCAAAAAAAAAAAACGGGAAATAAATTGCTACCTATATAAATGTTTAATATAATTTGTATATAAAGAAATAAATGGTTATATCTAACTTAGTACATAGGTAAAATAAATCCGGCACTTGGCATTTCTATGAATAGACAAAGCCAACTGAGTCGGCTTTCAACTTTCAAATCATTTCTTATTCAGAAAACGTAAATTTATGGACACCCTAAAGATTCTATCACGTATTTTTGGTAGCCAGGTAAACTAGCGTATACCGACGACTTATTGCTTGCTATTTGTATAAAGAAACGATTGTGTCTAATCAAATCTGATGAACTGACAAATTTTGTAATTTTATTTGGCAACAAATTTAAATGGAACAACAAAATCTGTACGCTGTTATTGCACAGTACAACGCAAAAAAAATACAAAAATCTACTGAGTTTTAGATATTAATAGGATTCTAATTTGCAAGGCTTGTCATACGATCTCATTTGATCTGAGTCTATTTCAAAACTCCCATTGGCCTGCGCATAGAAGATATGGTACGGTCATATAAAGCCTAACTAACAACTAACAACAAACATTTGACAAGCGACAGTTCCGAACACGGCGTTGTACATAAACACTGGTTGCACTTTGTAGCTATTGCACACACAGTAACTTTATTCAATGGCTAACAAAACTGTACATTTTTTTTTCTGAATGCGTTAATTGATAAATAATTATATTAAAATTAGTATTTATTGTTTCATAATGGTTTAATTAAATATTGCTAAAAAAAATTTTTTTATCGAATTCTCAATAATCAATGTCAAGTTTGAAAATTTCTAATGAGCTGATTAGCTTGAAACTTACAACTTGATTATTTTAGAGGTACCTCAATCTGAGTTTGGTGTTACATTTTAAAAATTCAAAATGGCTGATCTAATAATGGTGATCGAAAATTTACAACGTCCTGGAACTAACTGCTCTGGGATTCAATGGGGGTTTCCAGTAAACTCTCAGTTTACGTTAAAATAAAGCGTTGGATCTCATCCACGGATAACGCAGTTCATTCTTTGTGTAGTGTAATTTGGACTTGCTTGGTGTTGTATAATGAGTAGGGATACCGCAAAAACACATTTTTCAGAAATATCTTCAATATTTTTACGCAACTAGAGTTTTCATAACACGAGACTGGCTGATTTCATGTTTTAGATGAATTCATCCCAATTAAAGTATAAAAGATTACATTTGTACATATCCACGAATACTAATAATAATGAAACGTTATTGTACCAGTACACCAGCGCACAGTGAGGCCAGTCAATGTTTGATTTTGGGACAAAAATCATAATGCATCCTCAAATTAAGAATTTTTATTTAGCAATAATAAAATAATAATAACATCATTATAAGAAGTCTCAATTGTTTTTTTGTTTTGTTTTTTGTATAATCATCATCCCAAACAAAATTCATAATGCCATTTTTTTATGATATTAAACTGTTTCAAATTAATGTTTAGAATAACAATAGAACTGTTTAAAATAATTATATAACATAATATCTACTTCTCTGTTGTTTTTTTTGCGATTATTATATTAAAACTGGTCGAATTTTAGCAACCATTAATTCCCAAAGTAAAATAAATGTATATATAATCCAATTCTGTAAGTAGTCAATATTAAGTAAAATGTATGAAGTGATATCCTGAACACGGCGCACAGTGGTCAAAACGTGGAAAAACAACCTAAATCGCAACCCTCTCAAAATGCCTATTCGAGTATCATAAACCCCATCATTTCAGAATAGTTCACCTGCCCATTTCCAGGTTTACGTGAAAAATAGCATTTTTACAGTTGTATTAGGTTAGCTCAAACTCCAAGCTATCATAAATCATACTCTGAAATATGAAATTTGATGTCAAAATTCTGAGTAAGTTCATTTCTACCAATTTATCTATGAATATGCAATGATACCGTTGGTACATCTATTTTACATATATGGCACTTGTGGGTGGTTGAAGGTATTTTTTATATTTATTATTTGAACTTTTTTTGAATAGCTTTTTTTAAAAGTGTGCATCTTTTGAGCGCAGCCGAGTGCAGTTTTCGAACTTGTTTCTCTTAACCTATCAGTCTTCTATTTACGCGAGGAAAACATATCCAGCTGCGTAAATCTGCAAAATTTTTTTTTTTTTTTTTGCAGAAGTCCTGAAAATTTGCTCATTTATGTATATTAGGGTACTGATTACGAATTTCGGATTTTCCACCCCTAATTTTATCTACAAGTACAGTCGAACTGAAGCACAGGCGAACCTAAATTCTCTGAATCTCTTTCCTAACATAGAATGAAATTTTCATTTTAATTTCAGATTAACTTTGCCTTTCTTGTTGTGAACATTGCTACTAAAGATGACTTCGGTGATGAATTATACACAAATAGACATTAGAAGCTATCTCACGCGAAAACAAAAATAAATTAGTTTTTATGTATGTTTCCATATTTTTAATATATGTCCTTATTAAATTATAAATGGGCATTTGTAATAAATCTGCAATCACAGATGTAATTTATGCAAGTTTTCAAATAATTGTAACTGATCGTTCAGTTCTGTTTTCCTTTAGCCCTAAAAAATGTTTTCCTAAACACAAAAAATTGCCTTTGGAACTTCTTTAACCCTAAAGAATAGCTGTAATTGTTTTTAGCCTGCAGAGGGTGAAAATTTGCAATATTTCTATATATCCAATTTTTTTCAAGGAACTTTCGCGTTCGATGTATAGAGGTTCGACTGTATAAACAAAATGCACAAAAACGCGTTTTTTTTAATTATTTGCTCATTACTTGAAACCATTAATTTGAATATTTTCTAATATTCATTTCACATTAAATTAAACGAAAAAGAGTAAATTGCCTACAATTTTTATTTTAAAGCTTTTTTTTGTTTAAGCTTTGTGTAAACACCTCACCCTCCAACGCAGACAGATCCTATCCGCCAGTTCATTTTAACTCCTTACCGCTTCCTTTCTCCGACACAGCTCGGTATCTTGATAGCCTAATTGATAAAAGACTAACATGGAATCCACATACTAGACTAAAAAGACAAGAACTTAATCGACGAATTATATAGACTGCTAAATAAAAAATCTCAGCTTTCAGTTGACAACAAAATTAATAATAATAATTTACAAGACAATTCTGAAACCTATGGACTCGAACTGTGGAGAACAGTTCAATTTTCGAACATCAAACGCATCCAATCCTTTCAATAATCAAGGCTCCGTACTATGTAACCAACAATACCCTACATCATGATCTTAATATCCCATTTGTTTTAGACCTCACTCCATCCGAATTCTCCAAATTTCACCAGAACTTTACTCATCATCCTAATCATTTAGCACAATCCCTATCCAGCTCCACCCATCCCTACAATCCTCCTCGAAGGTTGAAACGGCAGTCGCCCCGAGACCTGTTGTAAATATGTATATTGGAGTTCTGGCAATGGCCAGATTCTCCACTCAAGTTCTGTATGTTTGCGGCTATAACGCCCTGTCTCCAATGGCTTTCAATGCCAGTGACGCGATTGAGTGCGAAGCGGTGGGATATCCTAGAGTCATGCTTTTCCATCCATAAGTGGAGGGACAAGCCTGGCTCGAGCACGCCGATTGTAAATAGTGTATATAAGTATGCCTTGATTTAAGATATTATGTTTATCTTATTTTATAAAAGTTTATTTATTTTTTTTTTATTAAGTTTATTTTATATTTTGCTGTTATTTCATTTTTTTTAATTGTCTGTAAATATGGTGTGAATGAACTCTTTGATCTCTATTACTATTATCCTTGCTGAGACAGAATGTAATATTACTCAATAAAAGTGAGGAAAAAAAAAAAATATATATATATATATATATATATATATATATATATATATATATATATATATATATATATTGAATCCATGGCAACTGGACCAAACGTTTCCTTTTATCGTCTTTACCGTTGGTACTTTTAAGAGTGTTTGTTACTTAAACTTTAACATATACGAAAAAAATTAAAAGGCCCATTCTTGTAGGAAATAGAATCCTCTTCAATTTTTCATAAAAATGTTTTATGCTACGACCAACCGTTTTCGAGATATAAACGAAAAACCGAAAATCATGACCATTCAATCTCCTGTTTTTGCTTCTGCTCCTAAGCCCGGTGGCTTTTAGTATGTTTACCTCTTAACTAGACCAAACAAATCCCTAAAGTCTATTCAGACGGTCCTTTCATTTCCGTCTGCACCCCCTTTTGACCCTTCATTGACTGGACTTCTGGAAGTTCAGGAGGTCACTAGATGGGGTGTTTTAAAATTTGTTTTGTTCCTCTTATTTAAATTATTTTATTTATAACATAATTACACTTCTTGTTAAAATATAGAAACAGAATTATTTTTTATTATTTAAAATTTAATTTGTAATATGAGCTTCTTAAAAACAATTTCTTTTACCTTGTAAACAAAATCTTATCTCTTGATGTGATCACAGGGAGACGTCTTACGTTGTCTTTGAACATCGCAGTGTCAATAGTGACAGCTGATTTTGGTGTAGTAGGAGACCTGGAGGAGGAATCATTTTTTCTTTTAAAGGAGGTCTAGCATCCTGTACCTAGCTAGTATGCTTCTAGGAGGCCCTGAGTAGTTTTTTTTTTTTTCATATATTTCAAAACCCTTCTGTTAATGAATTTTCTTTGGAAATATAACTGATTGAACATGCACAATTTCACGTCCAAAATTATATTCCATTTTCTCAGAAATCGAAATAGTTACACATTACTTTTAATGATATTTGATAGAAATAGGCGGGAGGTTTTTATGGATTTTAAATTACAACTAAAAAAAAAAAAAAAAAAAAATTTGAATCTTGAAATTTACACCAATTTTTTTCCCCTTTTTATATTTTCATTGGGAATTGGTTTCTATCCGGTTAAATTAATTATCCTTGTGTATGTTTATTTCGAATATCATTAAAAGTAAGGAGTACAATTTTTAAATCTTCAACTATTTCGATTTCTGATAAAGAAAATAATGTGTCAAAATATGATTTTTTGTGTTTGTTCAATCAGTGATATTTTCAATGAAAATTTGATGATGAATCTACCCTTCTGTAGATTTATTGATGCAATTGTTCTAAAGATTTCACAATTTTTTTAGAAAAAAATATTGAAGGGTTTTGAAATAAATGAAAAAAAAACTACTCATTACGGTCTAAAATTATACGAGTCAGCTCCTGGATGCTAGACCTCCCTTAATGTGGCGATATGAGATAATTTCGTAAGCCACTCTAATTGTAAGTAAAACCTTGTAAAAATCTATCATGAAGCCGAGTGCTTTCGACCTCCCGCAAGAAACCGGATTTAATACCTGAGTTAATTAGTCAACGATTATTTTATCAAATAAATGCAAGATTCTATTTTCATAATTATCCAAAGGAAATTTAAGATATAGTACACCAAACATACCTAATAAAGAAAAACAAAAGCTGTCAATATTGTGTCATTGAGACAATATTATAAAACTTACATATCCTTTACGTAACGTCATGATGTTTATTGGTATGGTATCAGTAGAGTAGGGTATCAGCGACCACCGTCAGACAATGTTACCAACTCACTTCTCAGATAGATTCTATAGATAGTGAAAAACGAATGAAACAAAAATAATCAAACGGATTGTGTCAATTCATGGTGTCAAATTCGGTACCGTGCCAAGCCAAGAGTTAATCTTATGTTTACTTTTCGAGCCATCTAAATATAAATGCTTTCTATTTGTTAACAAATATTTTTTCATTCAACAACATGCATCTTTTAAATAAATTATAGATAAAAGCCGGCAGCAAAATACTTCGATTTTTATTTTTATTTATATTAATAATTTTTTTAAACTTTCTTTTTTTTTTTTTTTTTGGATAAGGTCTGTGGTATTGAAAAGAATCAATTCCAGATCATGTCAGAAACAATTATTCTGGACTCACTCAAAAACCGAAGCACATTTACTGGCATATAGAACCAGGGATAAAAGTTTACCACTAGTTTCGCTGTTGCATATAAGTTTTTTTATAACAAATCAGAAAAGTTTTGCATTGTATTTTAATATATTTTTTTTTATGAAAACCTATTATGACTTTCAAATAAAGTACCACTTCAGATGATCTTGTAGTGACCAAAACGAGAGGTGTACAACTAGATGTTACAACAATCCCAAATACAAAATTTCAACTTTTTACGGCTAGCCATTTTTGAGTTATGCGCGATACGAACGAACGTAGGTATATATGCCAGGATGAAACTAGTCAAAATAGATTCAGGGATGGTCAAAATGGATATTTCCGATGAAATCTGAAAATCGAAAATTTTCGCGATTACAATACTTCCTTTACTGTTTACTAGGAAGTAAAAAGGAAGAGAAAATACAGCTAAATGGCATGGACAAGTCCATCTGATTGATAACACAGGCCTACATGAGAAAACAAAATTTTTGGTGCCTAGGATTTTGAAACTGTTTTTAGCTATATTTGGGGCGCTGAATCTAAATATGAAATCAGTTTTTTTTTAATCAGCTCTACTTTTTGAGATAAGTGTGAAAAAGTAAATAAAACCGCCTGCCGAAGGTGACAGTGATTATGAGGGGATGTCAACAATTCCCTAACGTTTCAACCAGGATGGGTTAAATGGCCTTGTCAAAGATCTTAACCTGTCAAAAGAAGCTTCTGAATTACTGGCTTCCAGGTTGAACGACAAAACACACCACTTAGTTAGACAAGAGTGGCCTAAGAGAGAAGACATAGTCATTGGAGAAAATAACGTTAGTAACGAACCCTTAGTTGAACGAGAGAAAATTATCTTTCCTCCACAGCATATCAAGCTGGGCCAAATGAAGCAGTTTGTAAAAGCTCTTGATAAGGACGGATCATGCTTTGCATATATAGAGGGGGGAAATGCTTCACTTGAGTAAGGAAAAAATTGGAACAGGATTATTTAACGGCTCAGAAATAAGAAAATTCATTAAGGACCAAGCCTTCGTAAATTCCATAAATGAGGCTGAGCGAAAATCCTGGACTTCATTTGTTGCAGTTGTCGGAAATTTTCTGGACCAACGAACAGAAGAAAACCATGTTGAACTGGTAAACGATATGTTTAAAAATTTCAAGTCTCTACCAGTATATATTCAAGAAGGTCACGAAAAAGCAGCTTTCGAAGTGTTGAGTGACTAGTTGGTTCTAACGATGACTTGGTACTATCTTTGTATATATAATAATATTAGTATATACTAATAATATTTCTATAATATAATGATATCTGTATAATATAATAATATTTAATATTTGTATAATTTAATAATAAAAATTTCAGGTTTTATTCATGATTTTTATTTATAGGGGTATTACCTAAAAGGAGTTAGGAACTTACAACCGATATATCAATGAATAAATTGAAATAACATAATAAATAAAATTTAGTTTTTATATTATTGTTTATTAATTTAACTGTGTTTGTTGTTATTATTCACACACACACACACACACACACACACACACACACACACACACACACACACACACACACACACACACACACACACACACACACACACACACAAACACACAAACACACAAACACACAAACACACAAACACACAAACACACAAACACACAAACACACAAACACACAAACACACAAACACACAAACACACAAACACACAAACACACAAACACACAAACACACAAACACACAAACACACAAACACACAAACACACAAACACACAAACACACAAACACACAAACACACAAACACACAAACACACAAACACACAAACACACAAACACACAAACACACAAACACACAAACACACAAACACACAAACACACAAACACACAAACACACAAACACCCAAACACACAAACACACAAACACACAAACACACAAACACACAAACACACAAACACACAAACACACAAACACACAAACAACAAACACACAAACACACAAACACACAAACACAAATCTCAACACAAACACACAAACACACAAACACACAAACACACAAAAACACAAACACAAACACAAACACAAACACAAACACACACACACACACACACACACACACAAACACACACACACACACACACACACACACACACACACACACACACACACACACACAAACACACACACAACACACACACACATATTTAAAAAAGAAGATTTGTATAAAAAAAATGTAGTTATTCATGAGACGAAAACCGACTTTTAATCCAAACATTATATTATAAATTATTGGTTTGCCTGTAGTCAAAAGTATTTTTAACTTTGTTCGAGTTGTCGTAAACGTGTTAGAAGAGTTGTAGTTAAATAAAAATAAAAAGGTTTCAATTTATATAATGACACAGAATCGATATAAATATTATCCTTACAATCACGTTCGCGTAAATTTTCAGTCAACGCTACACTAGCGCTTCAATGTAATTAAGCCACATTACCCAATGCCCGAAAATTAACCGCTGAGGCCAGAAATGCCCGAAATCGGGCAACAATACGCGCATCGGTTACACTACAGGCAACACTGGCAGTTACCGCCTAATGTATTCTCCTTATTATATATATATATATATATATATATATATATATATATATATATACTTTTTTTTTTAGTTTTAAAATTAAAAAAAGACACATCAACCTACATAAAAAGAGACACAACAACCAATGAAAAGTAATGAAAGAAATAGAGCCGATCAGACTTTATGGCAACAGACACGGCGTGGAAAACGGATTACAAGATTAGGAACATGGAATGTTAAAGGCTTAAACGGGAAAGAAATGGAACTAGTGGAGGAGAAGAAAAGAGCAAGAATAGACATCCTAGGGATCACAGAAACTAAAAAGAAGGGCAAAGGAGAACAGAGAATAGGAGACCATATACTGCTGTATGCGGGTGTTAACCCAGTGGAACACGCAAAAAGTGGAGTGACCTGCCTGCTTCACCAAGATCTAGCTCACTGTGTAAAGGACTGGAAGGCCATCAGTGACAGACTCATGCGAGTGGAACTAGCCAGCGGAGACGTTCTGTACTCTCTATTTATCGCCTACGGACCAAATGAATACGCATCTACCCAGGAAAATGAAGCATTCTTCGAAGCAGTCCAACAAGAGATAGACAACTGTAACGCAATTCCTATAATCATGGGGGATCTAAACGGAAGAGTGGGCAAAGATAAGAAAAGGTGGAGAGGTGTGTTAGGACCAGACGGTGAAGAGCACACCAACAACAATGGTGAAAGAATCCTAAACTTATGCCTTGCAAACGATCTGCTCGTAGGAAACAGCTTTTTCCCTCACAAATGCATCCACAAATATACAAGAGAAGAACCAAGAAGAAACGAGAAATCCATCATTGATTACTTCTTAATGCCGAGGGAACAAAGAAAGTATACAAGAGACATAAGGGTCAAAAGAGGATATGAGATAGGCAGCGACCACAGGTTGTTAATAATGGACATAACCCTTAAAAATATCCAAAAAATTCCCGAGACACCAGACCGTACACCTAAATTTAAAATAAAATATTATAAATTAAGGGAAGAGACGGTGTCACAAGCATATCAGAATATGATCGAAGAAAAGACAGACAGCGGAAGATACAATTGGGACAGTGATGATGTGGAAGAAAGCTGGATAGCGATAAAAAATATAATCCTTGAGGCTGCGGAGGAGGTGTGTGGGAAAAATAAACTCGGACAGAGAACTAAGAAAACCGGATGGTGGACTGAAGAAATCCAGAAAGAAGTCAAGCTGAAGAAAATTTTCTGGAAGCGATATTTACAAATAAAGACAGACGCGGCTTACTCCACCTATAAGGAACAAAGAAAGAAAGTAAAACAGGCTGTAATAAATGCAAAACGAAAATTCTGAGAAGATTTCGGAAAGAAGTTAGAATTGAACTACAAGGAAAACCAGAAACTCTTCTATAGAAGCCTCAGGAGCATGAGAAAGCAGAAAGAACCCGTGCTGAAGCATATAAAGGACAAAAACGGAGTAGTCCTGAGTCGTCCAGAAAACATCATGAACAGGTGGGCTGAATACTTTAAAGACCTGTTAGCAAACCATTTGCAAAGATTGGAAAAAAATCAGCAGACTCGGAGCACGGAAGGCAGCTGGAAAGAGGATGACTTCATCAGCGACGAAGAGGTGAATGAGGCTATACAATCGCTCAAGCTAGGAAAAGCAGCAGGAATAGATGGCATATCCCCAGAAATGTTAAAACTAAGCGGCCCAAAGGGACTGGAAATGCTCCAGCACCTCCTGAGCATCGTCTGGAAAACGAAAACGATCCCAAAGGACTGGGAAATCTCAATCATTATCCCAATCTTCAAGAAAGGTGATAATCGTGAATGTCAGAACCACAGAGGCATATCCCTACTCAGCATCCCATATAAAGTTTATTCAAAGATGCTTGAGAAAAGGCTGAGAAGCATCATTGAACAAAAGTTGGGAGAAGAACAATATGGATTTCGACTCAACAGGAGCAAGCAAGATCTGATATTCACGATGAGACAAATTTCCGAGAAGATCATCGAAAAGGACAAAGAGGCCTACGCTTGCTTCGTAGATTTAAACAAGGCATTCGATCGGATGCAGAAGGAAGATATCTCCAAAGGGCAGGAGGAGTACGGGGTTCACACAGGACTGAGAAGGGCCATCCTGAGTCTGTACAACATCCAAAGAAATGTTGTTAGGATGTGCAACCACTCATCTGGGGAATTCCAAAGCGAACAAGGAATCAGACAAGGGTGCAGCCTTAGCCCCCTCCTATTCATCCTGGTACTTGATTCTGTACTAAAGCAAGCGAAGCAGGAAATGAGGCCATATCACCTCGGATACAGGAACCTCCAGAGTATCTATTACACCATCCTAGCATTTGCAGACGACATGGTAGTGTTTGGAAACAACTGTCGGAACCTGCAGTTCAACCTAAAGATCCTCCAAAATAGACTAAAATCCATAAACATGGAAATAAATGCTGAAAAAACGCAATATATGAGGATCGGTAGAAGGAGAAACCGTGGGGACAGAATCGTCAAGCTAAGTGGAAGACGCCTAGAACAAGTGGCGGACTTCAAATACCTGGGGACTCATCTCAACAAGCACGGATGGGTTAAAGGAAACATTAGCGAAAGGACCAAGATAGCAGGCAGATGCTTCCAATCCCACAAGACTGGCTTTCTGAACAAGAAAGAAGTCTCTAAAACAACTAAAAAAGTAATATACAAGAATACGTTTCTTCCAATCCTGGCATACGCAAGTGAGTCTTGGACCCTGCGCTACTTAAGGAAAATTGAGGGGAAAACAAAAAGAGATAGGGTGAGGAACTCCACAATAAGAGCAAGCCTGGACATAAGGCCTACAGAAGAAATAGCAGAACAGAACCAGCTAAGATGGTTCGGACATGTCCTGCGGATGGCTGAAGACAAGAGTTACCCTCGAGGCTAAAGTGGAAGGGAAGCGACCACTTGGGAGACCCAGAAAGACCTGGCTGGAGGGAGTAAAGGAAATTTTCGAGAACAGAGGCATGGACTGGAGAAGAAGAAGACAGCTGGCTGAGGATAGGGATAATTGGATCAGGCTCTATCAGAAGGCGCCTCACACCGCTCAGCGGTAAACGACGACAAGATTAAAAAAAAAAAAAACACAGGTGTTGATGACCTTGCGGTTTTACGTCTTAAAACCCAAACAAACCTATTTTAAAAAAACCAAAGAGCCAAAGAGTAATCAGATGTATGACAAAAGCATAACCGACAAAGATTGTTTGTATTCATTTGAAAGTTACACTTTTTTAATGATCAATAATATTTAAAGGGTATTTCTCTATAATGAATACACAGCATTAATAAATATTAGGAAATTAAATGTACAAACGAGAAAAATTAAGAAATAAATCACTTTACAGTAAAAGGGATCTTGGATTGTGTCAAATTTAGGAAAATTCAAAAGAAGAATTTCTAATATTAATCATTTTTATTTTTAATTGTAATCAATAAATGATGAAAGATGCTACCAAAGATATTTTTAATATGCAGAAAAAAACAAATCGTAATGTTTCAAAATCTAGGAATCAATCAAAAAGTAAATTTTAGCTAGGAGGTGAAAAAAAAAACCTCTTACCAAGAAGCAATGCTCACTCACTCAAGTCTTCAAAGAACTTGGGTCTCCTCCAGCAATTGGTGCCCCTAACTATCTGACTCTTAACAACAATATTCAAGACCTTCCAATGAACAAATGTTGTTCTCCCTAAAGCCATATGGGATCAAAAAATTTGATAAAAAGGATCAAAAAAGTAGGGACCAAAAGAATCTTATGTTTTTAAGATGGATGGGACTTAGCCCTGAGAGCATATTATTCATCTAAAATGTTGTATGCCTCCTGAAGAGAAAGGCAATCTTTTTTGTTTTCCTAGATTTATCTAAGGGGTCATGTCCATTCCAGCCTCTTGAGTATATAATCATCATAGAACTGAATAGTTACTTGAATAAAAAAGAAATAGAACAGTCTAGAAAAACATTATTAAGTTAAGAGGGATCAATTATGACAGATTTATTTTTTCCTTTCTTATTGTTTAGAATGTTTTTTTTAAACCAGATTGTATGTCATTTACCTTCATTTTTGCAGACAGTAGGGGGCAATACAATTTTGTTTTTCTCTTCTTCGTTCAAATAAAAGACAATAAGTCCCATGCTATCATCACTTTCTGCATACAAAACACGATTATTGCCTTCTTCGCTTGAACTTCTTGTTGTCTTGAGTTTTTGTTGTCTTAATCTTCATATTTTATTTGATGGTTTTGTTGTTGGCAGATTCAAAGGTTTACAGACTTCTGTCTTCGACTTTTCATCTTTTCATTAGTATAGCTATGGATCGCATTTCCTTCCCTGGTTTGAAGACTTCCTTGGCTGTGCTTTTGGTAGAGGTCAAAGTTCTTCAGGATACAAGACAGAATTGAAGGGTTGGTCGGGCCTCATGCAAATTTGCAGATAGTCCTTACCGCTTCAGATTTGAATAATCTGAATCACAAATATTATCTTGGGTGATACTTGGAATTTTGCCAGGTTGTTTCTTGGTGTGCAACAGGGTGGTCAGCGGTTTATGCTAAAACTTTTGGGTGAAAATATATGTGGATTAAATGAACAAATCTCTGTGGCTCACAAACCAAAGGTTATGTAGCTGGAGTGGCAGTAAGAGGCAAGCTATCCTTAAGAACACTGGTTCCGTTGTAATTTTCATTGTCTGTCTTGGATGGTTTGTTATCCATGCATCAAAAAAAAAAAATGCATGACAAGAGATGTTGATGTATTTCTTTAGTTGAACAAATACATTTCAGTTCAGGTGATTAAGCTTGTGACTGCAATGTGGTGGGTATGACAATACAGTCACACTATTTTCTTTAAAATAATCAAGTTCATATATAAACAGATGGGAATCATGATTATCTAAAATTAATAGAACTAGCCTACGTTTACTGCTTCGGGAATGAAACACTGAGTGTAGAGCGAACTTTTTGATTTTTTTTCTACCATCCATCCAGAAGGATTGCCATCCCCTGCACATTCAATAGGCGCATCACAGACAAAATGGACTTTATAATTTTTTCTAGGAAAAATAAAAAAAAATGGTAAGGTATTGCCACATGCAGAAACGGCAAAATCAAAGCTCACCCAGCTTCCTTTCTCCGCAGATATTATGTATCCCATTCGTTAGAAGCCATTTATTACTACCACGTGATCTGGATTCTGAACTGTTGTTTTAACCATCCTATCCATATTTCAAATATCACTTGAAGAAAGGGACAATCGATCAAGAACAGTTTTGAGATTTTAATAGAACTTCGTCACATTTGATTCATTGAAACTAGAAGCTCTTGCCAGGCTTGTTGCTTCTGGTGTTCCTATGAATAATTGTGGTTGTCTATTTATTAATTTGCAAATCAATCCTGCCATGCTGCTTTCTTTCCAATTGGAGGGAGTTGGAATTTCATTTCTTCAGCATACTGAAAAAGTCCATGCCAGATGCTTTTATTATATAGCTAGAGCTCACATTCCTGATCAAGACTGAAAATATAAAAAAGAAAAACTAAACCAGGTAACTGGCGAGCAAAAAAAAACCATCATAATTTCTTTGTGAATCATTTCATAGGTTTTACCAGTCTTTTTTTTTTTAATATTCTATGGATATTTCGGTTCAATCGGTATTCAGATGATGATATTCAATTGGTATTCAGTTCAATAGATATCTCGGTTCAATTGATATTATTAATGGATATTCAGTTTAATGGGCAGTTCAATTTTTCTTTTGTCTTCTTACAATAGCGGGAGCGGGGTAGCTTAGTGGGAAAGGCACTGCGCTACTAATCTGAAGGTCCCAGGTTCGAGACCGGCTGAGGCAGATAATTATTTATTCTGTATTCAGCTGTGGATCGAACCTGTGGGATCTGGAGACCCTCCTGGGGCTCACCCAGCCTCATTAAAGTGGGTATCCTTAATTGGGGGAAAAACCTGGCGGTTGAGCGTGATCTTGGCTGAATCACCCCCTTGCACAACCATTGGCCTAGAAACAGTACGGTCCTTCCCAAGTACTGAGCCCAAGACCCTCATCGGGTTATAGTGGTACAGGGTTTTTTTTTTTTTTTTTTTTTTTTTTTTACAATAGCGTTCTTAGTGATATCCCATACTCTTCATTTAATTCTTTGTAAGTTCTAAGCTCTTGATCAACACAACTAATGGCTTGTTTGAACATCTAATAGAACATTGTCTCTGTTAGTTTTTCATTTATAAAAGCACATTGTTGCAGTAGGTACTAATCGATATCATAGAAAAAACAAGTACCGTTATTTCGATGCATATAGTTTATGTTAGTAGAAGCTAAGCCAATCAATTGATTTGCTCATAATTTCATAATTAACTCATAATAATTTCATTAGACATTATTTGAATTAGAATTATGAAACTGAACTGAAAAAGAGTGTGGGACAGGTTGGCATTTACCATGGGGCGAATAGGCACCAGTGTGTTAACCTATCCCAACGGACAGATATTAGCTCAAATACAATACAAAAGGGTAGATATAGCAAAAGGTTATAGCTCAAATAAAAGTTTGAAGTTGTTTCCAAAACATTAATGATTGTGAATGAAATGAGTGATAAAATAGCAAGTTTTGGCACCTGTTCCTCTTGGAAAAGCGCTGTGAACACTGAAGTCTCCACGGATGATCCCCCTCCAGCAAAGCATTATGTCAGCAAAATATCACCCTCCCTAAATTTCCCCATCGAATACTCAACAGAGCCTCGGATATAAGATTGATTCACGGCAACGACATGGACCTCGGAAACGGACATACAAAATCGGCACATGGAATGTACGAATCCTATATAGAGCTGGAGCTCTTAAGGAGCTTATGGATTTGTCGCAGAAGGGCTACTTGGACACTTTGGCC
This sequence comes from Rhaphigaster nebulosa, assembly GCA_948150685.1. NCBI lineage: Eukaryota > Metazoa > Arthropoda > Insecta > Hemiptera > Pentatomidae > Rhaphigaster > Rhaphigaster nebulosa. Next base: position 147,527,828 of record OX411307.1, read on the forward strand.
ATACAAGAGATGAGATGGACTGGAAAGGGTGATATTAAAGGAAAGGACTTTATAACGCTATATAGTGGAAGTGAAAACAGACACGAATTTGGAATAGCATTTATGGTCTCGAATAGAATAAAATCTGCAATCCTTGACTTTCAACCAATTAATGAGAGACTATGCAAACTACGCATTAGTAGAGGTCAGTTCAGGAACATTAGTTTGATTTGTGTTCACGCTCCCACAGAAGAGAAGGATGAAGAAGAGAAAGATACATTCTATGAACAATTGTAAGCTGCCTATAGTACCTGTCCCAGTTATAACTAATGACAATGGAAACGGGATGGTAAATTTTGCAACCATGAAATCCATGGCAGTCATGAGCACTATGTTTCCTCATAAAAAAGTGCATAAAGAAACATGGCACACTCCAGATGGCACCTAAGCAAGTCAAATTGATCACGTGCTGGTATCCACCAAAAACTTTAGTTGCGTGAATGATGTGCGATCCTACAGAGGATATGACGTTAACTCCGATCACTACTTAGTGCTGATAAAACTTCACAAAAAAATAAAATGCGCCACCAAGAAACAAATGCTCTGGAGTGAGAAGTGGAACACAGAGTGCCTCAGGATGGAAGAATACCAGTTGGTGAAGGTTCAGAAACTATTGAAAACAGGAGGAGGTGTATTAGGATAGGATTGATTCATGCTGCAAAAGAAGTGTATGGAGAAAATAAAAGACATCCACGTAACTGTGGTTTGATGACAAACTAGGAAAGGAGACCTAATCACAGATGACCAGGGTAAAATACTAATGCTAGAAGAAGATGTACAAGAAAGGTGGCGACAGCATTTCAGGAGCCTGCAGAACCCCATAGGTGCGGAAATTTGCCAGGAAGACCATGCACAGTTACCATTGGATACAAATAAGAATGACTTGGAAACCATTCCATCCGATGTAGAGGAGATCGAAGACATCCTCAGTAAACTGAAGAATAATAAATCACCCGGTAATGATGGACTACCCGCAGAATGTTTAAAGCAGGGCATCATGAAGTTGCCAGGGAACTGCAGGAACTTATAGCCCAGATATGGGAAGAGGAAAGCATACCTAAGGAATGGAATCAGGCTCTGGTAGTGCCCGTTTACAAGAAGAAGGGAGAATCGACAAAATGCAACAACTATCGAGGGATTAGTTTGCTCAGCACTGCATATAAAATCTTCTCCATATCCCTCTACAACAGGCTCCTCCCATATGTAGAACAGAAACTGGGAGACTATCAAGGTGGTTTCCAGCCCAACAGGCCCACTATTGATCAAATTTTCACCATTAGGCAAATTTGTGAGAAGATGAAGGAGTATCAGCAGACGACCTGGATGTTGTTCATTGATTTTAGGGCAGCCTATGATACAATAGTCAGGAGAAACCTCATAGTTGCCATGCATGAACTGGGATTATCAAGTAAATTAATACAATTAGTAAAATGCACAAAGGAGAATACAATCTGCCAAGTAAAATGTTCTGGATTGGAGCCTTTTGGAGTTGAAAGTGGTCTAAGGTAGGGGATCCAATAGCTCTTCTCCTGTTCAATATTGCTCTTTAAGCAATCGTCAATAGAGCGGAACTAGAGCAGGAAGGAACAATATTTACCAAGATGACCCAGGTTTTGGCATATGCTGACGATGTTGTCATTATTGGTAGATCCCCGCAGAGCATAAGGACGGCCTTTGAAGCAATGGATGCTGAAGCAATAAAGATCGGCCTACACGTAAACGAGGTGAAGACTAAGATCATGGTATTGAACAAAAGGCTAGATCAGAGGCAGAGTCACTATGAAATAGGCCCCTACAGCTTCGAATTAGTGAGAAGCTTCCAATACCAGGATTCTATTATTAATGATAACCTGGAGGAAGAAAAGGTTAGAAAGAGAATAACAGCTGGGAATAGAGCCTATTTCTCCATCTTAAGGCTAATCAGAAGCAAGCTTGTTAGCCGTTCCACCAAGTTTATGCTGTACAAGACTAATAAGACCGGTAGTCACATACGGTAGAGAAACATGGACCCTCAACAAGAAAAATATCAACCTACTTGATAGGTTCGAGCGAGTAATTCTTAGGAGAATTCTGGGGGCTGTGTGTGAGGATGGTCAGTGGCAGCGAAGGAAAAATAGTGAACTGTTTACAAAAACATTAGCATCTCCTCTCACACCAAGAAACAGAGGCTAAAATGGCTTGGCCACATGATGAGGATGAGTGCTGACAGAGTGACCAGTAGGGTGTACAAAAATGTTCCGGATGGCCAGCGTCCACGCAGTAGGCCTAAGGGCCGATGGAGGAATGGCGCAGGACAAGATCTTTGGCAGCTAAGTATCTGTCACAGAAGCGACAGATCGAGAAAAATGGTTGGCAATTGTTGAGCAGGCCAAGGGTAGCATCAGCGCCTGTTGAGCTGATAGAAGAATAAGAAATTTCCCCATCAGGTATATAAAAGGGAAGTACCAAGGTACCCCGAGTGCCAACCAGCCCTCCATCCCCCTCCCCTGATCTCGCCTACTGATCTTATGAAAGAACAACCTTACAAAACAGGGCAAAAATGTAATTTCAAAACATTTTATTTTTCAAATGAAACAACTGTTGCCATGAAACAAATTTATTAGTATACACAATTTTCTTGTAAATTTGTATACCAAAATTTAATACATATTTGTCAAAATACGTAGTCACTAAAAAATTTCAAATTCATGTGAAATTTTATTTTTAAAATAAATAAATAATAATAATAAACTTAATGAGGTGTCTACACTGCTTCTGAAGGAAGATTTACAAATATAAATCCAAATACTAACACAAATTTATAATACCATTATATTGTAATATTATTCATAATAATAGTATATCATACATCATATTAATATATATAATAATATTATAATAATAAATACCAAATTTCATTATCTAAACTTGTCTTGAGAATTTGTGTACCAAAATTTAATACATAAATTTTCAAAATAAATTGTCTTCTAAAATATTTCAAATTCATCTGAAATTATATTTTAAAAATAAATAAATAATAATAATAAACTGAATTAGGTGCCACACTGCTTCCAAAGGAAGAGTTACTGAGATAAATTGAAATACAAATTTATAATAATATTATATATATTATAATATAATAATAATAATAATAATAATAATAATACAAATTAATTAGTATTTAAAATTTTCTTGTAAACCTGTTTAACAAAATTTAATACCTGTCAACATACATTGTCTACTAACATATTTCAAATATGAAATTTTGTTTTAAAAATTAATAAATAATAATCATAACGTGAATGGGGAATCACATTTCTTCTGAAGGAAGATTCATAAATATAGATTCATATCCCTTATAATAAACACTTAAAATTTTGAAAACTTTTCATGAACCAAATACAAATACAAAACATTTGCAAGCAAATAAATCATCATATATATTTATTAACAATGTTTTCACGGAATGTTAAGATTCAAATGAGGTAAATCATTTAAATACATGAAATTGTATACCATAATCTATAACAATAACAGTTGAAAACACAGATTTAACACATTGAATAAACTGTTCTAAAAATCATAACATAATTATAAATATATAAATATATATGAAATAGATTTAGTAATCCCTAAAAAAAATTGAATTCAATTCATGAAATATCATAAAAAATCACATTTTTAGGATAAAACTTTACAATTGAAAACAGGGTATGGCTATACATTTAGCCAACTGTATCCTACAACTAATTAAATTCTTAATTTTTTTTTTACAGTTCATTTAATAAATTACAGTTCAATAAACTTCATATTAATGTACATTTCCATTAAAAAAGTTAAAAAAATTAGACATTCATTACAATTTATTACATGCAGGCAAGACTTTTAACATTAAAAACATGGATAATGAATTATAGTGGTCTATACAATGGATTACAGGCTTGCAATTTATGTACATGCATATTTTTTTTTTTTTTTTTTTTTAATTTTAATATTCCTCAAACAGTCTTATCATCTTCCTTCAGTTATTTAAAAGACAAACTTGTGGGCAGTTTTGTCTAATGATTGTTCTAGCTATTTCATAATCACCTGAAAGATTAATTAAATAAATAGAGCTTTAAAATCCATTGGTAATCATAATAATGACAATTTTTATTAAAACAGTAGATAGAAATTCAAAATTCAATAAATAAAAATTAGTACGAGCTTCATCGATTAATTTTTAATGGCATGTTAGACATGCATAAGTAACAAATATCAACTCACTAATAGTTTGAAACAAGTAACACAAAGATTACATTATTTACAGTGAAAATTTTTGGATGGGGTTTTAGCTTTTGCAAGGATGTTGCACATTGCTAAGAAGATTCATCAGAAAGTAATTTTAAAAGTAACGAGGGAAAACTCAACCCTCCACAGGTCACTGGCATCTGACAAGACGCCAACCAGCTTTAAATTTTCAATTAATATTGTACAGCTTACAATGGAGAAACCTAGATACCTTTCCTCCCATCCTTTGTCTACACGATCATAACAATTTCATCAAGGTCAGTCTATTTTGAAAGGTCATTTGGAGGGATTGGTCACAAATAACTAATTTGGAGTCTCTCAGACACTAGCAGCCTTTCTTGTATAAAATTTATTTCTAAACTTTTTAAGCAAAAACATTCATCCATTTCATAATTTGGTGTTTATTGATATCATTAAATACAAAGTAAATCTTCAACACAATAAAAAAAATAAAAACAATTCAATGATTTTACAATTTCTTTGAATATTTTCTTTTCCAATTCTTTGTAATTTTTTTAATAACATGATCTTATTTAATATGCTTAATATCATTTTCATTACTATTAATTTAAAGTTGAAGTTGTTTATCAGCACGCTTCATTATGAGCCATTCGCATATTATGAAAATTTTGTAAATTATAATTTGACAGCAGACTATTCTCAAAGTTTTTATTTTTTTGTTTACATTTTCATACTTTTACCCCTAATTTATATTATTATACTCTTTTGAGAATTAGAAGATCCCAATTATTTTATTTAATCTAGAACACAAAAATATTTTCATTCAATAAAGTTTTGGAATTTGCCAGTGTAAGATCAAAAATCCATTCTTCCATTAAATTCTATAGACTCCATAAAATTTTGTTTCGTACTAAACTAGAAGAATGCGTCTTACAATTCAAAACTAAAAATAATGCTATAGAACATTTTCCATAAATAAAATTTGTAGTTCGAAAATAAAAATGTATCTTATTATTTACCTGTTTTTATTGAATTTATTAGATGTTGAATTGAGTTTCTTTCCAGATGTGATTTATGTTTGCTTTTATTTAATAATCTACAGGGTTATATTCAAATAATAAACCAAACCAATATTGTGATTATTAAACCAACATTGAGCTTTAATTTTATGGAATCGTTGTTCAATAAAGGTATGCTGGCTGTATTTTCTTTAAACCAAATGTTTTTCTTTCCTTATCTTAGATATTATACTTAAAGTAAATTAAACTAATGCAATATGCTATTTAGGTATTTACTATCATAAAAGCCATGTTATTCAATTTATTATTCTCTATTCAACGTTGGCGTCAGTCAGACGCTATGCAACCTATGATGTTAGGATAGAGAGTGCAACCTTTTGCAGGGTTAACTAACTTAATTCCGAAAAATGATTTTAATGTAAAAAAGAGTTGACATAGTCATTGTAGGTACACTAAAAATCCAAAAACATCATGGGATCGTGTATGAGGACACAGAATTGGAAGCATTTATTGGTAGAAGATTTGTGCCAAACACAAGAAGAACTTGCACTTACATAAGGAGTGAGTCAACAAGCAATTTTACATTGTTTAAAATCGTTGGGAATGATACGAAATAAAGGAAATTGCGTCCCATATGAGCTGAAGCCAAAAGACATTGAACGCCGATTGTGCATATCTGAAATGCTGCTTGCCAGACATAAAAGAAAAGATTTTTCACACCATATAGTTGCTGGTGATGAAAATGGGAAGTCCTACCCCACCCGCCGTATTCCCCAGACATTGTGTCTAGTGATTACCACTTATTCTGGTCAAAGGCATATGGTCTGTCTGAGCAGCGCTTCACATCATATGAAGATACGAAAAACTGGATTGATTCATGGATAGCCTCAAAAGATGAAGAGATTTTTGACGTGGTATCCGAATGCTTCCAGAAACATGGGAAAAAGTAGTAGCTAGTGATGGAAAATATTTTAAATAAAATGTAATGTACTGCTTTTTTACAATAACTTCGATTGAAAACGGCTTATAACTTGGTAGTCCTGGACAGCAGGGACCATCGAAACAGCCTGTGATTTGCATAATATGCACGCTTTCCAGCCATGATCCTTTTCTCAATTTCAGTCATCGTTTTATTTTCGTTGGTAAGGTTGGCACTAAGATACATGAATGAGATAACCCTCTGAAACCTGTGACCGTGTATGGTTACATTTTGTGAGAACGACTGCTCCTCATATCGTGCCAAATAATATAATATAATGAATCATTTGTCAATGGCTCTATTCCCAAATGTTACGAACAATGATATATCATCGTTGGCACTAAAAGAGTAAAACAAAGAAGCTCACACCTTAACATCCACAAAGTTACACAACATTTAATTTATAACATTTTATACACAACATATAATTTATAAGATTTTTATGAAGCAATGGAACAAAAAATAATAAATACCTAAAACAAGTTCGATATATAAAGCTAAGGCAATTATGTGTACTGGAACTTCATTTCTTGAGCCTTTCAAAACCCAGATCTGGAAAAAAAAAATTCATTTTACAGTCAAATCAGGCTATTAACTTATGACAGTTTAAATATCAAAAAACAAAAATGTATTGTAAACTTATACAAAATTTAAATATTCAGTAGGGCATCCATATATATATTTTTTTTCTTTTTAGAAAATTTAAATGGTTGAGAAAAAAAAAAAATAGCTGAAAGTTTGACCTTTAGGGGTGTGCAAAAATGCAAACTTTATTTTTAAACTTTAATAATTTTTCTTTTAATTTTAACAGTCGAATAACTTTAATAATTTGTAATACAACTATTTTAAATCAATTTTTTTATTAGGATTTTCTGTTGTATAATAGTTGAACTCCATTTACTAAAACAGTTTAAATAAGATATGTAACACTGGTAAGACACTAAAACAATCAGAATAGATGCTAATCAATAATAATTAAATATACAAATTATAAGGCTTAGACTACAACAGACTGCCAAAGAGCATTACTTACATACTTCTCTCCACTGAACTCTTTTGAAACATAAGCCAAAATTGACATTGTCCTCCAATCAAGGTTTCATTCTTCCCATCAGATGTTCATCCATCAATTCAGCACCGATTGATTACCTGTCAAGTGGTTTGTTCTTCATCTAACCAAAATATTTTGTATCCCATCTCAATTCCTGAAATGCTATAACATCAGTTATATTTATCAGGAATGGACTTCGATATTGTATCATCATCATTTGTGGGGCTACAACTTTTGTCAGCCTCCAGCAGTTTCGTTCGCCAGTCCTCTCTACTGGTTGCTGCCGCTATCCAGTTCCGGATCCTCAAGATGGACCTTGCATCCGTGCTACTCTATGGATTCGAGGTCTTCCCACACTTCTCGTGCCATAAATACTTTCATCTAGAATCTTTCTAGGAATCTGATCTGGGGTCATTCTAGCTATATGCCCCACCCATCAAAGAGGTCCTTCTTTCATCATCCTTACAACAGCTGGATTCCTGTAGTCCTGTTATTTCAGTATTCATGCCTATCCTCCAGGTTCCATTGGCATAAACTGGGCCATTAATTCTCTTTAATATTCTCCTTTCAAACCTTAGGAGAAGAGCCTCCTGTGTACTAGGTAATGTCCTGAGATTTGATAATGTGAGAAATTGCCCTGCTGCTTAAATGCTTATGTAGCCCAAACTAACATTTATTAGCAGATATAATTCTCTGTTGGATCTCGGCTAGCATCTCATTATTTGAGTTAACTAGTGAACCAAAATAAACTCATTCTATTCAAATGAACAACCTCCATACTGTATAACAGTTGTGAAGCTCCAATCAATTTACTTTTATTCAAAAGGGATATTTTTACACATACAATTTTTTTTTAAAACTTGAGACATTGCTCATACTTCCCTTAACATAGACAGCCACATTTCAGACCAGGACCGGATCTAGGATTTTTTCCAGGGAGGGGGGGAAGCTTAATTTTGCCGTCCCTTCTTTCATGCTCCCTCCCCAGCAAATAAATCAACTATTTAATAATTGTATTTTAGGTAATATATTTTGAAATAAATATATCATAACATTAACACATTTTATTGACTGAATTAAGGTTTAAATAAACCAAAAAAACAATCAAACAAATAAAATATTAAAATGATGAACATGCACAAATAATAAAGTTAAAATTTTGCTTTCTAATCTCCTCATAATTTATGGAAGCAGCTCGTTTGCGCTCTGTGGAGATTATGCTCAGATTTATTAACCTTTGTTGAGCAACCTTGCTCCTAAAATAAGTTTTAATCAGTTTCAGCTTGCTGAAACTCCTTTCTCCAGAAGAAACAGAAACCAGGATGGTAAGGAATATTCTTAAGGCTGTAGTAAGGTTGGGATACACCTCTTCCAATTTATTTTTATAAATTAAATTTAATGTGGGTGATTTACTGGTATCTTCCAAGCCTCTCTCTATTACCAGCGCACGGTGTATGAAACTTTAAATTTCAAAAATAAATTCTCCCTTGTTAAGGTCTTCTACATAGGTATATGTCAATTTGGTTGCTTTGACCCTTTTAGTTAACTACCATTTATGAATTTGGATAACACTAAAAAAACTAAACATTGGGCTGATGTATACTAGCTGTATCAGTAATCAGGATCGTATAGAAACAAAAATAAATTGAAAACAGCAGAGAGCACCTGATTTGGCCCAATCCCACTGGATAAAATTAGTATGTACAGAGTTATTCATTGTTAGTTAAACTGTTTATTTCACTTACACATAATTTTCAAAATAGCTTTTCACACAAAATGTTGAGGATTTACTAATATAAAATAATTTAATAATATACATGTTGGAAAAGGTGGTAATATCGTCCCTACTATGTCCAACTATCAAATGTGAAAAAATGAGGTTTTCATATTCCCTTAGAAACGCACTAGTTGAGGCATGCGTTGACTACATTGCATGCAATCTTGAATTCCTTATCCTCAAGTGTTGATTCCATGTGTCTTTTGGAGGGTTAGGTTCTCAAGACTTTGCCACAAGTGCCTCGCCTAGTGCGTTTCAAAGTGAAAAATAAGAAAATCACATTTTTTCACATTCGAAGTTGGAGATTGTAGGGACGATGTGGGACCCCACTTTGTTTTTGACTTACCAGTGCTAGAAATTTCAAAAAATTACATTGTCCCCTATGGTAATTACTATCTTTATATATTAGCCATACACTGCCAATTTCCAATTCGCGCTCCTCCAACCACAAAATGAGTAAAATTCCATTTTATCAAAAAAGTCAAATTGGTGCTTCTGACTTGAGGTGCAGGTAATATGGAACCCCTTAGTGTTTTTTTATTTATCTTTTTAAATATTTTTTAAAACAAATTTTGCTAGAAAAATCAAGATGGAACAATGGTTTTAAGTCAAAAATTAATTATGTTATGTGAAACCTGCTTCATTTCCCATTTCACCCTTTCGTTCTCTTCTACCATTGATACTCTTAGATGTCAATAGAGCAGCTTCCTCCACATCATCATTTGTTGTAGTATCTCTTCCAGCTTTTTTTTTATTTTTGCTTCTCTAGAGTGATTACATATACATATATATATATATATATATATATATATATATATATATATATATATATATATATATAATATATATATATATATATATATATATATATATATATATATAACATCACCACCTTGGATATGGTATGTACTTTTAAAAAATTGGAAACATGCGTTGGTAGATGCGTGACATTTTTGCGAAGAGTGGTAGGTACGGTTGCAGTTAACAGAACAAAAATAACAGTTGAACCTATATTCTCAAAGTTTTAAAGAAACAGTAAAAAAAAAAAAAATAATAATAAAATAGAAAAAATTGAAATTTTTAATATGAACAGTCCGAGACAACTACAACCAACAACCTGCCCAGCACATTAGCACTCCCTAGCTACAGATTGAGGCAGATACTGTTAACTCATTATCACTTACTCAAGATATTAAGGGGGTTCCATAATGCCCGCAGGGTTCCAGGATTACCACCACTTCCACCTAATAATGAACTATTTTTTTCAACGGTTTTTGTGGTAGATTTTTGGGATCAATTTTTTCCAAGAGGTCTTCTTTTACCCATAATTAAATCATAGAACTGATCTATCTAATTCAGTTCATCTTAAAAAAAATCCTGTCATAAACGGAAAGCAAAAATTAAAACATTCCAAATTAAAATTGGCTCTATAACGTTTTTTTAATATGAGTATTAAAAAGTTTTTTAACTTGAATCTGATGACAATTTTGCAAAATAATAAATAAAAATTTGTTATAACTATAGTCGCAAGTTGCTATATATGGCTGACCTTGTTGAGAAGTTCTAATTATGGGTTGAAAAGTAGTGAAAGGGCATTGGTGGATGCGTGACATTTTTGTGAAGGGTGATAGTTATGGTTGCAGTTAAATTATAGCTATTTTATACTATACATTTATACTATACTTTTATACATTTTATACTTTAGGCCAGGAAATATTTTTTTCCTGTGATGATTTCATATTCGGGATTAGTCATATGTGAAAATCTCCTAAATAAATGACAACACTTTTTCTGTATGTCATGTCATGATAACCAAACAAAAATAAACTGGGTGGAGGAAGCTCAAAGAGAATAACTGGAGACCTCGCCTTCTGAGAAGTCCACAATATGAAGCAATGCCCAACATTGGCTCGCTTATTAATTGAACTTGTTTCACAAGTATTTAGATCTAAGATAATTATTATTATTAAAATTGAAACGATACAATTAAAAGATTCCAAATACAAAGCCGTGAGTCTGTAAGTTTAAACTTTGCTCTTTTGAATCAATTAAAATTGTATTTAAAATTAAAATTTGTAAATGAACAAATATGAAAAATGATTTTTAAAAAATCCTGCTCAAAATGCCATTCCCTAATTCTGCTGCCCGGGGCAAGTATCCCGTTTGCCCCCCTCTCTCTCCCTAGATTCGGCCCTGTTTCAAACCCACATAAAACAATTGGAAGCATAACATCAAATGATCAATTTTTACTTTCAGATTTCTGGGAAGTATAACCTCCTTTTCAAATTTGACTCACCCATAGTATGAAATTCAATATTTAAATGTCTAGTTATGAGTTTGCGCTATGAATAATCTGGAGCCACCCCTAAGCAGAAGCCTTAACAAGGAACTACACTATTTTTGGTAAGAATTTTATTATCCAGAATCTAGAAAGACCATTGACAAGTGCTTCTTGAGCAATTTGTCCAATGTAAGTAGGGTATTCAGGGATACCCTAAGGCCACTATCAATGTCGTAAGCAGGTCTATCGGAACTTAAAAAGTTTGATTGATCATAAACCCACATATATCACACAAATTTAAACAATACCATAAACAAATTTATAAAATAATATCAACACATAAATTTTAATAAATAAAATAAACATTAAAATATGGTTACATGTTTTAGTAGATCAGATGCTTTTTCAATTTCCCCATTCATGGTGAGCACAGCAGCGAGATTATAGTAAAGTACAGCTTGAGAACTAAGCTTAGATTTTGGGAACCAATCATGCTTCTGTACTTCTTGTGAAGGATCACATTCATCGAACTGAGCTGGATTCAAAACATCAATAGCTTCTTGAAATTTATTAAGAAGCACAAGAGATTCGGCTAAATACAATTTACCCAAATACCTAAAAATTAGAAAAATAAAAGATAATAAGTAACCATTAGACAAAACATAATTATAATTTACATATAAATTAACTATTAATATATAATAGTTATCAAAGAGTATGATAATTTTTTCAAGGAATCTATACTTTTGGGTTAATGGTTATGTATTGGACTATCATAAAACTTAAATACAGTAGAATCCCAATAATTTGAATGGTCAAGGGTCCGAGAGTTAAATACAAATTATTGAGATATTCAAATTACCCCGAGATTTCCAATAATCGGGAGTAAAAAAAAAAAAAAAAAAAATTGTATTGCTATGTAAGAACATATTTACAAACGATATAGTTAGCATAACATAACATTAAAATATCACATTTTAAAAAATGTGGTTATTTTCTTTTAGTGAAATCCTTGAAGGTGGGTCTTGTTGATGGCTTTAAGCATGTTCAGAGCAATACATTAACACCAATATCTGATTGTGTTAAGAAATAACGCACATTGTAGATGTATTGTTTCGACATTTTAGAACTATAGTTTCCTGCTCCTTCCTATCCTCGATGCTGTCAAGGAGTTGATACTACTTCCTTGCATTAAATATCTAATTCTTTTAATTATACCCTGGTCTAGAGGCTGCAGTTTAGAGATTGTGTTGGCAGGCAAAAACAGAACTTAACATGGCTGAGTGATGAAGAACTGTTGTGCGTCATAACATTATCAATAAACAGTAGAATATTTCTCTGTTTTTTCCAAATCTGTTTGTACCCATTCATTGAATATTTTGCCTGTGATCTATGCTTTTGTGTTGGCACAATAGTTCATCGGAAACGTTTTTATGTTTTAAAAACATCTTGGTTTCGCAAACTTGTCTGCCATGAGCGATCTTAATTTTTCAGATCCATCCATGTTGGTGGCTAACAATATGGTTACAGGATTTTTACTATTTTTTTTTTTAAAGAGATGAATAGAATAAAAAGGGTAAACCAATCTAAATTCATAAACAATACCCTTATCACTCACTCTCCACTCCTCTTAAAAAGATTACGAGTTGACCAGATTTTTTATTTGGAAATTCGAATTATAAGACTTTTGCATCACTTAGGATGAAAACAAATACAAATTATCAAGAGGACCGGATTGCATTGTTTTTATATGAATTAAAGGGAGATTTTCAAGGTCCCAGAGAATCCATACGAATTATTGGGATATATGAATTACTGAGCTATGCATTATTGGGATTCTACAGTAGCATTTTGCTCAAGTTTACATACAAGATTTTCCTAAAGTTTATTAACTCTATGCTCCTTCTATTTGCTGAGGAAAAATGCAACAAATATCAAGCTAGTTTTAGGAGAGTAGAATCGATGATCAACCAAATTTCAGCCTAAGAGTGTTTCTAGAGAAAACCTCTTGGTATAAGATGACAAATTCATCTTTTCACTGATTTCAGGTAAAAAAAATTGAAGCCAAATTTGTATGCTGCCCTGCAAGAGCTCAGGACACCATCCAAGCCCAGGGTGTTCCCCAAATGTCAAATGTGCTGTAAAAATCTGGACAGATCTCTCACCTAAATTATCTTCTAATTAAGGGTTTAAACATAGAACATGAAATTAACAAACAAATAAATATACAGAATGTATCCCCCAAAAAAAGGATAACCTTTGGGGATTTTATAGCAAATTTAACGCTGAACAAAAAATGAAAAAATTTCTAAAAACAGACTCTAAACCAAATTTGTTCAGAAAGGTAAAATAGGGTTTAACTGCGACATTGAACTTGATTTTGAAAAACAGGTCAACTACAACAATTCACCAAAGATTGTGTATGATCGATCGAGCTGCTATTGGTCTCATTTGACGCCAAATCTAATTCTCCATAAGCTTAGTTTCTATCCGTTTTTTGATGCAATAGGTTCCGTTTCTTCATCAAGTCCCAAAAAGTGCCAAAAAAGTATTTTTTTCAGAACTGTGGCCTGAAAACTGGTCAAGACTTCATTTGCTGACCCAAGAACTTTTTTGTTCAGTGTTAAATTTACTATAAAACCCTCAAGGGTTATCTTTTTGGGGGGGGAACACCCTTTATATATATCACAATGATCAGAACTAATAGAAAGTTAGAGACGTTTCTCAGTAAAATCAGTGATGCTATCAAATCAACTATCTGTATAATAACCTGGGTTGAACTTTTACATAAAATAGGGGTTTGGCAGTTGTTTAAACAAGATATTTAAACATCTGTACTCAGCAAGATGAGAAGGAAATGGATCATGAAAATATTAAGAAATACTTTACATACACTGAGACAGTCGATGAGGAAGCTTTGCTAATAATAGATTATGTATTTTAAATATGAAATTCAATTAAATTATATTTGATCTAAGGTATATTATTGAACACAAGAATACTACTAAGTATATCCCAATATTTCGAGAAACAAACAACTGAACTAAATTCAAGATTTTACTTGCTTTCCATATGTTACTCTTAATTCTTTATAATACAAGTACAATAGTAGTGATATCAATAAATAAAAATATAAAAATAAATGATAAATATTTAACAGAGAATTGAGAGTAGTGGTACAAATCTTCACTTCCAATTAATATTTTTTTTAGCAAATAATAAAAAAAGTTATAATTACTTTAAATTCCTATATTGTGCATTTAAAAATAATGACACAACTTACATTACAGCCATTTTGAATTGCATTTCAAAACAGATTGAACCACTGATAATAATAACTAATCTAATAACTGACAGGGTTCGATTATTCATTTTTCTAAGATGAATATTTAAATAATTAAACAACTGATCAATAGGAGAGAAAATGCATGCATATAAGTATATACAAATCATTCAATAATAATGTAATTCTACATGTGAATAAACTGATAAAAACAATTATTCATGAATAATTATTAGTTAAATAACATACTTATAGACATGACAAGTTGCATCTGCATATAGCATTGCAGCATATTTATGAGCTTTAACTGGGTCACCAATTGTCAAATGTACATAAGAACAAGCAGCTAATACAGCTTGTTTTAACTTGCTGTTACTTCCCGGAGGAAGAAGAACATATGAATTTCTAAGGCATATTGTTGCAAATTCTAAAGTAGGTACAGGTACAGCAAATGACTGAGGATCAGAACTAAAAAAAAAATAATAATAATTATAACAAATAGGAAATTTAATAGATAAAAAATAGTTTAAACAGGAAAATTCATGACATGTTAGTACAAAGTCTCAAAAGAAAAAGAAAAAAAAAAAAAAAGAAGATAGTGGAAAATAGCAACTAGAAAAAAAAAGGATTTAAAGTTTAACTTTTTGAATTTCAGAGACAAAGGCTCAAGACATAAAATTAAAAAATTATAAAATGTTAACCATTTATTTTCATTAAACAAAGTGTACAGA
The DNA here is from genome assembly GCA_948150685.1 of Rhaphigaster nebulosa. Lineage (NCBI taxonomy): Eukaryota > Metazoa > Arthropoda > Insecta > Hemiptera > Pentatomidae > Rhaphigaster > Rhaphigaster nebulosa. The sequence continues at coordinate 147,543,218 of OX411307.1, forward strand.
ACAATTTTTAAGTAATAAAAAAAATCTTTCTAATAAAATACTGGTTTTGTTTTTTTAATAAATTAAGTCACAATTATCTTTTATTTTTCAATGATCATCTTTTGGTCAAGATTTCGAAAACAAATTTACACATAGATGTATATGTGTTTGTGAGTGTATATGTATGTATGTGTATATATATATATATATATATATATATATATATATATATATATATATATATATATATATATATATATATATATATATATATACATACATCATTACAATAGAGATCGACCGATATCGATATTTATATCGGCCTATCGGCCAATTGGCTGATTATCCGTATCGGCCGATATTAAAGGCCAATGGACCGATAATTTTTTTTCTTTCTTTTTACAGTTTGGTTTACACATGAGTGTTGTACCATAACAGAAAACACATTCGCCGATACATGTCGCATAACACTAAATACGTCTAGTCTATATATTAGGCCGAAACAATACATAATTCAAATATTGTTTTTATGAGATCGATATTTCTGGAACGATATATTTAGGATAATTTTTTTATAATATCGATATTTCTGTGCCGATATAATTGCGATATTGTTTTTACAATATCGATATTTCTGTGCCAATATAATTAAGATATTGTTAGTATAATATCAATATTTCTGTGCCAATACAATTAAGTTATTGTTTTAGAATATCGATATTTCTGTGCCAATATAATTATGATAATGTTTTTATAATATCCATATCATTTTGAATTAAATAAAAAAATATGATAATAGTACTTATTGATACAAAAAAAAAATATAAATCAATTACGGATATGTTTGAGGAAGTGGATTTTTTTCAGATTTTCCTCAGTAACTCGCTTCCAGTGAATTTCAGGTAAATCCTTAAAATAACCAATTTTAACGAACTTTAAATTTCCTGAAAGTTTTATGTTTAGTATTTTTAAAATTCGGAACAGCTACTCAGATAGGATATCCGTACAAATCTGCAAAATGTCAAAAAACGCAAAAAGTAGGATATTCAGTAGATTCGCCTTAATAGGTATGTTTTAGTACAAAGTGCATATTAACCAATCTAGTAGAGGATAAAATTTCGTACAATATCCATACAAAATATTTGTAATTACTCTCAGTAGACGCCAAGAAATATTAAATAACAATTTCCCTTTCTCTACAACTATTTAGTATTTCAATATTACTCTCAACAGATGCCAAGTAATATTGAAATTGTAGAGAAAGGGAAATTATTTCAATATTTCTTGGCGTCTGTTGAGAGTAATTACAAATATTTTGAATGGATATTGTACGAAATTTTATCCTCTACTAGGTTGGTTAATATGCATTTTGTACTAAAACATACCTATTAAGGCGAATCTACTGAATATCCAACTTTTTGCGTTTTTAGACATTTTGCAGATTTGTACGGCCTCCTATCTGAGTAGCTGTTCCGAATTTTAAAAAATACTAAACATAAAATATACAGAAAATTTAACGTTCTTTAAAATTGGCTATGTAAAAGTTTTATCTAAAATGCACTGGGAGCGAGTTACTGAGGAAAATGTGAAAAAAGTGACGAAAATGATGAATTCTTTGACGTAAAAAATTTGATTGCAACCGTTATAGGGTGGCAGACCTTCGTATTTCCACTCTATTAAGGCAGTACTTTCGGCCTAGACGATAAAAAATTTTCTTGAAATCAGACACGTTTTATGGCTTCAGCTCCCGGACTATATCGGCATGAGCGGAAACGCGAGTCAAGTGTTTTTTGACATTCTCTAGAAAGTTCATGTCCCTTCTATAACTTGTTATTCTTTCCTTCTTTTCTTTATTAATTTGATAAATGGTTGGTTCAAATGAGCTGAACTTGTTGATTATCGAATAACTGTTGTTAGAAACTTTTTTTTTTTTATAAAATGCATATTTCTGGAAAAAAAGAAAATCTTCATAAAGTAGATTTTTCTTGAAATACCGAAAATTTCACAGGTTTAACGTTCCGTAGAGCGGTTATCGTTTGTTTTAGCTTACAATTTAACTGCACCTTCCTTTATGAGTAAATTAAAAAACTTTTGTTTGAAACTTATTTTGATACAATGCGCATTTCCTTAAAAAAAAAAAAAACATAGTAGGATTCTTGAAATACCGAAAATTTCATAGATTTTCCGCTCTGTCGGTCCGTTATCTCGAGTTTTAGCTTAAAATATAACTGGATCTTTTTTGTAGGTAATCTAAAGTTGAACAACTTTCGTTTGTAATATTTTTTATGAACTGAAAAAAAAAATGTTTTTTTTACAATTGATATTGACAAAAACCATAACAAAGCTACATATTTCGATTTCCAAATCATGATATTCGTAATCTACTCAAAAAATGACCACACCATGCTCGGAATTACTCCAGAAGTGTGCCGATACACTTATAATCAGGTGCTAGCTGATAGACTAAGTGGGTGAAGACAGCCAGCAACCCACTATAGATCCCTAACTTACTGTTGCCGTTGCAGCAGCGGTTCCCTGCTGTTTAGTGGCCACAAAGGAAAGAAACAATTATGTGATGGGAGGTCTAGTGTCCCTAGGGAAGCCAATTATCCTTTGGGTGATGACTGGTGTTGTCTTGTTGGGAGCACTAGCAAATCGAGTAGATACGTGTAAGCCTTGAAAAATACTTTATTGTCTAATGATACAGTTACATTATTTAAACTAGAGATCTGATGACAGGGTCAACTGGCATGGACTAGCGACTGCTAGACATTAGATATACTATACTAAAGACATTACAACTAGATTTAAAGCTAACATATTGAGAGTGTACTGTCTCACACTCTCCTAAACTCTCTTTTTTAAACTCTCATTGATCTGTTCAGTTGAGATAGGTTTTTATACATACAAAAGGGAAGGGGGTGATTAGGGAAATAACACTTGTTAGTTGCTGACAAGTAGGAAGCAAAACAATAACTTCCTGGGTTATAAACCTTATTTAATAACTAATACTTCCTGGATCAATGTCATGTAATAACTAAACGAACGGCCGATAGGCCGATATATCGGCCTTTAAAATATCGGTATCGGCTAAAATTTCTATATTCGGTCGATCCGTAGTGTTGTTTTTTACCAAAAATTAACGAATAAGTAATGAAGTGTGAGCAGGTGAATTATCGTGGGACAAACTCTTTATTGATCGTTTGACCTTGTGCTCTTAAAATCAAAGAACACAGCGAGCATAATCTTCACATTTCACTGCATTTGTGAAGGTTTTTTTTCGGTCTTGGTAATCCAGAATGCTTCCAATGGGATTATTGCGCATTAGTTTCAAGGTCATATCCGTAGAGGCAAGTTTCAGCACCAGTTATGGCACACATTTTAGTAGTTCTGTATTGTTACTGATTTCATTTAGTGATTCTTAAGCAATTTCAATTCGTCGCTGTATCCGTTCGAAATTCAACCAACAATTTTGGAACAAATTATGCTTTCTCGTGTTTCATACCGAAAACATCCGAAAAAAATTCATGGCATGAGCCAATTGACATACCAACATCATCAACGAGTTTTCTGATTGTGATTCGGCGATTTCTTCGATCATTTCTTTCACTTTTTTCATGTATTCATTGGTTGTTGTGCTGAAGCATCCAGGACGCTTTTCCTCTTCACAGCCTTCTTGGAAACATTTATATTACTCATAAATCCTTTTTTTATTTGCAGCAGACTCATCAAAAGCAATATTTAACATTTCTAAAACCTTGCTGCACTTTAATCCATTCTGACAGTAAAATTCAATGCAAATTCTCTAATGCACTTTTTAAACAAATAAATAATTTCCGATCATACCAAAACACATGTAACCTTTTTGACAAATGACTAAAGACTAAACATCTGATATGGCTAACAATGTAAAGATATTTTTCAGACATGTTTACCACCACAATGAAAAAATCGTGCGAATCGGACTATACAACCCGCAAAATTACAAAATTCCTGTTATTTTTTAACACACCTCTTATATATAGGAATACAAAATAAATAATTTATTATTGTCACCTTAATATGTAAGTTGTGAAAATATTGTCTATGCAGCCACTAGAAGGGGAAAAATCTACAGTTGAATATAAATACATCTAAATGATAATTAACTATGCACAGTTATGTTAAAATACAATTAGCCAAAACTGCTGAACATGCCATGAAATTAGGTGTTCAACGGGGTAATTGGAATAAGAGAGCTATACGACAGTCATTTAAAGAAAATGTTTTTGAAAAGTGGGCTAATGGAAGGTAGCAGAGTGTTGTGGTATGCAATTTGAGAAATACTCCAAAACCAAACAGATATACATGCAAAAAGCAAGTACTTTTAGGATGTGAATGTCCAATGTTCTGAAACTCAATTAATTATGCACCTAAGCTTGGAATTTCAGGTGCCAGCAGACAGGAAAGAAGTGTTAGGTCCCTCTGTTGCAAATATAACAAATAGACTAAAACACAAGCCAATATGCAGGGAAAATGTCCAAACAATTCTCTACTTAAGTCACCCTGTCACCATTGAGTTGAGAATGAGTTAATGATGCTCTTCACAAAGGACATAACTTCCTTCGACAGGGTATACAATGAGCTTCATGGAAGACCTTAGTGTCAACATTAATTAATTCCCATGGCATCATGCATTACCACATAGATAACTGAGGTGAGAAATAAAGAAGAACAACATCTTACTTATTTGTTGTATGTATCTGTATATTTTTATAATTTTTATCATGTTCGGCATCATTGCTTTTTAAATAATTGTTTTATAGATTTACAGAGTAATAATATTTTTTATTTCAAAATAAATATAATGAATATTTGATCACTTACATAATGTAGAGACATTTAAATAATTTGAATAGAATAAATGTTATAATTTGATGTTTAATATGTTTAATCAAATTAGTTAATTTAGATTTTGATATTAATAGTTTAAAAATAATTACGGATATAAACAGAGACTCTAATAATGTATTTTTATTTATAAAACTATAGCTTGCCTTCAGTTGGATGGCATTCCGAGGGGGAACTCATGTGGCACTAAGTTGAAACTAAATTTTTTTTTCTTTACCCTCACATTTTGTTTACAAAATATTTGCTAATATATACACATATTACATGATGGTATTGATAGCTTGTAATAAATGGATACATTAGTAAATATTTTGAAAATAAAATCCAAGAAGAAAAAAAAAAAGAAGTTAGTTTTAATGTAGAATGAAATGCAAGAGTTTGCCCTCGGAATGCCATATAGCCATGAAAAAGCTATAATAAATAAAATATGATCTAATTTTTCCTTTAATATAATTTTTAAAAACAATTTTGAATCAGATATTATTTATGATAATGTTGAAAATACAAAAATAACAACCTAAAGGAAGTTAGAGAACCTTCTAGATCCAAACAGAACATTCCAGAATCATGTAGGCCTTAGCAAGTTAGTACTTAAAGAGGGATTAAAACCAAAGTCAGCAGTCTGAATCCGCAGTTGATAGACACTAAGTCCTTATTTCTTGTGTTTTCGAGTTCTCAGTGTTCCTGATAGTGCAGTTCAAGTGAAAGTTAAATTCTTGTGAATAGTGGCATTTGTTGTGATAAATAAACTATTAATTGATAAAACATGAAAAACACATATATCGATAACAAGAACTTCAGTAACAACAAAATATTTCATCAGAATGAAGAATTTTCACAGAATCAACTTATTTAGAAAACAGATTGTGAAACAACTGTAAGCAAATGTTATATTTATTTTTATAATTTATTTACTTTATGCAAGAGGACCAGACCTCCATTGTGAAAAGAGATCAAATTGGTTTAAAATAAAATTGTATTACCATAATTTCAATAAAAATTATTATTTATCATTTGCTTATGTTAAATGGAAATATATTTCAAATTTGTGTGAATTTTATATATACATTAGTATTTTAGTTAAAATTAAAATATTTTAATTATTTGACAATTTTGGGTTTGTTATAATATATAAATCATGTTAATGATTAAAAATGATTATTGAATATAAGAGAAGGAAATGGAGAGAAAAAAAATAGAGAGTGAATTTTTTTTTTTAACTTAATAAAAACATATGCTTATCTATATTTATTAATGTTATAACAAAATTTTGTTATATATTTGTTATATGGTTTTTCCAACCACATGTTTCATGATATTGGTATAGTATACTGCAACTCAATGTAATGAAGCAGCATCACTCAGTAAATAAAATGTTTATCTCTCATTTATTATTTTTTCAGATTATATCAATCAGAACTGGTAAATAAATGTGAAATATTAACATTATGGCATGTCACATAATGACCAGAATGAACGCCTAGTAGTCAAGGAGTTAAAATAATCATTCATTAAAATTCATAAAGCAATATTCAATATTCTTTTCAAATTGCAAAAATATTTTTTTTAGAATTTCAAATAACATAAAATATTACCTAAAAGCTGAGTCTTTATATAATTTACTATTTAATACAATCTTGTTTTGTAAACCACTTCCAACAGTTTCATTAACTAACAGCTTCCTATTTTGAATGAAGTTGAATAATCCTTCATTGTCCTGCAAACAAAATTAAAATTGAAAATTTTATTTTTTGGAAATTAACTACAATAGTGTTTGCATTATAGAGCATTAATGATTACTTCGGAATCATTTCTGTTATTTTAGTTTGAATGGTGATAAACTTCATTCCAACATGTTATATTAACAGTTTGTGAACATAATGATTAACCATCAGTCAAAATCATTATAAACAGTGAAATGTAATATTATGGAATACTAATATAATACTTTCAAAGAAAATGTCACTGAATGGCACTAATAACAACCAAAGGTACGCTAACTTCAGTAACAAAACATTTTATAACAGAAAACAAATGGTTTTCCATAATTTGATATGAAAGAGTCTACAATAACGGTCAAGAATAAGTTTTGACACCATTTCAGCATTGATCCATCAGCACTTAAAAATATTAGTTGTTGGTTCAATTCTTCAAATTATTTAAAGAGACATTTAAATAAGTTACTCAAGGGGCCTTTCAGATCTACATAAATTCACTTCTTATGCTAGCTGAACATTTGTGATCCCTCGTATAAATGTTTCGAGTGTAATAAGAAGATGCTTGCATTAAAGGCCATTCTGAATACAATTTGTAAAAGCTCTTCATGTAAGTGGCAAAAGAAATACATGCATATTGCTATGACATGCTCTTGGTATGTGCAATATCTGTTGTAACAAAGACAACCTGAAATGCATTGTGGACATATCATGCTAGTGTTAATGCAGCAAGTGCAGAGCATTTAGAAAATGTATTAATAACTTGATCAGAGAAATTCAGAACATAATTAAATAAAATAATATGTAATATATTTTTGTGGTTGTAATGCATTTCTATTAAAAAATATATCTGTTTGAAATCAGGTCATCATTTTTTATTGACACTATATCACAATACTTATTAAGGTGTTGATGACCAATAGGTTTTACGCCTTGATCTTCAAATAACTAACACAATACTTATCATATGAAAAATATCATAAAACATACTTTTTTGTAGGCCATTATACAGCATTCAGCTAACCGAAGCCATATCAGAGGGGTTTTGTGCATGCCTTGAACAGCTTCAGTAAAACAGTCAAAAGCTTCAATTGGTTTCATGGTGCATAACAGGGCTGTACCCTTGTTATACATTACTTGCAAAAATGTTGCTGGTTGAAAGACAACTGGCTTGCCAAAATTAACTTCCTCTGAAAATAATAAAAAATATATATATTTATAAGCTGAGGGGTTCAAAAGGAAAACGACAGAAGCCAACCAATACTTATTTCCCATATTAGAAACATTCTGTTGGTTTGAGGTAGTAGTTTTCAATTAGCAACAGCTGATTATACAATAAGGATCCTTGTCATGAATTATTTCATTAAGAAAATATGGGCAGTTAACAAAAGTAATTAAAATACATGATGATAGTAAAAACTCCAAAAGAAACAAAAAAGACAAAAACTATAATTTGGCTGTTATTGGAAGATTCTAAACAAATCCTTGAGTCTCTCAAATAGCAGTTGTCCTTTTCCCTTAAAATTTGGGAACGCTTCTGTAACCTTTTAACCTTAGAATTAAAAAGGTGGCCTGAAAAATTCGAAAAATATTTACCCCATTTAGGTCCACCCAAACATCATACTTTGTTTTTTTGTATGCCATGCTCGTAAAAACAAAAATACATTTATGAAATTACAGTTGAACCCCCATAATCCGAAACATATGGGATTGGGTTATAGAGGTTCGTCAGATTACTGGAGGTTAAATAAAAAGTGCAACAATGGGATGGCATTCAATACATACATATTATATTACAAACATATGTATGCACAAATTATTTTAAAAATATTTTAAAAAATAGAAAATATTATACATATTACCAAATACGTAACAGAATAATTTATAAATCACAGAATTACAAAAGGTCAACATTTACACTGTATTTCCATCATCAGTATCACAATTGTTGATACTTGTCCAGCTTAATGATAATTTAAGCTTTTTAATCATTAATAATTTAATAATGTTTTGTTTTTTCTTTTTCCTCTTCGACTGGGTTCAGACATAATTAAACTACAAGTAGGAACTTTTAACACTCCAAAAACCAATACAGTAGGTAATTCAAAAATATGTTTTACTGTAGGTGGTAATAATTCACATATAACAGACGAATATAGACTGTGACAGTACAAGTTTTCATCCACATGTGGTGGTAACATGTCTTGCGTTTCAGTCAATACCAAAAATTACATTACAATCAGAAAATGTTTAAAATGCTAGTAATTTTATCTAAATCTGTTTTATTATTCTTTTTCCTGTAAAAATATGCGCTTATAGCTAGGAATTTAAAGTTACCCATTGTTACTTCGATAAAAAATCAGATCATCGTCTGAGTATTAGATTATTAAACACCCATCACTTATTTTATTGGTTATTATGATACCAGCTCTAGGGTTATTAACATAGATTTGGAACACTTTATAATTATCATAATCTACTATTTTATTGCTATGTGTGTATGGTTCTTGTAAAAGCAATAAATATGTCAATGTGCTTTTGGATAGAGTAATGTTGTAAAATGTTAAATGGGTATTTTGAGTGGTGTGTTCAGCTATAAAAAGTTGATCGGTCAATTTACGATTATAAGTCTTCATAGAATGTAGTTTGTGTTCACGATAGTATTAAATTTATCACAGAATTTAAAATTATCATCAAATATTATTTGTTTTGGGTAATAAGGACCAGTATTAGGAAATTGTACTCATTGTAGTGGAATGCGGTAATCTGTATTAGCAACAACTTATTGAATCTCGTTAATGTAAGGACAGCTTCTGTCAAAAACTGAGTGATCAGTTGGCCGTTTTCGGTGACTTTTTGCGTTCTTATTAAAATTTTCACAGTTTAAGCATCTAAAATGTTCAGATTTACAGTATTTTACAGTATATTCTCCACCACAACTAGAGCAGGTTACAGCAATGTGGCAATCTTTGCTGTTGTGGTGAAATTTTAAGCACTGGCCGCATCTTTTTTATTCAGCAGTACTCTTGACAACTTTCTGGTGCCCCGAGCTTATTCGGTTATAAAAGAGTAGTTCTCTTGTGGCAGCAACCACTTTTATAACGACATACCGAGTTATTTCTTTTAGTTGTGAACACCAAAACAGGATGAATTTTTCCACTATCTAAAGCTACGTCTTCATTTTGGACCACAAGGTAATCTACTACATTTGTAGAGGTTATGTATTCCTCAGATTCCTTAAAACTAACCGCGACTTCTTTTAGCTAATTTATGATATTTTTCTAAAATTCTTTAAAGCTTCCTCAATTTTAGGCATCTTTTTGCCTTGATATGAGTACTATAAGTGCTCCATTTTTAGTTTCTGAAACTTTTTCAAAACTTACTATCAATTCTTTAGGGCAAACTATTTTTTTTTAATTCTGAAGCTATTTCCTGAAGGCTCAAAATGTCTTCGGGTTTAATTATTGCCTTAAATGAGTGCAGTATTTGAGTTATAGTAACAGTTCTCTTTGTAATTTCAGACAAAGATATCGGAGCAGAGGTTAGGTTATCGGAAGTTGGGGTCGTTGCATTTATTAAATTTAAAAAAAAGAATCTGCTTAGATACTTACATAATTTTCCAATTTCTGAATAGAAAGGCTAACCTTACGTCTTAAATCTGTTCTTAAAACCTTGTAATCTAATACTTCTTTTAATGTTTGTAGAACATATTTCACATTACATACCAGATCCACCATCTTGTTGGAAAATATAAATAAATATATATATATATATATATATATATATATATATATATATATATATATATATATATATATATATATATATTTATACACATAAAATGGGTACACTAAGTAAATCAACTGCAGTGGCTTTTTACACTCACAAGGGGAGTGTTCGATGTGTCTGTCACCAGTTTTGATCAACAATTTTTGGGTGATTCTACATTGAAAAAAGCCCCGTATCTTACCATTTTATCCAATGGGACCTCGGAGGAGAGAAATAAAATAAAACATGGTATTTTTACATCTCGTGTTTGAAAAATGATATTGACATGTTTTTTTCCAGTTAAATACTTGTTTTTTAGAGTATATTAAAATAAAAATATAAAAATTAAAAAATAATTGATTTTTAGTCAAATAAATTTAAAAAAATGTTTAAATTATGAAGTAAACTAGCCTCATAAGATTTTTCCCCGCAAAAAATGATGGCAGATTTGAATTCAGCACACCAAGTAAGCATTATAGTAAACAAAAAAATAAAATAAAATGAAATATTAAATATTTGAGACCAAATTTTTTAAAATGGAATAATTAAATTTCGGAGCGTTCTGACAGGTCTATTGAGTTATATATATATAGAACAGTATTGTTATAAGGTACTAAAATAATGTTTATAGCGGTGGTGTAAAAGTGTAATTTTTACTATATCTTGATCACAAATTATCTTTTTATATTATAATATGTACATGGTTAGGAATCCAGCCTTACTTGGGATGGCATAGTAAATTAAATTTAATTTGAATATTTAATAATTAGGCTGTGTTCAAAGTGTTATAAGTAATATAAAAGCATTATTTGTGATTCAGCAATATTAAATTTTTGAGTGATACAATTTTTTAAAACAAAATAACAGAATTTTAGAGTGATCTGAGGGGTCCATTGAAATATAGGTAGATGAAAATAGCATTCAGAAAGGGAAAAGGTGGCTAGGGGTATCAGGTCCCTAGGAGTCTCAACCAAGTTGGTGAGATTAGTCGAAATGAAGTGGAAGGAAACTAAGTCTCAGGTAAGGGTTGGTGGAGCCCTATTAAACGAGTTTGAAGTGACAAGCGGACTGAGACAAGGTGATCCACTGTCACCCATAGTATTCAACTTAAGGAAGACTTAGGTGGTTAGGCCACGTGCAAAGGATGCCAGATCAGAGGATACAAAAGAAGATAATGAATGGCAGGCCAGGTGGAAAGACTGAGTGGGATGACAAGGCTGAGGTGGTTGGATGACATGGAGGATGATCTGAGGCAGCTGGGAGTGAGAGGATGGCGAAGGAAGACGATGATCAACAGGAATGGCTGTCAATTCAACGTGAGGCCAAGGCCCAACTAGGACTGTAGGGTCATTTAGTTCGTTTGAAAACAGTATTCTTCCACGGAGTGAAGTATACTAACAGAATTTTTTTTATTCAAAACTGGCATCAGATTTGGTTTTAAGTTCAAGAAATATTACTCTTTACAACACGGCGCTTTGAAAAAATATATATTCAAATTTTCAGGTGAATCTATAAATTTAGGTGTTCTTACATGTTTTAGAACCAACATTATCTCCAAAAAACTTCAATTTTGTTTTTATTTGGTAATCAAAGTTTTTTATACAGACCTAAGATAATATAAGAGTTTTTTATATGTATGGAAAGAAGAAACTCCCCTATTTTATCAAGTCCAAGAACGTCGATATTGGGTAAACTGAAGACGAGGTACAGAGCTTCAAATTCAAACATAATTTTGTGGCTTTTAAAAATGGTGAACATCCTCAAAACTGAAAAAAAAATTATTTCGTTTTTTGATGATTTGGTGTGAAAAAATATATAGGGTTAGTTAATTTAGTAATTTCAACAATTTTTTTAATTTATTTGGCCTTGTCAGTTAAATCACCAGAAAATTCCTGCCTAATGTTTTGAAAGGAAATGTTAACATTCAAGGGAAAAGGGGGTTGTACAGGGTAAAGTTAACAAAGCTTTTTGAATTAAAATTTCTAATTTTGCACATATGACAGTTAAAGCCTGGAGAATTACTGAAAGCAGCTCAAATCAAGTTCTATAATGAGTAAATCTGAGAGATATTGTTTCATGACCTGCTATATAACCACCAATATGCAAAAATCTTCTTTTTAGCAGAAATGCTTAAGCGTGAGCAAATCCAAACAAATCAGAAGGAACATAACTAAAGAAAATAACATCTTTTGGAATAAATCTGAAACTTTATAATAAATGAGAGTCAAGGGAAATGTGTATTTTGTATAAGTTTAAAATATGAACATTGGTCAAGACAGACTAAATAAAATAAGCTGTGCTAAAGACTGTTCCACTAAAGTCTGAGAGATTTGGGAAAACGTCTGGGCAGAGTATGGTGGGGGTGGGCTTGGGCCAATGGTTGTATCCAGGGTTTCTTTTTTACCTTCAGCTGTCTTATTATTATTAGTTTTAATATTTAAGTTACAATTGAATTATGAACTTCGAAAAGAGCTCATCCCCGAAAATTAAATTTTTTTCAGGAGATACAAAAACCTGGATTTCTGTTAAACCATTGAACTTATTTGAAGATATTTTATTTTCTTTGTGAATTTCAACATTATAACAATCAGATATCAGCCATTCTCGCTCATAAAATATTAGTCTGTACGAGTAAAGAAAAAAAAAATGAAAAAGTCCATTTTGGATATAAAGCGAGTTGAGTTTTTTTCGAAATTTACAATTCAATTTTGTGAAAAAAAAACTATTAATAATGTCTGGTGAATGCAGTATGACAGAAGGATTGACTAAAGAGTGTAATAATAATGTTAAATCAATTAAGGTTCTAAATGAATATCTTTAACTTCCAAAATGCCTATACCCAGACATGAGGCACTTGGTTCGCGCTAGTATAAACCCGCTAGTATAAATAAAGAAACAACAGTTATTATATTATAATTGTGTAAGGTTTTAATTTTATAACAATAGACATTTAAATAGACTATCATGTTTTGTGAGCTTTCCAATATATTCACATTCTGCATAAAATTCTAATAAAAACGAGCAATTAAAGATAGATGCAAAAATAAAATGAATTTCTAGTGAGTTTTTACCCCACTAAGGCATAGCCACAAGGCATAGCCTGTCCGTTTATAGGTACGTCACAATTTTGTTAGCGAATAGCTCAAGGCATATTCATGTTTGATGGCTCAAATTATTCTTTGAGATCCTGTGAATATTTAAAAGAATTTGAACTCAAAATACTGAGAACACATTTTATTAAATGTGTTTAATCTGTCTGTTTAAGAGTATGTAACTTTTTTTGAGTGAATTACCATAAATGTTCTGAAAGAATTTAAGCTCAAAATTCATTCATTCAATCGGTGCTACAACTTGATGTCGAGTCTTGGCCTCCTGCACCAGCCTCCACCAATTGTTCCAATCCTGTGCTACTGCCATCCAGCTCCTCACACCCAACATGGACCTAGAATCTCCAGCCACTCCATCACTCCATCGAAGACGAGGTCTTCCTCTTCGTCTTGTTCCATTTATCACCTCCGTCATTATTTTCCTAGGCAGATCATTCTCAGCTATCCAAGCAACATGTCCGGCCCATCTCAATCTACCGAGCCTCAAACACTGCACCACGTCTGGTTCCTTAAATAAATCTTTGAGCTCCTGGTTTGTTCGATGTCTCCATACCTGGTCAACCTTCACAGCTCCAAAGATTTTCCGCAGAATCTTTCTCTCAAAGACCATCAAATTCTGCTCACCAGTTTTGGAGATAGTCCACGTTTCTGAGGCATAAAGTAGAATTGGCCGGATAATTGTTTTGTATAATAGAACTTTTGTGTCCTTAGTCAATGCACGGCTCCTAAAATATGGACTGAGGCCATAATAACAACGGTTGGCGCTTAGCACTCTTCGTTTAATTTCTGAATCCACAACATTGTCTTGGGTTATGAGGGACCCGAGATAGATAAACTCGGAGACTTTTCAATAGTATACTCTCCGATAGTGAATCCATCGGAGACAGCCTGGAAGGATCGTCCGGCGATATCAATATCATCAGCATAAGCCAGAAGTTGTACTGTTCGGCTGAATACTGTTCCGCCCACTTGATTACCAGATTCTCTAATGGCCTTCTCCAGAGCTAGATCGAATAAACTGAACAAATAGATCGAAAGCTCAAAATACTGAACAAATATTTTGTTATGTTTTAAATATTCTCAACTTTTTGTGATTTTTCATATCACATCATATCATATGTAAGATAAGAAAAGTATGTAATAAAATATAAATTACAATACTTAAAAAGCTGAAAATGTTAAAGTAAAAAAATAATTTTATTTAAAAAAAGTAAAGCGACTACAGAAATAACCTTATCCGTCCTAAGGGAATGTACTGGCGTATGTACTTAAACACATTGGTGGGTTGTTAGTGAAGTTGATGTCTATGATATTGAAAGTTGGTGGAGCAGTCAGGTGCCTTCCACTTGCACATTACGGTTTCTTGCAAGTACATTCTGTCCCATGCATTGTGCATGTCAACATACAGAAAGCTCCTTGCATCTGGACGTGTAAACATACAGAAAGTAAATAATGTATTGTAAGAAGAGTATTGAATTTCGTTCGGGTATAGAAGGCACCCGACTACTAGAACAAGTTTCAACATTCATATACGTTAACTTCACAAACAACTCACCAATGTGTTTAAGTATAAGCCATCAGAAATCTCTCACACTATAGTTTAATTAATTGAACATGTAACAGCTATTTTATTATAATTAATAGATAATTATTTCTATCTTGTCCGCTGAACTTCTTATTAAATTTAAATAGGAAAAACAGTCTAAAAACTTCTATCCAAAGACTTATTGTAATTAAAATTATTAAGAGGTTTTAAACTATATTATTTGGGGCTACATGTGTCTTGGCTAGTATAATACCATTACCAATACTTGCAAAGCAGCATGCAAACTTAATAAACAAGTAAAACTCTCTTTTGAAAATATAGATAAACTAAAAAAGGTGGAAAAACATGCCAGCAAACAGGAAAAATTAATCGAATCATTATTGACAGAAAACAGCCAGTTAAAAAAAATAAATAGTAACCCTACAAACAAGAGCAAATCAGACACAGCAGAACCAGCTATGCAAAACAGTAGAAATTAGGGGCGTACCACTGAAGATAGGCAAAACTATAGCAGACATCGACTGTTCAACTGGAGCAGGCCTTGGTTAAAAAACAACTTGAGATAACAGTCTTCCCATTGTCATAGTCAATCAAAAGAAGGATCTCGAAGTATTTACC
The DNA here is from genome assembly GCA_948150685.1 of Rhaphigaster nebulosa. Classification (NCBI taxonomy): domain Eukaryota; kingdom Metazoa; phylum Arthropoda; class Insecta; order Hemiptera; family Pentatomidae; genus Rhaphigaster; species Rhaphigaster nebulosa. Next base: position 147,558,841 of record OX411307.1, read on the forward strand.
TCACAAGATCTGTGCTGTTACCACCAAGTGTTCTCACCACACCAATCTTAGAACTCGCCAAATAAACAAAAATTCTTCATTTTTAATTACTATTTATTTATTTTTACTTTAAATTTGTTTTCATTTTTATTCATTACAACATCTATCAATCTGATTATCTTCCTGATTCTTTCATTTAGCATTTTATGTTCTCTTAATACATCAATTCCAATCCACCATCATTATGAGTTATAGTAACCTTTTGAATACCCTCATCTCAACTCATTTATCGGTTTTACTTTTTCTTGATTTTTCCTCAGAGTAACATACTCATAGCTTGTAAATTTAATGCCAAATCTATCCTTGCTCACTATCACGAATTCCAATTCTATTTTTAGCATATAACATCATTGTCTGAAACTAAGCTCAAATCCTCTCAACAGCTGCAAAATCGTTTTAACCCTGAAAATTCATTCACCCATTCACAAGATATAAGAGGAAAAGTGAATAAAAAGTCAGAAATTTTTTTTCCTTTCAGCCTACCTCTAAATAGTCGGAAAATCGTTTGAACCATGAAAATCCATCCACCTTCACGAGTTATAAGAGGAAAAGTGATTGACAAGTCAGAAAATTTTCACTTTTTTTTCCTATTAGTCTGCCTCTTTTGAGGTAGACTAAAAATTTGTTGGGTAGGTAGACGGACAATCGTTTGAACCGTAAAAATTCATTCACCCGTTCATGAGATATGAGAGGATAAGTGAAAGAAAAGTCAGACAATTTTTAAAATCAATTTCCTTTCAGCTGTTATAGGTAATATAACTGAAAATTTTAATCACAAAAACATACTGGCATGATCCATATCGATACTGACAAACCATTCAATACTATCACCCCAAATTTTCTGATATTTAAATTATTAAACTTTAATATTATTCATAAGTGTTGGGCAAAATTTATTTTACCTAACGAATAATAGATAACAAATGATTTAGTTACTTTTTTGACTAACAAATAATGAATAATTTTTTTATTTGTTTTTTATCTGTTATTTTTTATTCGTTATTCGACTTGTTCAACTAAAAAATTGAATAATTGAATTATAATTATTCGGGCCAACTTTTCATTCGCGCTTTTCATCTAATATCTCATGATAACTTTTCCTCTTTCATCTTGTAGACGTGTTAATGGATTTTCTCTGTTAAAAATTCTCTGAAACCTTTTTTCAGACTGCTTAGAGGTAGGATAAAACTAAAATCAGTGTGAACATTTTCAAACTTTTCTTTCGCTTTACTCGTTTATCCCGTGAATGGATGGATAGATTTTCCCAGTTCAAACGGTTTTTGCGACTGTTTAGAGATTGGATACAAGTAAAATGAGCGTGAAAATTTTCTGACTTATGCAAAAAAAAATTTCCATTAAGCCTAACTCTAAAAAATCAGAAAATATTTCAAACTATGAAAAAAAAAAAAAACAGCCGTTCGTGAGGTATAAGAGGAAAAGTCGGAAAATTTTCACAGTTATTTTACTTTTAGCCTACCTTTCAGCAGTCGGAAAATCGTTGGAACAGTGAAAATCCATTCACCCATTGACGAGATAAAAGAGGAAAATCCAAAAAAAAGTCGGAAAATTTTCACTCTAATTTTACTTTTGCCATACCACTAAACAGCCGAAAATCGTTTGAACAGGGAAAATCCATTTGCCCGTTTACGAGATAAAAGAGGATAAGTTGGGAAAATTTCACACACATTTTACTTGTATCCAATCTCTAAACAGTCAGAAAATCGTTTGAACAGGTAAAATCCATTCACCCATTTACGAGATATAATAGGAAAATCGGAAGAAAAGTCGATAAATTTTCACAGTTATTTTACTTTAATCAAATGAAATTCAAATAACGAATAATAGATAACGGATAATTCAAACCATCTGTCGAATAATGAATAAATCAATGGTATACAACTAATGAATACCGAATAATGAATACAAATGTACTCGTTATTCGCTAGTTAAATAAAAAAGTATTCGAACAACGCCCAACACTGTTATTCATACAGTAATTTTTATCCAATAGATCTTTCTTTGTGTCAGTCAACAATTTTTTTTCCTCCAATTGCCATTCTATTACAGGTCTTCCTCCTTCCTAAACCGTGTGTTATTAAATTTACACATCAATGGCATCCCTAAAATCAAAAATGTTACTATAGTTCTCTTTGTCAATAATACAGTTTTCTTACCGAATAGATACCATTATCGATTAAAGGAAGCATTCATAAAATCTTCTAAATATCTAAAAGAATGGAAATTACATATATATTTACCAAAACTGAAGCCAATACTTTCACTAAACGACAACCTGTACTCCCTCCAAACAAGATCTTAAATAAAACTTCAATTTCATTTGCTAAATCTGTGAAATGTTTGGAAGTAGCACTTGATGATAAACTCTTATTTAACAAACATATTAATTTTAAATAAGAAAACAGCTGGAAAGCTATATTTAAAATGTTTCTGTATTTCAATATAAAATACAAATTATCTCCCCAAAATAAATAGATTCTTTATAAATCAGTTCCAAGAACTATCTTAATTTACATCTGTCCCATATGGAGCTTGACTAGATTAACAAAAATAAAAATATTACAAGTTTTCCAAAACAAATGCCAAAGCAGTAAATCGACGATTTTGCGACTGTTTTAGAGGTTGGAAAAAAATAGAACAAGTGTGAAATATTTTTCGACTTTTCCTATTATATTTTATGAAAGAGTGAATGGATTGTAACGGTTCAAACGATTTTCCGGCTATTTAGAGGTAGGCTAAAGGAAAAATGAATGTGAAAATTTTCTGACTTTTCATTCATATGGAAAATTTTCATCCTCGTTTTCTTTTTAACCTATCTCCAAAAAAAACGGAAAATTTAAATTGCGAAAATTCATTCACCTGTTCACGAAATATATGAGAAAAAGCGAAAGAAAAGTGGGAAAAATTTTGACACTCGGTTTTCTTTTGGCCTATCTGTATACACTCGGAAAACCGTTCAAACTACGAAAAAAATTTTACCCGTTCACGAGAAAGAACAGGAAAATCATGTGAAGTCGGAAAATTGTCACCTTTATTTTCTTTTAGCTTGCCTCCAAATGGTCGGAAAATCCATTTACCAGTTCATGAGATACAAGAGGAATCACTCTTGGGGGCCACACCTGTTCTCGGAGGCCATTTGTGCCCACAAGGACGCTGGTTCCCCACCTATGACCTAGCCTCTGGCAGATTTTCTCACTAAAGCCATCTCACCCCTTTTCTATTATGTTATGTCACCTCAGATGAGCTCAACTGCACCTCCTTCCGTCTCTCAAAATTTTTATTTGCAGAGTCAGAGTCAAAGGTACTATGTATATAGTTTTCAGCACTTTTATGTACTCCAACTAGGACAGGATGGGTTATCCTATAGATAACCAATCTATTGTAGTCAGTGTGAAGGCCAGGGTGTGATATAAGATAAAAGTCAACACTTGCAGGCCAGATTCAAAATGGACCAGCTTCTGATGAGGATTAGAGGGTGCTGCTCCAACATGCTTAGTCATTATGGCCTCACTTTTCCTTTTTATTGGTGGGAAAGGAGACAAGATCTCATGGAATCAAATAAATCTGAGTATTGAGGTGTATAGGGATAGAGCCTGTGAAAAGAGTGAAGACTTCACTACTTCATAAAAGGAAGTAACTGATGGCTTGCTCAACCCAACCACTCCTTTGGAAGATTTCCAATACCACTATCAATTAAGGCTATTCTCTCAGACCCTGTTAGATATATGATATACATATACATACTAATACAAAGAAAAATTAATTTGCAATTTTTATTCAACTGATAAAAGTAATAAGCTTGTACTTACTAGGCATTTTCTTAAACTTCGGAAAAGAATAAACTCCATATGCCTTATTAAAGAAGAAAGAACTTAAATGGGGTTTCCTCATATAATAATAAATAGTAGCAATATTGTTGAAATAAATCAGGATCTTTTCATCGCCAAGTTTCCTAAAGACAAAAAAATATATAAAATGATAATTCTTATTTTTAATATTGATATCTAAAATATTGTTAATCAATAGCTTAATAAATATTTTATGTTTTTAAAAAAATCAACCAAAATTAAAATTATCAAGTTGATAATGAAATCACAGCTAAAAATAGAACAAAGCATATTCTCACATTGAATATTATGCATAACTGACATTACTCTGCCTCTGTTAGGGCCTGCCCTAACGTTGCCGGTCCCAAGCCTGGGTAAGGGAGGAGGGTTTTAGCATTGATCTAACAATCACATCCGTTTAAATAAAAACACATTGTTAAGAAAACTTAACAAAATTGCCTCGGATTATGGGCTGATCAACGGCAATGGCCTGGCATGCGTTAAATGAACATATTTCAATCTACAAATTAGTTATGTGGAGCTTGAGGATACTCTTTAGACCTGAAGCCTTTAATGAGTTTAGACTAGAGAGCACTAAACATGATTTTGATATAATGGCTCTTCAGGAAGTAAGATATTTAGGAGTAGGTATGGTTAAGAAGGACTACACATTATACTATAGCAGAAGTAAAAATTGGCCTTTGGATGTGCTTTCCTAGTGAAAACAAAATACCGTAATGCAATAATGGACTTGCAAATGATAGACAATCGTATCTGCAAAATAAGACTGCATGGGAGCTTATTTAATATTAACATGCATACACCCTCAGAAGATAAAGATGAAAGTATCAAGAAATAATTCTACACAAAGCTAAAGACGGAGTACGACTCATATTCCCAGTTCAATATCAAGATCATAGCAGGCAATTTTAATATCTAAATTGGGAAAGAAGAAGTTTATAGGCCCACAATAGGAAATTACACCCTGCATAGCATCACAAATGACAGCGGAGAAAGAATGATTCAGTTTGTAATCTCCTAAATGTCTGTGATAATGAGCACAGTAGTCCCTCACAAGATTATCCATAAACAGACATGGCACACTCCTGATGCGAGAAATTCAAATCAAATAGATCACTTTTTTGTTGATAATAAGCATCACAGTTGCATAATAGACGTCAGAAGCTTCAGAGGGCCTTGTATTGACACATATCCCTACCCAGTAGTAATGAAATTTAAACAAAGAATAAGGATATACAAGGTATCTCACTATGTACTCGAGAGAAAATGGAATATAGACGAGCTCAAGAAGGAAGAAACATTACTGTTTAATACATCAACTGCCGGAGTTGTAGCATATATAACGCTGAGTGTACCAACCTGTGTGCCAGGGCCGTAGCACCTACGGCTCTCGGAATTGCAACTTCAAAGGGCCCTCTATACCCCTATACCTGTCATCTGACTGCAAAATACTGGAAACTGATGAATGTTCGAAGCATTTTGACTGTACAAATTAGAATGTTCCAAAATTATATCATAAGGATCATTATCTAAAAAGTATCAAAAAATCCCCAATGGGGAATTTTCAAATGGAACATTATTTAGACCCAGTTCCCCAGTTTATGGTATTTTCCAATGAAAAGTTATTTTTCAGTTTATTTTTTTTAAATATATATTTTTTGTAATGTTTAATTACAAAAAAAATTGTATTGCATTTTAATGTTAAATATTAATTAATTATTGGAATTCACATGTTTATACATTTATTTTATTTATTAAAAACCCAATTTTCCAAAGAGCCATAAACATCAGGGCCACAGCACATAAGAGATAATCGGGCATTTTTCTACACCCTGTCCCAGGGCCGTGGAATATAAAGCGCTAATAGTAGAGTGAATTTCTTGCAATTAATTCACATAAGATTTTTTTAATATATTTTTCCTTTAAACCCAAAGCCAAAATACAAATAAAAAAGTAAAATAAAACAAAGTGACACACAGCGCCCATTTTGAAATATTTAAGCAAAATGAATAATGGCAGAGTTATGACTAATAACTAAAAGACTCTCGAAATAGAGGTTCAAGGAGGGCTAGGGGAGGGGGGGGGGGGAGGAGCGTAAGGGGGAGAAGCAGGGACTTTTGAGAAAATTCTCCTCTAATAAGGTCCTAACAATTGACAAAAAATCAGCTTATCTCTAATTTCTGCCGACACAAAACCTTCATTGCCTGGGCTAAGTAGGTGTTATGCCCATCACGAGCATTTGACTACAGACAGAAATGGAACCAAATTTGTTCCTTGATGTCTGTAAAACGCTATTGGAAATTTTTTATTCTGAGGACATTTTTTTTTTTTTCATTTCTTGCTTGAATACAAAGCTTCCCTTATCTTCGGTAGTGAGGAAGCAAAATTAGGGCATAACTTGCCTAGTTGATTTCATGAAAAAATCAGGACATCTTGAATCCTGTCCTTTTTATTCAACACATGTAATGTTTCTTTGAACAGATGCACATTTGCTTTCATTTAGGATTGATATTTTAGAAATAGATTATTTAAAAGTTTTTGTTTTTGTTCTACAGGATATAAAAACAAATAAACTATTGTATCTAGTTGGCTTATTTTTCAAAGAATCAGAGATTAGAACCTGGCCTTTATTGCGTATGAATTCTTGGTATAATGAACCACATTATAATGCAGGACAAATGCTTTATAATGTTTTTGTGAACAACAAAAACTTCCCTTAAATATTACTTAATTTTTATAACATGAACATATTTATTCCATTAAATCGACGTATCGAAATTTTTCATCATCAGAGTTTTTTTTCTTAAAATTGATCTTTTTTCTTATATTTAATCATTGGCAGTAGTTCCTTAAGTGTTGACCATAAATGATTATTTTGTCTATAAATCCAATTTTAACTAATTTTGAAAAAAAATTACATAGGGATGGTCTATTTTGAACTGATATCAATGTCACATTATACATTATAATATAATGATGTTAAACTTCTGAAAGTGAGTGAAATTTATATAATATGAGGTCCAATTTATTTATTTTCAATTTCCCATTGTTCATTGTTGACAAATTAAAAGTTCATTGTACGACAAAAAATTGGCAAATAAATTTACTTATCAAACTTGAAATAACTTCAGGTTGTGGACTTAACTATGACTAAAATAATCATAGTTTTTATAAAAACTAATCCTAAATACTCACACAAAATTATCTACATCTTCCTGGATTAAAATTATTTCATTCAATGCATCTTCATATTGATTATTTAACACTGACAACTGCGCTTTCATCATGATAGTGGAGAAAGTCTATAAAATTAATAAAACCAATGAATAAAAAATATATAATGCATATACATAACATAAAATAGAAAGTCAATTAGCTGGGCTGGCTGGAAGGGGGAGGGGGAGAGTTTGCCCCAGATAATCAAAAACTAAAGATAACCTGCTGAGATAAAAATAATGTATGATTAAAAAAAGTTTTAGAAAACGTAAAATCAAGCTGTCCAATAGAATCTAGAAGCTCATTTCAATTATTCCTTTTTTTAATTGTAAGAACTTTCAAATGTTTAAAATGAATCCACCCTATTTTAAAAAGTTGATGGGAAAGTGATTTATTTTAACATGCACTAGTATTTATTATACTATGATAAATGTTAAAATGAATCATTTTGTGCCTCCTAAGTAAAGCTCATTCATCTACACCAAAATCCTTAGAAGTTTTTTATTAATGGCACTCCTACAACTTCAATTATTTTAATAAAATGTCCTTGAGCTTGATTATTTCACAGGCGGGTTTCTCCAGAGATTAGTTTCACAATTCAATTCAGTCAGCTTTGACACTTAGTATTACATAAAAATATTACCTATGCATAGAATTCTTTAATTTATTATTCAAAATGAAAAAGATATCAAAGAATAGTGAGAGATTTAGACCTTGGAAGACAATTACTCCTTCAACTTTATTTTCTAAAAATTTTCAAAATAGTTTCCACCGCAAAAAATGCACTTCTCCATCCTCCTAAATCAGCCATCAAAGTAACTCTGCCATGTTTCTTCTGCGATCTGGGCACACACAACGTCCCAAGTCCCCAAAAGGTCCTCATCGCTTATGAAATGCCTTCCTTTCAGCCTGTTTTTCACCTGAGAGAAAAGCGCGAAGTTGCAGGGACTTGGGCATAGGGAGGGTACTCTAATTTTTATCCCAGTGCTGGCCAAATTTTCTGTGAAAACTTTGGAACAATGCGTTTGAGCATAAAGTGTTTCTGGAAAACTTGCACCACTTTAGGGAGACATTCCTCAGTGTACCACTTGCCTGTGACAGTCTTCAGCGTTTCTAGCAACACTTGTTGCACAACACCCATCACACTAAAAAATGCTACCACCATTCACTTCTTGACAGATCTGGATTTCCGGACAGTCACCTGATCACCAGGGGTATCCTGATCTTCAAACACCCACACTTTTCTCAGTTAGGACATCATAGTAATAAAGCCAAGTTTCATCACCTTTCATTATATTGTTTACTGGACTCCTCTATCCTGTCTGCCTTAAGCAATTTTCGAGCAGTATTAATGTTTTCTTCAATCACTGATGAAGCTGGACGGACTGATCTTGGAGTGCCCTCAAGCTCAAAATTTCCTCTTTCGAATTCCCGGTACCACCTGAATATCGTCGTATGGTGGGAACAATCCTCTCTAAGCACAAGCATCATTTCCTCCAAACACTGATCCATACTTAACCCACTTGCAAAGTTGTAGCGTAAAATCACTGTGCATCTAACTTTAGACCAGGATGACATCTCCGACACCTTTCAGCACAGTCAGAAGGGAAATGACCCTAGCCCAGTGACAGCCAGCTACTGCGCAGGTTGGGACAGGTCTATGCATGCGACAATCAGTCTCCTCATCGCATGATCCCATCTCTCATATTGCAAAACTTTCCTAATGACCTTTGTAGTATGAGAGAAATAAAATTAAAAAAACTAATCCGGAAATTTCACTTCAATTTATTTATTTTTTTCAATTGGCCAACTGTACATAAACGGTAAGATTTTGTCAGTCATGAATGTTAATGACTTAATTAATAACTTACAGTCTACTGCATAATATGGAGACATATTTAATATAATAAAAATTATAATTACATATTTTCAAAATTTCATATATTATATCTTAAGTAAAAACTGAATACCATACCTGACTACCTAAACTAAATATATAGTCAAGAATTTTTCGACAACTATCATAGGATCGAGTATGAAGTAAGCAACGAGCTTTATAGTGCAGCAAGTTCAGTTTAAAGGATGGGCTATTCCTCTTTACTAGCTAGAAAAAATAAATAAAAAATTAATTGTTAAAATTTTGTATCCATAGACATGCAATAGGAAATACAAAACATATAAGTTTTTAATTTGTATTAATATCAAATATACACTGAACAGCAAAAAACAAGTTCAACCTTGAAATTGTCTATTGTCATCATTATTTTGCCTTGATACAAACTATATATTGGTATAATTTTTTTTGTTCTTGTTCGGTATATTATTAAATTAGCATTAATCAATAGGATTCAAATAAAAGAAAGAAGATATCAGAAGGATGTACGACAATTTTATAATATACCCATTAAAACAAGAAATATATTTTTATCACAAGCATTTATCATAAGTTAAGACCTTATTTCAGAGCAGTAAAAACCATATTAACATGCACTGAAAATCTCAAAATAAGTAAAAATAATTAACAAAAACTTCAAAATCAAGAACAGGTATAAAATAGCCAAAAATCATGTTTAACTTATTAATTTTTATTAACTCAACTAACAAAAAAATAAAACAAAATAAAAAAACATTAGAAATGATGTAAAAAAAAAACTATGATCAAAGTTTATGTAAACAATATAATGAATGTCATTAAAAGCATATATGAAAGTGGATGATATAAATGTTATAGAAGAAATAAAATGTCCATATGTTTTCAATTTAAGTTATAATTTCATACATTCTTCTGTTAATTATGAACTTATCTGCTTTCAATGCAAAACTTATTTAATATCTCAGGCATCCTGATAGAAACTAAAAACATACAAAAAATGAAGATTGGATATGAATAATAACCCTTCTTTTTATTTATTTGTTTAGTGTTTAACCATTTAAATAGTAAAAAACAAATTAAATATTATACTGATAGGATTATTACTTTATAGTCATGAGTCATGACTTACTGACAAAGAATAAGAAAAAATATCTGGTGTGTCCACTCACATGACTTTCCTTACTGCTTTATGCTAAGTCCAATACAAAAATTGTTTGCTGTATGTTTTGATAATATTGGTACATTAAGAGTACTTAAGAGTAGTAAGCTATATCTTTGCTAATAATGGGATTTTAAAGTTTTTGGAGGGGGGGTTTGTAGGAATTTAATTGGCTTTCAATTTATTTGCCTTGACCATTGGACAATTGGCCCATAAAATGTACACTTATTGAGTTAAGCCAAATAAAATTTTATTTTCGTCATAACTTTGTTTCCTGCTTTTTCTTGGAGATGGGCAACAAATAGTAGTTAACGGGCTTTAAGGAGAAGATAAGTTTCATCAAAATTGTTAACAACTATGGAAATACAGTCTATAGAAAAACACGTTTTTCGGATCTTGCAGAGCTGCTATTGAGCACAGGGTGCCTGATTTGGTACACAAACATTGGAGGTAGAAATCCTATAAGACAAAAAAAATAAGCAACAAAAGCAGTCCACCTGTTCAAGAGATAATCAAGGTACACATATAGATCTATGCCTGAAAATGCATTTTTTAGACTCAGGGGGACTCTGAAATGCATAGATCTCTTGAAAACTCCACATCAAAAATTTGACTTGATTTCTATGCCTTCCTTACCTATATGGTGAAAAAAGCGAAAAATCAGTCTAGAAAGAAAAAAATTAAAACAAATGGAATACCGGGAAATAAGGCTTGTATTTGTAAGACTTGTAAATTGCATAGTTATGTGTGTTAAAACTTATAAGTATGCAATTAATACAGCAACCCCAAAACATGGCATTTTATTCAAAATATAAAAAAAATTGAGCAAAAAATGTGTGATATGCAGGAATCCAGTCTTCAGAAATTTGAAACAAAATTATTGTTGTTTATTATATAATTTATAGCATTTCCACATCAATTGTAATCTTTTCCAAATCAATCGTCACCTTTTCCATTTCAATTGTAACTTTTTCCATTTCAAATTTAACCTTTTCCATTTCAATTGTAATCCTTTCCAAATCAATTGTCACCTCTTCCAAATCAATTGTCACCTTTTCCATTTCAATTGTAACTTTTTCCATTTTAAATGTAACCTTTTCCATTTCAATTGTAATCCTTTCCAAATCAATTGTCACCTTTTCCAATTCAATTTTAACCTTTTCCAATTCAATTTTAACCTTTTCCATTTCAATTTTAACCCAACCGGACATAATTAATTCAATATTATTTATTTTATTATTGAAAAATAATTATTTGAATTACAGTAATGACTTTTGAAATAATTTCGGCATATTCTTTCGACATTTTTTTTCGTTTATTATATAATTGATATTAAGTGCTAATTTCAAGGAGTTTAAATTTTTGAAATAAAATTGTTGTTCATTTATATTTAAATATTTATTATTTTTTAATTATTTAGTGAGGGAAGGGTGGATTTCATCGATTTGATGATCATTCATTAGGTTTTCGAAGTTGTTAATGTCAAATTTACTACCGAAATTTTGTTCGGCCACGAGTATTTCTACTTAATTATTATTTTTCAAAATTCTTCGGTATAGACATCGTTTACTAGTTTTTCAAGGGTGCTATTACCAATTCACTATCAGATTTCCGATCGGGAATGCGCATTTCGCTTTTACGTTGCTATTGAAGATTTCTTTGATAAAGGGATCTTTTATCAGGTTATCGAGGGTTCTAATTCCATTTTTTTAGTTTGATTTTGGATTACGCATTTCCGTTACTGCCTAAGTTTTCTATAAAATAGGGATCATTTATTAGGTTTTCAAAGGTTCTGATTCAATATTTTTAATTGGATTTTGGATCGCGCAAGCGCATTTCGCTTTACCATTGCTATTGAAGATTTCTATGATAAAGGGATCGTTTATTAAGTAATCGAGGGTTCTGATTTAATTTTTTTAGTTGGATTTTGTATTGCGCATGCACGTTATACATTTCCGTTACTGTTGCAGTTTTTTTATGATAAATGTATCGTTTATGAGGTTTTCAAGGGTTCTGATTCCGTTAATTGAATTGAATTTTTTATCGATCATGCGCATTTCGAATTACTATTACATTTGACATTTCTTTGGTACTGGAATCGTTTATTAGGCTTTCGAGAGTTCTGAATCGATTTTATTAATTGAAATATTCTTTGCGCCAGCGCTCTTCCTTTTACGTATACTGTTGAAGTTTTCTTTGTTACACAAAACGTTAATTAGGTTTTCGCGGGTTCTGATTCCTTTTTTTTCAAATTTTATTTTTAATCGAGCATATGCCTTTCAAATTACAATTATATTTGACATTTTTTTGAGTATATCGTCCTATAAAACCTAATAAGCAATAACTTTACCGAAAAAATGGTCAATGGTAACAGTTATCTGAAATGAGCATGTTCGATAAAATATCCAATTCCAAAAACTGAATCAGAACCTTTGAAAATCTAATAAACGAAGAAAAGTTCTATTAGAACAGTAATTCGAAATGCGCATGCTAGATAAAAACCTTCGAAAACCTAATAAACGATCCCTATTTCACAGAAAAATTCAACAGTAACGAAAAAGTGAAATGCACATGCGTGATCCAAAATCCAATTCAAGAAATGGAATCAGAACTCTTGAAAACCTGATAAATTTTATTCCTACATCATAGAAGACTCCAACAGTAACGAAAATGCAAAACGCCCATGCACAATCTAAAATCTAACTAAAAAAATGGAATCAGAACCCTCGATAACCAAATAAACGTTCCCTTTATCATAAAAATCTTCAATAGCAACGGAAACGCGAAATGGGCATGTGCAATCGGAAATCCGATAGTGAATTCGGTAATAGCGCCCTTGAAAACCTAGTAAACGATTCCTATACCGTAGAATTTTGAAAACTAATAATTTAGTAAAAATAATAATGGCCAAACAAAATTTCGGCAATAAATTTGACATTAGCGACTTCGAAAACCTAATGAACCATCACCAAAGCGATGAAATGTACCCCCCTCTCCCTCCTCCATTCCTCACCAACCAAATAAATAAAAAATAATAAATATTTAAAAATAAATAAACAACAATTTTATTTCAAAAATTTAAACTCCTTGAAATTAGCACTTCATCTCAATTATCTAATAAAAAAAAAATGTCGGAAGAATATGCCAAAATTATTTCAAAAGTCATTACTATAATTAAATAATTATTTTTCAATAATAAAATAAATAATATTGAATTAATTCATGTCCAGTTGGGTTACAAATGAAATGGAAAAAGTTACAACTGAAATGGAAAAGGTTACAATTGAATTGGAAAAGGTGACATTTGATTTGGAAAGGGTTACAATTGAAATGGAAAAGGTTAATTTTGAAATGGAAAAAGTTACAATTGAAATAGAAAAGGTGACAATTGATTTGGAAAAGCTTACAATTGACTTGGAAATGCTATAATATATTTCATTATATTATATTAAGTGGTCAAAATGATTTTTGATCAATTTTATGTGTGGAAAAAATAGCATCAATACTTACAATACTGTCTGGTATGTTACTAGTTTCATCCATAAGCTTAAATGGCAAAAATTGGTTTTCAATGTATGAAATGTTTGAGATGCCTTTATCAGCTTGATTGCACAGCAAACACAGCTCGATCAATAGGTAACAAACCTTTTGAGCAAGCCATTCTTCTATTAACAGAAAAAAAAAAGTAATAAATAAGAGCCACAAAAAATAAAAATACTACTACATACAAAACTATTTCATAACATATAATAATAGTTATTATATGTTGGCACTGAAATTCGTTCTGATGGGGCAAGAATAGATAGTTTCAGAACTGACAAGAAACGGTTATGGAAAACTACAGGTGAAAAATATGTAGTTCAAAATATCAAACCAATTATAAATTAGAGGGATGGAAATATGGTGGTGAGTTGATAAAAGTATAGCTAAAATTGCGGTAGCCAGTTAAACAAATTAAATCTAGTTTTAAATATCCACTCCAGGGTCGATTTGGCATTGTACTATGGGTCATAATTATTCTGTTTTCTTACGTTCCCCATGAATGGCTTTCTAATTTCAATACAACCTGTTTCAATTATCTTTTCTTCAGATTTATCTAATATGCAGACTTTCTGAGGTCATACGACTTCACACCATCAAGTTTCTATCCACAAATTCGGTTTCTATATCATCAGGTTTTATTCTGTTATAAAATATAAAAATGAAATGTAACCAGGAGAAGAATACGGTTCAAATGTAAAACTTTAAAAACACACTTATTGTATACAAACAATGAAAATCAGAGTCAATCCATGTCTGAAATAACAGAATAAATAAATTATCTGCCACAATCATACTCGAACCCAGGGCTGTAAGTTAGAATCCCAGTGCCTTTTGCCCACTGAGCTACCCAACTCCTAACAGAATAATGAAGAAAAATAAAAAGATATTTCTAATCACTTTCAGCCCAACAAGACCCTTACAATAAGCAAATTTTGCATCTCAATTTAACATTATGATGCTTGTTTAGGTTCAACAAAAATGCAAAGCAGTCCTTATGCTTAATTTAATGTACAATATCATTACTGCAACAACAACAACTTATTGATTATTCCATGATGAAATACCATACAACGTTAGATTATAATAAAAAGGTGAAGATGATACTTCAGACAAGATAAAAGAGAAATGCTTAGTCCCTCAAAAAAAAAAAAAAATAAAAATACAGATGGACAAAGTGTTGGATACAAGTGAGACAAATAGATACATTCTCACAAAATCAAGTCCTGACATCAGAATAAGAGAATACTTCTGAGAAATCAATCATATCAGCTCTAAAATATTGACTTTACCAGTCGACATACACAGATTTCTGCATAATAATTTTCAAAATAACACTAACTGAATGAAAAAAATTGCATAGAAAGAAAGGGAAATGTGTTCAATGCAGCTGAAAGGGAAGCATGGCTTCTTCATAAACATACTCTTTCCAACAATTTTGCTTGCAAAGAACATTCTTGGACATTAATAAAATGCAACTATTGCAAAAGAAAGGGTGTGGAACATTCAGATGAGCAGGAAACTGTATTTTTTAAAATACAGCATCTTTTTGAATTTTCAAATTATTGTCTATTTTAACTTTTTGAAATTTCTTTTTCCTATTTCTCAAGGCTATTGTCTCTGTCATTTCTATTTTATCATAGAATTATATCATTACAGTAGAACCCCGCTTATTCACTAATCGGCCATATCCCAAACAGATTTTATTTTAAGATACTTTTGTTTTTGTTCTGTGGATTTACTAGGGGCAACTCGACAGTAGATCAGATTTTCACTCTAAAACAGATAATGGAAAAATATACTAGAATTTGGAGTAACAACGCATCATTTATTCGTGGACTTCCAACTTGCCTATGATACTATTAATAGAAAGATGCTCTACCAAGCAATGAGAGAATTGAATATACCATCAAAACTTGTCCAGCTGATTAAAATGTGTATGACCAAATCCAAATATCAGATATGAATGCAATCACACCTTTCAACACCAATCAATACACTTAATGGTTTCAAATAAGGGGATGCCTTGGCATGTCTTCTTTTTAACATCGCACTTCAGAAGGTCATACGAGATTCCAAGTTATAGATCAGAGGGCATATCTTTAATAAAGAAATCCAGCTCCTAGCATACGCTGATGATATTGATGTCATAAGTAGAACAAAAAATGGATTAAAAGAAGCATTCGCAGCCCTCGAGGGAATGAATGGGATTGTCGATTAATGAAAATAAGACAAAATATATGACTACAAACAATAATGACAATACAGCATTCCTTCAGATAAATAATTATAAATTCAAAAAAGTTGATGGATTTGTATATCTGGGAGCGTACGTTGACTCCGAAAAGAGCACTTCCAAAGAAATCGAAAAAAGAATTTTGTCTGCTAATAGGAGTTACTATGGATTAAATAAACATTTTAGATCAAAACTAATAACTAACGAAACAAAAGTAACTCTGTACAAAATTTTAATAAGACCAATATTAACTTATGGTTCAGGAAGCTGGGTTCTAAAGAAGGACGACGAACAGAGACTGTTGGTGTTTGAAAGGAGGATACTATGCCGAATTTACGGACCAATTCACGAAAATTGAATATGGAGAAAAAGGCATAATGTGGATACATACACAAAATTTAATGACATCCCAATCGTGAAATTCATCAAGATCATGAGACTGAGCTGGGCTGGTCATGTGAAAAGGATGGCAGAAGATAGGATGCCAAAAAAAGTTTTGGAATATCCTATGATTGGAAAAAGAAAGAAAGGAAGACCGAAGATAAGATGGATGGACCAGGTTGGCCACGATGCAGTGAGGCTGGGTGCAGAGAGGTGGTGGATAATGGCACAGGACCGAGAACTATAGGGACGATTTCTGACGGAGGCAGGGCCTGTGAGGGACAGTAGCGCCCAGGATGTATGCATGCATGTTTTTGTTCACAATAAACTGATATGAAATTACATTGCATAATGTTAACAGAATTTCTTAATTCAAGATACATTTATACATTTTAACATATAAAGTTCTTTTTATTTCGTATTTAATAAAAATTATATGAAAAATTGAAAGTGAAGCATATGAATTTGTTGGGAAAGCGAGCTCTAATAGGCTAATTATAGTTTTTGTGAAAAAAGGGATTACAATTTTTCATAGAAGCCCTCTCTCTCTAATTTGTTTGATTTGTCATATGTATTCAAACTAAAAATTCAGGTCATTATTGTCTCCTGTAATGTCAACTCTTAAGTTTTTTCTCACTTTTTTATTTTATTGTAATTTAACTAAATGAGTTTTGTGAATAGTCCTGGCCACATTATTTCTGATAAATATGGTTCTGCTGTATATTGTATTTAATTTTATATATAGTTAAAGAGAGTTTTATGTATTTGATACTTTATAAAACTATTATACTTAGAAATAATAATTAATATACATATATAATACAATTTTACAATAATAGAATATATACAATTTCTATTTTTGTTAAAAAAGATAAAATATAAAATAATCACAATTGTAGGAAAAAGTTTTTATAAATTAATCACAATTCAACGATAAACAAAACAATTAATTATTAAAAAAAGGGGTGGAATCCAAAGTTAAGTGTGCACCCAATAGGGTAAGACAGGTTAAGTATAATAGCATACCCATAGGCTGAATCAAGGAAAAAATTTTGTTTAATAAATTTAGAGCCTTTTCATATTGCTTCTGGTTGTAATAAATAACAGCTTGGTTATAGTAAATAATGCAATGATCGACATCATCTGGGGTTTCATTTTCAAATATATCTATCCGCCCCTGAAATAAAATGATAACAGAAAATAGATAACAATGTTCATAATAAAATAAAATATAAAATTACAAGATGAACTATTTGCCTTATACACACAACAATCAAATTTATTCACATATATGATCTAATATATATAATACTGTATATTCTGACAGGACAGGATTTGTGTGGATAGATTCAAGGAATTGTTCCTGAAAGAAGGCGGGTTTAAAGTCCTCAGTTCAAAAATAACCTCAATAAATCACCAACTAACAGAGTTAGACCAGCATATTACAATTTCAAATAGAGCATTCCCTCTCTATCTCTTAATAATACTGAAATCTCCAGAAACCTTAAGTTAAGAGAATAAGCAGAAGAATGGAGATATTTAAAAGGGAAGTATTCCGCAAAATTACCGCAGCTATCTTGAATCAAGGTCTTAAGGTAAGGAAGAGAAGGACTAAAGAAGAACTGCTTATCAATACTGGTCAGTTATAGCATAACTAACATAAAATATAATGATATTTCATGACATGAAACCAAGATGGGCTACATCACCAAAGCAATTTATCAGGATGCCTCACACAACCATAAATGACATAGTAGTTGACCCGATGGATAGATACAATTAATAATGATACAATAGAGTTACTACAGAGTGAATTGGAAAGCAATGGCCCAAGATAGGCAGTGTTGAAGAATAGCGTGCTCTAATTCACAACATATAACGAAAGGTGATGCATATTACTTCTAAAAAATTGTTGGAACAACATATTGCTTATAAATGGTTATGTGCTGGCAAGGTTGAAAAAGAAGTAAAAAGAAACAGGAGTTCTATGATACCCTTAACTTAGTCTTCAGACTAAGAATTATCCCTCTGGGTGATATCAAAATAAGAAACTTCAACACAAAAATAGATAAGAAAGAAAACTGATTTCGAACAATATGGCAGCATATATTAGATTGTTACAAAAGTCCTAGTGCATTAGTATAGCTTTATTTCAGATTACATATTTTAAACATTATTGGATACTAATCTTCAAAGCAAAGTCCATTTTTTTCAACTACTTTCACCCATCTTTCTGCCAGTAATTGGATTTGATGCCAGTACCTTTCCTTTGGCTTTGAGGCAAAGAACTCTTCACATCCAATGTTTATGTCCTCGTAATTATCAAAGATCCGACCTTTTAAAAAATGAACCATTGATCTAAACAAACCATAATCTGATGGTGCAATAACTTGGCTATACACAGGATGAGATAAAACGTTTACTCCTTGCTGTTCCAATAATTTTTCCTTGCTCAAACGAGAACAATGTGGAGGGGTATTGTCGTATTGCAAAATGGCTTGGTTCCTATTGAGTGGGGTACTTTGCACTTAAAACTGCATAAACTCTACCTTGCTGTTCACAGTAAAGGTTCGAGTCTCTACTACGGCCGATAAATCACAAAGTAGTTGCATGTGGGTCCTGTTTCACACATTCAAGAAGAATATCATCATCAACGACCGATGGGCAACCTGATCTGGGTTGTGCGGAAAAATTTTGATGGATAATTGACTCTCCTTCTAGTGCACAAATTTCTTTGGCAGCTGCCTTTGTGCTATAACCTTTTTTCCATTAATGTCTCAAAAGACTGCGAATCACAATTTTTTTCTTCTGGCATTGCACGTGCGTTTTAAAAATGATAATGAACCCATAAAGCCGGCTCAAGTCACAAGGAATTAAAGGATTAGTCTAAGTAAACATTGGCATAAATAGTCGGAACAAATACATTCTTACAGGATAATTATGACAGTTGGAATTATCATGGTAATAGGAATGAGATAGAGAAATTCTTATAACCAGAAGACTAATAAACAATGAATAAAAAGAGCCTTCTATCTAATAGCTTCCCTTTTGATACTATCAATATATTTATTAATAATTACAAAAACCTTCAGACAATCAAATAATATAATCAAAAATTTTAATTTTCATTTAAAATTTAATAAAATTTTAATTTTTTTTAATTATAATATAATCAAAAATTTTAAATTTACAATATTGCAAGACAACTATTCTTCATGTTTTGTTGTTACAATATTTCACAGTACAGGTTGTGAATTTAATAGGTTTTTAAAGGCTTAAGACAATTTCGTTTTTAACAGTAAGTCAAACACAACAAAAACCCTACATAATAAACAGAAAATAAACACATAAACAGAACATAAATAACAAACAGAAAGTAAATAATTAGAATATATACATATATGCACTTATATATACACACATATGTATATATGTGTGTATATGTATGTATGTGTCTATATATGTAGATAGAAAAAAAGCTTTATTTTGGGACGAAGTCCTTTTAGAATAACAAATATGAACAAAAATATAATCATTGTATTATATAATAAGATATTTAAGAGCAAATAACTATTAATGGATATAAGAAATAGTCCATAACACTATTGTTGAAGATTTAGTTATCATTCAATAGAATGTGTTTGGTACGTGTGTGTTTATATCTTCTTAAGGTTTGAATAAACAACAATAATGTGATTGAATGTGTAAACATAAATCGTTTAATTGTTTGAAGATGTAAATCTTCCAACATATTTGTTATAGTTGTGTATCTGGGGTATCATTTTTTATTATCTTGCATATATTTTGTATACTTCCTAATTTTTTAGATTTCATGTCACATGTATAGATAGCTCTATACAAGAGAGGATTATGTTAATAATGGTGGTAGGTATAACTGATTCATAACAAATAGATTTGATTTTTTTGTTTGATAATTTTGACTTCCTTCGAAAATATGGGGTCATCGTGCTGATAAGTTTTTTGCCTTTGCAGTATTTATCATTAATGAGAATTGCAAAGGTTAGCCTTTTATCTATAGTCCAAGGTAGGTTACGGAATTTGTCCAAAGCATAGTGGATTTAATTACTCAATTTAATTATGTTCCATTCTATCAGAAAGGGATGTAACTTTAGGATTTATTTTCAACTGTTGATCAATTATTTGTCTATAAGCCAATTAGCAGTATTTTATTAGGCCAGTTAGTATTTTTGAAATCAAATTTGGAGCAGTTTTATTTTAACTATTTTCATTTTGACCCGGAAAATCACAGGGTAGTGATCTGAGTTGAGATAAGGTAGAAAAACGAGATAAGAAAAATTTGCTGTGAGGCCAGATCTATAATTTTATTTGTTTTGAGTTGGGATATATGTTGGTTCTATGAGGCTATGTAATTATGGAATTACCATATAGGAATTGACATAGGAATGGCTATGCCTTCATGGAAATTGATGCTTGGAATGAAGTCGCTGTTTGGTATGGTGTTGCTAGATGCAGGCAGAGAGGGTGCTGTGAGCCAGCCATCCTTGAAAGAGCTAGCAACAGGACATCTTCACTGTTGCCAGCAGTCTTCCCCACTTCTAAACTCTCTCAGTTTCAGAGAAGAGAAGTTGTACACAGAGCGACAACACTTTCATGTATTGCAGGTCTCAAGCATCAATTTACGAGAAGACAGTAATAGTAATTAAGTTTAAGAGCATTTCACGTCTTTATTGGTATTGTGACAATTCCATTGTGTATTTTTGGCATTTAGATCTCCAAGAGTGACCACATTGTGACTTTATTTAAACAACTTAAATAAATCTGGTTTAGGTAATTTGTTGGGTGGAATGTAGCCAGCTACAGCTGTCGCTATTTTATTATTGAGCCTAAACTGTATGGTTACCAATTCAGCATGAAAGAGGCCCTCTAACAGCTTGTAAGTGTGACTTAGATCTCAGAGAGCCAAGATTAGGACGATCAGGACCCCCCTGTAGGTTCCTATCATTCCAGTAGGCAGTGCAGCCTGAAATTGAGAAACTATCTTCCGGAGTGTGACAGGTTTCATACACAGACACTAAATGAGGTTTATTGTTGCACAGAAATTGTTTAAATTCTATTATGCTGCCCTTAATTGTATGAGCATTCCATATACTCGTAATTGCATTTAAATTAGAACTACTAATAGTCATTTTGGAGGACAGTTTAAATAAATAGTCCTGAGAGAAATGTACAAAAGAAATTTAAAGAGCCTTAGAGAAATGATTGTATATGAGTGATTCTCAAAACAAAAACAAAAAAATAATTTTCAAGTCACCACACCATTTAAAGGTTTTAATTTAAATTACCCCCTCATACGTTAAATTTTTCCCTTCATAAGTTTACTTAGTCTATCTTCAATTTAAGTTAAAATAAAGCGTATTTTAACTTGTTTTTTAATTTCATATTTAACTTGAAATGTTTGTATTCTCAGTACCATGGTTGTATATGATCTCCTTTTTTGAGTATTATCTAATTAAACATTTGTTTAGAGGATGATAATTTAATGCAAGTCTCATAGCCTTTTAAGAACAGGGTGTTTACTCTATTTTACTGAATCTCATAATTTAAATAGCATCTTGGAATTAATAGTAGTGTCAAGATTTTATACTTTGGAAAACCTCAGTCCCATGGATGAAACATTAGCCCCCCCCCCCCCCCACGGGTTCCAACAGGTGGATGAATAATTTATGCAAGAAAGGTTTTGTAGTTTTATGTAGTTTTAAGTGTCAAGCCTGTGCGTTCCAGTTGCCACCTAGTCAGTACGAAGTGAAAAATAATAATCACATATGTATAAAAATTATTCTCAGTCCCATGTCTCTATTATTTTTAGGTTTTGTCCTAATATTTGTTTATTTTTTTACATTTGTTGATTTTATGATTTTCAAACTTGAAATGATTTTGTTTTCAGTTTCAAGTTTACAGCTACTTTAAAATAGGGCTTCAAAATCTAATCTTTCAGTTCTATGTGCCTATTCCATGGATGAATTGAAAATCTACCTAAGCCATGTGACTGAAAATTCTTGGAATTATTATGAGAACTACTGGGAGTTACATTTTGTATGAATTCTTATGTTAACACCAGATTTAATGATATATTTGCATATACATTGTAAATAGTTTTAGTAGTTAATAACATTACATTTATTTTAATTAGTTTACTTTTTATTTTAGAAGAAATTTTTCAACTTAAGTCTGAAATTTGACTTTGAAGTGCACACCATATTGAACTCATTGAATGTGATAAAAACCAGGGAGTATTAATATGTAGTATGGAGGAAGCATGGCAGCTATCATTGTAAACACTTGGTGTTTCCCAGATATCAACTCTCTGGTATTTCCAGGTAGTTGTTTACCTTTGGTTATTTTGTTTTATGAGTTTGAGTTTTATTGTAACTTTGAGGCAAAATAGTAAAGAAAACCTTATCATTTATTTTTATTCAAATATTTTTTTATTTTATTTGAATGCTCTTTTTTATTTAATTATTCTTTTAATAGAATAATTTTTTTTATTCGAATAAATAAATAAATATATTCGAATATAATTTTTTTCTTTTAATCGAATAATTTCTTTTCTTTTTTTTAATCGAATAATTAAGGTATTGCGCAAAATATTTGGTCCGAAAAAGGATGAGTCAACTAGAGAATTTAGGAGGTTACACAATGCGGAATTGCAGAGCATGCATCCTGTTAATATAATCAAAGTGATATCATTGCAACGTTTGAAAGGGCTTGTAAAGTTGTTGGACTCAGTAACGAACTAGTTCTTAAAAAATTAATAAACGCTGAGCCAACTGGTAAACGTTCGAGGGGTAGATCGAAACGTAGGTGGAAGGATTGTGTTAAGGTTGCTCTTATGGATTTGGGTGTGGACGGTAGGCAGTGGACCGAGGTTTGTAGACAGAGATTGATGGTATCAGCATCGAACCTTCGGG
This sequence comes from Rhaphigaster nebulosa, assembly GCA_948150685.1. Lineage (NCBI taxonomy): Eukaryota > Metazoa > Arthropoda > Insecta > Hemiptera > Pentatomidae > Rhaphigaster > Rhaphigaster nebulosa. The sequence continues at coordinate 147,582,101 of OX411307.1, forward strand.
TTTGCCAAGCCTTTTATTATTTTTTTTTTTTATTGACACAAAACGGCCTTACAGACCACGCGAATATCATTTCTTCGTAACTCTATCCACACTCCTCTCTCCTCCTTTCTTCTTCATTCTTTCAGACTGCCTTTCTCAACTCTTTGGCACCCACAAGGACCTTTATTTTCATTAATTTTTCCCTAAACTCATCCCTATCGAAACAGTCCTTACTTGAGATCCCCAATTTCCCCGTTTCTTCCTTTATCTGCTTGATGTACCCCCCAGTCCCTTTAAATCTCCACATTTTCACAAAGATCTCCCTATTTATTCTGCTCGGGTTCATCCTGACCATATGACCGTAGAAATGCAGCCTCCTTAACCTAATGACCGTTTACAGGTCATCCATTTCTCTGTATAATTCTCTGCTAGGCCTCAGCCTATATTCTTCCAGTAATTTTATTGGCCCATAAATTTTCCTCAAGATCTTCCTCTCTATTCCCAAAAGTTTCTTTAAGCTAGGAAGAGAAGCGGTCTCCATTCCATACAGAATAACCGGTTTGACAACCGTATTGTAGTGTCTTATTTTTGCTCTTATTGAAAGACCCTTTTTATGGAACAGGCTACTTGTAGCAAAGCTGAGTCTTTTCATCTTGACCAATCTCTCCTCCATACCCTTTCTCTCGGACCCATTACTACAAATAATTTCCCCTAAATACTTGAAGCTATTTATGACCCTGATTTTTCCATACTTTGTTTTAACTGCTTTTTCCCGAAAGTTTCGATCCGTAGTCACCAACTCCGTTTTTTCAAATGATATTTGCAAACCCACTCTTACCGCTACTTCTTTTAGGGTGTTCAACTACCCTATTGCTTCATCCGCAGATTCCGCCAGGAGGGCCAGATCATCAGCATACGTCAGACAACTTACTCTGACGTTATTCTTTTTGGTTCCTAACTTTTTATAATTATTCCTTTTATTATTATTATTCAAATAATTATTATTTATTCAAATATTTCTTTTTATTCTAATGTTCTTTAATCGAATCATTTTTTTTTATTCGAATATTTTATTTATCGAATAATCTTTTTTATTTGGATAATTATTTTTATTTGAATATTAATTAAAAAATTATGAACAAACTTATTTCCTAATTAATAGAATAATGAATAGATGGGTTATTCATTATCCTTGAATAAAAAAAATGTATTCATTATTTATTAATTATTTTCTGAATAAAATTTGCCCAATACTGTCATAGGTAACTTTAAAAACTAGCATTAAAAGAATTTTTTGTTTTGTATTAAAGTTCAAGGTTTATTATAAAATTCTAACTTTTATTAATTTATGTGGTTAAAAAATAGTTTCATTAAATATTAAGGAACAAAATTATATATTTAAAGAAAATTGCTAGGAGCAAACAAAACAGAAGAAAATTATACAAAATATGATATTCTGCAAATTTTTTGAAATAAACAATTGTCTATTGCTTAGATTTGTATGTATCAGCATTTCTCAATTTTATCCTTAATCATCAAAGGTAGAACTAGCATTGAAAGTAGAATCTTACAAATGATTTATTTACTTATTTATTTAGCTTCCTATTTTGGCAATGAAAATTAATGGGTGACCAAACAAATTAATTGTGTCTCATCACCTATGAGAAATAAATAGTAAGTGGGCTTAGATTACAGATATAACTTTACTTGAATCAACTGCCTTATTTTTATATTATTTATGTAATTGGTCAGCTAAGAATGTCCTGTACAATTACCATTTTTTAGATTCACTTTTTGGTTAAATGAAATGTTTAAACAGGACTTTTAAATAAAAGTTCTATAAAAACTTTGACTAAAAAGTTTTAGTTCCAAAAGAACAGAAAAACACGCAAAAATAAGAAGTTGTTGTTTGCTATGCTGAATTTGTTGATTTCAATTGAGTTTTGGGCATTTTTCATAATTCATGAAGTTTTCTTCTTGGCCATGACAACATTTCAACTTAAAGTCAAACATTAATATGTTCAGACAATCTTTTTAAAAGTGTTCTTCTAAGCATTTTAAGCATTTTGGTTTTTTAAAACAATATCAGCAATGTTATTTAAATCTTGGAATCGATAGCATAAGTTAACTGTTATTTCAACTATTATTTTTTCCCAATTAATATGTTTTCACAATATTTAATATTTTTAATTTAACCAGCTGTTATTTATTTTCTAATACTCCAACAGACAGTTTGGAAGTTTCATTTCGATACCACCTGACTTTTTTAATCATCTGGGAAATTTTATGTATTTCTAACCCTTGATTTTTAAGGTTGTTTCAAATTTCTTCAACTGGGTATTCAGAAGGCATACCTTTATTTTTGTTTAATTTTATGCTTTGAGTTATAAGTGTGAAAATTTTAATTTATAGCCTTCAATTTGTTTTTATTACTACCAAATCTTCACTTTTGTAAACGGAGAATATGGTTTTGTTGCCCCCATGTTTTATTTTGGTTTTTAAATTATGCAGAATAGTTCTAAGTTTTTTAAAAGTTGTATAGACAACAACTGGTGGAAATTTATTTATACGTTCTTTGGTCTCATCTATATCGTATTCTTCTTTGTCATACTCGGAAAAGATTGAGGAACTATTTTTGTAGGTATATTATAAACGGTCGATTCCTTTTTTAGTTTTGATTGAAGCAATCAGCCGTTCTTTTGTATTGATGAGCTTGGTGTCGCTTCATCCATATTTGCTGTTTTCCCACAAGGGCATTATTCTTTTCACTATTATGTTCAAAAATAATATAGCCATCTTCAATTATTAACTAAACACAAAAGTGTATGCTTTAAAACAAATAATAACTATTATATTAATTACTTTATGTCACCCTAAGGTTATATGCCTGAACTAGCCAGTAGCAATAGTGAGACTGATTTTGATGTTGGAGAAAGTGGAGGATAAAAAAGTTGATAGATTTGATATTATTAACTATTGAACATGCAAAATACAAACTAATAAAATGGATAAAACACTAAATTGTTAATTTTTAAAATATGGGACATGAATTTTCCACCAAGACAGACATTGGGCAAGGAAGCATACCAGTTAACAAAAAGAATAATAAGAATGAGCACACTGTACTAATGTAAATTTAAAAACATTTAAAAGTTTCTAATAATTTCTCTGAAGCATTAATAAATATAAAGTCCAAGTCACAAAATCCATAAAATTTCAAAGCATGGTAAACCAATTATTAAGGAAAATACTCTAGACTCGGCATGAATAAATAAAACACTATTTACCTGGTTACATAAGTTTGTTAATGATTTTTGAAATAGGTCTAGATTTTTGTTAACATATAGTTCAGCAACAATTCGATTGTGTAGAATTTTAAAATTGTTTGGTTTTATTGATACTAATAAGGTAAGGTGCTGAAGACATAGGGAATACTTTTTGTTGATAAAATCAGAAAACGCCAGGGAAGCCAATTTCTGCTCTTCTGGATTCATCTGAAAAAATAAAATATAAAAATAAAAATAATTTCTTCGAAAGTATTAGCAAATTAAAATATTTCAGAAATTAAAAAAAAAAAAATTGGAGGGAAAGTGTATTGAGGACCGGGATGTGAGATAGTTGCAAAACCCGATAAATAAAAAATAAAAATAACGAAAATTTTATATATTTTACTATAGTTTAGAATAATCATGTTAATAACTTCCATTAAAATTACCCACTAATGACCTCCTTGGGAAGATGTAGATCTTTATTAATAAATAAATAAATAAAACAAAGAACCAAGGTTTCAATGAACAACTAATTATTTTTATCCGAAGGTTGATGACCCTATAAACCTCTAGTACATGCAATGTAAAATGAAACATCATCACATTTAATGATTTTTTTTTGTCCACAATTTCAAGATATATTTATATTAATTTTGAACTTTATTTAATCTATACAAAGTTGGGAAGCAGTAATACAAGTAAATATTGTTTTTATCAAATCAAATTTAAGTTTCTCAATTATAACAATTTAAAACCTTTACTTGTATTTATATATTTTATAAAACAATTATTGCACAAAAATCCAATGCGCTTTAAACATAATGGGTTGTTTCAAAGGAAATGACCATTTCTTTTCTTTTTTTTTTTTTTGGAAATTCATGGAGAATTTAGTAGTCTTCCGTACTATATTCTTTTATGATTTTAAACTTGGATAGTCCGTAACAAGATATAATAATAGAGCATCTGGGGTGTGAAGTGTGAATAATGGACCATGATGAGAAATGGATTAAGGATGACAATCAGTATTGGTCAAATTAGTGGGTGAATGTTGACAAACAGTTAGGGCACATGCCAAAATCTAATTTACAACCAAAAAACTAATAGTGACCATATGGCCTATGGTTTGAGTCATTCACTATTCTTTTTTGCCTAGATGTGAAGCCATCACCTACTTCAATGAAATTGAGCAGCACCATAAAACTGAATTAACTGGTCTAAAAATAAAAAGAGTGAGTCATATTTTTTTCACTGATTCCTTTTCCTGACAAAGAAAGATGATATGGATAACAGTAAGAAATTTCTATAAATAATCTAATAGGATAGAAATAATGTTCAGCTTGTTCACTCGATTTGTTGAATGTGCTGAGGAGATAAAAGAACGCAATTCCCTATTTCGATAGACGGGGTAATATAGCATATAATGTTGAGCCGTAAGTGATTTATATAAACTTCAACTTAAATTTTCAAGACTAAATTGCAACATCTTTACTCAAATAGTAACTCAGTTATCCCCACAAGGCTAAGAGAGATGGCAGACCTAACCCTAGAAAAATCCTTGTTAAAACCACAGTTTATAATAGCAAATGTTAACAAATGTGGATACACACGTTACAATTGGATTATTTTTCACTAATGTATTTAGAGACTAAAAAGAAAGTTATATGATTCACATTTGTATACATATAAAACTCCATTTTATATTTACAGTGATCAGCTTTAAATTTTAAATCACTTAAAATTCAAATATTGACCCGAAATATAATTAAGGTGATGATGGTATTTAACTGAGCATGTTTAATGTGTACAAACAATTAAAGTTATGTGGGGTAGTGATCATTGATTTGAAAATAATTTATTGTAGATGAAAAAATCAATTTTATCATACCCATTATTAATAAGTGATACATTCTTACTGGACAAAAGATATTTAATTGTATTATGTATTCATACGACCGAAAATCATCAAATGATTGTTTTAATTTTAAAACAGAATAGGTCATTGATTTGATAATGGATAAACACAATAATTTGATATGATAATGGGTAAACACAATAATTTGATATGATAATGGGTAAACACAATAATTTGATATGATAATGGGCAAACAAAGTGGGTATTGTTTGATAAGTATGGAATAGTTTATACTTCTAAGAATTCCGTAATACCAGTGAATTAATAAAAAATAAAATTTGTATATGTTTTATAAATTTAAATAAATCATGTCAATTTAAAAAAATAAAATACATATTTAATAATTATGCATTAATAATGTCTCTGAAATATGAAAAACACGATCATACCAATAATTGCCTTATTAACAAAATGGAAATTATTTATGTATAACTTTTTTTATCAGTAAATAATAAAATTCATTGAGCAAAACAAAAAAATGAAATCACAGTCAGATAACAGAACAAATCATAAATAGCAAATTTAACCAAATATATTAATTAAATTAGTTTCAAAGTGAACAATGTATAGTTATAAATTGAATGACCAGATTAAGTTGATTAAAAATAAATAAATAAAATAATTTTAAAAACATGAAACTATAACTTGTTTTAGCTTAAAGGGAAAAGAGGGAAATACTGTTACAAAGAAAACATACCCTTAAATTCTTTAAACCATCCAATATGTATGAAGTATTTTTATGTTTAAACTATCACGCAAAGTTTTGTTCACACTGCTACTAAATAAATTCTCATTAATTATTAGTAACATATTCGTAAGACAAAAGTTGATCTAAAATACTTTTTTTAATTAATCCATCAAAAGAGCGGTTTGTTTATAAAATAACAGCACTTGGAGGTTATGCAATGTGCATGGTAACCAAGGAAGTTCAAAGAAACACCAAAACTACTACATCTCCATGATCCATAAAGTACTTAATCAAGCAACCAACTTTATGGTATTTTTTAAAATGAAAGGGAGTGAGCGGGTAGAGCGCTTCTTTTTCTGAAGGAACCTGATTCAAATCCTTCTGATAAAACGTTCTCTTGATAGAAAATTAGCAAGTTTTGTCGGGAAGGGAACCATTTAAGAAGCTTCTCAGAGCCATAAAACCCTAAATTAATGAGTATTTAATATAAGTCATAGTATAAATAAGGTGGTCAAGAATATCGTGAGGTTCAGAATCTCTTTCTTAATTCTGCCACTCGATGGACCATTGTGAGACTGATTAATTTATTTTAACTTCACCTAAAGCCTCCCTTACACGGTCAATTTAGAATTCTGTCAATATATTGATCGTCTGAGGACTATATTGTAACAATAATATTGACATGTGCGATATATATGCAACATTAAATAATATTGCTTCAATAATATTGACCGTGGAAAGCCTACCTTACACCGTCAATATTATTGAGACAGTATCGAATTTCGTCAATATATTGATCGTCTGAGAAGTATATTTAATCAGTAATATTGAAGTTATCTCGTTTTAAATTGAATAATGATTGTATTAGTATGTAAAATTAATGTTGTATTTTAGAACAATAAAATAATGTTTAATTTTTTTTTTTGCTAATACCTAAAAAAAAAAAATTCCCGTTATTCCAATTTTTTTTGTTTCTCTCAATTGAGAAAACTTTGTTAAAAAAAAAACCTGGCGAATACCTGTTGTCTTGAGCAGGTATATAACACCTCCAGGTTTAGGCTGAGAGCTTAACTGACATAATATTATTGACTCGTGACTTAAGCCCCCTTACACTGATGAAATTCTAAATATATTGACGAAATTCGATATTTAATCAATAATATTGACTGTTTAAGGCGGACTTTATACAATCAATATCGAATTTCGTCAATATTTTTGATCGTCTGAGGATATAGGCGTGCAAAGCTTCCTTTATTACGGGATCCACGATACGTTGGAGTATTGGGGGTCCTTCCGTATTCCCCAGTCGGGCGAAGGGTCTGGGGATTCTCTTTACTCCCCTGGAATTTTTTAAAAATAATATGGTGTCTAAAACGTATTTTAAACAATTTTGTTATTAAAATAAAACCAAAAATTTAACACTCTTGGGCTACAAAAAGGTTTGAATTGTAGTTATTTAGCTTTAGTTCTATGGAACATGATTTTTAAAAATTTGAATCCTTAAACTTTGCTTTTATCTACTGTTTTATACGGAAAAAAAATATTTCTGAGACATTAGCAGAAGCTGTGCACCTATGGCACTCTCCGTGCGCATGCCTATGCCTAAAGGTATATTGTAACAATAATATTGACATGTGTGATATATATATATATATATATATATATATATATATATATATATATATATATATATATATATATATATATATATATATCATGTTTAATAATATTGACTCAATATTGAATTCCGTCAATATATTGACCGTCTGAGGAGGCAGAGAGTAAAAATGAACTGTTCTTTTAAAGTTTTTTTTTTTTTTAAATGGATCACAAAATATATTAAAAAATCAGTCTTTAACATCCTGAAAAGGACCAAGGGGATAGACACAGGTAGAGGTGCCTGATTACAGACTACAGTATTCATTGGAGATCGTGTATTCAGCACTGTGCACCAACCGTCTGATATTTGAACCGAGCATATAAAGTCACTAAATCCTCTAGGATGTCATTACTCCTAAGATAGGTCATTCCTAAAGTGAAAAAAGTTATTTATTTTCTGTATTTTCTAAATTTATATAATTTCTGAATAATGTTATTTGATAACATTATTATTATCATGTAATCTAGGTGATGGGCAGAGTGGCGATTAAAATAAAACCAAAAATATAGTATAAAACTATTTAATGGAAACTGATGTTTCGGCTCAGTTTTTGGATCATCTTCGTGGCTTCTAATATAAACTAATACGAAAATATACAAATAGATACAATGAAAAAATATTAAAGGTTATACATGTAGATATCATATAAAAGTTTTATTTTACCTATTATATTCTTTCAGTCTATTTATTCCTATAGTTTTTTCATCTTTATTGTATTTCGACGACGTTTTTTGAAAAAGGATTAAGCTCCATAAATTCGAAATTTAGTTTTCAATTCATTATGGGTTGTAAACACCACCTTTATCGGATTTCCGTTCAGGATATTTCGAAAAATAAAATTGGAAATGATCTTAAAATCGACTATTGATGACATAAGCACCAAATACTGACGACTCTTAGTCGTCACTCTGGCTTTGACCAGTGCTAGAAACCTTAAAAATATATTGTAATTATAAATGTTTTGCTATGTAAAAAAACTCCTAATGTACATAATAAAGAATAAAAAAATATATATATATTTGGTATTTTAGGGAAAAGCGTTTTTTCGTGTTTCCTGTAAAGTTTGCTAAATGTTAAGCCTTTTTCAAAAAACGACGTCAATATCGTCTTTCACTGAACAGTCTTGTACTTTTTTTTTTCTTACCACCCCTCTGATCATCTTCTATAAAATAATTTTAATTATTTATTTTTTAAATTTTAATTTAAGTACCATAACTTATTATAGCATTTGTCGGAATTAAAAAAAAAAACAACCATAAAACATATTTAAAAAAAATAGTGTCCTATAGGGGGAAAAGGATGTTAGTTGTACTGCTGTAATTTTTAGATAACAAATAGATGAATATTATTAATGAAAAAATAAATATATTTTTTAATTATATCAATTTTACCCTCGTTATATTCTTAATTATATTAAATTTGAAAATGTAATGGGTATGAAACGTTCAACACTGATCACCCTTTGAAAACAAAGTATTTTTTTTAAATTTATTTATTATAAAAATATAAATATAATACAAAAAGCTGCAAAACCTTTATATTTAGATGGAAAATACTGTCACTATGGGGATTCAAGCTGTTTATAACCCGTAATGGAGGCTATGAACTACCTTAGTCCTGTTTCTTCAATAGAGTCAATCAAGAGGTAAAAATAGTTTTAGAAGATAAAACATAATTGCAGTATTAAAGCCATTTATAAAATCTAATGAAATAATAAACATATAGTTTTTATTTTGTGTAAAATTGTAATAAAATTTGACAGTGAAAACATCGCAAGTTTATTCGAAGATCCCCATGGAAGTACTGATTTGACCAAATGCCTTGATGCAAATGATTTAAGAGAACTAAGACAATACTTTTTTCCTAATGAAAATGCTAACTATAATAAAACACGATTTCACGGTCAACAATTTGATTATGAAGGAATATCTTTAACAAAAGAAGAATTTGCAGACGTTATTCTACAAATATTCGGTAAAATAAAAATAAATTTTAAAAGTACAATTAAGTATACTGAGATGTCTTTAGTATATGAAATGCATACGTATTAATGTGCCTAAAAAATGCTCATGTAAATTATGACGTAAAAGGTATGTTGGTAAATACTATTTATTTCAATCAAACTGACAAGGGTTTGGAAAGTGATTTTAATTTGAGCAAATAAACAAAAAATGTATTTTAGATTAATTACAACATTAGGAGAATGTATTGGAAGAATTGGCAGAGCAACACAAGTGTAATTCGATCTATTCATTAACTAGAAATTTATTCTTGATAAAATTGCAAATAAAACAACGAAGTAATAACGCATTGAGTAAATGGACCAATAACATTTACAAAATGTCTTTTTAAACTTTTTATTACGAATTATTATGTATGTCTGTGTTGATTTTAAGAGGATATATCGTCAGGATTGGCATAGCTAACAAAATTTTCTAGGGGGGGGGGGGCCTTGAAAGGTTCCTAGGAGGGGCCTATTAATTACCACCCAAGTGTAAAAGTTTAAAAACAACATTTAATTTTAATTTTAATAAAATTATAATACTAATTATTATTATTTTAAGCCAACTGGCTAGATATTTTCTAGGGGGGAGGGGGCAGAGCACACCAGGAGTCACCTATCTACGCCCACGATCGTCAACCAAAGCCCACAGCGATTTTTCCGATCTAAATAGTAATATTTGATTTTTCCATATTAAAAAAAATTCCTAAAAACATGAAATAGTGTTCTTGCTAAGTCTATTTCCGTTGGCTAAATCACAGGTTCCTAGACCGAGGTAAGGTTACCACTGGTGGTACGCAAACACAAGTTAAGGATTAAATAATTTTTTAACACGTTCAATGAGTATAAAAAAGTAAAAGTAAAAATATCATAGTCCCTGTAATAGATACTATAATAAATTACTCAAGTATCAAGGTTTTTTTTATTTTTTTAATCAAAATTTATAAAAATCAATTAAAAAACAAACATATGATTTCAATACTTTAAAATTACATTAAAAAATTCTAAACAAAATAGTGCTTCGAAATATTATGGGTAGTAGAAGAAATTATTACAAAAGAAATTTGTAATTAATTTTAAATAGAGAAATAATATTCCAATGCAGCATTCTCTTGTTACTAATGATATGTTTTTTATTGTTTTATAAAAAGTGAAATATTGTTAATAAATTATTAACTTGGTATTTTAGGTAAAGAAAATCTAAAATTATCAGCTTTGAAATTCTTTGAAGATCTTCAAAGAAGAAACACCATTAACAATACGATCTCATGGCGCCATATCCTGGACACAGTCATTGAACAATTTAAAAAACAAAAATCTGATGCGTCTTCTATTGAGAGTTATCCTGTCTTGGAATTTAAATCCAGGTGTTCTGTATCACATAGCAAAGTAATTAAACTATGTAGAAAAATAAAATAAAATCATTTCATTAGACATGGAAATTATATTTAACATCTAATGTTTTTAGGACTCAATAATTCAGATCGTGGCTCTTGAAACAACAAATTCATTTTGCTATATAGTTGCCTCCATGTGTGGAAAAATAGGAATATATGATGAAAATATGTCTTTGTGTGACGCTTATGAACTGCCATCTTCCAATATTAGAAGAAAAAATAAATGGATAACGAGCGCTTCACACACCTGCAGTGGATATTCAATTTTTTTTGCGATGTTCGATAGGTCTCTTTATGTATACAACACGACTAGGTTACAGCATCGATTAAAGTTCATTATATCAGGTATTTTTTTTTTTAATTTAGAACCTTTTAAGAATTTAGAACCTAGTAAATCAATGCAGATTCTAATTCAGTGTTAGTTCCAAGGTCACAATAATAATACAATATACAAACAGTTTGTCGCGGCCAGCAACTCGTAATCACAAGCACGTCATAAAAGGTCAATTTAATTATTTTTTTATTGTTCGTAAATTGAATTGCGTTATATTGAAAATGTATTTATATATTGGGAATATGTATATATCGGCTTAGGGCAAGGCCTTCTACAGTACAGGCCTGGCCCCTATCCCTCCACCGCTGACGTCACATAGGGTTGCTAGTCTCTATTATTTTATTCTCAAAAAAATCATTATAGTTCATTTTTAAATTACTATAAATTAGTTATAGATACATATTCATTTGCCTGCCTCGAACAACTCCTACTAATGTCTTATTCTATCAATATATATATGTGTGTATATATATATATATATATATATATATATATATATATATATATATATATATATATATATATATATATGGATCGGTGTGGCCGAGCAGTTTAACGCGCTTCCAAAAGTGCACCTGCTTACAAACTCAAAGGTTGTGAGTTCGAATCCTGGTCCCGGCATCACTTTAATTTAATTATTAATTAATTTAATTCCTCAAGCAATTAATTACCCTCCCCCCGGGCATGTGAGGCCTGTTAGCCTACTGGAGGCAACTCAAACAGACCGGACGTGGGAGTGATGATTCTACTACCCCGTGTAACAAAATTGTGAATCGCATTGTGGTTTTTCAGGAAGGAATATAGTCGCCCAGAGGTTTGGTCCATGAATCATCTGTTTCGGGGAAAGAAATATAGGTCCTCGTGCGTCTGCTGACCCCGAACAGCCATAATCTGTGGATCTTGAACGATTTGTTAATGTCCTTGAACGTGATTGAGTCGGTGGGAAGGACACTGCCGAACTGGCCCCTAAGGGACCGATTATGGAGCTATGGATCAGGACAAACACCAACTTAAGGCTTTGTTTTTTTGAATTTTCCAATTGTTTGTAGTAAGTAATTTATGTCTTTTCTTGAGATTTTGCTCTTATATATATATATATATATATATATATATATATATATATATATATATATATATATATATATATATATATATATATATATATATATAACTTATTCCTACCATTTGTAATGGTACGAAAATTTTCAAACATTTGGCACATGATATCAAATATACTAAAAACAATGTTCGTTGGTCATTTCACTAATATAGCTATTACTAAACAATTACTCCAAATTAAAAATTGATGACGTTGCCACATCATCCCACAATAATTAAAGATACTTGGGGAATTAGCGATATAGTTATTGAAAAATTTGGATGTTTCTATTTTCGTTACCTTTATTTATTTAATGACGTGTTTAATTGTTTTCTAAATATTCAATTTTTTTTCATGGTACGTATACCTATATGTAAATAACCAAAAAATATTATTTGATTAATTTATATTTTACTTGGTTTCATTAAAAATAACCCCTTATTCCAATGAATTTTCTCATTAAATTCAAATAGGTCTGTTGGTGAATATTTAGGGCATTGTCAGTAATATAAAATTGGTTATAAATAGTAGAAATAAGTTAGATTTTTTTTTTAATATAATAAGAAATAAGTAGCAGCTATTCGAAGCAGGCAAATGAATATGTATTTTTAGCTAATTTATAGTCATTTAAAAATCAAGAATAATGATTTTTTTAGTGTAAAAATAATGAGAAGTATTGCAGTAAATTTACAGCAAAAACGGGAGCCTAGCACACCTAACGTTTGACGTCAATGGTGGTGGAGGGGATAGGAGCCAGAGGTCTGTACTATAGAAGCCCTTGTTTTGGGTCTTAATAAAATATCAGTTCTCACGGTATGTGACAAAAAGAAAAACAACAAACTTTAAAAATATTATTTTTATTCAAAATAACTTACGTTGCTTCCATTCATTTCTATTACTACTCTTACTTTTCAAAAAATAATTTGAACAGTGTGACGTTGAGGTAGACCAGGCTCAAGTGGATGCAGACGTCTTAATAATTAGTACTGCCTTTTTAAAGGCCGATGAATTTTAAAGTGCAATTATAGTTGGGGAAGACATAGATCTACTTTTCCTGATGACAGTGAAATGACAGGTTTACGAAAACTTATTTTTTCATAAACCTGGAAGAGAGGAAGTTGCAGATCACAGTGTCTGCGATACCACATGCTCTTTTTTTTTGGCCGTGGTAAGATTAAATTTTGTAACACTTTTCAGAAATATTCGCAAATTAGGGAAATGATCCAAGTAATAGGAGAAATGTTTCTCCTATTGTTGTACAGTGGAGAGACCAGCTCTGGAGATAGTCTGAACAGGCCGTGGCATAAGCTGTTCGCGAAATCAAAATCAAAAATTAAAATTAAGCTCGCCATGTTACCCCATCACGAGACGTAGCCAAAAACCATTCATTTCGATGCTACCTCGAAACCAAATGCAAATCAGGTTGAGAAAATAAAAAAAATTCAGAGCATTGTGGCTGGGTAAAGATCAACTATGGTCTTAGGCCCATTGGACAATTAAAGATCCAGCCCCTCTTTCATTACAGCAAATCATTTCTTGCTCATGCAAAAAAGGTTGCGTTGGAGGATGTCGATGCCAAAATTCTGGATTAATGTGACCTTCGATTTGCAGAAACTGTTGTCGCGTCACTTGCGAAAACGTTGCTGAATTTTCTCCCGATGAAGATGAAGATGGCACTGTGGCATTAGTAGAGCGAATGGAGCTAAAGTTAATGAATGGGATTTTACCGGTTTTCTACCTCGAGATAATCCTCTAGTAGGCACGTATATTTGTTGACAGGTTTCAGGCACATCCGTATCTCATACCGCTACCCAAAAAAATGGGTTTATTTCAATTAATTTTTCTTTAGTTCAGAGAAATATCGAGAAAAAAATCAAAATCAAAATCAAATATATACACATATACATAGGCGCAGACTTTCCATTTTGATCGGGGGGTGCAGGGCGGCCATCACCGTCCCCCCTCCCCCTTCGTTTAAGTGAAGGGACATCAACATGAACTGGAACCAATCAGTTGAGCTAACTCTTCTCTGTATTTTCTGTTATTACTTACTATATAAACATTCAAATATTTATGTTAATCAATAAGTTTGTAAGGCCACACTGCCTTGATCAAAACAAATGTTCCTATAAATCTTTCTAAAGGGACTTCCAGGATAATAAAGTTATTTTTCTTTTCATTTCGTTTCACCCTGCGATCCCATCCAAGCCCTATTTCTTCTTGGCAATACTTAAACGAAATAATGAACGATAGGCTGATCTAGGGGGGGACTTCCAGAATTCAATTTTACTTCAAATTTAATCTTGCTTCTAGCCTTTAGCATAGCCAGGTATTCGATTTTTCCTCTTTTCATAATTGCTTTAAACTTAAATATTTTATTGATTCATGTAGATTATTTGTTATTGGTTTTTATTTTACTTATTTGTACCTATAATTATTCGGAGGGAGGGACGAAATGATACTCTCGCCCTCTCTCATTTATTATTGGGGGCAATCGCTGTAGATATATATATATATATATATATATATATATATATATATATATATATATATATATATATATACATATATACATATATTTTATTAAATTATGAACTCAAGCAAATCATTTTTTTCTGAATTTGGAATACAGAAACGTAACTATAAGTAGATATGAGCCTTAGGCATTTGGCATTTTTAACATTTTATTTTAATCAGACTCTTAGAATTAGAAAATACAGCTCATGAAAATAACATTCAAGGAACTAGTAATGAAAATGAAAATAGGTAATCACACCGTAGCCAACTAAATTTTTTAAGAGGGGCCGGTAGATCCTTAAGGGAGGGGGGCCCGGCAGGTGCTTTGGAGAACCAGTCCTCTCTTCTACGCCAATAACTGCGCAAATACCTACATACCTTCGCCAATGTACTTAGAGGTTGGCACTACAGGCGTAGTGTTCTATGGGAGCTCTGACAACTGCCTGGGGGGGGGGAGGGGGCATGCCCTCCATGAAGATACCTGTCTATGCTCATTTATATTATATCTATGAATTCCGGCATCTAAACTGTGAGGTTCAAGGCAAATCGATATACCGCCGCACATACCGCCAATGTTTTGCAAAAACGTTATTTACTTAAAAACAGTAAATTTTTAGCAGTAACAGTAGTCAAGACTGTTCCAATGCTTTCCATTACTTAAGAGATACCATCTGAAGATGTCACTGAGTGAGGGATCTTAAGGACTGATGATGAAGCACCTAGCTGTCATTCCTGGTACCATAACGGAATCTGATGCCGATGTGCTCATTCAAGGGATAAACATGATCTTGATGTTTCTTTTATTTAATCAGAATAAGGATGAGTCTACGAAACCGGATGCTGATGATCTCATAACATTCTAATCAAAGGAATGAAAATGTTGCTAAATATGTGTAGTAAGTTAATACCAATAATTATAAAATACAACTTTTCATTTACTACCCTATCACTGTTCTGTACCTTATGTTTTTGCGTACATTTTAAATTTTATCGTAGTAATAAAACTTTTCCTTTATTTTTTTGTACTTATATTTTTACCTAATAAATGCTCACTTAACAAACTATTTTCATTCAGCTGCCGTGAAAGAATGGGAATGCAGGAGAGTTAGAAATAACTTGTAATTAAATGTTACCAATACAGCTAAATGATAGATGTGGATAAACGTATGAGCAATATTTGAAAAATAGGCACAAAACAAAGTTTTTTACGGCCTATAAGAAAATTAGAAAAATAGCTTATTTTTGAAATTCTGTACCGCGCTTGATATTGCACGTATAAAAAAGTTAAGAAGACAAAAGTTGAAGAGAATTTTCTTTTCATTAAGATAGGAACGAACAGGCATTCTCCTAGGAACAACGGTCACCGAGATATTTTGAATAATCCAAAAAACCTCCAAACATTTCGAGACAGCAAGTTCTTCCATAGGAAATTTTGTTGAAAAACTCGGTTTTCTCATGTACTCAATACATGCGTTAGGATAAAATACAGACCTTCTGAGATAATGCAATGTAGGGAAAGAAGAAACATAATTTGTGACTTTAAAATTTGATTTCTAAAAGATATTTTTTTTGTTTTCGTAGATTTTTTCATTATTAATGTTTTAGGCGTGCTGAATTAAAATCTGACATCATTTTTGGTGTTAAAAAATCTATAAGGCTAGTTTACTTAATATTTAAACATTTCTTTAATCTATTGTTGATAAGATGACCACTAATAAGCTGCATTTTGTGAAGGATAGAATAATAAAGGTAAAATAGAAGTATGGTAACTGGTTTTGGTTATTTTGATTATAATAAATTTTGCCCAAAATATAATTTTGAATTAAAATTTTTTTTATGAATTTAGATTATTTTTTTAATAAATTAAATAATAAAAAATGTTAGTCATGCAAAGGTCACATAAAAAAAGATAGTAGAAGATGTTGAAAATTCAGCATGTTAAAAATTAATGACAGATACCACGTTTAGCAGTAGCATGATTTTATGGAATATATGATATGGTTGACATCAAATAATAATTTTATAATGACCAAAAAATAAATAAGAAAGGTCCAAACGTTACTAAATATTAAAAAATGTATTATATAAATTAACTTTTATTAATAAATATTGTTGTGGGGTTGAAAATAAATAAATAAATTTAATATGATTAATTTTATATAACATTTTTTAATATATATTTGACAAAAAATCAATTATTTTTAATGTTTATATTTTTCCTTTAATATATTCTGAAGAAACAAATATTTTGCTGGAAAAAACATGTCAATATCGATGTAAATATATGGCATATACATAATATTAGAACGTATGGACAAAATTTCAAGATGTGGTTTTTGAGGGTTTTGTTATCAACAAATAAAATCTTGTATTTTTATGCCAAGTTTTTTTTTTCAAACTGAAATAGAGAAACAATGCTTTGCAAATAGTTACTATACAAATGCCATATTTTAAAAAATCTAGGGTATCACAACTTTTACTTATCTCCCTATTTGAAATTAATTTAAAAGTTTCCATCTAGTTTCCAAAGAAATTTCATTTAGTTTCCATGGAAATACTTAGCTTTATATTATATAAAACTATAAATTATTATTTACAACAGTCACTGAAGTTTATGCGTTTTTCGTCACTCTTCACTACCTTCTACAACGATATATTATACTTATATAGTACTACTCGTATTTCCGGAAATATGTTTTTAATCTGGGAAAATATTTTTCCTTTTTTTTCTCCTTTAGTTAAAAATTAAGCTTTCCATAGTTTATACTTCTCAATTTTTCATTACTACTAACAATGAGAGAAGGTTAATTATTTCAAATAAACAAAATTAAAGGTACATTAGAGGAATTCATTTCATTAATTCGGCATTTATTAAGCCCTGTCAGGCTATTTCAATGGATATATCCGAATTGAGTTCCGGAATATTTAATGAGATGGCGAAGAGTACCAATTGAGTCCCGCTATACCTTCAACACTGCCCAAATTGAGTCCCGGACCTTTTTCCAGGTATTGGGTTCGGCTTATCAGCGTTTCCTAGAGACACTCTGAGGAGCTAGGTCGTTTCCCAAATATTTCGTGCATAACAGTAAGCATAATTACTGTTATTTTCACTTATATTTATTTCCCCTCATATGCTTAATCTTTAGCCTATAAATTTCAAATTGCATACATCTTATTAACTGCAGCAACCTCCACAACATCCGACTGATTTAAATTGTTAAAAACAATACTGTATTTTACTTATGTAATTTTTATTTGTTAAATAAAGTCTATCTTATGCTTCTGGCGTGCTATGCAACCCGTAATTGGTGCTTGATATTTATGACTGACGTGAGAGGAAAATATATCGTGGGCGTTCAAGCAAAATTGTAAAAAAATTGACAGTTCAATTCTTCACTTAGCAAACCATTTTCACCTGACAAGACTAAGTCATAGAACGGTTTATATGACTGTAATTTCATTAAAAATTTTCCACCCTGCAGAAATCATTTATCACACAAAATTCACTAATTGGACTTAGTGACTTATGCTTGAACGCTCACAATATATGGGAAACAACCCAGCAAGCTTCAAGGTGTCTCTGGGTAACGCTGATAGACCGGGCTCTATAACTGAAAAAAGGTATTGGGTCCGGAACATCCAATTCACAGGTAAGGGATTCAATTTGCTCTTTTTCGAAAGCTTGCTGGGACTGAATTCGCACCTTTTTGGCATTTGGGACTCAATTTTGAATCAGGTTGATATGAACCTAGGTGATATTTTAGACCATTTAATTGTACGTAGGTTTAACGAGTTTCATCAAAATAGTTTGAACCGTTTTCGAGAAAATTGTAAAAAAAAAGAGTGTAAAATCGAAAATATAAAGTGCCACTTCCGGTAAGCCGATTTCACACACACCCTAGCACAGATCATTTTGCAAGACATGATTATTTGGACTCAGGGGACCTTGAAACTTGCATTTCCGTTGAAAACTCAAATTTGAAATTTTTCAAGATCGCGATACTTTCTCTTACTGTATATTTCATTATAGATAAGTGAAAGTAAAAATTAAATTTACTTTGCTAAAAGAAAAAAAAAAACTTGGTTTTTGAGTTATTTGCCATATCCGACATTATTCGTGAGCCATTAATTGGTGAATGAGTTTACAAAAAACTTTTTGTTTTTTTACATGATCCCATTGAAATATAATAATAAAATTTGGTATCTACATTATTTTGCATTACATTTTAATTAATTTGAATTGACATTAAACATATATTTTTTAATTAAATATATATTTTAAATTGAGCAAATTAACAACACAAACAGATTAAATATATATTTTTTAATAAAAATTCTTAATTTCGATTATGAGTTTAAAAAAAACAACTCTTTAATATTTAAAAAATGTATATGTTTAATGTTAATATAAAAATGCAGGTACCAAATTTGATGATGGTACCTTAATGGGATCATGTCAAACAAAAAATAGTTTTGTGGAAGCTCATTCACCAATTAATGGCACACGAATAATGTAAATGGTAAATAACTAAAAAAAAAGTTTGTATTATAACTTTTTGCTAAGCAAATTAATTTTTTTCTAAAAATGACATATACACTGTATCTCTATTGCAATTAAAATAAAAACTTGGCATTAAAATACAAGGTTGTATTTTTTTGTTTACTAGAATCCTCCAAAACCATATCCTGAAATATTTCCTACACATTCTAATAACTTGTATTAGGGCAAATAGTTTCGGAGCTATAAGCTTTTCAATTATTCAAAGCGTGTAAAAAAAAAATCCCATTTTTTATTTTTTTATTAAATATTTATATCAAAAAATAAAAATGGGATAAATCTGAAATTTTGCATTTTTTATCCTAATTAATAGTATTGTACAAAATATCATTGAATTCTGAGACATCAAGTTCCAGACCATTGGTTGATTTAGCATGGAATGACCCATTGATCCATTGTTGTTTCTATGAATGATATATGCCAGATAATTAAACAATAACAACAAGATGTTCTCTTTTTAAATTATAACGCATTACAAAAATAGCTTTGTTAATGTAAACCTACAATGTTCTTTGTTTTATAACGGCTACTTTATTGGACTTTTTTCTTCACAATGCCTTGTTTAAAATTACATACATCAGTTTTTAATAGTACACAGAATATAGAAACTACTTCAGCTGCTTAAATGTAAGCATGTTTTTTTTATTTATTTATTTATAAATTTATCAAGCCGAGAAGGACAAGTCAATTTCACGAAATCCTGTAATATAGTATTACACTGTAATATAATCAAAACAGATCTGATTTTTGGTATTTACAAAAAAAAAACATTGGCGCCCGTTTAAAGTAAGCCATTTGTCCAACAATTTGAACGGAGCGAAACATCTTCCCGACTCTCTAAAAATGGCATGGTGAATTAAATATTACTGGAGGACCTGTATTCAGCTTACAGTCTATTATTTTATGACTTGATATTTAAGAATCTCTCCAAAGAGTTTTAGCTTTATATTAATAAGTCGACTTTTAAATGCCGGATCCGGGGCTAATGACTAAAGTTTTTATCAAAAACAGTAGGAATGCTCCATAATAATGGACAACGACAGAAGAATGTTTTTTAAATCTTTTTGTTTTTTTGTTTACAATGGCGATTCAAAACGAGTTAATTAAGAAAGTTTTAGAGGAAAAAAAATATACTTATCATCATACTTCCTTTTGTAGATGAAGAAAATAATACGCTTTCCAAGAAAATTAAAGGTAATTACTAATAATAAATAATACATATAAACATTCGAAGATTTGATATTTTATTTAACTTTAAATTTATATTAAATTATTTCAGTAATTGGCATTTATTGGCCATCAGAAGTATCAACAAATAAGTTATAACAAGGACGCCTTATTGATATTGGTCTGGGCCGGAACTAGGGTTGGGTAGGGGCAAAGGGGGCACTTGCCCCAGACGGCAGAATTTAGAGGGAATTTCAAGCGAAATTTTATTTTTAGGTTAAGAAAAAAATATTTTTTTCTGCTTTTTTATTTTATTAAGTTTAATTTAGTTAATAAAATGAGTTAATGTTTTGAGACGATGTTTTTTCCAAAATATATTACCTAAAATACTATTATAAAACTGTTGACTTTAATTGGAGAAGGGATGGTAAAATTAAGCTTGTTCCTTCCTGGAAAAAATCCTAGTTCCGCCCCATGTATTGGTTATTTAGATTCATCACTTGAACAGTCAATAGTTTCGACATTATTGTTATCGAAAAATAAAAAAGAATATTCAGAACTAAATATCCTGAACGACATTAGAATAGAAGAATGCATTGCTTTGGATGCTTAAACCTTTTAGTGCCGACTGATTGTATTGTTTATTTTTTTAAAATTTATTTTGAGATAGTCTTAAGCCATAACATACAGTATATTATATATATATATATATATATATATATATATATATATATATATATATATATATATATATATCATATTTAATATGATAATAATAACATAATAATGATTTAACATAATAATATAATACATTATTTGTCGTACGCTCTTTTCCTAAATGTTATGAACAACGATATATTATATAAATTCGTTGGTACTAAAAGGGCTAATAATAATAATAGGCTAGAGGACTAGAAGTCAGACAGAGGACGACTGCTCTGATAGAGAATATTGGAGGGAAGGATGACTAAAGATGCATATATATTTATATATTTCTCCATCTCATTATTAGATTGAAGGTATAGAAATAGATAACCATTGAATTTTCTTTTAAATTTCATAAACCGCTGTTTCGATGGGTCCAATTTCATGAAATGTTAGGGAACGGAGGCTAAATAGACCGCTGATGAAGTATGCCCTCCCTATTACTCGCGATTTCCTGCAACGTGGAACGTATCCCCCCGCTGTCTGGTAGTCTTCGGTAAGTTCATCTGTCGATATCTACGTAATTATGTATCGTCCCAAAGTGTCTAGAGTTGGTATCGCATGAGTCAATGGTACTTACAGCCCATTAAGACGACTGAATCAATTTGTAAACGAGTGTAAATGTAATGCGATGTAATATAATGTAAACGGATGTCCAATACTCAATTTCGACATAACACTAGTTGATGAGGTTGTATGAACACTAGTTGATGAGGTTTTATGAACACTAAACTGTATATCTAAATGCAACGCTCTATGAGAAAGTATTGGTACATGAGGTATAAACTGGTTGGGTCTAACCGAGCGGGGGTGTAACTTGGCATTTAGGGTCCCCGGACCTAGGACGCAAATCCGGAACCCTGTATAAATAATGAAACATATTATTCTAGAGCCTCCTCTTCCGCACTTCATAAAGTTGTACACAATAATTGATGCATTCTATTCACTGTAGACTTAGAAGAAATCTGGATCAACTCGAAAGTTTGCTTTCCAAGAGGGAGGACAGAAGGTTCTGGACTTTAAAGAAAGAACCAGAAAGAAATGGTTGTCAGCTGAGACTTGGGACCTTGTAGAAGAGCGCAGGAGGCTAAAGCTGGAAATAAACAAGGCGGCCACTAAGGAAATAAAAGATGCCCTAACTCCGACAAGAATAAAGAGGTGAAGAGAGGGGCAACGAAGGACATAAGAGAGTGGGTTTCCGAGTTTGCAATAATCCTAAAGAACTATACAGGATAACAAACGTACTTGCTGGAAAAAAGGGGAGAATAAAGAAGGCGGTCAAGAGTAAGGTGGGTGAAATTCTGACGGAGGTCAATGCCCAACGAGACAGGTGGCGTCAATACTTTGATGAACTATTGAACCAGCAGGATGAGGAGTGGTGCTTGGAAGGTACTTCAAAAGCAGCTCGGGAAAGAAGAAGAAGGGAGCCAAGGAAAATAATATAAATTAATGATGAGCCTCCCTCCCTAATAAAAATCTCCAGGGATCGATAACATCGAGGTGGAACTATTAAAAGCATGGCCTGAGAGTGTGATTGAGAGACTCCTACCGTTGTTCCGGAAGATATGGATGGAAACCGTGTTGCTGAAGGACTGGATCTAAGGAATAATGGTGAAAGTGCCAAAAAAGGGAGACCTTAAGGAATGTAGCATCTGTAGAGGGATCACGCTTCTTTCTGTGACTAGGAGATAAGTCCTCTCCAGGATTGTCCTAAAGTTCTGTCCTTAGAAGAATTCAGCCCCAGGTTGAAAAACACCTTAGAAGAAAGCAGCACGGTTTTAGGCCGAATCGTTCTTGCTTAGTTTTAATAAATACTGTGAGGATCATTTTGGAGCTGTCTGGAGAGTACAGGAGCCCCCTCTATCTGGTGTTTGTAGCTTTCTTGGAGGCCTTTGACAGCGTGGATAGAGGTAGAATTTGAACTACTCTGGAAAGATGGCTGATCCCAGAAAGGATTCTGACACTCAATCAAGCTATTTATAGGGAGTCTCAATGCTGAAGAGAATCTCTCTGAGCTTTTCCGAACCACAAAGCGGGTTAGATAGGGCTGCTTGCTGTCCTCTACAGTTTATACTGGTGCTGGATGAGGTCAAGAGGAAAGCTGCAGCTGGAAGGCGGGAAGGAATCCAGTGGGGTCTCCAAAAAGGACTGGAAGGGGCTCAGTATGCGGACGACATGGCCCATAGATTCTCGGGCATCCAGAGAAAGATGCAAGACCTGGATTGGACGGCACGAAGGTGAGGACTGACAATTAATGTTTCCAAAACAAAGATCATGATGGTAAATACCAGAAATGTGGAGCCAATCACATTCCAAGGCCAAAAATTAGAAGAATTGGAGGCATTCTCATACCTTGGAAGTGTTTTGGCAACAGATGGAGGAGCTAATGACAATGTGGAAAGCCGGATCAGAAAGGCTAAGGGCGCTTTCGCACAGCTCCGCACCCTGTGGCGTGCCAGGGAAATATGTCTGGGCACAAGACTCCTTACATTCAATTCCAACGTAAAATCCGTGCTCCTCTATGGCTCAGAGACGTGGAGGGTGACCTGATCCATCTGATCCCGTCTGCAAACCTTCTGCAATAGATGCTTGAAATCTGGAATTTGGTACTAAAGAACCCTTTCCAATGAAGAGCTACCGAGAAAGACCAAGCAGAGAATAATAGAAGATGAAATTAGGCTAAGGAAATGGAGGTGGATCGGGCACACCTTAAGGAGGAAGGATGGCATCGTCCGGGAAGCTTTTGAGTGGAATCCTCAGGGACAACGTCGAGTTGGCAGGCCAAGGAAGACGTGGAGGAGTTCTGTCCTGATAGAGGCTAGGAGGCAAAATCACACATAGGCCAACCTCAAGGAGATGGCTCCAGACAGAGACAGATGACGTCGTTTCATCAAGGCACTATTTCCCATGGAGGGATAAAAGGATTTTTTTTAAATTCACTGTAAACTAAAATTACTATTTATCCAAATGAGATACATTTTTGACTATACAGTCCATATGACAATTGATACAGCTACAATATTAAATTGAAATAAGCATTTGAAATGAAAAATATCAGAAGGATAATCTTATACCCAGTGGTGGCTTTAGGGGTCCTGGCGGCCTGATGCAACTTTCTGTTAGCTGCCCTTACAATTTATTATTATTTTTTAAATCATTCAATTTGTTTTATATGTATATAAATACGATATTATAATACTGCAATATTATAAAAATAAGTTGTAAATGTTGGTACGATAAAAACATTATTTTTGCGCCCCCCAGATGCAGCGCATCTTTTGCTAACCGAGTCGGACCGGCACTGTTTAACCTATTAAGGTCATGTAAATTATAAGGATAATGAAAGGGACATAAATCTAATAGTTATTTTATATAACTCCTATAATTGCCTTAATTTATTGAGACAATGTAAACATGTGTTGCTTATGATTAATTGATTACACAAACTGCAGGATAGTCTAACTATTAAACTTCTGGCATTACAAACCGTCTAGACCATATTAGATTACACAAACGAATTTTTCCTAGATTTTATCTGTGAAAAGTAGATTTCTTTTGCTCATTAACTTTCAATTGAAAGCAGCGCCAAACCTGATAGTCAATCCTGACTCATCATTGATCTCATATAACTTTTAATTAATTTCAATTTAAGTGCGTTCTGATTTTGCTTTTGTTATCTGGAAATAAAGTACATAAACAAAATAGCGAATCATCAGGATTACGAATCCGAATGAAATATCACGACTTAATTTTTTACCCTGGAATGTTCGGATAATAAATCCTGAACTATCTGCAGCGTTTAAACTCCGAAAAATTTATATCCATTATTTTCAGGATAACGTAAGTACGATAATAAACCGTCTTAGTGAATTTTAACTCGCAACTTTGCACAACAGTAGTATATTTTCATCATTAATTTTCAAAACATATCAATGTTGAGATGATAAATTAAGGAATATCTGATGCAGCTGCAAAAATGGAATTATGAATGAAAATAATAATTAATAATGAAGATTTTGTTTCTTAAGGGGAAATGCATCAAATCCAATAAATGAGTCCATTGTCATAGTTGGGATCATATCTTCGAAATGATATCCGATTTAATATTTTTTGTTCAATTTTTAGATGTTGTTTAAAAGTAATTTTTACATAAACGTTTACATGTTTGTGAAAGATAAAATTAAAACACTTGTATATGGTTGTTATGACTATAGCTAATCAAGTAAATTGTGAAAAAGATTGTAGGAGGGAGGCATCTAAACATAGAGTGAATACAAAAGCGTCCTTTTTAGAACAACTCAGTGGTTATTTATTTATCACTCATACCAGCATTACAAAAGTTTATTGTATAGCAGATAATGATTATGTTTTGTAGATATTATTCAAAGATAGCCTTCCACTTAATATATATTTATACATATTTTTTTACATCGTAAACGTTTCGAGGTAGTACCCCTATCCTCAGAACTTTTTCTCATAAAATTTGCATTACTACTCCTGTTGCTAATTGTTCTATATAAAATATCCAGGATGGAGGTATGAAGGATGGAGGTACTACCCCGAAACGTTGAAGTAAAAATTACTGACTTCCCACAAAACTAAAAAGAATATATAATTAATTTTGATAATTATGTGTAATCATTACCGTGTTTATCGATATTTATAATTGTAGGGCTATTTAATAATTTAAAAATATTTAAACTTTTTTAAATGTAATATATGTATATATATATATATATATATATATATATATATATATATATATATATATATATATATATATATATATATATATATGTATATATATATATATATATATATATATATATATATATATATATATATATATATATATATATATATATATATTATATATTCATAAAAAAAAAAAAAAAAAAAAAAAAAAAATGTCAAAAGCGACCAATAACGAGAAGTGGTTGATTGATTTGCAACAAATTAGCTGATTAAGGTTCTTAAAAACTTGACTTGAAAAAATATTGACTTATCAAAATAAATATAATTTTATATTTAACTAAGAGAATATTGATCATATCACCTCTGTTATAGTCGGAATTAACCATAAATACTTATGAAATTTAATAGGAATATATTAATTTATATGTAGATTTAATTTGCTAATTTATTCATAAGCTCAGTAAGGTGATTTAAACCAAATTAATTAATGTCATAATCATTTTCATCAATGGCTAACCTAAAAGAGAACAATTAATAGAAGTGTATATTACCAAGGCATATATTTCAATTATGTCGTTTTCGCTAGGTAAGACTTCTGCCAAAGCCGGTCTACTCTCTATAACTTTTGCGATATTCCTTTTCTGTTCTTTATTTCTCTTGCGTTTACCTGCCCGACATTTTTTTGGTTTTGGTTTTGAACCAGTAACACTAGCGGGTAATCGCGAATTTTTATCACCGCCGCCCGGCATACTCATCTTAACCACCGCAAAGCACGCTAAGCACTACGCGTCTACTGGCGGTTGTGAGTGCCTGCTTGATCAAGAGTGCTTGGGCATGCGCATAGTTTTGGCATTCGAGCGCTCCAGCGTTAAACCAAAATCGAGCACTTATTGGGTAAGAAATTGCATTGGAAGAATGTCTAATAATGTTCCTTCCCCTCTATCGGTGTCGGATTAACCATATAGGCAATTTAGGCAACAAAATAATTGTAGAATAATAATTGAGAAAAATTATTTGTAGTTTTAATTTCCTTTAAAAAGATTTTGTTTTATTTTTAAAATATTTTTAAAAAATTTCACAAAATAAGCTCATAAGTAAGCCCGGATTTATATGCATCAAAGAATAAAAATCTGCAATAATATGCAGTGAAACCTGAAGGAATATGCAGGGAAATATGCACGATAAATATCATAAACGTGCAAAAAATCAACAAAAAGCTATGATTATTGTCTAAATTGCTTTTTTTAACAATTATTATTATAATATATAATATAAATAAGAAAAACATAGATAAATTGAAAAATAATTTTTTACACAGAATTTTTTTATAGTTAAATAATTCTTAAAAATTAAGATAATTGTAGAATACATTTTTCCACCTTCTTCCTCTTTTGGAAACTGGAGATTTTATAAGATTAAATAAGAGGAGACCAGATGCAACCAATGCAAAATAAAGTATTTATTCCACTGAAATGTTTAGATTTGGACAAGTTCGGCAATAGGTGCTGAATTAAAAAATGTAAGAAAATTCCAGAAAGCCTTCACATTCAATTGAACAGTAAACAATAAACTATTGTTACATTCAGAACTCAAATTAGAGTAAAAAATTCCAAGTATACAAGTACCTGTCTGTATCTGGTCGACTTGAAAACTTCGTTCACATGACACATTTTTATTGCACAAATTGCAAAAAATGTTTTATTGAGGAAAAAACTCTTTCTGTTCAATTCAAAGGGTTCCAACTGTTTAACATGGAACTAAATGGTGTTATTGCTTTGGGAATTTTGGTTTATGTAAGAAAAGTAAAACGTAGTTAATTTAAACTAAGAGGCACAACGGAAGCGACACACTGACTGACAGAATAGAACATAAAATTCCAAAGGAGAAGGGCAATATGATATTTTTTACTTTGTAAAAGAAAGTACTCAGCATTAATTGTTCTAGAAAAGTTATCAAAATTACGATGCTAACATTATTTTCTATGAGTATCTAACAATCCATACTTGACCTTTTTTGTTTGTTTTGTCTTGGCAATTACACTATAAATGATTTTAAACTACAGTTACACTTATTGTTTTTTTAATTCCCCTACCTGGCCATTTCTGGCATACGGGGTTTTAGCAGCAGCGGGGTGTTACACATGGGAGGTGCCTATGCCACTACCGCCAAAAAAATTCAGCTTTACCAATTTATTTATTATTTTCATACATAATTTAAGGGTATATTTAATTATAGGAACGATAATTGGGTATTCTATGGCGTAGCCAGGTGCGTGGCTGCACACCGTTTACTGATGGGGCTGCACCTTTGTGTTCTTCCTTCTTGATTCGTGTAATCAGGGATGGCTTTGGCTTGCCAATCAGGATAGAAATGAGGCTTCTGGTGCACGTTTGTGCGGGCCCACGTTACCAGTCACGTGATCATGACGGGAAATTTGAATTTTTACCTCGACATAACCTTAACAGCCACGTGGTATTACCTTGACCCTACCTTAAACACCATGTGGTCTTACCTCAACCTAACCTTAACCATCGGGCCACGCCCCATTTTAGTCATGAGATCCAGTCATGTGACCCACGGCGCCTCCTGACCTATGCTCCACCTAGCATCCAGTCACGAGACCCATGGTGGGTCATTCTGTTTACGATCAGCCGCCATTTTGTTTACAATGATGTGGTGAGCATCGGCGCTTAACTACCAGGTTCATCCCCTCCACTTATTTAAGGGTCAGGTGCCTACCTTATAGTGGATGAGTGTACCCGGCCGCCATTTTGTTTTTCTGCCGTTAGAGATACTTAAGATTTTGAAAAGGCTGAATGTGCCCGGGCGCCATTTTGTTTTCCTTACACCGTCATCTCCCCTCTCCCCTCCCTACTCCTGCAACTTGAAAGAACTAGAGTTTTGTTGAAGGTTCAGGTGCCCAACTTATACAGGATTAAACACCCATCACTCCATCGTTCCATGCTCCATCGTTCTCTTGCTCCACGTTCCATCACTCCTTCGTTCCATCGCTTCATGCTCCATCGTCCCATCGCTCTATCGTACCATCACTCCATCGTTCCATCATTCCATTGTTATATCGTTCCATCACTCCGTTTGGACACGTGACCATGATGGATACGCCGTCATTTTGTTTTTCTGTAAGTTAAGAAACTTATGATTTTGTCGAAGGGTCAGGTATCCACCTTATAGTATGTAACCTTCATAACGGTTACATTACGTTCTCAATCTTTGCATAACCTTTGCAATATTTAACTTTACCTAAATGTGAACAGGTTGGATCATGTATAAGCAAGTTGGATTATTTCCAGGTGAAATGTAAACATGAGCTTTGATCTTTTAATCCTTTCATGATATCAGGATAGTGATGTCTGTAACCTTCCAAACGGTTACGTAACCTTCTAAATGTTTACATTCTTCTTCTTCTCTGGCGCAACAATCTATTGCTGAATCTATGCCTCATCCAGCAGCCTCCGCCTGTAGGCTCTATCTTGTGCCGCAGCTGTCCAGTTCCGTATTTTAAGAAACAGTCCACCATCCGCTGCCACTCCATCTAGCCATTATCTTTTTGGCCTTCCCACTCTGCTGTGTCTGATGAAGGACCTCTGTCATGAGCTTCTTGGAGACCTCAGTATCGGCCATCCTTGCTACATGAACGGCCAAACGAAGTCTCCCAAGCTTGACAAACTTAATCACCATACTTTGGTACCGCTCTTGGAGCTCCTTGTTGGTGCGTCTTCTCCAAGCGTCCCCCTCACGGATAGGGCCGTCAAATCTCCTCAATCTTCTCCTCTAATGCTTACATAACCTTTACAATAATTAACTTTACCTAAATGTAAACAGGTTGAATCATGTATAAGCAAGTTGGATGATGTCCAGGTGAAATGTAAACATGGACTTTGGTCTTTTAAACTCTTCATGATGTCAGGAGAGATAATGTCACTCTTGAATAATTCTATATCTCTAAATTCTTTTGCTGAAAATAAAAAATGGACTTTGAACTGTCTACAACATGTGATGTGAGTGATGGAAATTCAGAAAAATACGGCATCCGACATCTTACCGTTACCGGGGAAAAGTTGTCGGGCTATTTCTCTGCAGTTGAGCCTTTTCGAACTAAATTTCAAACAATTTCAAAACTTGATTTAAGTCCGGCACAAATATACAACGCTAACGAAAGTGCTTTATTTTGGAGGTTCTTGCCTGAGAAAACATTTGTTCACAGAGAAGAGTAAAGTAAGTAAAATGCTCCAGGTCGTAAAATTGGCAAAGAGGGAATTACATTTAAGCCTTTTGCTAATGGTACTGGAAGCCATAAACTGAAAATTTTAGTTATCGGTAAATCAAAAAGTCAAAGAGCATTTAAAAATGAAGTTATGGTATTTTGGGAGGAAAGTATGGTCAGAATTATGTTATGACTACCATGATTTTGCTCATATGAGTTAATTTTAAAATTATCTATAATCCGATGATGCCAAACATTCTAATATTGACAGTCACGTACACAAAACATGACATGTTGACCCGGAGACGATTTAGAAATATCTAATAAATAGTTATAATTTCATGAAAGAAAACAAACAATTTGAATTATGAAGTGAGTATGGAGAAGCGGTAATATGAATATTTCTAAATTATCAGTATATTTCTGGAAAATTCCTGAATAAAGTTTTGAGTCTCTTAAACAGCAGTAAATACCTGACCAGTCAACATTTCGCCAATTCGGACATCATTAGTGTCCAAACGGAGTGATGGAGCGATGAAATAATGGAGTAATGGAACGATGGAGAGATGGAGCGATGGAGTGATGGAACGATGGAGGGTCAGCTTATACAAAACCTCAAGTTGCAGAAAAACAAAATGGCGGCAGGATACTCATCCACTATAATGCGGGTACCTGAACCTTCAATAGGTGGAGGGGATGAACCTGGTGGTTAAGCGTTTATGCTGACAACATCATTGTAATCATTGGGTCTCGTGACTGGTTCACGTGACTAAAAAGAGGGGTAGCCCGATGGTTAAGATTAGGTCGAGGTGAGACCACATGGTGGTTAAGGTAGGGTCAAGGTGATACCACGTGGTTGTTAAGGTTAGGTTGAGGTGGAAATTCAAATTCAAATTTCCTGTCACGATCACTGACTGGTCACATGGGCGCGCACAACCGTGCACCAGAAGCCTCATTTCCACTCTACTTTGCCATCCTTAGCCTCCTCTCTGCACTGCCTAGAGCCGTCACAAGACTTCAGCTTCTTCACGCGGTTCCTCTTCAGACTGTCTCAGCGGCGGCAGCCTCCTCTTCTTCTGATGGACGGCCACTAGCAAGAGTGAAATGTGTGAAGAGTGAAATGAATCTACGACCTCTCTCTATCTTCCTATTTAGATCATGAAGAAGTGGTAGCTTCCCTCCTCTACCAAACCGCGGAAAATCGGCCTCGTCAAAGGCCTACTGTCCGGTTTTTCTGGATAGCCAGGGTCGACTGGGTCTTGGCAGCGGCCATGCTTAGCTTTCACCTGTCACACCATTCCGCTACCTCACAGGCACATCTCTCCGCAACTCCGATCAGTTTGGGCTCTGCTGTTCGCGGAAACTACAACCGCTAGGTCGTCGACATAAGCCGTCCCCGGAAATCCTTCCGCGTCCTGTTCTCCCAATAACTGATCAAACACTAGTTTCCACAGTGCTGGCTATATAATATATTCGATCATTTTGGTTGAAAAACGATCAGGAAAAATATGCATTAGTTTATTTTTCATTTTGTTCAGTCATTGCTACCGTAAATTGTGTTAATTTTTTCGAAATTTTTATAATATTTCAAACCTTTTATATTCATTTTTGAATCTTGGAAAAAAAAGAGGCACTTTTATAGACGGATCTATCAGAAAAGTGCTTGGAGAAAATCGATGAAACTACGTTGTAAAGATATTCAGATAAATGCTGAAAAGTGAAGTAATGCCTCGATTATAGGAAAATTGATATTTTCACATTAGTTAAGGCGTTATTTTGACTGATAATGATGTTTTGCAGTTAAGTTAATCGAGAAAGAAGTCATTGTTACAACTTTAATTTATTTTCTGTCTTTAATAGTATTGCTTCAATTACATTGCGTTACAATGATTATCATTACCTATGAATAGTTTTATTTTAATTAATGATTTACATTAGTACATATCTTACATTACATTAACAGATCCGTTGTTATATTAAAATTTGGTGTTGTCATAAAATTTTATTAAATGTGTCACCTACCTCGATTAAATTTGATTTATTGATTTTTTGAAATTGAAAATAGGATGGAAAATGGTTTTGCACCGCACCAGATTTTTACTCGAAATACGAAATGCGTTAACTGATTTTGTACACGAACTAGAGAAGTAACAATACGAAATGAAATATTTGCAATTAGAAAGAAATTCTTTTTATCTATTATTCATTATTAAAAAGATCAATTAAACCTTTAATTTTATTGTTTGGTTTTTTTATTATTATACAACGTTACTTTATATTTTTTTTTCCAGAACTTCCCAACATAATCACGTGTATCAGATTTGGACATTTGAGAACAAATGGGAAACTGTTAATGCTTCTAGGCGATGATTTAGGAAATATTTACTCATTTGTTTTCCACCAGCATTTAAAATCTTTTTTTGAAGAGCAACCAAATACAGAGGTTGGGCGTTACTTCTGGACGGTATGTTTTTAATTTTAATTTTGGATTCTTTATCGATTTAATTACTGTTAATTAATGAGACCGAAAACTCTAAAATAAGAGACGAAAGTTATTGTTAAGATATTATTTGAAGATTAAAAAAAAAGCCTTAAATCTCTTAAATACTAGTAAATAACTAACCAGTCAATGTTTCGCCCCACTAATTCTTGCATCATCAGGACAGAAAAATATGAGATCAGATACATGGAGATTTGAGACAGCTTGTCTCATATCAACAGCTAAAAATGATTATCCATTGTTCTGGCTAATTTCTCCAGGGGGTGTTTATTTTCCTTTCCGATATTTCGTCTATTGTCGGAGAGATTTCGGATGGCATCTAGCTAGAAGTGAGTGGGAGACCAGTGTTGCCAAATCTAAAAGTCAACCAGTCTTCCTAACCCTCATATTAGAACCAAAATGTTCGTTATATGGATTGGAAATATGGAGTTATGCCGTCATGGGGCAATACCGCGCAGGATGAGATGGATTTCAAATTTTGAAGAAACTCCTGTCCAAACAGATATTGGAACATCTGCTGGTAAGGATTTCGTTTGCATCCTTTGTGGAGAGTTTTAGAAAAACAAGGAGCTATGGTTTCGATGCAGTATTGTGTAGTGGATGCGTTCCTATTGCATTGGATGTGATACTACTGAAAACTTTATTTGTGACTATTGCGGTTGAAAGCAGGTTCTTGAACCCATTTTGTTCATATTATAATTTAGCAGGAAAAGGACATTTTATGTTTTGATTTTTATCTGACATTTTATAATTATTTGCATTTTATATTTTGATATCGTAAATAAATTTTGAAGTTCTAATTTGTTCAATTGTTTTATTTTTACGTAGTTTTTGCCATTTTATATGTTGCACGGTATTACCCCTTATCCCATCCGCATGGTATTACCTCTTATACTGCGGTATTACCCAAGCCTTTGGGGTGATGCCGTACAGAATAACATTTTTGTAAAATACCTGTATAAATTTAGATATATTTAATATTCCAATCGTTAAGCCAAAAATTTGTTGCCGATTAAGTGTTTGACAAAATTAGACGATTCTTTGTTTGATTTCAGAATGTTAAACAAATTGATAAATAATTCAGCTTAACTGCACGGTATTACCCCGGTCTCCCTTAATCATCTCCATTTGGCATAACAATGTGTTGGTGATGGTTAACATCACCTAGCTTCGGATATGATTTACGTTAATGATTCAAGTTACTATATTCCTTTATATAAAGGCCGACCTTCCAATAGTCAAGATGTAGATCAGTCCATCCAATTCAAATATTCAGTCCATAGACGTGCATCTTGATAAAATAAGAAAAAGAGTCATAATAGATTTTTTAAAATTATAATTTCAAGTTATATATATTTTTTTATCTAGTCTTAAAGATGGCCCACACTGGTCGGGTAGGAACATCGTCTATCAGAATAAATAAAACAAAGTCTTATAATTTTGTTTTTTGTTGACTAACCATGAAAGGTCCCAACAAAAGAAAATATTATTAAATAACTTTATATATTGTTACAGGAAGTTAAAAACCAACATAAATGGGTTACTGTACATTGCTTGAACGGAGTGCATAATGAATTTATTATGAATGTTGAGTATGTACCTAAGAAAGATATGATCATAAGTTTTAGTAAAGATCCTACTGCAAGTTTAGCTATGACTCTACTAGGAGAGAAAAAAGTTATCAAGATTTGTAAATTAAGAAAAGTAAGTACTCAATAATTTACAATACTATGCATTTAGTGTAGATGTAGTTTGGCTTGGTGTATACGGTTTCGATTTGCCACTGTCATAAATTATTTGTTGTCTCTTCAACAACTTTATATTCTGTTCGTTCTCGATCTGATCTATTCTTTCATATTCCTTATCATTACACCGGTTCGGCAGTATATAAAGCCCCAACGAAAGGTATGTGGAATAAAAAGGTGTGCCACTGACTCAGCAAATAGGAGTCTATGGCAGTTTGACTTTTGATAGAAATTAGTATAGGTTTTTTATTCCTACCAAAGGGCCTTTAAAGATAAATCAGCTCTACCACTTGCAGAGGTACTGTACCCCACTCTTTCGCAGGTTTCTTCACCCTCATCCATTGCTTGACAAACTAGGACAGAAAAGGGGAAAGGGGTCTCTGAACTAGAATGTGATGTTTTCTGACAGAATTTTTTACACAAAACGATATCGAATTCCCAAAATGTGGCAAAAACGCGATTTAAGGCTCTTCACGTCCGATTTCTATAATTACTATCCATGGTTACGCTACTTATGATCATAAATATTAAACTTCATTGAATACGCATAAAATACATAAAAAACATATTAATATTTGGTGTACCTGAACAAGCAGAGGACCAGCAAGTTTATCTTCTTTACTTCTTCGTTGTTGGATTTCAGTAAAAAAAAGTCGACCAGAAAGTGACTGCGTTAATCAAACTCTGCAATGCACGCTGTTACCAACCAAACTTTTTAAAAGCATATCATATTCTTACATGCTATAAGTCAATGTGAGGCAATTTCGTCCTATTCGATCAACCGACATCCTGAAATTAAAACGAGCTGAATTCTGCTTCAGACAGCACCAAAACAGCCAAATCCGCTTCAGATTTTCAAAAAATTTCTTGGAAAGGGATATATTATAACGAGCTAGACTCTGCTCCTGAAAGGTTAAAACTTCGAATATTCGCCTCTGATGATGAAAAATATAAAGAGCTGAATTCTGCCCCATAAATCCTCAAAACACCAAATTTGTCCGACTTTTTAAAAATTCTCTTGAAACTGACGACATTAAAGCAAAATATTCTGCTCTAGAAATCTTCAGAACACGTAAATCTTGAAGTTTTTCATCAATTTTCTTTGAAAAAGCGTCATTATAACCAGTCAAATTCTTCTCCAAAAAGCTAATATTTTCTTCTGATTTTTTTTTTCTGAATTTTCTTAAAACGGTTGAAATTACAAAGATTCGAATTCTGCTGTAGAAATCTACAAAATACTTCTTCTCGTCCGACTTAAAAAAAATTCTTGAATTGGTGATATTATCAGTAAAATTCTACTCTAAAAAACCGCAACATACTCAAATTTGCCTCCGACACTCAAACATTGTTTTGAATTAAGGCGAAATTACCAATATTTCAGATATAACAGCTATATTTCTAGGACTGGCCCTCCCCCTGAAAAAAATTCTTGCGTACGTCCTACAAGATGACTGCATCCCTCTTTGAACCAAGTCAGATTCGTGCCGTACACGAGGTCAGCGTTCAGAGCCTCGTTCAAAGTATCA
The DNA here is from genome assembly GCA_948150685.1 of Rhaphigaster nebulosa. Lineage (NCBI taxonomy): Eukaryota > Metazoa > Arthropoda > Insecta > Hemiptera > Pentatomidae > Rhaphigaster > Rhaphigaster nebulosa. The sequence goes on from OX411307.1 coordinate 147,618,079, forward strand.
GAGCTACCACCCTCTGCTGTACCAGCTGTAGCCTCTCAGCACAGATTTAGAATGTACTACCAGGTTCAGCAATGTATAGTGGTGGAGAAACGTACGAAAGGGTGTGGTTAGAAGGGAACCAGAAACGAACTTGAACCAATCACCATTGATTTCTCTGTATCGCTGAAGTTGATGACGCGCAGGTGCATTAAAACCTAATGAAGAAACTTTGGCTGCAGATAGACAGGCCTTGGTTCCTTGCATAAATGTGTTAGTGGATGAAGACGAATACGATATCGTCGATATGGACCTTCAGGCGGAACTGGGCTTCGACTTCTCTGGCCTTCAGCCTGATACCCCAGATCAAGAACCCTTGGAGGAGGAAGACCCTTGTGGGCGGAATATAGACCGGGAGATTACGCTGGAGAATCGGGAAGCCTTTTGCCTCTGCATAACTTCAGACAGATACCTTGCCAAATATATTTTAATCCTCTATATCCCACATGCGGTGTTCCGGAGACAGCTGAGTATGTGATCACGACCTGGATATTTCTATGTAGAATATTTTTCAAGAATTAAGGGCTAAGATGATGAGAACCACGGGAATCTGCGTCCTCACTGAGGAAGAATTTTCTCGGATGGTGAATGAAGAAAATTTCCTCCGGTTCAAGGAATTCACATATATCTGGAAGGCAACGGTGGGACTACCTCACTACAATACAGGTAATGGAGATATGAAGAGGGCCAGTAACGGGAAGACCGTCGGAAGATAGAGACAGTCCTACATGGAAGATAAGAAATCGTGTATAAATTATCGGAAAATTGACATCAGTGCTATACGGATTGTTGCCGAATCCTGTATAGCCGTAAAGGCGAGGTTGGGATGAAAATAAATTTTAAAAATTTTCATTTTCAATACGCTGTCTTGCATATTTTTTTTGACATTTTGATTTAGCATTCTTTCAATTGCGTGCATAATTCGTAAGTTGATCTTTATTTCAATAACAAAAAGTTATTAGCTGGTGTAAGCGTACTAAAAGGTTCTTCCTTAAGTTGTTTACCTATAACATTGCATTTTTCAAATCTAATTCCTGACTACCAGTATCGATAAATAACTCATTAATTCCATCCTCATTTATTCCTTCTGTTCAATATACAACAGATGACTCTAAGCAGCTGGATATGATGAAGGACGGTCCTTGGAATTTCAACTGACTAGTTTGACTAGCATTTTAAAGTTTTACAAACAAAAACTTATACATATAAGTGAGGGTGTGAACGGTAAAACTCCTTACTTCCATTTTTTCACATTGTGATGTTGGCAAGTTGTTGTCCACAGTCAACCGGTGGACTCCTGTAGAAGTAAGTTCGAAGAACCGTTCACACCCTCAAGTTTATTTTCACCATTTTCCCTTTTACATTAATTTTAAACATTCTCTTCGAAACACGTTACAAACACAGTTCAGGTACTTTCCATGTATTATTTAAAGTGGTCTTCTCGCAAAAATTAGTAGTTTCCGAGATATTGGCCAAAAAAAATTCAATATTTTGCAAAAAAAAACAAAACAAGATTCCGGTCAAAATATCTGTCAGCAAAGCTCAGATACGTGTTCAGCGACACTAAAAACTAGGGTGAACCAAAATTTACGACTACAACAAAACTTTCCTCTATTTTTCCACGCATTGAATTAAAAAATGAAAATAATGTAATATGTTCATAAATAACAATAATAAGGGATTCACATTAAAGAGCAGTAGCGGTAGGTTTTGAGGGAGGGAGTGCGTCGTTGAATTAGGGGAGGTTTGGAGGAGGGGGGGTTTGGCACCTCTGAAATATGAATGTACATTTTATGCATTTTTGTGTGCATTTCATGAAATTTAATGACATGTGTAGTCGATAGCAGCGTAGCATAGGTATTTTTTATGGAAATCGGACGCAAAAAATCGGGTTTTTGCTCCTTTTCCAGCGACTTCTAGCGGCTTAGCGGTTGATCGTAGAGAAATGTTTAATGGGCTTAAAATGTAAGACATTTTTCTACTATAATTCGGTATAGAAAGGTCTACTCGAAAAAACAATAGTTTTCCAAATATAGGCCTAAAAAAAAAAGCTAAAATTATGAAGTCGTGTGCAAAAAAAGAAGAAAAAAAAACAATGTTCCAGGCAAAATATCTGTCAGCAAACATCAGATTCGAGTCCAGAGTCTCCAATAAAAGGATTGTACTAAAATTTACGACTACGACAAAATTTTCCGCTTTTTGCCCTTTTCTGTCCTAATTTGGCTGGTACCACCAATTATATAATTTTAGTTTGGTAAACATTTTTTTTTCAATTTCTTCTTCAAACAACTGCCCCCCCCCCCCCATGACAACCAAAACATGCCGCTTTTTGAACCTTTCCCCCCAAAAAAAATTAACGACTCCGTGTGCCGTAACCCCCCTTCATCTCTGGGCACCATTGCTGGGTGTAGTATTTTTAATATTTATTTATATACTTTGAAATTAAATTATTCAATTTTATGTTGCATTGTTATTAAAAAAAAATTAGATTGAATATCAGCATATACTCTTATGTAACTGATTATATATTTTTTTTTATCATAACAGGGGCTTGTTTGTATGGCTTACGATGAAAAGTTTGGATATTTGGCCACATCTTCTTCAGACAAATTTATCACATTGTGGAATTCGAATAATCAAATTCAACGCATCACTGATCTCCACGGCCATGAGACAAATATTACAGATATTCGTTTCATGCTCAATGCAAAATCTTTACTAAGTATATCTAAGGATGGAGTAAGAGATTGATTCATTTGAATACTAAATTGAATTATTTATTTTTTCTATCAATATATTATTAGTTGTTGTTTAATGCCTAAATAATCCAGTGTTTTGGCATCCAATGTTTTGATTAATTGTAAAATATGTTTTACTAATATGTCGAGTCAGTGTATAGGTAAAATTCCCATTTAATAAAACAATTTTTTTATTCCACCAATTCCAGTCCATAATACAATTTCTGGTTCTATAATTTCATATAAAAATCATAATGTAATAGAAGCAATTAAAGCACTAACAAAAATAACAGCAGAACAGAACTAATAAGCTACTGAAAAATATCTAATGTTTTTTCGCTGACTAAGTAAAAGAATTGTAAAATAATAATAATAAAGCAAACTAAAATCGGTTTTAAATAAATAATGACAGAATATAAAATTGTTGGTAATATAATATAATATAATATATAGCAATAGCGGCAATGATAAAATCCATTCTATAAAACTTCTATTGATGGAATAAATAGCCGGGATGCAGTCAATATTATATTTTTTATTGTCTATCTCTTAGAAAAACTAGTAATATGAGAGCCAATGGCAGATTTAGATCACCCATGGAACACCATGTGTGAAAATTATTATAAATTTCGTCATTGCTCAGTAAAGTGTGAATTCAATTTCATTTTTAGACCTGTTTGAGTCAAATTAATGACTCTTATCCTTGATATTCTTTAGTACAATACTGAATATAATGTTATCACATAGGAAAATGAGCATTTGTGGCTAAAGATCCGTTTTTAGGGGATTGAAGAGGTTATGAGTGGTTTTCCCTCTAAATTGCAACCGATCCCTCCTTTTCTATCACCTGTTTTCTCGCTTCTTACATGTTTCTGCCATTTTTTTCATAATAATGTAGTACGATGATCCCTCTTGAACATTTTTTTTTTTTTTTGTGAACTGCATCTCAACCGCAGGCCATAAAATGTTTACTAATTATTGTATTGTTATGTCAATAACTAGTTAAGTAACAACAAATAAAAAAAGTCTTGATCATGTTGGATTTTTATTTAATGAGTTATTTAAAAAAAACCGAAAACGTGGAGAATGCAAACCTAAAATAAATATTGTTTCACACAGTTCAAGAATCTGTGGTTTATACGATCCTCATTTTTGTTATACTAAAGAAGCCCTAGAAACGTCGGCATCCATTAAATAGTTATACACTATTGTTTATATATTTTTTACCGACACTCTAACATCTCCTAGGTTACCACGGTCAAGTATTCCATTTATAAAATTAATTTCTTTCGAACCAACAACACTCCCAACCGAAAACCTATGCAAAATTTTTAAAAATGTAAAAAAGTTTAAATATACTGCATGCCTTTCTTTCCGATGTAATATCTGCCATACTTTTTTATCTTACAACCTTGGTCAGAAAGTTTTCAGTCTAATAATTCAGGTGTAAATTAAAAGTTAATGTTAGAAGTAATAAAAAATTAAGTAAAAAAAAAATTATGAATAAAGAATTAGAGTAGTAACCTTTTGTAAAGTACCTTAGAGTTCATTAAGTCTGCAGGCTATCTTTCACCCCCACATATAAAATCGTATATGCACAATTGAAATATCCGCTATTTCAATCCTATTACCATTTATCAATAGAAGTTCAAAACTTAATACCCAAACTAAATTACTTATTTATAAACTGTAAAGATCGTATTAGTTTACACGGTACTTAGTTGTAGCTTATTCGGTCGTTTCGATATCAACAAACATCAAAACAAAAACCAAAATATGTTTCTTATAATAATATTCTCGAAAATATTTCCAGTAAAGATTAATTACTGAAACATATGATATTAGGACATTTTTCATCATGAAAAAAGGAAAGGCCATTCTTATTTAGTCTTTTAATCCATTTAATTATTGATATATACTTTTGTGGATATATTTTTTTCATTGATTTCTTAATTTAAATTTAACATAATATTAGTTACAATTTGATAACTAAGTGCAATGATATTAATATTTTCTCTTTAGACTGTAGTTATTGAACTAACTAAAGATTATTTTATAAGATAAATATTTAAATAAATAAAATTTAAAAAAAGTTAAAAACAGAATTATTATTTTTTCGAGGATCTTTCAACAGATTCATATATTTTTCAGATTTTTTTTCTTACTATATTTCCCTCTGGAATTATATCATTTTAATTATAATGTAGATTTTCTATTATTTCAAAACTGATATAAAAGCTTATACTGATATAAAATATAAAAGCTGGTTTGGGCTTGAAACCTCATTTATAGGTTGTAAAATTTAATTTAATTTTAAAAAAATAAACTTTGAATTTCATCTCCATAAAAAAAAAAATAATAAAAAAAAAAAAAATTACTTATACTGGGTATTTGTTCTATTACTCACATGTTGGAGACGATATCGTGAGCGATCGAGCATAAGTCACCAAGTCCAGTTAGTGACTTTTGCCCGAACCCCCACGATATGTTGATAGCCGTAAATGGATGAATAAAGTAGTTTAAGACTGTATTGAAATATTTAAAAAAATAAATGTTACCGTTCTTCTGATATAGTGCACTTTCTGAAACTTTTAGCACTTTCCATGTTGTAACGAATGATAATTCTGGTGTAGGTTAGAAATAATTAATAAATTACATCTTAAGTTTCCTTACACTATATTAAAGAAAAATCTGGTACGGTGCTGGCATCACACAGCATTCACTTACCACACAACTCTGAGTATAAATTAATTTCTGTTCATGTAGGTTTCCATTTAATTTCCATTAAATTATAAACAAGTAGAAATTATTAATTGCAACAATCACTTACGTTTATGATTTTTTCGTCACACTCCATTTACTTTCTACGAGTTTATATGCTAGATAATATAATTTCTAAAATCTTTAACTTTCCAACAGTGTATTATATATCTATTTTGCTATTATTATCTTATTTACGGAAATTTGTTTTCAACCCGGGGAACATTTCTCCTTTAGTTAATAATGAAATTATTTCATATATTATATTTATCCATTTTTTATTACTAATAACAGCGAGAGATGGTTAATTATATATTTCAAATAAAATTTAAAGGAACTTTAGAGGAAGCCATTTTGAAAATTCGGCAATTACGCCCTGTCTGACTATTTCAATGAGGATAAGACCTAGCTGATATTAGAGACCATTTGATTGCACATTGTTATATCATTGAGATTTATCAAAATCGTTGGAGCCTTTTTTGAGAAAATTGTAAAAATCTGTAAAATGGATCATTTCGGCGAAAAAGTTACTGTAGCATCTCAGGCTTATTTAGTTTAGTTCAACTTTTCGTATTTGTGCTAGACTTAATGCATACAAACACACATATCATTTTGCGAGACTTCGTTATTTGAATTGGGTGGACCTTAAAACGTACATTTCCGTTGAAAACTCGAATTCGAAGTTTTTGACGATCTCAATACTTTCCTTTACTATATATATTTCATATATAGCTAGGTGAGAGTAAAATTCTTAGTAGCATAAGAAAATTGAAGATAAATTGTTTTTATTGTCGAACACGACAATCTGTCACATTCAAAATAGGCAATAGTATTATATGTAACCATTCATACCATATCTACAGAAAAATAATATAAATAAATTAAATGATAGGTAAATTAAAGTAAGTATATCGATTCTTGTTACTGCATATATCATTTACATTTATAAATTAATTATAATCAGTTTTGTATTAATATATAATGTCAGTTCTTAATGGTCATTTGTAGGTCCTGAAACTGTGGAACACCGAGACTTTTAGATGCCTTCAAACTGTGCAACTTGAATTTATTTTTCCTTCAAAATGTTATCTGGGTTCTAAAGTCATATTTGAACGGTTGATTTCGGAACATGAAAACGGCATGGATACGGGTTCATCGGATTCCGTGTATGTTTACCACATAATAATAATTTCCAGAAATGTCCGTTGAGCATAATTATGATCAGAAATCATTACCTGTTAATTGAGTTTTAGAATTGAGTATTATATATTTTTTTAATATAATATAAATCATAACTGAATCGGGGAAAAAAATTGTTATCATTCAAAAAATGTTGGTAAATATAAATTAAAAAAAACATATATATTTCAATAAGAAGTAAAATTTAGGAGGTTAGTTTATGTAAGTAGAAAGTAACTATCCTTAAAATTATTCTATTATAACATATGAAATGTCAGTTCCTAGAGTACAAGATAAATGAAAGAATATCAAACTTTAAAGATATTATTTGTATTCAAATTAATTTCTGTAAGCTTCAATATATATTCTCCCAGCGCCGAACGTTTTTTTTTTTTTAATCTCTTGTTCGAAGAAACATTTTGGCTTTGAATCAATGAACTGGAAAAATTGAAATTTTACCCCGTTTTCATTTTGTAATATTTTGTTTATTTAAAAATGCGTCAAGCGATCTGAAAAAAATGGTAGACAATTGCAGATAAGTCTGGTGATAATGGTGGATGTGGTAGAACTTCAGTTTTGTTGCAAAGATTACTTAATGAAACATGTTTATCAGTTAACTTAAAAAAAATTAAGTATTCTTAAAATAAAAGTTATACCACATCATTGGACTTCCCCCCAACTGACTACTATACCATTTTTTTTCAGAGCGCTTGAAGCATTTTTAAATAACGAAATATTCCCACCAATTTTTATAATAATAATAAAAAAACGTCTATTGGGCGTTGGAAGAAATGTATTGAAGCTAACGGAAATTATTTTGAATAAATATAATTCCAACCCTTAATTCGTATACGTATAATTCGTATTTACGGGAATTTATGTGACGGCTTTAAAAAAATAAATTTTAATTACGTTTCATCACAAAAATTCCATTAAAGCAAATTCTGGAATCTGTCTTGAGTATCATTATTGAAATCAAAACAATATGGAATTTATTTTATCTTGGTAAACTCTGGTTTAAAAATTTAGTATATACATTTTTTATTATCGCATTAAAAATTAAAGATGTTTGAATTTGTTTTATATCACTTTACAGGAAAAGCAAGGTCTCCGAGGTTTTGATCGCTTCTGAAAACACCATTACAATATTTTCCGTTAAGGGATGCGAAGTTCACAGGAAGAAACCGCTCCCGTTGAAAAATTTAGAACCTAAAATTCCTAGTCCAGAAATGATTTTTAAACATTATAACAGGTATAGATTTTTTTATACTAAACATTATCCAGAAATTATTTTTAAATATTATTGCAGGTATAGATTTCATTATAAATAACTGATAAAAATCCTATAATGCTCCTTATTACTATTACATCTTATATATTATTATATTTAATAATAACGTATAATTGCCTTATTTTCCAGATTATTTGGGAGATTTTCCATTTTGATTGGGAAGGGGGAAGGGGAGGGGAGCGACCGATTAGCGAGTTGTGAGTGTCAGTAGTGAACTGGAGCCGTTGAGACTGCTAGCCCATCTTGGCTCTATTTTCCGTTGAAATTGTTTATTGCTTAAACGAAGTAACGAACGACGGCGTTATCCAGACTTACAGAATTCGATTCTACTTCAAATTTAACCTTACTTCTATGCCTTAGCCTAACATATTCAATTGATTCATGAAAATTATTTGTTATTGATATTTATTTTACTTTTTTTTAATTTTTGTACATAAAATTATTGGGGAGGGGGACGATCGCCCTTCTCCCTCCCCCCACTAAGTCTGCGCCTATGCTGAGGAGGTTACTATGTATATAGCTGGGGATCGAAACTTTCATGTGCCCGAGAATAAAACAATATAAGAGAGGAGTAAGAGCACAATGTCATGAAATAAGAAAAGGAAAAATATTTATACCTGTTAGCAGATTGGGTAAATCACAAGAGAGGAAATAAGTATAATAATTTAAAGGATAAATAAATAAACGATAAAATCATTAATAAATAAAAATAAATATTTATTTGTGTGTGTATATAATCGTTTCTAGTGGCCTTTATCAATAGTACAACAAACAATATTGTCTCAATGGTTTCAAATAGAAATTTGACAACTTTTTTTTATATTTATAAAATAAGTTTTTATAATTTCCGTACATACATATATATATATATATATATATATATATATATATATATATATATATATATATATATATATATATATATATATATATATATAGTCTCTCAATTTAATCAACAAGTCTCATTTAATATATATATATATATATATATATATATATATATATATATATATATATATATATATATATATATAGAGAGAGAGAGAGAGAGAGAGAGAGAGAGAGGGAGAGAGAGAGACATACATACACACACACATAAGTAAAAATATCATATCTCCCAATTTCAGATGATTATTTAGTAATTTATGTTTTTGTTTGTCTTATACAGAGAGAATCCACTAAGTTTTAGAGAACTGGAAAAGATCGAGTTAAAAGTACCAGCACCAATGGAAGACAAGAGAGAAGTATGTTTAAAATATTGAATGTATTAAATACTTACTTAGTTCGGAATCCGGAGTTCATAAACATTTAATTTTCCAAACTTTTAATTAATTTATCCGTAAAACATGATACATAATTTAAATTTTTTTTTTTTTTAAATGTTCAGAATATTGACTACTTATGATTTTTTTTTGGAGATGAAACTGTCTTGAAAGCACTTAAACTTTTGAAATAAAGGTTCAATTTTTTTTTTTTATAAATTAGTTTTAAGAAAAGTGATTATAATTTTGCAATGAAACAAGTCTCATTTTGTTGGCCATTAAAAGGGTTATAATTTTTTATAGTTTCATCATGATTGATTAAGTCCATTTTTTTTCCACAATACTTTGAAATTTGGAGTCTAGGACAATATTATTTTTTTTTGGAGTTTTTTACAATTTACTTTTCATTAACAATTAAATTCCACTTTAAAAAATATTTCATGTTGTAGTTTCTTCCATGGTGAACAATTTAACGTTTTTTGTAGTTCTCTCTGACCCCCAAGAAGTCGAGATATATGCTAAAATCATAATTTAAAAAATCATTTTTTATATAAATCGTTAAATAAATAAAAAAATCCAATATCTGATCAAGATAAGACTATTTTCCCGAATTCGTGAGGAAAACCTGCATATAATATATTTTTCCTAAATTTTTCCAGCTTTGTTTTGAAACCTAAATGTTTATGAGCAGTGGATATCGGACGATGCTACAAGAAAATGAATGTCTTAGGAAATGAATACTAACCTCCGATTTATTTTAGTAATTGTTATGAATGGAGTGTTAACGAAAATATGATATTGTATTAAAATTAAGAACAGTATGTCTGTGTGTCTTTGTTTGTGAGTGTGTGTGTGTGTGTGTGTGTGTGTGTGCGCGCGCGTGTCTGTCTGTGTCTGTGTGTGTTTGTGCGTGAGTGTGTGTGCGCGTGAGTGTGCGTGTGCGTGTGTGTGTCTATTCCCAATAATTTATTTATCTCATTTGCTTTCAGGATGTCAAGCAATTCATTAAACAAGGGGCAGTTTATCTGGGCCTGAAGTTATTGACTGTTAATGATAACACAAGTATTTACGGAAGTCTCCTTTGATATCTAAACTATCAATAACATAAATAAAGCTACGAAATAAAAATATCAATCAGATGTTTTATTAATTTATAAGATCCTTAATCTTATTCATGGCAAAAATTTTTGAACATGTAAAAATCCTTCTACAAATGAAATATCAGGATTTTTAAATTGGAAATATTTCATTATAAACCATTTTTCCATCGCCTGCTTAAATTAATTAATAATGGCTACATTCATTTTGTAAATGAAGACGATTTATTTTTTTTATTAATTCTTTTACTTTTTTTGGCTTAAGACTTCCATTGATGTCCTATACAGCCCGTAGTATTATCATGTGAGTTAATAGAGAGTAATTGTAGTTGGTTTTTAGAATTCTATGGCACTTTCTTCTATGAACCGACATGAAGATTGTTTCATGTTCCCATCCAGATTTGCAACTTTTTGGAGAAATGTGTTGTGGTTTAGTAAATCAGGGTATTTTATCCGATATCTGTGGTATTTGCTACATTTAACGATAACATGTATTTGGTCTTCGATGGTGTTACATTTGGAGCATTTGTCATTCTTATTAACTTTAATTAGTGTTAATCCGCGATTCGTTCGGCCTTGGTTGATTCTTAATCTAGTCAATAATGATATTTCTTTTCTGTTCAGCACAGTGCTGATATGGGAGAACCATGGTCGTAGATTGACATTAGGGTGGATAATATAATGATCCTTGCCTTTCGATCTTGATTCCCAGGTATATCTTTCTTGCCATTCGATAATATGTTGTTTTTTAACTCACCGGACAAGTTCAGGTAGAGGTAGCTTAGCGTTTTTTGCACTTTCTGTTCCCTGCTTTGCCAGCTTGTCAGCCCGTTCATTCCCATAGAGACCAACATGCCCTGGTACCCATTGGACGTTGAATCCGTTATTTGTTGTGCAATGGACCTCCTGTATTATGTTGTTGATTAAATATGGTGGAATTTGTTGTTTGTGGATGTTTTTGAGAGAGTTGCATACGGATGTAGAATCTGTTAAAATTACTACTTTTGTGTTCTTTTACAATCTATTAGCTAATTTGAAATCCTCGGTGACAGTGTATAATTCAGCACTATAGATACTAAATTTTTTCGGGAGATTCAAAGATATTTCTTGGTTAGAATGGGCATCGTATATCCCTACTGCAACCTTGTGTTTATCTTTAGATGCTTCAGTATATATTTTATAATGATGTTTGAACTTTACTGATAAAGTTTCTATGGTTTTCTGTTTTAGAACTGTTGCTGGGTAGTGTGGTTTGGGCAAGTCTGTTTGATGCAACTTGAGATTAGTTTTAATGACGATTTGTGACTTTGGAATGGTGGTGCATAGATCGAGTGGTCCGACAGAGGTTACAAGTGAGTTAAATGAGTGTCTCATTTGTTGAACTATGATTCCTGCTTTTGGGGTGTATAGGGTGCCCTTAGGATAGATTCATATAGAGGGTGGGTACTGTTAGATGCTACTTTTAGAAGAAATTTTTTTGTTATCCACTCCCTTCTCAACTAAAGAGACATTTCACCTGTTTCGACTTGCAGAACATTTATAGGGCTTGTGCAAAACCCTCCTAAACATATACTTAGAGCATTATTTTGTATTGTGTCTAGTTTTTTAATTAGTAGAGAGTTAGACTCATTGTATATTATGGATGCGTAGTCCATTATTGATCTGGCCAGAGTTTTATAAATGGTAAGTAAATTGTGGGGGTGTGCTCCCCAGGTAACTCCTGCTATTGATTTAATTATGTTTAAGCTATTGGCTGCTTTGTTATATGTGTTATGTATGTGTGTTTTAAACGAAAGTTTCGTGTCAAGGTTTACTCCTAAGAATTTTATAGTATTGGTGGCTTCTATTACTCCTCTGCTTGTGGGAATGATTAATTGTGTTAGGTTTAGTTTTCTTTTTTTTTTAAAGTGATAATTTTGCACTTTGATGTGTTTATTTGAACATTAAGTGCATGAAGCTTTTCTTCTAATGTATTGAATCCTTTTTCCAGTATATGGCATCCTTCTGATATATTTGAACAAGTTGTGTAGAGTATTAAATCATCAGCATACTGTAGAATTTTGCATTTATCTGGGGGGAACTTCGTTATTACGTGTGTGTAAATATTGAATAAAATGGGACTTCAAGGGTCTCCCTGGGGCAAGCCTGTTTGTGAGTGAATTTTAGCCTCTCCTTTGGATGTTTGTAAGTAGTATGATTATATTATCTATCTAAATGATAGATAATTATCCACTTTATCATTACAACCCGGAGGTCAATATCTATCAAGATTTCTTTTAACTTTGTTATAATCGTCTTGGAGGTCCAGTAAAATCGCTAGGAGAATATTTTTGCTATTATATGTTTTGTATATTTCATTTATAAAAAGCATGATGCTGTCGGACGTTAAACGGTTTTTATGAAAGCCAAAACTGTTCTGGCTTAATACATGATTATTTTCAAGAAATCACTCAAGCCTACGTTTAACCATAATGTTAAATGTCTTAGCTAAGCAGGAGATGAGAGCGATGGATCTCGAGCTGGACAGGAGGGAAGGGTCTCTGCCAGTTTGAGAATAGGAATTATTAGAACCTGTCTTCAATCAGGGGGGACATTTGATGTTTCCCAAATATCATTGAATGCTCTGAGTAGCTTAAGCTTCATGATAGATAGAAGAGCTGTCATCTCATAATTGATATCATCTAGGCCAGGGGCTGTGGATTTTTTGTCAAGTAGAGCGGCATCCAGCTCTGATTCATTAAATTTACACGGAACCGGATGAGCTGGGTTATATTCATTTTTAGGTAGATCTGTGTTTGCCAGAATATGTAGTGGCCTAGGCATCGTATTATCTCCAATCTGCTTGAGGAAGTCTTCAGCTTTGGCTTTACATGAGGTAATAGGGTTTGTTGGTGAGGAATATTTTTTTACTTGAAAACATCGAACTTTGTTCCACATCGATCGATTATTGCCAGGATCGATTTTTCCAGCAAAATCGTTCTTCCAGCTATACCTCTTCGCCTTTGCTATAAGTTTTTTTAACTTGTTTATGTTAGTTCTCAATGTTCATGTTTTTCCGGTAATTTTTTATTGATGTGGTCTTTTGTTTGTACGCTTCCTCCAAGGCCTCATTCCACCAAGGTTTTGGGAAAAAATGTTTGCACGGATTATGTTTGGTTCGGGGAATTGTCATCTATCCTGCCTCATTAATAAGAGTCGTTAAATTTTTAATGTTATTCTCCATGTGGAAATTAGAACTATCAAGTTGTATTATATATAAATCACGATTAATTTTCTTGAAACTCCTTCTAGCCTGTACTATACCAGTGAAAGAACAGGAAGAAAAGGAGATGGTTATTATTAGGTGGTCGTTACCATGGGTTTCATTAGTTATTGACCATACAAATCTATGAGATAGTTCCAGTGTTACAAAGGTAAGATCTGTGATAGAAGTTTTATGATCTGGACTTCCAAGGCGTGAGGCTTTACCAAATTCATTTAGTAATACAATGGGCTGTTGAGAAAGTTGTTCGATTATTATATTGCATCTTGAAAAGTCCCGTGAACTACCATAGAATTTGAACTCAGCGTTAAAATCCCCTCATATAATTACAGAACAGTTACTTAGCTTTTCAGGAATCGAGAAAATTTTCGCAAAGTGGGAGATGTTTGGTCTGGCAGAGGGAGGAATGTATACAGAAATAAAATAGATTTGCGGATCTAAGTTTGTTGATTGGATAGCAAGTACTTCTATAGGACCTGTGTTGTCTATTGTGATATTTCCGTATTCGACTGAGTTGTGAATGATATTTCCTACACCACCATAATTATCTTTCCTATACTTTTTTATCACTGAGTAATTTTTAGATTCATATTTATTTGTTTTTTTGAAGCACGTTTCCTGAAGAAGAGCTACATGCACCTTGTTTATATTAATATAATTGATAAGTTCTTGAAATTTATTATTAATACTCCGGCAGTTGAATTGGATAATTTTTTAATTGTTAACATTTTTGAAAAGTTTTGGTCTTGACATAGTAGAATTTTGTTGTGATATGGATTTATATAAATTACATTTTTAAATATGAAGTGTAAACTAGTGAATGCCTAATTATTTAAGTTGGAAATACTACTCCATGCTATGTGTTCTTGTTTCTCCATATGGTACTATATATCATACAAGACTGTTTATGATTTGTTTGTTTTCTTCTTGAACAAAATTATAGAACGATTGACCAATTATATTGACAGTTTCCTTTTCATCTGATGAGTTCCTTATTTTCAATATTATAGAATTGAGGAACTGTATATATTTTGAATCTGGTGTGCTTTTGTGTGGGTTACTATTAGTGAAACGTTTTGGATTAGTGTGAATTGGATGAGATGCCTCAGAAATGGGAGGATGGGGTAAGTCCCAGAAGTGGTCAGAGGATAATCCAGTACGCGGTCATTTAATTGATCTATCCATGTGATTTTGAGCTGAGAAATTTGTTAATGTTCGAGTCTGATTAATATTTTATACGTTATTAACCTGACAAAGGTTTTGTGACTCTGTATGTGGTAATTCCGGAAAATCGAGAGGGAGAACCTATTAAAAGTGACTATTGGCTGTATTAGCTTAGCAGCTTCTTTGTGATTAATGGGCTGTGTTGCCATTACTTGTATAATTTTTTCTTGGCGCTTTCTTTCTGAACAGGCTTTATCTGTTGGCAAATGCTGAAATTTGCAATGTATGCATATCGTAGTGTTCCCACACTCGTTAGTTTGGTGAGTAATGTCACCAAAATTGTTACATTTATTCTTACCCCTGCATTTATCTTTTAAATGACCGTAATTTAAACAGTTTCCGCAAAAAAGAGGCTTAAAGATATATGGCTGAACTTTACGCGGAGCTAGATAGGGTGATGTTTTCAGGTAGGCGCTGAGAGTGGAAAATTATCTGTAAGGAAGGTGTTGGTACTGTTAACATCTCCTCTGTCTTGACTTCTCGGCGATATAAACGACGTATACTAATTATTTTTCCTGCACTGACTAAATTTTCGAAAATCTCTTTTTCATCAATGTTAATTGGAATTCCCCTAATAACACCGTATTTAACTGTGTATTATTCGGGATGAAAGCTTTAAGATTGTTAGTTTTAATAAATCAATTGGATAAAAATCGATTTGCGTACTCGTAAGTTTTAAAATTAATTTCGATTTGATTTTTATTTTTTCTCCTAACAGAAATTACCTCTGAATTGCTTAAACCCAAAAGCTTTGCAATTTTTATGTCATGAAATGTCTCAAGTTTATTGTTGTAGTCTTTGTCAATAATTATTATAAAAGGGGCTCGAAAATATCTCAAGAATTTTGATGAGTTTTCAAAATGTTTTGTTGGTTTATTTTCTACTGAAAGTTCATTTTCTTTTTTATTTGATATGGGATCAGGAGGTTTTTAACCCCTGGATCGTCAAGGACCATGCTTTAGGGGCCGTTTACGCGATTCCACCAGCAGGTATTAGTTTAAACAGAAATTAAGTAAGAAAGAAAGAAAAAAAATTAGTGAAAAGATGATAATTAGTACAAATTGACAGCAGACACAAACATGCCAGCTGATTAAAATAATGGTTTGTAATAGTATTGGACAGAACTGGCCTGATAATCCCAGCGAGCTGTAGAGGATTCAACGATGTGCACTCGATCACTGTCAACTCACTACTGTGAATACGATTTATTATTGAAAATCAGTGAGTGCTTATTTCTTAGCAAGAAAATTCTTTCGCAACGTACTTGTACTGCCTTTCAGTATAGATATATTACCACTTTATTGGCATAAGCTTGGATTCAGGCTTGTTGGAGATTTTTGCCCCTTCTCTAGATGTACTCCGTAAATGATATCCTTGGAAGTCCTCGTGGTCTTCTATCTTCAGGGACTTGGTACATAAATTTCTGAGTCTAATATCCCAGTCCGGTCCATAACTGGCCCAATGTAAGTGAAGTCCGTGACTAATTTCATCTTTTCTCCGTTGCATTATAAATGGATTCCTTTCTATACCCTTCCTACTTGCAGGGTTTTCTCTTACTGGTGCTGACCTGCATACCTTTCTGACGGAACTCTTCAGTCACTGCTTGCTGTAACTCCTCTACCGAGTTCGAAATGAGAACTTTCACCCACATATGAAAGAACCTGAGCTGTAACCGGCAGGAGGTTTTTTTCCCCCAGAAACGTAATCTGAGTTCGTTTCTGAGTTCATTTTGCTTACTGCTGCTATTTCATCCACAGTCTGGATTTCGTTTCGGGGGGAAAGGGTAAGGGTTCCATCCAAGCATCTACTTTAAAGAAAGCAGTAAGTACCCCAACCGGGGATGTAAGGGAACCCTCTCTATATGTAATATTTCTATACCAAGTTATATTATTTATGAAATAACATTCAAATAGGATAATAAATTTTTGTTTACAAATAAGTATAAGTGAAAGTATTTTGTAATTACGGGAGGGTCCCTGAACCCCTCTTCTGGCCACTGTTCATATCCTATCCTATACTCTAATACGAGCAATTTCTGCTCCTTTGTCTGTAAAATGGATCACGAAATACCGTGAAAGAATTTTGCTTCGACTTTTATAATAAAGGCTTTTGGGACTCAGAAATCGATTGACGTCATCTTTTATCCCAAGAAAACTCTTATTTAGTACAGAATAAAAAATAAAATCAATATAACCCACCTATCCAACCAATATGGGACATTAAAATTATTTTATGATATTATTAACTATATCCAGAGGTTCCCTCCCTCCCCAAGTCAACGATGCCCCCCCTCTCCCTTAGTTGAGGACGCCCCCCCCCTCCAAACTTACCCCACCTCCACTTTAATGTGAATCCCTTATTATTATTATTTGTGAACATCAATCATATCATTATTTTATAACACAATGTGTGGAAAAATGGAGGAAAGTTTTATTGTAGTCGTAAATTTTGGTTCACACAGTTTTTCGTGTACCTGTACACGTGTCTGAGTTTTGTTGACAGATATTTTGACCGGAACCTTTTTTTTTGTTGCAAAAGACTCCAATATTTTTTTTTAATTCATTTTTGGTTGGCCAATATTTCGGAAACTATTAGTTTTTCCGAGAAGACCTCCATTTACAAAATTAAAGTAAACAAAACTTCTGAATTATATGTCCATAAAAATGTCTCGATCACGCCACCTTCCACTTGATACGAGAAACTCAACAGGAATATTTTCCAGAAGATTACGACTTTCAATGTCATAAAGCCATTTCATCTCGCTTCAAAACGTTGGCAGTGTTTGAAGACTTATTTCAGATCCTTATGGTGGGCGGCAGGCTGTCCAATACATCGCAATCTTATGAAACCAAACATTCAATATTAGTTAGCCTTAAGGCCAAACTTACATCTCTTAGCATCGATTAATATGACCATGACCAATAATGATGGAAAGGTTCTAGCTAGGGTGGATACGAGCAAGAGGCTTCCTATTTCTGTGGGTGTGAGACAAGGTGATGCGCTATCTGCTACTCTCTTCAACCTTGCTCTACATAGGGTAGTTCAAAAGCTTAACCTTACTGGAAATATCCTGTACTCAAGCAACCCGGAGTGTGTATATGCAGATGACGTATGTCTGGTAGCTCGCAGTACCCCATAATTTAAAGAGATATTTAGTATTCTAAATTATGAGAGTAAAAAAGAGGGCTAAAAATTAATGAAGGAAAAACAAAATATATGACCAATAGCACAGGAAGTAAAGTTCCGGAATTCGAGGTGGGGGGATACAATTTTTAACAAGTTGAGAGTTATATTTACTTAGGGTCCGAATTAAATTGTGAAAATAAAATAATACGAGAAGTGAACTGAAGAATTATGGCCGCAAATCGAGCGTACTTTACTGACATGAAACTGTTGAAGACCCCATATTTGTCAAGAAGCTCCAAGACGCGACATTATAAGACATTAATCAGACCAATTTTTGCATATGGAGCCGAAGCATAGACACTCACATCAATGATGGTAAAAAGTTTAAATGCCTTGGAGCGTAAGATCTTGAGAAGGATTTATGGCCCGGTATTCGATACTAGTTTTCGCTCATGGAGGCTTAGGAAAAATGACGAGCTTTATACACTATATGAAAATGAAAACGTGATACGTTTCATCAAAGCCCGCCATATTGAATGGTTGGGACACGTTAAAAGGACGCCAGGAGATAGAATGCTGAACAAAATACTGCATGGCAAGGTCATAGGCAAGAGTCGGTCAACCACGAAGATGGCTGGATGACATGGAAGAGGACCTGAGTACGCTAGGCGTGTCAGCATTGAGAAAGAAAGCTACAGATATAACTATTTGGAGTCTCATTGTGAGGGAAGCCAAGGCCCATCCCGGGCTGTAGAGCTACGAAAGAAAAAGAAGTGAACTGGAACCGTTGAGTTGAACTTACTCCCCACTCTGTATTTTATGTTAACTATTATATAAACATGTAAATATGTATATATAAATCATATTATAAGTTTTTAGGGCCAGACTGCCCTGGTCTAACCAAATGTGCCTTAAATTGTTCTAAAGTGATTTCAGTCCTAGGATAAGAAAGTTATTTTTCATTTCATTTCATTTTTTTTTTTTTAGTTTCATTTTATTACACTCTGCTAGCCCATACAGGCCCTATATGTTCTTAAACTTGTTTATTGTTTAAACGAAGTAACGAACGACGGGCTGATCCAGACTTCAAATTTAATCTTACTTCTAGGCCTTAGCGTGGCCAGCTACTTCGCTTTTCCTATTTTCTTAAATAATTTTTAGCTTACATATTTTATTGTTTTATGTACCTTATTTGTTACTGATTTTTATTTTACTTTTTAAAAATTTTGTACCTAAAATTATTGAGGGGTGTTGAATTAACATTATTTTTGTAGTAATCCAAGTTTTTAGTTATCAAAGATAGTAAGAATCTTTAATAATGTTACTTTAAAGTATGATATAAAAACACCGATGTTCTAAAAAACCCAAAACTTTGTACTTTTGTCTATTGAAATAAGAATGATTAAATGTTATGAGTCTGTCTAAATGATGATCCTGGACCTAAATAAGTTCAAATAAACTAACTTCCGATGCTTTCCTCCTCTCTCATTTATTATTGGGGGAGGAGGAGGAGGGGGCGATCGCCCCCCAAGTCTTTGCCTATGACTGTTTGTATATTTCGTTAAAACTACCCACTGCAGCAGCTAACTCCTCTTACATAACCTATATCGTTTTAACCTATCCTATATGTATAATCATATTATATCGTCAATATATTATATCGTTAAAACTAAATACTATATCGTCAAAACCTTTATAACTATACGTTATAACCTTCGTGAAAGGAATGCATACACACAAGTTTGCAACATGGATGTAATTCTTTATACTTTTATTCTTTCATTAGAAGAGGAAGAGGAAATTATGTTATTAATAAGATGTAATGCTAACAGCAAATTCCAAACCCGGAATAGTGAAAGATTTTATCCTAAGTTAATAACAGGCCATTGGAAGAATGATGAGGAGAGATTCTGCAACTTTTTTTTACTAAATGTCTCCGTTTAATTTTGTGTTAAGCATGGTGAAAGGAACTATAATAGAAAAAGCAACTAATGCAGTGCAACCTCCAATCGAATCTGATGAAAAGCTAGCAATCACTTCACGGTAAATAGGCAAATCAAGCAATATATCGTCGTCACCACGTACAACTAAAGGTTGACTTTCGCTGGTACTGCCCGCGGTTGCGGCCGGCAAAGTTTGCAGGCAGTTAACTACTACTTTGACTGAATAGATAGGGACACATTTCGCTGGCACTGTCCGGCAGTCTAGGTATGACGTCATACATATACTGCTGCGTCCCTGACCGTTTCAGAAGGATTCATACTGCCTCAGACGCGACGGTTCCCGCTTATCATTTGAAACAATGCTATTTAACAAAAAGGGATTTAGTCATTATGACGACGAACGTCTAGTAGTTTGTAAATCAGTTTCAGGTTCTTTATGTCCACAAGCATAAAGACTACAGAAATGTAATAGTAAAAAATAATGTGTGGTAAAAAATATTATTTTATTTTTATATTCACACATTATTATTATTATTATTATTATTGTATCAATAAACAATAAAGAAACCGCGACAGACGAACTTTGTTCATTGTCTAAAATAGCTAACAAATATATACATAACATAACAATATATATGTTGTACATATATAGTTGCATATATGTGAATACTTGTAAATAAACGTATTCATTTATCTATAATTTGTATGTATCTAAATAACATATAATTTTAAGGTTTTAAGGATATTCGATATAGTTATAACGATATGGTATGATTATAAATATAGGAAAGGTTATAACCTTATAGGTTATACAAGAATGGGCCGCTCCGGTGGGCAGTTTCAGCGAAATATAGAAGCAGTAACAGTTAGCGGCTACGATTGGCAAGCTTTGCCAATCGCAACCGAGGGCAGTACCAACGAAAGTCTACCTTTAAATTGCCAAACTCTGCCAGTCGCAACCTCGGGCAGTACCAGCGAAAGTCTACCTTAACGAATGTGAATATAGGTACTTTTCAAAAGACCAAAATAGAACTTTACGTTTTACTTTTAACTTCCCCTTTGTGAATATTTTTTTTTATCCTTCGGCCTATTATCTTATCGGGGTCCAGATTTGTGTTTTTAACATTTTATTTTGCAAACACGCCTCTATAGACTTTCGCTGGTACTGCCCACGGTTACGGTTGGCAGAGAGTTCTGGCAATTGACTACTGCTTTGACAGAATAGAACGGGGCATATTTCGTTGGCACTGCCCGACAGTCTAGGTATGACATCTTAGGGTAGACTTTCGGTGGTACTGCCCACGGTTGCGACTGGTAGAGCTTGCCAATCGTATTACGTCATATCTAGACTGCCGGGCAGTACCAGCGAAATATGTCCCTCCCTATTGAGTCAAAGTAGTAGTAAACTGCCCGCAAACTTTGCCGGCCGCAACCGCGGGCAGTACCAACGAAAGTCTACCTTTATACTGCCGCGGTTGCGACAGTTCTCGCTTGTTTTCGTTTAACAAAATGTCAAAGAAGGGATTTCATGAAAGTAACGATAAACGTCTTGCAGAGTTTGTTAATGAATATCAGGTTCTTTTTTTTAAAAATATAACAAAAATTAATAAAAATAAAATAAATAAACTTCTTTATTTGTTTGTTTCATGAAAATCTACGACAATAATATAAAAAAAAAATAAACTTCTATTTATGTTTGTTTCATATTTTGTTCTTTATGAAAATTTGTTTGAAATTTATTTAACATTTTTCTTCACAGGATTTTATCTAATTTTCCAGAAGCTTTTTCACACCACTGTCGCATTTTTTTTTTTTTTTTTGCTTATCCATCTTGTAATATATTACTTCAGATTTTCTATATTTTAGATTCCATTATATGGCTGATGAAGAGTGTATATAAGCTCTTAAAGATTAAAACCTCATTTATATATTGTAAAAATATTTTTTTTGAATTTATAATCATCAGTGTCATCCATCCTTGACACCAATAAAAAATAATAATCTTTACAACTATGATTGGACTGATCTATGAACAGTTTCGGGTGTCCTAGCATCTTTCATTGAAGATTCTTCTGGCTATTGATAATAAAATAGTACATTTTGCTGAAAATCAATTTTTACCTAATAAATTTCCTCCAAAGTGATTCCTTAACTTTTTTTTCTCAGTAGTTCAGTGCACTCATCGTAGAAGCAACCTATTTTGATGAATACTAAAACCAAATCATGTAAATGTATAATACAAAATATGCAGGTGCACAGTTCATCCTTTGACGTAAAAATTAATTTCCAGTAATGTTAAGTTGTCTGTCTTAAAAGAAGTCTCTTTGCTTTAAGAGATAAAATTAGCTCTTTGGTTATAAACTTTCAACATTTTGTGCTTTATTTCGGTTATCAATGGGTAAAGCAACACCTCGATCTGCAACTCCTGCCTTGAAGGTTTTTAGAGACTTTTTATTGGGAGTGAGTATTCATAAATAGCAAAGTTTGTTGAAAACTAATTGAGATGCACATAAAAAATGAAGAATGATTTTTGTATCCCCCATTTTTTATTCTCATTGTTTTCATTTACCACAATTTACTTTTATTTAAGAATATAAAGGCATTTTGTTTAGAATATAGAACTATCTATTTGATTCAGTGGTTTATACTATTGGAACTAATTAGTCCTTGACTAATCAGATAATAAGTTAAGCTATTAAGCAAAGACCTAGCAAAACTGTCAATTCCTTTATTCCATTGAGAGATATTAGTAGTCCTATAAACAATACTGTGGACATATTTTTCAAAAATTGTGAGTGCAAATCATTTTTATTTTGAAGAGATCGAGAACATTTTGTGTTACCACATAAATGATTAATTAGAATCTTCATGGTAGAATGTCCGTCGTTTATTTGAATTATTATTTCTATCAAACCAAACAAAAAACCTATAAACTTAATTTATAAGTTTTATCGCCTGTGTGTAAATCAAATCAGTTAAGAGGTTTCATTTTCAATATTAACAACAAGTTTTTCTAACTTGTGATAAGTGAGATCAATGGTTTTTTTTTTAAGAAATGTTTTAGTGTTATAATATTTTACAAATAATGATGTCGATGTCAACATTACAAATAATGCGCCTTTCACTACTTAATTCTTTAATGTGGTTTTCTCATTATTGTTTTGATATAAATTTTTTATATGCTGATGCTGGTAGATTTTAAATTGTGTAAAAGTTTATTTTCTCTTAATTATTTTGTTGAATAAAAAAACTAATTTAGATTTATCTGGTTAATTTAATTATTCATTATTTAGTTCATCTGTTGGAAAGACACTCCTGGTTCGGTTACTGTTGGGAAACATTTATTTTTTCCTATCATTTCCTCAGTGACACTATAGTATCAAAGATATTTCATGTTGATGCTTTATTTTCTGACTAGTTGTTTTGTTAAATTTGTAATACTTATTCAAACTTTTTTAAAATAAAGTTCTATTCTTTTGTACTGTTCCAATGAAGATTCTGTACTGGAATATTTGGTTAAATTTACAATTTCTTTCTATTCAGTGTATATAATAATTTGGTAAAAT
The DNA here is from genome assembly GCA_948150685.1 of Rhaphigaster nebulosa. NCBI lineage: Eukaryota > Metazoa > Arthropoda > Insecta > Hemiptera > Pentatomidae > Rhaphigaster > Rhaphigaster nebulosa. Next base: position 147,641,563 of record OX411307.1, read on the forward strand.
GGTACGTTTGCTATCCGGTTGCATTGTCACTTTCTGCTGCCAAAGTTTCTGAAAGATCTCCGTATTAGCACTCTCTAGTGCCATTTGTACTAACTGCTTTGTATTAAATTGTAATATTCATATTAATTGGATTCATTAAAATTATTACTGCTTTAATTATATATTATTTAAAATTATTAATGCTTTCGACTTCCACTAGCTAAATCCGCTGAAGACATAAATAAAATTCCAACGGATCCGTTTCAGTCGATGTCAGGACCTTACTGTAATTCAATTATGGAGGTCGAGCCCTTACCTTAATTTTTATTATTACTGCCTTAGGTACAATTTCCACATCCAGAAGTTGACAGCACTAATAATTTTAAATAATATCTAAGTAAAGCAGTAATAATTTTAATAATTCCAATTAATATGAATGTTACAATTGCATACAAAGCAGTTAGCACAAATGGTGCTAGTACGGAGACCTTTGAGTAACTTTGGTAGCATGCAGCAACAATGCCCTCAACCTTTTATCTTCTTTCTCTATCTCACCTATAGTAGCTAGGGAAGAACATCAGTGTTATTGACAACACTTGTAAAGTAAATAAAAGTTTATTAATTGAAGGAGTTTAACTCAGGTTTATTATTTATTTATTTTATATTAATTCACATCTGCCCAAGCGGCTCATTAGTAGCACAGACATAGATTTTCAAAATTAAAGAAAAATATTTACTCAATTTTTTCATGAGGTTCAGTTAAATTACTCCGCTTGTTGATCTCCTTTTTCTTTCCCATTTTGGTGCAATATGTTCCCCATAGTTGTTATTAATTATCAGACAACTGCTGTTCAACCAATCAATACAATTATATAAAGACTGGCAGCACTGCACCATTGTTGAGGTATTCTTTCTTCCTCTCAGATCATTAGGACTAGATCGTAAAGAGCCTTATGATGACATTCGCTACCATATTTGAAAAACTCAGCAGGCGTCCATCTGCTCCAAGAGCCTTATTATTTTTCATCTTATCGATCGTGTGTTCTAGGCCAGGGGGTTCAATATCATCATCATCTGAATATCTTGCATCGGTTCTACTGCGGATGCTTCATGAAGATTTTTTTTGAAGTGTTGAACCCATTGATCTAGGATTTTATCTTTGTTGGTAAGGAGGGTTCCATCCTCTTTCTTAGAGGTTTGAAGTCTGGGCTTAAAGGAGTCCTCCCAGTATTAACTTTTTGGAAGAATATCCTACTTTCGCGTGCATTTCTGTGGGTCTCTATTTCCTTGAGTTCTTACTTATCCCATTGTTTCTTCCTGCTTTTATGTGTTTTATTCTGCTCACACCGTTTTCTTCAATATTCTTTGGTTGCACTCCTGATATAGTGTCTATGGTTCATGTGCAGAGTTCAATGGATCATCAGAGTTCTCCCTTCTGCTTGGAAGGCTAGAGGGGAGCTGATAAGGTCGCAGCCTTAGACTGTGTGGGCGCAGCAACCTGCTCTGGCTCCCCTGTTGTTGTGGCTTCAAAATTTGTAGCGGTCTGGGATGACCGCTCTTCCTCCCCCTGCGCAGCTGGCACATTAGGCTGCTCATTTTCTTTTAAATTTTCCATTGGTTTTTGGTTTATTTATCTGTATTGTTTACTGTGTGGTGTTAGTGTAGGTTTGCGTCCGTCCTCGCCACCTTCCCCACTTGACCAGAACAGGTAATCTCCCAGGAGAGAAGTCCAGTGGCCTCGGGAGTACAACTCCGGTCCGTGCAGCAGGGTCCCATCCAGTCACCAACTGGCACTACTACAGTGTCCGAACTTTTACACTGGGCTGATAGAGCAGCCACTCCTTCCAGGTTAGGATGAGCGGGCTCCTGTACTATCCCAGCGGCCAAGGAGTGCCATACCTCGTTTATCTCCTGTACCCTCTGGAACAATCCCCCAGGAGGGCTGCACCAGCTGCCTGGGTAATGGCAAGGGGCGGATGTAGTGACCTTTGTGTGTTAGTGTTCTGTAATTGAGCGCGGTAATGAGCTGTGCTCCTCCGGTTGCTAACCCGGACAGGCTCGCGCCTAGCCTGGCACTAAGAGTAAGGAGGAGAAACTCGCCTCGAAGCAGCCTGACCTACTTCCCCATCCGGGGCGGCTACCCAGGATAGGTTGTCCTGGGGTGTGCACTGTAAATGACCTTAATGTTGATGAGTGCTGTTATTAGTGTACTGTGTGGCGTCATAGTGGATGTACCCCCAACCTGGAGGACCAGTGGCTGTTTGCGGCAATAATAGAAATAGTAATTACCGGGCGATGGGGCCGCCGGCTACCTGGTATCAGTCTAGCATTTTTTTCTTGACGTCTTGTAATATAGATTTACAACACGAACATCTCTCTAGATTTAGTTTTAGGGAAGTGGGTTTTTATCCCACTGCCCCCCCGAATCAGATAGAGGGGCTGTCTCCTCAGAGCATCCTGACTTGTTCCCTCTCCGGGACGGTTACTTAGGGAAGGTGATCCTATGGTGTGTACTGTGAGTGACCTTTGTTTGTAGTGTAAGGGTGATTGTAGTGTGCTGACAGTGTAGATGCGTGGATATCAGTGTACTGTTCCTCCAATCTAGAGGGCCAGTGGTTGTCTGCGGTACAATGACCGTGCGATGGGGCCGCTTGTTTCTTGGTTAAGTTTATTAACTTCTCTAACCTTTGCTGTGGTAACTAAAATAGAATATTTCCAAAAAGAGTTATTTTTCCCATAGTGATTTTAAGTTAAAAGATCTTTATTTTAACAAAAAACAATAGGATGTACCTCTTAAGTGAAGTTGATATAATCTTCCAATTTGGAGAATAAATATTATTTGGTATTATTTAAATCACGTTTATATTTTAATAATCACATATTTTGTATGTTTCAGCGATCTCATCAAACGCCTCTAAGGTTTGGTGATTATTATGCACCTCGCACTCAGCCTCAACCAGATCTTCCCCTGGGACCTAATAGCAAATTAGCTGATAATTACTATTATAGCCATGATGGGAGACGCGAAATTAGCCCTCCTATAATTCTTGCCAACCAAAGTAAACAGAAGAGAATCGAAACAAAAAGGTATATTAATGAATTTTATCATGGTTTGTAGTAATTTTCTTCTTTTGCCACATTCTGTATATTTAGCTGCTTCCCCACATACACTCAGTCTACCCTCCAGATTTTTAACCATTGCTTCAGTGCTAATTTAACTTTTTAAGGACTTTTTCATTTTTAAGTTTAACAACTTTACATGTCTAACTCAACAATTGCTGCTTTATTACTTTAGTTATATTTTCAGGGTGTATACCCAGCAATGTCGTGTTGTGTAGCCTCCTGAATTCTGTGAATTCATCTTTCTTCGGACCAAATATTGTAATCAATAGTCTATTTTCTTAGTCCTTAAGGGGTTATTCTTCCTTTAACATAAGTGGCCATGTTTTGCTCCTGAGAACATTAGGAGGGATAATTCTCTTGTGAATTCTAACTTTCAGGTTTCTGGATAGTAGCTATAGGAACTGAGTAATTTTGAAACTTAGAAATAAAAAGCAATACCCTCCTTCAAGCTTGCCTTTAATTCCTCCTGAATTTTGTTTTTCTTTTAGTTATTATAGACCTCAGACTTATATTTCTCAATGTATTCAAATTTATTCCCTGTCATGTCTAAATACAGTAAACCACAACGAGCTCAAAGGGACCAGAAAATCAGAAGTTCTTATTATTGGAATAAAAAAAATGAGTAGGTTAATAATGAAGATAAAAACGAATATTTAAAACAACCCAATATGTATGGTGAGTTTACAGGCAATGCAAATTCTCTCAATCACTATCTTTAAAACATCAAGGGCTTTATTCTAAAACTGTATGGGTCGCAAGTCAGAAGCTTCATAGATGATGTTGTACCGCTGATCACATGCGTATCAATTAAATTCTTATTTTTTATAATGGCAGATAATGTCGACTTTGGAATTCCGTGCTTCTATGCGATCTATTTTTTTTTTTTCAGTATTCCTTATTCCACAACTTGTAAGATTTGGAATTTAATATCGAGGTATATCATGTTTCTTTTTTTTTTGACATTTTTAACCAAATGAGAAAATAAAAACATCGACACAGAACCTTACTTTAACTTGTGTAACACGAAACTGAACTGAAAATTTCCAATAAGTAAACATTACGAAAACAGGGTACAGCTTAATAACTTTTTTAGAAAAAAGGATTTCCGGAATTTCAGAATGGAGAAACATCCCAAATGTTTATGTATCAAGTTCGTTGTAATCAAGGTATTTCTCACTAGGAGTCCAAAAACAGTTCACAGTTCGTATTAAAGAAATTATTTCATTATAACGAAGGTGCCATGAAAAAATCAATGCATTTTTCTTGGGCATTCAATTTTGGTTCGCTTTAATGAGGGGTTAGTTGTATCCGAGATGGGTTTTGAGGGTTTACTGTATATTACTGAAATTGTCACTGTTTCTACTAATTATTATGTTTTGTTTTTTCCTTATTCATTTTCATACCTAATTATTTTTCAACTTTCAAGAATGTTGTATTATTTACTTTAATAGTTTTTGAATCCTCACCTAACATTTCTAAATCAGAATAAGAAAGCACCAGAGTTATACCTTTTTCAGTACGAATTACAGTTCTAATGATACATTCCAGCTCTAAATTAAATAAAACTGGGCAAAGGGAGTCTTCCTGTTTTATAACTAAATGGACTTCAAAACTTTTCAGAAAAAAAAAACTACCAACTACAAACTTTATCAAATGTATTAGGCATGCACATCCTTAGCAGATTAACGAATTTCTTTGGTACTCCTTTTCTATAGTTCTATAGTTCTGATTTTATTACCATATATTTGCCTAAACTTGTCTTACTGCTGATTAGTTAGAAGACTGGCCATTGATACTAATGAAATATTCATTTCATGTTGGGTCTAAACGGATCATGACTTAAATTTTTCCTATTAAGTAAATAGTGAGTAGAACTGCGCTGAACAAACCTAGTTTCGATCCTAGCTCTCACTGAATTCTAGTTAGTCTAATTGATTAGATTTTCTCTTGAGAGAAAATTAATGGACTTTGTCTGGGTGAGAACCACAGTTGACAGATGCTTTCTGGTTCCATTTAACTTTTAAAAAAAAAGAAGAAAAGAAATGGAATATCTGGCATAATAAGCCATGGAATAAACTAGGCTGTTAGAGCATAGTACTGACCACTCAGTCTTCCAACAACATTGTAAGATCAAGAATCAGATACTTATATTTGTAATTTTCTCTTTGTTAATGGATTAAAAATATGAATTTAGTTTTTTAAAGTGTTTATAAATACATTTTTTTATTCCAAATTCTAGAATTTTGACTGATAAAAGTATTTATCTTATCAGTATTTATGTTTATAGATGATTTTTGTTTTTGTTTTTGATGCTCACGTTAAAATCAATGAGGGACACCAAAAAACAAATATTTTTTTAATTCTTAACTTAATAGATATTTAGGAGTTTGATAATGATATCATACTTATGGAAGGAAATTAGGTTGTATTTTGACAAATTTTCATAAAAAAAATAGTGGACGTCTATAGCCGTCATTTGTACATCACAACTTTAATTTCTCTGATTAGCAAAAGACGGCTATAAACATTCATTATTTTTTATTGAAATATAAAGAATTTTTTAACACTTGAAATTAATGTGCATGTAATTTAGCAATTATTTATTGTTATAAATATATAGGACATATATGGGCATAAGTTGCTTCTACATTCCGGAAGATTAGATATCTGTAGATGCCATTTACACCAAAAGGTTGTAAATATAATTTTGTAAATGAAATGGTACAAAACATGGTTTACCTAAAGTCATTTTATAAACAAGTACACTGATGTTAATTTTTGTTTTCTTTAGAGTAGATGCATTGTTACTAGCATAAGATCATATTATTTTATTTTTTATAAATTACAAAAAAAAATAATTTCATTTTATATGGTTTATAAAAATTGGTGAAATATGATGTAAATTCCCCTCCCTTCATCATTATTCTTATTAATAGCTGATATATTTCTGTTTCAGTGATCAAGCTGTTGCAAAAAGTGTTTCATTAGCAACACCTGGTAATGTTTACCACTGGGATTAGGCTTTCATGATTGTACAAATCTTCAGTAATGTAGATTAAAATATTTGTATATATTATTGTAATAAAATGTTGTAGTTGTTTTTCTCTTTGATTCTTAAGGTTATCTTGTGACTTATGGTTTAACCCAAAAATAAAATTAGATTATTAAAAATATGAGATTAATTCCTCATTTTCCTATAGTTTAATTTTTACATCCTTATATTTGTTTAACATTTAGAGGAGAATTATTTTAAAGTTTGATTGAAGGTCACTTATGCTCACTCAATTCCTGTATGGCTTATTGTTCCTTTAAATAAAGGTACAAGTCCTTCTGAATTTGTTGGTGGTTAAAATAATAAATTGTATGGTGAACATTCTTACATTATACCCTTAAAAGGCGGAGTATGCCTACCCTGTTTCCTAACCATTGCAATATTATAACAATTTACAATCTGTTCTTGATTCTCTTTTACTCTAAGTCTTTCTTCTTCTTCCATGGCACTACAGCCCAATGTGGGCCCTGGCCTCCTCGCTGAGCTTTCGCCAGGTCGTTCGGTCCTGTGCAGCTGCTCTCCAGTTTGTCACTTTTAGGATGGCTTTAGCGTCCTGAGAGACACAGTCTTCCCATCTTAGTCTGGGTCGCCCTCTTCCTCTAGTTTGGTTAAGGTTTCCGTCCAGAAGACTTTTTGGGATGTCACCGTCATTCATTCGGGCAACGTGTCCGGCCCATCAGAGTCGTCCGAGTTTGATCAATTCAACCAAATTCACTTCCCCAAATAGCTCATACAGTTCTATATCTTTTCTTCTCCTCCACTCGTTGCACATCTTGACTGGACCTAATATCTTTTGAAGAAATTTCCTTTCGAAGATGAGGATCTCATTCTCTCTTGCCTTCGTTAGAGTCCACATCTCTCAGGCGTACATCAAAACTGGACTAATCAGAGTCTTGTAGAGCATCAGTTTCGTCTTCCTTGTTATATACTGGCTGTTGAGGTGTTTCCGTAGTCTGAAATAACTCTTGTTAGCATTAAGAATTCTCCTCCCCACCTCCAGGGAAATATTGTTATTGGAGCTAACTATAGAACCAAGATAAGTGAACTGGTCTACTTTCGGGAACTTAAATCGTCCAAACTCCACAAATTCTCCAGCGGGATGTGCTGCATGAGAGCCACCAGTACGCATGTACTTCGTCTTATCTTCGTTTATTGCAAGCCCCATCTCTTGAGCAGCCCGCATAAGGTCTAAGAATGCTTTTTCCAGTACGCTGGGAGACCTTGTGATGATATCGACGTCATCCACATATGCCAGTTATTGGACTAATTTGCTGTTTATCGTACCACTGGTTTGGATGCCAGAATCTCTAACTACCTTCTCAAGAGCGAGATTAAATAGCAGGCATGCCAAAGCGTCCCCTTGTCTAAGCCCTTTATTCGAGGAGAACTCCCTGTAAAGCTCTGTTTGAATTTTTACGGAGCATTTAACACCATCCATCGTCATCTTTATAAGCCTGATGATCTTTAGTGGGATCCCGAGTTCTTGATGAGCAGCATAAAGTTTGGGTCTCTTTATGCTATCATAGGCTGACTTGAAGTCAATGAATAGATGATGTGTCATTCTATATTCATTTGCTTTTTCCAAAATAGTTCTGAGGCTGAAGATCTGGTCAGTGGTCGATTTGCCTTTCCTAAAACTAGCTTGGTAGTTTCCGATTTCTCGGTCAGCAAATGGGAGGAGTTAGGTATGTTGAACAGCACTTTATAAGCTCACTGAAGCAGCATAATGCCTCTATAATTACGGCAATCAAGAATATCACCCTTCTTATGCAAAGGGCATATGACTCAATTTATTAGTTCAAAACTTTGAAAAACTAGGTTTATTTCATGAATAGAGAGAAAAAAAAAAAAAAGAAGAAGAATACCTGTGCTGACAGTATTTTCTTCATTATAGAAGCTACCTTGTATCTTCAATATCTGCTCCTGGAGGACGCTTCTCACCAGGGCATACTCGTTGCTAGGGACTTTATATTTTAGCAGCTGCCGTGACAGTAGAAATGTTTAATAGAAAAAGCATAACTAAACATACCTCTCCCCGATGTCATGTGGTTCTTTTAGACTTTAGCCTGAGATATCCCGGATTCCTTTATCAGCATGTTAAAATAATTCCATCGATTTTGATGAAACATGGTAAATATGTTTCTTATTGGTCCATCAACAGTTCCTTAAGGGTATATTAGCTGTTCTTGAGGCCTCCTCTCCCCCCCCCCCCCCAATCATTAACACTTTAGAACGCCTTGACGGATTTTTATAAAACTTGGTACATATACTTCTTAATTTTAAAAAAAATTGATGGTATTGAATTAACACCCTCCCCTTTTTAAGTTTGGGTCATTAACCTCTTATTTTTTTTTATTAAGTATTCTTAATATTTTTATTAAGTTTCCAAGAAAGCCTATTCCCTTATATTTATTGCCCATAAGGGGCTGTTTAAAACATTTTCAAGTAAATATTTAATTTCTAATAATAATGAAACAAAAGTTAATTAATATAGATTTTAAATTTGATGAGTTATAGTTTTTGACCAAATACTCATCTGTCGACTCAAGTAACAAAATGATAATATTGAAGATGCATTTAGCGATTTTGAACAAACCCTTTTTCCAATAATTCTTATCTTTTATACGGCTGTCCAGCAGCCTTGAAGATTGGGAATTGTGCTTGAAAAACAGTCAGTCATTGGGAATTTTTAATTTTTATTCTAATAATTCCATCAGTACTAAGCAAAAAGTATATAAAATATTGAAAAGAAGGTTGATGTAGTTGTTCCCCTTGCCATCTCTAATTCCATGAAAGCTAGAAAAAGTCTCCTTCCTCTGACTTTGTTCATCAGCTCCTCTCTCTCAAATATGTACTCGTTCAATTTTCTGTCTCACCTTACTGAGTCACTCTATCTGTCGCTAAGTGAATTAGGGATGTTAAGGAATGGTAAAGTAATTTATTAGCTCTGAGCTTCAATTTTAACTGATTTACTGAAAATGTATTCCAATACATGAATTTTATTTATTTACACTTGAAATTTTTTTTTTGTACTGTATTTACTAGTAGTTTTTATTTTTGGCAATGCGTTGAGCCCGCAATGTAAAAAGTTAAGTAATAATTTTTCATTATCAAACAGTAATAGAATCTTTATAATTGTTCAAATTCATTCTAAAGTCCGAATTGAAGATACCACTAAATTACATAAGTCACTTGTATTATGCAATTTAGTGTTATCTTTTTCTTTTTATACTTCATACTTTTTTTATCTTACTTGCAATTTCTGTTTTTATCATTTTTTACTGTTACTGGTACTGCCTCTGTCTTTTTTCATTGTTGTTATTCTTTTAGCCCTGAAGATGGCCTAAAACTTAGGCCGAAACGTCGGCACAAAATATATAAGTTTACTTATAAAAGTGTAACTCTTTTACCGCACCCCCCGACCAACTACTCCCTTTATATATACATATGCGGTCAACAAAAACTCACTCCAGTATGTAGTGTAGGTGTCATGCCAGTCAGACTTTGCTCAACTACCCTAAGTAGCCTGGATTCTCCTTTTGGTATAACTAAGGCTTACTCCATAGACAAAGAGTAAAAATCCACAAGGCGTGCAATAGAAACGCTTCCAGAACCCTTACTGGCCTGTCTTTATCTCCCTTTCCACTGCCTGAGTGCCCAAGTATCTCCTAAACTTCAACTTTATTCTTCTAAGAGAGCATGTTCAGATTAATATTGTAGTCTACTGCTACTTTTGATTGAGTTGTGTACCCACTCAATGTACCAACTACTGCTATACCATGATTAATCTACCAATTAGTTCCTTGGCAATCAGGTCCTGTATTCAGATAATGACTACCAGAACCCCAGAGTATACCTGAAAACCCCAGAAGACATTGATGATGCTATGTGTTTCTTTACCGCCATAGTACGGCAACCTATTTGGACTCCTCCCAATCATTCCCTGAAAATTCCTACAAAAATTATCTCCTGCATCACTGCATAGACCTTGTCCATATTAAGCTCTGTGGAAGATCACTATGGATCGGCAGGATATCTACTACATTTAGTAGATATCCTGCCGATCCTTGCTCTTATAAGTATTATTTTAAACATCAATGTGGGAATCGAAGTGACATTGAAAACTTTTGTAAATATGTATGCTAGAGTTCTGGCATGGCCTGATTCTCCACTCAAATCCTGAAAGTCTGAGGCTACTGAACTCTCGCTCAGTCTCAAATTAATTTTAGGGAAACTGAATTTTTCTGTATTTTTAACAAATATCTATAGGACTCCTGAAATTCACCTTTCTTTTTTTCTTAAAATGTTGGATAATATTAAATGAAACCAGTCAATAATGCAATTTGTTTAATAATAAAAATATATGTGATGTATAATCAAGATGTCCATTTGCAGCCAGTCATTGAACCATAGTTTATCCTCAATAATAGTTAAGATGCCTAATTGATTACAGCTCCATGTTTCCTGTTGAAAGGCCAAGCTGAAAAATAAAGTTAATTTTTACTGCAAATCTAATTTTAGAAGTATTATGAACTGTACATTTTCTTATTTTACTCTTTGATTACCTCCTTCCAGTTGCAGATTTTGCAAACTGCTGCAGAATATGCAAGCTGACATTCCTCGTTTTCCTCTTGGGGAACTGTCAAAACGAAATTTTCGATTAATAATATCATAATATAAGCTTCAAATACTAGCAATTATAAATAGATAGATAGATAGAAAAATATGTTTATTCTGGGATTAGGTCCCTTTAGAATAACATGTTAGTACATAAATAATTGGAAACATGTCTGACTTAAAGACTAAGTAATTAAAATTAATAGGTACATATATTATATCATAAAAAAAAATATAAACAACTCAAGGAAGTTTTTCTCATGAAAAAATATAATTGTTGGTGATACAAAAAAAAAAAAAAAAAGCACAACAAAAATAAATAATACTAATATAAATACAGAAACTAAAGAGTAAATATAATTAATTCATCTTCAAAGTTAGAATTTAAACTTGTTAGAAACTTAAAAGAACTTGAACGTAATGAAAAAAAAATATATTTTTTTTATACTTCTGATTTTGTTAAAACTAAAATTTCATTATTAGAGTGCATCTATTTGGAATGCTAGGAGGGATTTGAATGAGGGCATGTAGGGAATTCCAGAGGGTAGTGTAGCGGGCAAGAAAGAAACGATTAAATATTTCAGTTCAGTGGAATGGGATACAGAGGTCAGAAAGACGGGATCTTGTTTCCTGTGGGTGGATGGTGGGGAGTTGATGGTTTGGTACAGGTAAGATCCAAGGATATATTGTCTATGGGTTGAGGAGAACAGCCACTTAAACTCGTCATAAAGGTGAGACCGCCTCAAGGTACCAAAGACAATTCTTAAAAAGCAGTTCACGATACATTTCAGTCTATCCTCAAGTACAATTTAGAGCCCACCATATCCCACACAGGCATAATTAAAGTGGAGAAAAATAAGGAGCTTACGGGTGAGTTATGGAAGAAGATGGCGGGAACAACAAGAATAACTTAGAGCTACTAATTGATGTCAGGAAATTTGGGCGATATAAGGTTTGGTCAATAGTAATACTTAGGTTTTTAACAGTAAATTTTAAAGCGATGGGATGATCATTTAGGGTTAATGTAGGAAAGGTTGGGTTAGATCTAAGGAGGGAAATTTAACCTATAATAATGGCCTGAATTTTCATAGCATTTAACCTTAAATTATTTAAATTGGCCCAGGCACTAATGCTATCTAGATCTTCCTGAATATTGCCAACGCTACTAATTACTCGGGGAGAGGAAAGGCTAAAAAGATTTAGAAATCATCATCATATAATCGATGGGAATTCTATATTATATTAAGCTAACCATATATAGAAATAAAATATGCTACAAATACAAAAAAACATTATCGGTAATACCGGCCAGATCCATTATTAAAATATATTTTTATAATCAATTGTTCTATATTAAGCAAAATAATTCTATTATGAAGGAAAGTCAAATTTTCAGTTGCCTACATTTTGATAGCCATTGTTAATAATCTAATTGCTTTGACAACAGTAATGGATTTACTCACACCTCACACCTTTGGCTTGGCATATCCCAACAATCTTATCAACTTTGGCTTTATCTTCCTCACCAATCAGACCTCGCTTTATGAGATTTTTGCAATGTTCCCAGTCGATTTTGCCATCTTTGATCGATGAAATAGAGGATTAGAATACACAAAATTATAATTTAAGAAGATCCTAAATACTAATGATAAATATATAACAATTAGAAAATTGTACATGAGAAATAATACCACAATGTATTTACCATTCCTAATTTATTCATTAAACAACTGAGCCAACAATAAAAAAAAATAAAAAATAAAAGAATTAAAATATTGAAAAAGGGACCAATAGAAATCAATATAATCTCGATAATTCATAAAGATTAAAATACATTACAAAAACCAGCCTGTTACTGAAAACAAGACTAAATGATCAAAATAAGAAATATAATCATCATGTTTTGTTGTGGAAAAAAAATTATTACAGTTATTGTAGATTAACCGAAAAAGGTGGAATTTTTATAAAGTAATTATTAATCGCCACAGAGGCTCCGTCCCTGGATGTAGTGTCTGTATCTAGAATAAATGAACACTGCTCGCCTTAACACTCTTAGCCACTATGGCCTCTGATTCAGATAAACTAAAATCAAGACTAAACGAAATATGGTAAGAATGAGTTTTAACTTAAAATCTCGGATAGGCATTTAGACCTGGATCCCAGCGCAAAAAAGCTTACATATTTTATGAAAATTTTTAACTATCCAAATCAAAAATATTTTCCTACAGGAATATGAAATTGGAAGTCTGCCACTCCAAATCCGATATAATACAAATTGGCGGCCAAGTAAATCCGGAACAAATACTGAAAAACGTACATATTTCATAACGACTGAAAATTCGACCATCCTAATCTGCATAACACACTGGTTCAGAAAAACACAATCTGCCACCTTAAGACCGGCGGGTCACCTGAGCAGACGCAGCCCAAAATTCCACTTTCGGGTATTCAAATTTTTACTAATTTTATGACGACTGAAACTTCGGCCATATTAAACTGTATAAAATATTGGTTAGAAAAAACTTAATCTGCCATCGTAAGACCGGTGGGTCGCCCGAGCAGACGCAATAAAATATTGGTTCAGAAAACATAATTTGCCTCCTTAAAACCGGGGGAGGGGGGGGGGGGTGGAGGGCGCCCGAGCAGACGTAGATCGAAATTCTATTAGCGGGTGATATTTAAATTTTGACGTATTTTATGACGACTGAAACTTCGACCATCCCAAACTGCATAAAATATTTGTTCGAAAAATCTTAATCTGCCACTTTAAGAGAATGGTAGCCCGAGCAGGCGCAGCCAAAATACCACTTCCGGGAATTCAAAATTTGGCTTATTTTATGACGACCGAAACTTCAACGATATTAAACTGCATAAAATATTGGTTCGGAAAAACATATTCTGTCACCTTAAGACCGGCGGGACGCCCAAGCAAGCTTGTCGTCTAAGATTGTAATTTAGAATCAATCACATCAGTATTCACATTTTTTTTTTATTGATCAAGTCAACCATTTCTTTTTCATCTTCAATTCCATAGTTTTCATATTGAAGTTATAATGAAGGATTCTCAATGCTAGTGATGCTATCTAATGAATCCTAAAACATCTTTTGTAATTTGTTCCTCCGACGAACCCCAATATTGAACGAGATTCAAGCACATCAGCTTCTTCTAAAATATCCGTGAGACCAGAACCATCAATACATTTCCCTAGAGCTTTGAAAAATGGCAACTCTATTTGAAAAGGCCCTAGAAATATTAATGTATTATCTAATTGTGGTTTGTCCTCAAATTGAATTTGCATAGCCATTCTGGCGATATTTAATTCATAGGAACAAAGATACTATCTTGGACGCACTCTTCCGCGATCTGTTGTGCCATCATGGTGCGAGCTATAACAGCATATGTTGTAGGGCTTGCGTTGATTTGAGGCAAATACACCACTTTTTGAGTCTCCAACTCATCAGTTGATATGTTGGAATTAAAACCCACCCACATCGGAGTTTTATCTGGATTATAAAAACAGTGAAGAGCCCATAAAAGAGCCGTAAGTCCTCTGTGTGCTGAAGAAATTGAATAGGATCTTATATAGGATTTTATATTCTTCATTCCTAGGCCCAGCTTCTCAAGTAGGGCTGGCGGAAGGGCTGCTCATTGCTGAGTTTTGGTGAATTACTCCCACCGTATCATGTAATGTATTTTTTCCAGTCAATATTTCCACAAAGCGATCGAAATTATTAAATGCCACTGTGGTAAATAGATCAGGTCTTTTATTAACAGAACATGGAATTAATGATGTCTCTTCATAAGAAGAATATGACATTTCTTCTATTGTAGTGTAGCTTGCAGAATGGTCAAATCTATTTAAAACATCAGCAACTTTTTTACTGCCCGTTAGAGATTTTATGGCCACGCCCAAAGCTAAATTTTTCGATAAGGAATTTTTTCCTCTTGACGTAGCGAAAGAAATATCTTCGGTAATTGACTTAACGAGAGTATTTACGTTTTCCGTACTGCTTGTTCTGTGTCCAACTATAATATTATTCACGAACTGCAGAAATGATTGTGGCAATATACACTCTCCAGATTGTATATTTCCAACAGTTATTTTTTGTGGCAGTGGAATTGTATCCATTTTTTAAATTTCCTCCCTAATCGAATGGAAGTAATACATGATGAAGATAATAAATAGAATTGAAGGAGAACAATATTTACTATACGACTTTTTATGGCTGTGAAGTAGGAATAACGGGAGCTATGATATCCTTTGTCGGTGTCCGGGGTAAGAGGGATGGAAAAGTTGCTTAATTTTAATTTGTGAAATTTCCTTGCAGTAAGAACTTGCATTTTTTCAATGTTACATTGGTAAACTGCTTAACAGAACTTTCTCCGTTGGAGTGAATGGAGCATGAGTATTGGGACATTTTTGTTTTGAAAGGAAGTAAACGTGTTCTTGACCGGGATAAAATGACAATAAATAGAAATGCGCGATATATGTGCTACATACATAAATGTATAAAAATGTTTAGGACTCCGACAATGTTTTTTCTTGTGTCTTGAAAACTAAGTGTTCAGAATTTTATCAAAATTGGAAAGGAATACTATAGTTCTGAACTGAGAAGATAACAGATGGGAATTTGCGATCTTCTACCTATAAATTTTTGAACAATTTTTTTCCTCGACAAGTCTTGGTGGACATGAATTTAACACAATCATCTTTATACAAGATGTTTTGCATACAGTTTGAAAAAATGGATTCAACTAGGTTAAAATCGAATAAAATTTCTTCAGCCTGTGTTTTTCAATGTCAATGCATTTAGGAGTGATGAATTTTTATATGTTCTCCCCAATAAATAAAATTTTCTCTAGCAAAACGAACATATTCTCTAATTTGACTCGGGCTATTCTACAAAACGAACGTTTTCAAAATCTGCATGAAGTAAATATGAACCCAAACATACCAAAAGTGAACAATGAAAAAGTAAAATATTTTTGATAACTCTTACCACGCAGTTATGAAAATTCATAGAAATCTTTAAAAAAATTTCTGTTTGTTTATTACTATTATTATTTTTTGTTTATTATCATATTTTTAATATGTTTGAATTGAAGAATACAAATTTTGATGACATAAAAATTATTGTTAGCATTAAACAATGATTTTTCCCTCACCACTTTTCTTTTTTTTTTTTACATTCAAATTAAAATAACTGACAAAAATTATTAAAACCATGAACAACGTTTGAAAGGTTATTAATTAAGAGGAGCAGTTTTTGTGAAATTTGCAGATGTCTAGGATTTTTTATAACTGCGTGGTAAATTAAAAGATTTTATTTCGTATTTCATCTAATATTACCCATTTTTTTTTCTTAAAATCAGTGGAAAACACCTTTTATTCGTGAAAATTATACATTAGATATTTTTTTGTACGAAAAAGAGATTTGAGGGAAAAATTTAAGAAAATTCAGGCATGGACACCATTAATTTTTTTTAATAAATTGAAAAAATGAGTTTTCATACCAATAATATACTAACATAAATTTAAAAATAAATTATCAGAATACAGTAATCAAAAAAAGACGAAAAATAAAAATATAGGGTAATTAGAAATAACCTAGGTAGGAATAGTGCAGAATAATTTATAAGGGATGTTGTCCACTTACAAATAATTATAAATATAAAATAGGAAAACAATTCAAAAACAAAAAATGTTAATGATTCAGAACGAATAAATTTTGATAAGAAGAGAAGAGAAAAATAAATTATTGCTTGTTTTCGTTTATTGCTTTACTCACAATATGTACCACAAATTATAAATTGCAGTAATGATTAGAACCTCCAAATTAACACATCTTACTTTTAGTCAAACTAGTAACAGACTATTGAAAAACTGAAAGGTCGAGGGTTGCTATCTGCAACCCGCCGATGAAAGATATTCAGTGAAATGATTTTTTGTTTGAAACATCAGCGTTCGGAGACGACTGTTCCGCTATGACGCAAAATTATTTCGGTGACCTACTTAGTAATTATACCTCCCATTTACGTGTTAATGATTTTACAAAATCATTTACAAGCTGTGTAATACTACAATGCGTATTATATTATTTATGCAGTCACTATTTCAAGTTATTTCTCCCCATATTAATTTACCATTTCAAATTTTATTAAAAATTAATCATCAATCATCGGTATCCTCGTCAATTAAAAGATGAAAATATGTCAGGCAATAAAGCGGAACAACGTTTCAGTCGTCATAAAATAGCTCAAAGTTTGAATACCCAAAAGTGGTATTCTGGGATACGTCTGCTCGAGCTACCCGCCGGTATTAA
The DNA here is from genome assembly GCA_948150685.1 of Rhaphigaster nebulosa. Classification (NCBI taxonomy): domain Eukaryota; kingdom Metazoa; phylum Arthropoda; class Insecta; order Hemiptera; family Pentatomidae; genus Rhaphigaster; species Rhaphigaster nebulosa. The sequence continues at coordinate 147,658,658 of OX411307.1, forward strand.
GGAGGCAGATTATGGTTTTCCGAACCAATATTTTATGAATTTTAATATGGTGGAAGTTTTGATCGTCATAAAATAAGTCAAAATTTGAATACCCAAAAGTGGTATTTTGGGCTATATCTGCTCGGGCTACCCGGCGGTCTTAAGGAGGCAGATTATGGTTTTCCGATCCAATATTTTATGAATTTTAATATGGTGGAAGTTTTGATCGTCATAAAATAAGTCAAAATTTGAATACCCAAAAGTGGTATTTTGGGCTATATCTGCTCGGGCTACCCGGCGGTCTTAAGGAGGCAGATTATGGTTTTCCGATCCAATATTTTATGTATTTTAATATGGTGGAAGTTTTGATCGTCATAATATAAGTCAAAATTTGAATGCCCAAAAGTGGTATTTTGGGCTACATCTGCTCGGGCTGCCCGCCGGTCTTAAGGAGGCAGGTTGTGGTTTTCCGAACCAATATTTTATGAATTTTAATATGGTGGAAGTTTTGATCGTCATAAAATAAGTCAAAATTTGAATACCCAAAAGTGGTATTTTGGGCTACATCTGCTCGGGCTTCCCGCCGGTCTTAAGGTGGCAGATTATGTTTTTTCGAACCAATATTTTATGCAGTTTAATATCGTAGAAGTTTCAGTCGTCATAAAATAAGTCAAAATTTGAATACCCGAATGTGGTATTTTGGGCTGCGTCTGCTCGGGTTACCCACTGGTCTTAATGTGGCAGATTATGGTTTTCCGAACCAATATTTTATGAATTTTAATATGGTGGAAGTTTTGATCGTCATAAAATAAGTCAAAATTTGAATATCTAAAAGTGGTATTTTGGGCTACATCTGCTCTGGCTACCCGCCGGTCTTAAGGAGGCAGGTTGTGGTTTTCCGAACCAATATTTCATGAATTTTAATATGGTGGAAGTTTTGATCGTCATAAAATAAGTCAAAATTTGAATACCCAAAAGTGGTATTTTGGGCTACATCTGCTCGGGCTACCCGCCGGTCTTAAGGTGGTAGATTATGTTTTTTCGAACCAATATTTTATGCAGTTTAATATCGTAGAAGTTTCAGTCGTCATAAAATAAGTAAAAATTTGAATACCCGAAAGTGGTATTTTGGGTTGCGTCTGCTCGGGCGACCCGCCGGTCTTAAGGTGGCAGATTTTGTTTTTCCGAAGCAGTATTTTATGCAGTTTAGGGTGAACGATGTTTCAATCGTCATAAAATATGTCTGTTTTTCAGTATTTGTTCCGGATTTACTTGTCCGCCATTTTGTATTCCATCGCATTTGGAGTGGCAGATTTCCAATTTCTTATTCCTGAAGGAGGATATTTTTGATATTGATAATTAAAAATTTTCATAAAATATGTAAGCTTATTTGCTCTGGGCTCCCGGTCCAAACACACAAAAAATTCAAAATATAGTTTGGTATTATTATACATATTAAATTAGATGTAATATAAATATAATATAATATATCATATTAAATCTAATTTAATATGTATAAAAATACCAAACTATATTTTGAATTGCTTATTTTTGAATTTTTTGTGTGTTTTTAGAACTGAAGATGAATGTTTAACATTCGAAACTAGTTTTCAATAAAACAAATTTATAGAAGTGGCAAATAATTTATCAATCCCTAATTAGATTGATCCTTCTATACCATCATGCAGATGTCAACTAAAAAATAATAGTAATAGTTCTCTTCAGTTTAATTTCGGTTTGACTGTTTTTTTTTTTTTTGGTTTTTTTTTATATTAATGCAATATTCTTTAAATATAGAATTGGTGTATATAATATTTTTGTTTATCTTTTTGATTTTTATAATTTAAAAGTATAGATTTAGTTTTACAATTCAGAATCAAACTGTATTCTTAATTTGGGATAAAACTAATATTAATGCAATTTAATAAACTAGGGACCTGTAAATCAACCCCATGATTTATGAAACACTTTGTTCTTTGGGATATGTGGTTGTTGATGAATAACATTAAAAAAGATAAGGATAAATATTTCTTGTGAATTTATTTATTTATTTTATGAAGGGTTTTCTCACTTTTTTCCTGTTTAAAATGAGGATTACATCTGTTCTAATGAACTGGTTCGATTTTTTAATTTATTTTCTGTGGTTTTTATTCATGAAATTGTTTCTGACCATACATCATTCATCTATCAATATCGTGAATTTACACATAATTTATATTTTAAAGAAAATTATAGAATATTTTCTATAAAATATATATATTGATTAGTCCAACATTATGAAGAATGCTTCAAAAGTTAATAACACATATTATAAAAGAATAATCGCACAAAAAATGATTCAGCAAATAACATGCTGTTTACAAATAGCATTGAAATTATTATTTTATTTTATTATTATTGAAAGATAAAATAAATACAATAATGTTGTAAGGAAAAAATGGCTTATAGTTTTGGCTCACTTAATGACGAAAAGCAACCAAAAAAAAACTTCTTTGTTAGTTTTCTTCATGAATTGATTAAAGATGATGAGGCATAAAATAAATAAATAAACTTACAAGATATATTTATACTTATTTTCTTTAATACTATTCATTAACAACCATATACCCCAAGGAATAAAGTGTTTTATAATCCATGGGGTTGATTTATAAGTATTTAGTTGACTAACTGACATTAATATTAGCCTTATCCCAATTTAAGAATACAATTTGATTCTGGATTGGAAAAACTTAATTTATTAATTTTATAAATTAAAAAGAAAATCTAGTTAAATTGTGAACTATTTTTTATTAATTTCAAACTTTGTATTGAAACACTAGAAATGATGTCATCCATAGGTTGGGCGGGGTTGGGCTATATAAAGGAAGCAACTGAGGACCACGCCCTCTTGTGCTACTGGAAGCTTAGGAAGAAGGTCTTATTCTTGGCACAAGATGAATTCTTATATATCTGTTGTGTTGACAGTCATCATCATTGAGACTATCTGTTTCATCCATATCGGAGAAACCTACCTGGTAATTATTTGAATTTAAAAGTTCCAAACTGCTATAATACACTAAAAAGAATTTTTTTTTTTTTTTTATGTGCGTATATGTTGAAATATTAAATACATGGAAACCACTTTCTTATCAAATTGAGCATTCTAAACAATACAGATGAATAATAAACAAGTCAAACTATATTACAGCAAATGTTTGATAAATAGTCCTTAAATCTGTTTAAGGTTGTTAGTTGATGAAAAAAATTATTTTATGTGTCATACTTTAAAACAAAAAGCTCATTCATGACTGTATAACGATTATAGTGGCAACCAGGAATGTACAAACATCATTAATATTTAAGATACAATATTTTAGTCAAATGGTATTGCAAACTGTTGAAATTCATATCCTAATCCTAGGAACAGTTTTCAAAGATATTTAAGTAAATAGAATTAATAATAATCATTTATAATTTAAAGCAAGCAATCTTTGTCAAAAATAACTCTAACTTTATAAATCAGTCTTACATTGCCTTTTAATTTAAAAATAACGATATCAAGTTGATACTAATAAATAATATTAAAACCCTGTAAATTTTATACAATTTATTTCTATTTTATTTAGAGCCATGAAGATGAAGCATTGAAACAAGTCTCCGGTCAATGTTCTGAGAAACACAAAATCAGCAACGGTATAAATGCTTAACTTTTTATTGAAGTTTTAAGAAAAACTTAAAAATTGTCTGTCTTTTTTAAATTAATTATTTTGTTATAGAAGCTATTAAGAGTATTTGGAACCATGAGTATGTGGCTGATGATCATGAAGTTAAGGTGAGACTTTAGTTTAATATCATCCATGTACCAGCCATTTTCATTTATTTCTTCTTGTTTTAATGATCATGAATTTTTCGTTGTTATTTTCTAACTTATTAATGGTATGATTGGCCTATACTTATCTTATCTTATCTTAAGAAAATGTTTGTTGATGACTAGAGATTGGTTGCAAATCTTTTAAACAAATTCATAGAATTATCATTATTGGTCATACATACCATCTTCACATACCATATTCTGAAATTAGGGGAAACGAGAAATTATAATGACCCAGGATTGATGTTCATTTACTCTAGATACAGACACTACATTTAGGGATGACCTTACCTTTTTTTTACAATTAATTAATTATTGTATGAAAATTGCATCTTTTTCTGTTATTCCACAATAATTTTTTCTCCACAAAACATAATGATTATATTTCTCATTTTGATCATTTAGTCTTATCTAAAGAGGCTGGTTTTTGTAATGTATTTTAATCTTTATGAATTATCAAGATTATATTTATTTCTGTTGGTCCCTTTTTTAATGTTTTAATTCTTTTTTTTTTTTCCTTTTTTTTTTAGTGTTGGCTCAGTTGTTTAATGAAGAAATTGGGAATGGTAAATACATTGTGGTATTATTTCTCATGTACAATTTTCTAGTTGTTATATGTTATTCATTAGTATTTAGTATGGGAACATCTTTGTAAATTATAATTTTGTGTATTCTGATCCTCTATTTCATAGATCAAAGATGGCAAAATCGACTGGGAACATTGTAAAAATCTCACAAAGCATGGTCTAACTAGTGAGGAAGATAAAGCCAAAGTTGATAAGATTGCAGAGATATGTCAAGCTAAAGATATGAAAAAATCCATTACTATTGTCAAACCAATTAGATTATTAGCAAGGGCTATCAAAATGTAGGCAACTAAAAATTTGACTTTTCTTTCTTAATAGAATTGTTTTGTATTATATAGAACGATTCATTCTTATTAGTAGCTAATATATTATATATATATATATATATATATATATATATATATATATATATATATATATATATACATATACACACACATTATTTGTATAATTGCTAGCATATCTGAAGCTTCTATTATGATATTATTGATCTAAAATTTCTATTAGTTCCTCATGAGGAAAAAGATGAATGCCAGCTTGCATATTCTGCAGCAGTTTGCAAAATCTATAACTGGAATGAGGTAACCAAGGAATAAAATAATATAATGTACAATTCATAATACTTCTAAAATTAGATTTACAGCCGAAATGAACTTTATTTTTCAGCTTGGCCTTCCAACAGGAAACATGGAACAGTAATCAATTAGACGTCTTAACTATTATTGAGGATACACTATGGGCAATGACTGGCTGGACATGGAAATCGATTATACATCACATATATCTTTATTATTAAACAAATTGCATTATTGGACTGTTTTATTCATTATCATCCTATATTTTTAATAAAAATAGTAAGATGAATTTCAGGAGTCCTATAGATATTTGTTATAAATACAGAAAAATTCAGATTCTCTGAAATTAATGTTAGGATGAAAGAGATAGCTATAGCGCCATACACTCAGAATTTGAGTGGAGAATCTGTTCATTGTTGAGATTACTTTAGGATACATATTAATAAAAGTTCTCAGGGCCACTGTCGTTTCAAACTTCATGGAGGATTGCTGAAATTAGTGCAGCTAGATAGGGATTGTACTAAAGGATTGGGATGATAAGTAAGGTTCTAATGAAATTTGGATAATTAGGGCGGAATAAGATCAAAATGTAGGATATTCTTTATTTCATTGTATAGAGTATTAAATTTTATTTGAAGGGCTTTGGACAGTAAGAATTCGGTGCAGTTGATGTACTAAAACTTAGCTGTTGCCATCATTTCAAACCCATAGGTCAAGATTGGTAAAAGTATTGTCTTAGAAATTAGTGATTGTATTATCGATTGACAACTTCTACTTAGTAATCTGTACAGTTTACCGAATCTATGGTTAAACTCTTGTTGAGAGGTAGGATTGAAAGAACACCTACAAGCACTGGGGTAAATGGATTTTGAACTTGCAAAGCAGTCAGGTACTCCAAACCTGGTTAAAAGCTCTGGCTGTATTGTTTGCTTTCTAGAGCTGAAATATGGTCAACTGCTCCGAGTTCTTGTTGAACAGTTAAATGTTATGAAGGGAATCCAAACTGATGGGAAAGAAGATTTTGAGATTAGGAAAAGTGTATGAGTTAATTTTTAGGAAAAGATGTTTCACTACAGAGGGGTTGGCCTGTTTTGGAGGTAAGGAAGGTGAGATTAGTGATAGTAAGAAAAAATAACTTAGCATTTTACTTTTAACTTCTCCATTGTGAATATTTTGTTATCTCTGGGCTTTTTAACTTCTCTGAGCCCTAGATTTATGTTTTTAAGATTTTGTTTTGCAAATACACTTGAAGTAAATTCATAAAACTAAGGAATTTGCTAAGAAAGTGCTAATTCTCACATTCTTTATTTAAACTTGGTTGCGATGGTATAAGGAATTTTCCCACTGTAGTGTTCGGCGTGGGATCGGATTCCAGATGAGGAGCCTATGTGTTGGAAAGGTGTTCAGGAAACTCTTTCACTTTATCTTCATCTGATACTGCCGAGGAACCATCACCTCGCTAAAGGCTATGAGAGATACAGCAGGATTTTAGTTTTTTGATATTCCACAGAGAATAGTAGAAGATGGAGGCGAGGACATATAGTCTAGGAGCTGGGGACGGATCCATTCAATAAAAGGACTTGCTGCTGGAAATCATTTTAAATTCTAAATAACCCCTATATAAACTCACAACTACAGTCAGTCGGTTGAAAGCCGTTGCTTTAAACATGAAATTTTAAATTGAAATCGCGAAATTTTACGCTTCATTTAACGAGAGAACTTACGGTTGAAACTTTAATACGATGTATAGTTTGGTCCCTAAAAGAGAATTACTTTGCTTAGCGGTGTATTCAGTTCCGTTTTGAAAACTGACGGCGTCAACGTCATCATATAGTCATCAAAGTCATTTAAATAGGCCAGTAAAATAAGAATTTTTAGTGTAAATAAATTTTATAAAGCAGGAGATCGTTTTATTTGACTCGAATAGAAATATGCTAGGTATGGGAAGTCCCTTAACGTGAGCTTATGTTACAGCTTAAAAAAAAAAATACGTAATTTTGAATATATATACAAGAAATATTTATCCTTATCATTTTTAATATTATTCATCAACAACCATTTAGTCCAAGGAACAAAGTATTTTATAAATCATGAGATTGAAGGCTCATGGCAATTGCGTCATTTATTTTAATTTTATTTTCCCAGGATTTGAGTTTAGATTTAGCACAAAGTGCGATGACAGAGCCTATTGCTGCCCTCGTTTTCGATTCAAAATAATTAGCCGCTTTATGAAATATACGTGAATCCGAAAATGGTACTCCAAGGTAAATATATTCGGAAACTTTCTCAATATCTATATCACGATTAAACAGTTTCCGTATCTTTTTACACCATCCCTTGTGAAAATATAACATTTTAGTTTTTGAGTATTGACCTCTAGTTTTTTTTTCAAGCAGTACTGGTTTAAAATATTTAACTTATTTTTGGCATCAGTATAATTAACGGCAAGGGTTATTAGATCGTCAGCATAAAGAAGTAACAGTCACAGAAATCATCGATCCTTATGCCTCCGACATTCTGACTCCGGAAAAACATTTCTATATCGCTCAAATAGAGGATAAATAAGAAAGGTGACAATATTTCTCTCTGCAGTAGGCCCAAAGTAAAATCGATTTCCTCTGAAAACATACCCTCACTTTTAACTCTAGCCGAAGCATTCTGATAAAAATTTTCTAGAATTCTAATATTTTTGTTACTTATTGTGAAGAGACTGCCATAACAAATTATGATTGAGCGAGTCAAAGGCTCGTTTAAAATCAACAAACAAAGTATAGAAGGTTTTTCAGCGCGATCCCATCTGTATCTGAATAAGAGCATTTAAAGTAAACAAATTATCCAGACAGCTTCTACCTTTAAGGAACCCGGATTATGCTTCAGGGACAACATTCGTCCCATTACACCAAATTAAAAGCCTATTCAGAATTATCTGGGTAAATTTTTTCATGATAGAATTCACCAAGGCAATAGCACGATAATTTTCTGCGAGATTTCGGTCACCCTTTTTAAATAAATCTTCTTTTATGAGGCTAAAAAAGAAGGAAAACAAAATATTCTTGGCATTTTGGCGCCCCCTTCGCCCTATCCTAGCTACGCCACTGGGTATAGACAATTTTATTGCATTATTTCATGAATAAAAATTACAGAAAACAAATTTTAAAAATTTAACCAGTCCATCAGAACAGACGTAATCCTCATTTTAAACAGGAGAACAGTGAGAAAACCCTTCATAAAAAAAAATAAATAAATTCACAAGAAATATTTATCTTTATCATTTTTAATATTATTCATCAACAACCATTTAGCCCAAGGAACAAAGTGTTTTATAAATTATGAGATTGATTTACAGGTCTCTAGTAAATTACGTAATCCTTATTTCAAACAGAAGAAAAGTGAGAACATCCGTCATAAGAAAAATAAATAAATGGACAAGAGATATCAGTTAATATTAGTCATCAACGACCACATAGCCTAAGGAACTAATAAGGGGAGTCCACGATTTGTCCATCACCGATTTTGATAAAAAAAATTTTGGTTATTCTACATTGAAAAAAAGTTTACCCATATCCTTCCGTTTTGTCCAATGGGCATTTGTTTTTTAGCCCCGCCGGCCATCATACATTTTCGACCTCCTTCAATTCAAATCCACTGTTCATTCTCGGCCTTCAGATTTATATACACCGGCCCACCTCACGCAGCTTTCGATAGATCTTTTCTTGGCCGATCATCATTCTTATGGAATTTCATCCCTCCTTCCATCCGTCGCTCCAATACTCTACCCACCTTCAAATCCCGCTTATTCAATCACTTCCTTTCCATCCAGTTCCAAAAAAATTGTAAATAGATTTTATTTTATTTTAATCAGCATTTGTAAATACGTAACTTCATTTCTAATTTTTGTTATATCTTATTAACATAAGAAGTTCGTGTGGTTTTCATTTTAAGACGTAAGCAATTAGACCATCAGTATTTATTTTTTATGCTAGAGGTTATTGCATTATGACTTCCTATAATTTCCATTTGTGTTTATTTATTGACTTTACTTTTTGTAATATTTTTTATTATCTGTTAACTCATTTGTTCCTATTTCATCTACTCTAAGGCTCTGAAACCCACCTATCATTGCCTGCAATTGTTATTCTGAAGGGACTTATCCCGGAAAAAAATAAAGAGTTTATTATTATTATTATTGAATATGGCCTTAAATATTCAAATTACATTTAATATTCTATGACATCCCAAGCAAGGCTGGGTTCTTAATCATGTACACATCATAATATAAAAACATTATTTGCGATCAAGAAATAATAAATATTACATTACCGCTCTAAACATTATTGTTGTAAAAAAATATATGTTTACCATATTATGATGCGGATCTATAATATATAAACTCAATAAAACTGCCAGAACGCTCAAAAATTTAATTATTTCATTTTTAAAAAAATGTTCTCTCTGATATTTAATATTACTTTTTCTTATTTTTTTGTCTACGATATTATTTACAGCTGTTGTAATTATAATGATTTATATAACTATTTTATTTTGTATGATTAACATCCAAGCTGGCACTGTGTGATCTAGTCCGTCATGACTGTGAGGTTACTGTTGTTTCGGGTTTTACATAATGTATCTATAATGCACCACGTTTTGGGTTTTAATAAAGACTTTAAAATGTACCAGTTGTTTTTCCTCACAATCCTTAACAATAGCGGTGTTATGAAAGTGTAATATTTACTATTTCTTGTTTTTATATTATAATATGTACATGGATAAGAACCATTTAGGCCGTATTTAGTTGTAATGTAAAAACATTATATAACACATAAGATACCTCCAGCATAACCTAAATGTACTCCAAGAGGAATTATCGTCAATAAATATGAAAATTAACCCGGGGAAGACTAAATGCATGAGAGTGGGAAAGAAACCCCGTAGAACAATGAGGGTACTGAGGGCTGGAGGACAGAGATTAGAGCAGGTCGAGAACTTTAAATACTTAGGTGCTCATCTCAATGAAAGCGGCTACATTGACGAGGAAGTGGTCCAAAGAATTGGAGCGGCAGGGAAGATGTTCAATATGGTCAGACGGGGTTTTCTGGGAAGAAGAGAGGTGACAAAGCAGAGCAAACTGGCAGTCTATAAATCAACCTTCCTTCCTATCCTATCTTACTCCTCGGAATCGTGGACCCTCACCTCAAAACACAGGAGTCAGATATAAGCCACAGAAATGAGGTGCGTGCGGAAAGTAACTAGGAAGACACGGAGAGATAGGATACGGAATGTCACCATACGGACTAATCTCGACGTTAAACCGGCTGAGGCCATTCGAGAGGAACACAAACTAAGATGGTTCGGACATCTCCTTAGGATGGACCAGAGAGAAGCACCAGGAAGACTTACGAGACCCGCACGGAAGGAAAACAAGCCCAGAGGAAGGCCTCGCATAACCTGAGAGGACAGCGTAAGGGAGGCTTTCAGGAGGAGAGGAATGGATTGTAACACGAGGAGAGAGTTGATTCAGAAAAGAGATACTTGATCCTGACTCTATAAGCAACAGCCTAACACCGCACAGCGGTAAAAGAGGGGAGGATTATGATGATGATAGTCTATTTTAGTGATCCAATTTTTTAAAACTAAATAATTTAATTTTAGAGCGACTTGAAGGGTGTATTGACCTATAACTAATGATAACAGTATTCTTTACGGAGTGAAGTATATTAACAGCATTTTGTATTCAAAACCGGCGTCAGCTTTGGTTTTAGTACTTTGAAAAACATCTATATTCAAATTTTCGAGCGAACCGAAAAATAAAAATTTTGCCCTAAAAATTTTTCCAAGGGTCCTTCATTTTTTTTTTTAAATATAAAAAATCCCTCATAAATCTGGAACCCTTTGAATAATTCAAACCTAATTTGGGGCATCGGTAAAGGTTCTTAAACCACGCAATTTTCTTTAACAATGATGCTCCTACGTGTATTTGAGAATAAAATTTCATTATATTAATCTGTTCATAATTTTATATTGATGTTATTAGAAATAATATTGTATAAATCGTTTAATTCTATTTTCTACTTAATTAATATAATTAGTAGTAGATATAATACATATTTTGTTTGTGAATTCGTTATTTATTTTGTTTTAAATAAATCAGTTTATAAAGTTAATTTATTTTGTAACTTGCTAATGAAGGATCACATGATTCTTGCAGATAAACTCGTAACTTAACATCATTTGGGAAGTGAAACAGAACAAAAGTCATACGCCATCCAAAATATGGCTAGCGTCCGGTGATGATAAGAATCCTGTCGCCCAGAGAAGAATAAGAATGCAGTACTCTTGAAATAGAGAATTGATGAAGAAAGTATTTTTGTTGATCTTTTATATTTTCTTTTTAATTAAAAAAATTAATAAATTTAATTTTACCAACCCAGTACCTTATTAAATTTTTCCATTTAAATAGCCCAACCCCAACCAAGTTATGGATGACATTGTTTCTATTGTTTAACTAATAGTTATCTTCAGTTTAACAGTTTATTTTTTTTATATTAATGCAATATTATTTAAATACAGAATTGGTGAATATAATATTTTTGTTTATCTTTTTGATTTAAAAGAATAAATTTAGTTTTCCAATCCAGAATCAAATTGTATTCTTAATTTGGGATAAAACTAATATTAATGTTATTTATTCACCTAAAGACCTATAAATCAACCTCATGATTTATGAAACACTTTGTTCCTTTGGCTATATGGTTGTTGATGAATAATATTTAAAAAGATGAGGATAAATATTTGTTGTGAATTTATTTATTTATTTTATGAAGGGTTTTCTCACTTTTCTCCTGTTTAAAATGAGGATTATGTCTGTTCTGATGAACTGATTCGATCTTTTAATTTATATTCTGTGGTTTTTATTCATGAAATTATACAATGAAATTGTTTCTGACCATACATCATTCATCTATCAATGTCGTGAATTTATCCATAATTTATATTACAAAGAAAATAATAGAATAATTTCTATAGAATATATATTGATGTGTAAAGCATTATGAAGAATACTACGAAAGTTAATAATACATGTTAAAAAAGAATAATCGTGAAAAAAATGATTCAGCAAATAACATGCTGTTTCTAAATAGCATCATTATTTTCTTTAATATTATTCATTAACAACCATATAGCCCAAGGAACAAAGTGTTTTATAAATCACGGGTTTGATTTATAAGTATTTAGTTGACTAACTGACATTAATGTTAGTTTTATCCCAAATTAAGAATACTATTTGATTCTGGATTGGAAAAACTTAATTTATTAATTTTTTAAATTAAAAAGAAAATCTAAACGATTAACAAAAATACTTTCTTCATCAATTCTCTATTTCAAGAGTACTATATGAATATCAAAAATAAAATAAACAGCCAAACCGAAGTTAAACAAAAGAGTACTATTAGTTAAATTGAGAACTATTTTTTATTAATTTCAAACTTTGTATTGAAACACTAGAAATGATGTCATCCATAGGTTGGGCGGGGTTGGGCTATATAAAGGAAGCAACTGAGGACCACGCCCTCTTGTGCTACTGGAAGCTTAGGAAGAAGGTCTTATTCTTGGCACAAGATGAATTCTTATATATCTGTTGTGTTGACAGTCATCATCATTGAGGCTATCTGTTTCAGCCAGATCGGAGAAACCTATATGGTAATTATTTGAATTTAAAAGCTCCAAACTGCTATAATACACTAAAAAGAATTTTTTTTTTTTTTTTATGTGCGTATATGTTGAAATATTAAATACACGGAAACCACTTACTTATCAAATTGAGCATTCTAAACGATACAGATGAATAATAAACAAATCAATTACATTAAGATTACAGCAAATGTTTGATAAATTGGCCTTAAATCTGTTTAAAGTTGTTAGTTGATGAAAAAAATTATTTTATGTGCCATACTTTAAAACAAAAAGTTCATTCATGACTGTATAACGATTATAGTTGTAACCAGGAATGTACAAACATCATTAATATTTAAGATACAATATTTTAGTCAAATTGTATTGCAAACTATTGAAATTCAAATCCTAATCCTAGGAACAGTTTTCAAAGATATTTAAGGAAATAGAATTAATAATAATCATTTATAATTTAAAGCAAGCAATCTTTGTCAAAAATAAATCTAACTTTATAAATCAGTCTTATGTTGCCTTTTAATTTAAAAATAACAATATCAAGTTGATACTAATAAATAATATTATTTATATAATAATAATATTATTGGCTGATGATCGTGAAGTTAAGGTGAGACTTAATGAATGATATTAACATGTACTGGACATTTTTTTTTATTTCTTGTTCTTTTAATGATCGTTTATTTTCTTATTATTTCTTATTATAATTTTGTGTATTCTGATCCTCTATTTCATAGATCAAAGATGGCAAAATTGACTGGGAACATTGGAAAAATCTCACAAAGCATGGTCTAACTAGTGAGAAAGATAAAGCCAAAGTTGATAAGATTGCAGAGATATGTCAAGCTAAAGGTATGAAAAAATCCATTACTGTTGTCACAGCAATTAGATTATTAACAATGGCTATCAAAATGTTGGCAACTGAAAATTTGACCTTTCTTTATTAATAGAATTATTTTGTATTATACAGAACGATTCAGTATAAAAATATATTTTAGCAATGGGACTGGCGGGTGTTACTGAGAATGTATATATATATATATATATATATATATATATATATATATATATATATATATATATATATATATACACACACACATTATTTGTATAATTGCTAGCATATCTGAAGCTTTTATTACGATATTATTGATCTAAAATTTCTATTTAACATTTCTATTAGTTCCTCAAGAGGAAAAAGATGAACGCCAGCTTGCATATTCTGCAGCAGTTTGCAAAATCTATAACTGGAAGGAGGTAACCAAGGAATAAAATAATATAATGTATAATTCATAATACTTCTAAAAATAGATTTACAGCTGAAATGAACTTTATTTTTCAGCTTGGCCTTCCAACAGGAAACATGGAACAGTAATCAATTAGACGTCTTGAATATTATTGAGGATACACTATGGGCAACGACTGGCTGGACATGGAAATCGATTATACATCACATATATATTTATTATTAAACAAATTGCATTATTGGACTGTTTTATTCATTATCATCCTACATTCTTAATAAAAATAAAAATAGAAAGGTGAATTTCAGGAGTCCTATAGATATTTGTTATAAATACAGAAAAATTCAGATTCTCTGAAATTAACTTGAGGATGAACGAGATAGCTGTAGCCACAGACTCTCAGAATTTGAGTGGAGAATCTGGTCATTGCCTCATTCCTTTTTAGATTACTTTAGGATACATATTAATAAAAGTTCTCAGGGCCACTGCCGTTTCAAACTTCATGGAGGATTGCAGAAATGAGCGCAGCTAGATAGGGATTGTACTGAAGGATTAGGAGGATAAGTAAGGTTCTAATGAAATTTGGATAATTAGGGTGGAATAAGATCAAAATGTAGGGTATTCTTTGTTTCATTGTATAGAGTATTAAATTTTATTTGAAGGACTTTGGAAAGAAAGAATTTAGTGCATTTGATGTACCAAAACTTAGCTGTTGCCATCATTTCAAGCCCATAGCTAAAGATAGGTAAAAGTATTGTCTTGGAAATTAGTGATTGTGTTATTGATGGACAACTTCTGTTTAGTAATCTATACGGTTTACCATATATTGTTTATTAAAAAAAAACTTGTTAGTATTTCTTTTCTAAATAAACAATTTCTTTATTTAATATAACCTAATTTATATAGCAATTAAGCACATAATTCTTACAGATACAATAACGACTGTTATTAAATATATCACTGTTACTGGTTTCTATGAAATGTGTGCCTGTTGTATAAAAGACCCGGTTACCAGGAGGGCACGAAAGGATACCGGATATATTTTCCCCTACAACAGAAACTAAAAATATCCCGAGACGCTATATTTGATTCAATAAAGGACATTTCTGATCATACAGAGTACAACAAAGGAAGACAGGTTGTGATAAACACCGAGAGTGACACTTCTTCTTGGATCATACCGGAACCAGAGGAAGAAATAGGGGATCCCTTCCTAAATGATTCAGAAGAGAACCGTTTTTTGGGTTTGAACCTGAAGAATTAGATGGACATAGACATCTCCAAGAAGAGGCAGATGAAACTGGTGTAAAAGATAGAAGATCATTAAGAATTCAAATCAAACCGCCAATCCATTTTTAGACAAAGGGATGCTTTGGCATGCCTGCTATTTAATCTAGCTCTTGAGAAGGCAGTTAGAGATTCTGGCATCCAAACCAGTGGTAGGATAAACAGCAAATTAGTTCAATTAGTGGCATATGCGGATGACATGATATGGTCGCAAGGTCTCTCTACGCACTGGAAAAAGCACTCCTAGACCTTATGAGGGCTGCTCAAGAGATAGGGTTCGATCGGAAAAGACGAAGTACATGCGTACATGCAGCTCATCCCGCTGGGGAATTCGTGGAGTTTGGACGATTTAAGTTCCAGAAGGTAGACCAGTACACTTATCTTGGTTCTATAGTTAGCTCTGATAGCAATATTTTCCTGGAGTTGGGGAGGAGAATTCTGAATGCTAACAAGAGTTATTTTGAACTACGGAAATGCCTCAACAGCCAATATATAACAAGGAAGACGAAACTGATGCTCTATAAGACCACGATGGGCTGTAGTGCTATGGAAGAAGAAGAATGCAGTACTCTTGAAATAGAGAATTGATGAAGAAAGTATTTTTGTTGATCTTTTATATTTTCTTTTTAATTAAAAAAATTAATAAATTTAGTTTTTCCAACCCAGTATCTAGCTGTATTCTTAAATTTTTCCATTTAAATAGCACAACTCCAACCAAGTTATGGATGACGTTGTTTCTATTGTTTAACTAATAGTTCTCTTCAGTTTAACTTCGGTTTGACAGTTTTTTTTATTTTAATACAATATTCTTTAAATATAGAATTGGTGAATATAATATTTTTGTTTATCTTTTTGATTTAAAAGAATAAATCCAGAATCAAATTGTATTCTTAATTTGGGATAAAACTAATATTAATGTTATTTATTCACCTAAAGACCTATAAATCAACCTCATGATTTATGAAACACTTTGTTCCTTGGGCTATATGGTTGTTGATGAATAATATTTAAAAAGATGTGGATAAATATTTGTTGTGAATTTATTTATTTATTATATGAAGGGTTTTCTCACTTTTCTCCTGTTTCAAATGAGGATTACGTCTGTTCTGATGAACTGGTTCGATTTTTTAATTTATATTCTGTGTTTTTTATTTATGAAATTATACAATGAAATAGTTTCTGACCATACGTCATTCATCTATCGTGAATTTACCCATAATTTATATTACAAAGAAAATAATAGAATAATTTCTATAGAATATATATTGATGAGTCCAGCATTATGAAGAATACTACGAAAGCTAATGATACGTATTAAAAAAGAATAAAAGAATCAAAAAATGATTCATCAAATAACAAGCTGTTTACAAATAGCATGCGTCATTATTTGAAAGATAAAATAAATACAATAATGTTGTCTAAGGAAAAAATGGCTTATAGATATGGCTTACTTAATGATTAAAGGCACACAATAAAAAACTTCTTTATTAGTTTTCTTCATGAATTGATTAAAGATGATCCGGCATGAAATAAATTTACAAGATATATTTATCATTATTTTCTTTAATATTATTCATTAACGACCATATAGCCCAAGGAACAAAGTGTTTTATAAATCATGGGTTTGATTTATAAGTATTTAGTTGACTAACTGACATTAATGTTAGTTTTATCCCAAATTAAGAATACTATTTGATTCTGGATTGGAAAAACTTAATTTATTAATTTTTTAAATTAAAAAGAAAATCTAAACGATTAACAAAAATACTTTCTTCATCAATTCTCTATTTCAAGAGTACTATATGAATATCAAAAATAAAATAAACAGCCAAACCGAAGTTAAACAAAAGAGTACTATTAGTTAAATTGAGAACTATTTTTTATTAATTTCAAACTTTGTATTGAAACACTAGAAATGATGTCATCCATAGGTTGGGCGGGGTTGGGCTATATAAAGGAAGCAACTGAGGACCACGCCCTCTTGTGCTACTGGAAGCTTAGGAAGAAGGTCTTATTCTTGGCACAAGATGAATTCTTATATATCTGTTGTGTTGACAGTCATCATCATTGAGGCTATCTGTTTCAGCCAGATCGGAGAAACCTACATGGTAATTATTTGAATTTAAAAGCTCCAAACTGCTATAATACACTAAAAAGAATTTTTATTTTTTTTTTATGTGCGTATATGTTGAAATATTAAATACACGGAAACCACTTACTTATCAAATTGAGCATTCTAAACGATACAGATGAATAATAAACAAATCAATTACATTAAGATTACAGCAAATGTTTGATAAATTGGCCTTAAATCTGTTTAAAGTTGTTAGTTGATGAAAAAAATTATTTTATGTGCCATACTTTAAAACAAAAAGTTCATTCATGACTGTATAACGATTATAGTTGTAACCAGGAATGTACAAACATCATTAATATTTAAGATACAATATTTTAGTCAAATTGTATTGCAAACTATTGAAATTCAAATCCTAATCCTAGGAACAGTTTTCAAAGATATTTAAGGAAATAGAATTAATAATAATCATTTATAATTTAAAGCAAGCAATCTTTGTCAAAAATAAATCTAACTTTATAAATCAGTCTTATGTTGCCTTTTAATTTAAAAATAACAATATCAAGTTGATACTAATAAATAATATTATTTATATAATAATAATATTATTGGCTGATGATCGTGAAGTTAAGGTGAGACTTAATGAATGATATTAACATGTACTGGACATTTTTTTTTATTTCTTGTTCTTTTAATGATCGTTTATTTTCTTATTATTTCTTATTATAATTTTGTGTATTCTGATCCTCTATTTCATAGATCAAAGATGGCAAAATTGACTGGGAACATTGGAAAAATCTCACAAAGCATGGTCTAACTAGTGAGGAAGATAAAGCCAAAGTTGATAAGATTGCAGAGATATGTCAAGCTAAAGGTATGAAAAAATCCATTACTGTTGTCACAGCAATTAGATTATTAACAATGGCTATCAAAATGTTGGCAACTGAAAATTTGACCTTTCTTTCTTAATAGAATTATTTTGTATTATACTGAACGATTCAGTATAAAAATATATTTTAGCAATGGGACTGGCGGGTGTTACTGAGAATGTATATATATATATATATATCTATATATATATATATATATATATATATATATATATATATATATATATATATATATATATATATATATATATATATACACACACACATTATTTGTATAATTGCTAGCATATCTGAAGCTTTTATTACGATATTATTGATCTAAAATTTCTATTTAACATTTCTATTAGTTCCTCAAGAGGAAAAAGATGAACGCCAGCTTGCATATTCTGCAGCAGTTTGCAAAATCTATAACTGGAAGGAGGTAACCAAGGAATAAAATAATATAATGTATAATTCATAATACTTCTAAAAATAGATTTACAGCTGAAATGAACTTTATTTTTCAGCTTGGCCTTCCAACAGGAAACATGGAACGGTAATCAATTAGACGTCTTGAATATTATTGAGGATACACTATGGGCAACGACTGGCTGTACATGGAAATCGATTATACATCACATATATATTTATTATTAAACAAATTGTATTATTGGACTGTTTAATTCATTATCATCCTATATTCTTAATAAAAATAAAAATAGAAAGGTGAATTTCAGGAGTCCTATAGATATTTGTTATAAATACAGAAAAATTCAGATTCTCTGAAATTAACTTGAGGATGAACGAGATAGCTGTAGCCACAGACTCTCAGAATTTGAGTGGAGAATCTGGTCATTGCCTCATTCCTTTTTAGATTACTTTAGGATACATATTAATAAAAGTTCTCAGGGCCACTGCCGTTTCAAACTTCATGGAGGATTGCAGAAATGAGCGCAGCTAGATAGGGATTGTACTGAAGGATTAGGAGGATAAGTAAGGTTCTAATGAAATTTGGATAATTAGGGTGGAATAAGATCAAAATGTAGGGTATTCTTTGTTTCATTGTATAGAGTATTAAATTTTATTTGAAGGACTTTGGACAGAAAGAATTTAGTGCATTTGATGTACCAAAACTTAGCTGTTGCCATCATTTCAAGTCCATAGCTAA
This sequence comes from Rhaphigaster nebulosa, assembly GCA_948150685.1. NCBI lineage: Eukaryota > Metazoa > Arthropoda > Insecta > Hemiptera > Pentatomidae > Rhaphigaster > Rhaphigaster nebulosa. The sequence continues at coordinate 147,677,980 of OX411307.1, forward strand.
AGATAGGTAAAAGTATTGTCTTGGAAATTAGTGATTGTGTTATTGATGGATAACTTCTGTTTAGTAATCTATACGGTTTACCATATATTGTTTATTAAAAAAAAACTTGTTAGTATTTCTTTTCTAAATAAACAATTTCTTTATTTAATATAACCTAATTTATATAGCAATTAAGCACATGATTCTTACAGATACAATAACGACTGTTATTAAATATATCACTGTTACTGGTTTCTATGAAATGTGTGCCTGTTGTATAAAAGACCCGGTTACCAGGAGGGCACGAAAGGATACCGGATATATTTTCCCCTACAACAGAAACTAAAAATATCCCGAGACGCTATATTTGATTCAATAAAGGACATTTCTGATCATACAGAGTACAACAAAGGAAGACAGGTTGTGGTAAACACCGAGAGTGACACTTCTTCTTGGATCATACCGGAACCAGAGGAAGAAATAGGGGATCCCTTCCTAAATGATTCAGAAGAGAACCGTTTTTTGGGTTTGAACCTGAAGAATTAGATGGACATAGACATCTCCAAGAAGAGGCAGATGAAACTGGTGTAAAAGATAGAAGATCATTAAGAATTCAAATCAAACCGCCAATCCATTTTTAGACAAAGGGATGCTTTGGCATGCCTGCTATTTAATCTAGCTCTTGAGAAGGCAGTTAGAGATTCTGGCATCCAAACCAGTGGTAGGATAAACAGCAAATTAGTTCAATTAGTGGCATATGCGGATGACATGATATGGTCGCAAGGTCTCTCTACGCACTGGAAAAAGCACTCCTAGACCTTATGAGGGCTGCTCAAGAGATAGGGTTCGATCGGAAAAGACGAAGTACATGCGTACATGCAGCTCATCCCGCTGGGGAATTCGTGGAGTTTGGACGATTTAAGTTCCAGAAGGTAGACCAGTACACTTATCTTGGTTCTATAGTTAGCTCTGATAGCAATATTTTCCTGGAGTTGGGGAGGAGAATTCTGAATGCTAACAAGAGTTATTTTGAACTACGGAAATGCCTCAACAGCCAATATATAACAAGGAAGACGAAACTGATGCTCTATAAGACCACGATGGGCTGTAGTGCTATGGAAGAAGAAGAATGCAGTACTCTTGAAATAGAGAATTGATGAAGAAAGTATTTTTGTTGATCTTTTATATTTTCTTTTTAATTAAAAAAATTAATAAATTTAGTTTTTCCAACCCAGTATCTAGCTGTATTCTTAAATTTTTCCATTTAAATAGCACAACTCCAACCAAGTTATGGATGACGTTGTTTCTATTGTTTAACTAATAGTTCTCTTCAGTTTAACTTCGGTTTGACAGTTTTTTTTATTTTAATACAATATTCTTTAAATATAGAATTGGTGAATATAATATTTTTGTTTATCTTTTTGATTTAAAAGAATAAATCCAGAATCAAATTGTATTCTTAATTTGGGATAAAACTAATATTAATGTTATTTATTCACCTAAAGACCTATAAATCAACCTCATGATTTATGAAACACTTTGTTCCTTGGGCTATATGGTTGTTGATGAATAATATTTAAAAAGATGTGGATGCTTCAGAAGCAGTCAGAGCTTTCCTACGAAAATATGGAAAAAATAGAAAAAATAGAAACACTTTTAGAGGAACAAAAATGCCTAGTGGAAAAATTAACCTCTGAAAACAATTTCTTAAAATCGAAAATTTCAGATCTAGAGGGCCGTCTAAATCACGCTGAGCAAAATCAGCTTAGAAATACAATAGAAATAAGAGGTATCCCGGAGAAGTCGGGAGAAACTATTGTAGGCACAATACTCGGCGTCGGTGCAGGCCTGGGCGTCAAGTTGAGCCCGGAGGATTTGGACCACGTCGTACGGCTCAGGCCCAAACAAGAAGGCACCCCTGGCCCTATAATCGCACGGTTTGTGAGACAGACCACGAGAGACGAGCTCGTGCGACAGAGAAAAACCAAAAGGGACTTCTCTACTCGTCACCTAGGCTGGACTGATAACGAGTCGCACCGCGTCTACGTCAGTGAAGCGATGACCCCCACTAACAAGCACCTTTACTGGCTGGCGAGACAGAAAAAGGTGACATCGAAAATTAAATATGTTTGGTTCAGTGGAGGAAGAGTCAGGTGCAGGCAATCCGATGGCCACCCGGCGGTGATTATAGGTAAGCCTAGCGACTTGGACGTCTTCAACTGACCCTGGTATGCGCGTCACCTTCTCAATGATACAAATATTTTATTTTTCCATATCGAAATAATTCTATTTTTTTATATTGAAGACATTTTAATAATTTACATTGAAGATATTTTATTTTTTAAATTAAAGATGCTTTATTTTTACATATGGAGGATATTTTACTTTTTCATATTGAAGATATTTTATTTATTTTTATTTACTACTTGTATTGCTACTTTATTGTCACAGATGAAATGCTATTTTTGGTTTGCTTATAGTCTTTTTCTATTTACTTTTTCTTTTTTTAATCAATGTTACTCATATTTTTTCTTTTCATATAATTTTATTTTCGTTAAAAATTTATTTTTATATTTAATTCATATTAGAATTCCATTAGTATCTTTGTTTCAATTGTTAATATTCATATAATTGTTGTAATATTTACATATATAATTGTTAATATTCACATTCAATCAAATCTTAAAATTGAATACTGCATAAAAAGTGGTTATATCCTATTCCTCAACCTCGATCCATTTTCCTGCTATTCCACTCCTCCACACCCACAGTTTTGACTAATATCCTGAATTCCTGTCACGTTAATGCACAATCCCTAATTGCCCACTATGATGAATTTCAACAATATTTCCTTGATAATTTTTATCACATAATAGCTGTATCAGAAACCTGGCTAAAACCTTATATCCCTTCCTCCCAAGTATCCCTTCCTAATTACTCTTTCCTACGACATGATAGACCTGATCGCACGGGAGGTGGTGTCGGGCTATATGTTCACGACAGCCTTAAGGCCAAAATTCTACTTCTATCCATTTCTCCTTCCTTTCCTCACCTAGAATACATGTTTGTCGAAATTTCAAGCATCTCTTCTCCTCTGTTATATGCCATTGTTTACCGACCTCCTCGTGTCCCATTCGACAACACCTTCGAGTCCTCCCTTGTCCAACTGGTTTCTACCTATTCCAATATCATTATCTCTGGTGATTTTAACATTAATATGCTATCAGAATCCAGTGATAAATCCTATCTTACGGACCTAATGTTTTCCCTCAATCTTTACCTCGTTCCCTATTCTCCTACCCACCACACACAATTTTCTGATACCTGGTTAGACCTTCACATTTCTGATTCTTCCATGAAAATCCTCTCTTCTTCCCAGCATCCTGTTCCTTTTCTTTCATCACACGATCTTATCCACATTTCATACGACCTACCCGTCAAATCCTTTACTCCAAAAGTTGTTTCATATCGTAGTTTAGACCTCCTTTCATATGAATCCCTTCAACCTGACCTGGATACTTTTCGCTGGGACATCATATATTCCTATAATTCTATAGATCCCATGGTTTCCACCCTTACCTCAAACCTACAATCCGTCTTAGACATTCATGCTCCCCTTAAAACCCGAACCTTACGCCGTCCTACTGCTCCTTGGCTAACCCCAGAAATAAAGCTAATGATAAGAAGAAGAGAAGCAGCAAGACGCAAATTTCGTCGCACTCGTTTTTCAGCTGATTTTGCGTCTTTCAAACAGCTTCGTAACGAAACCCAATCCGCAGTCCGACGTGCCAAATCCCTCTATATCCATTCTGCCCTTTCTACTGCTCCTGATTCCAAATCCAAATGGAAAATCCTTCGAAAACTATCCGTACCAGAATCCAATAACCTGAGTTCTTTCCCAGTTACCCCAGATGTTCTCAATGACCATTTCTTATCCTCTGCTTCTAGCCCTCCACCTACTGCTGATATTGAACCTCATAGCTTCAACCCAGAAAACTTCTTTTTCTCCCACGTGTCATATGACGAATTACTTTCCACTATCCTAAAATCCCACACCAATGATTATGGTCCTGACGATATCCCAGTAAAGCTAATAAAATCCTGCCTCCCCATCCTTATACCCCATCTCTATCATATTTACAACTTTTCTCTACAAAATTCTATATTCCCCTCTTCTTGGAAAATTGCTCTAGTCCGACCATTAAATAAAATTACAAATCCCGCCTCACCCCATGATTTCCGTCCTATTTCTCTCCTCTCTAACCTCTCAAAACCACTGGAGCGCCTTGTACAAATTCAACTTTCAAACTTCCTAGAAGAACGTTCCCTTATTAACCCTCTCCAATCTGGCTTTCGACCTTGTTACTCAACACAGTCCGCTCTCCTGAAAATAACCCACGACCTCCAAACCGCCATTGAACACCAAAACCTAACTATCCTCATCCTTTTAGATTTCTCCAAAGCTTTTGACACAGTTGACCATAACATCCTCCTTAACAAATTACAAAGTCTACCTTTATCCAACAGTGTTTTACGCTGGTTCCAATCCTTCCTCTCAGATCGGTCGCAGTATGTAGTCGTTCCAGGACAACCTCCATCCAAGACACGATCCCTCTCCTCTGGTGTCCCTCAGGGCTCCTCATTGTCTCCTACTCTGTTTGCTATTTATATCAATGACCTTCCCCTTCTTATCCGTCACTCCCAATACCATATCTATGCAGACGATTTCCAAATATACCTGTCCTTCCCGCCTTCCGAACTATTATTAGCCACCAAAAGACTTCAAGAGGACTTGAATCGAATAAGTCACTGGGCTGTTGCCAACAAGCTGAAGTTGAATACAGAGAAGACAAAGGCAATTGTAATAGGTTCCCATCACCTCCTTAAAACTGTTCCTCATATCCCAAACTTGTTCCTAAATAATAATCCCATTAAATTCTATCCAACCATAAAAAACCTTGGAATCACCTTTGACCAAACTCTTTCCTGGAAAAATCATGTTTCCGATATTTTCCGTCGTACCTTTTACACTTTAAAGCGACTAAATTACCTCCGTCACCTATTTCCATTTGAGACCCGTAGACTCCTAGTTACTTCCTTAATAATCCCCCACTTTGATTACTGTTGTGCGGTGTACGGGGGCGTCTCTGGGGACCTCGAGGCAAAAATAAAACGTTTGATAAATTGCTTTGTACGATTCATCTTCGGGATCCCGAGGGACGCCTCTGTCTCCCGATATTACGAAGAGTTGAAGTGGCTTTATCCTTCCTACCGTCGTAAGTATATCCTTGCATCTTTCCTCTACCAAGTTATCCAATCCCACCGTCCATCCTATATTTTCGATCTCCTCCAATTCAAATCCTCTGTTCATTCTCGTCATACCCGTTCTCGGCCTTCAGATTTATATACAGCGGCCCACCGATCCGCAGCTTTCGACAGATCTTTTCTTGTCCGATCCTCATCCTTATGGAATTCCATTCCTCCTTCCATTCGTCGCTCCAATATTCTTATCACCTTCAAATCCCGCTTGTTCAATCACTTATTTTCTATCCAGTTCCAAAAAACATTGTAAATAGATTTTCTATGATGTCAATCAACATTTGTGAATATGTTCCTTCATTTATAATTTTGTCATATTTTATTAACATACGAATTTCGTGTGTTTTTTGTTTTAAGACATAATCAATTAGAGTATTAATACCTATTTAATATGCTAGTAGTTATTGCATTATGACTTGTTATAATTTTCATTTGTATTTATTTATCGACTATTCTTTATTTTTATTTTTTTTATTTTTAATTATCTGTTAACGCATATGTTCCTATATCAACTACTCTAAGGCTCTGAAGCCCACCTATCATTGCCTGTAATTGTTATTCTAAAGGGACTTGTCCCAGAATAAATAAAAAGTTTATTATTATTATTATTATTATTAAATATTTGTTGTGAATTTATTTATTTATTTTATGAAGGGTTTTCTCACTTTTCTCCTTTTCAAATGAGGATTACGTCTGTTCTGATGAACTGGTTCGATTTTTTAATTTATATTCTGTGTTTTTTATTCATGAAATTATACAATGAAATAGTTTCTGACCATACGTCATTCATCTATCGTGAATTTACCCATAATTTATATTACAAAGAAAATAATAGAATAATTTCTATAGAATATATATTGATGAGTCCAGCATTATGAAGAATACTACGAAAGCTAATGATACGTATAAAAAAAGAATAAAAGAATCAAAAAATGATTCATCAAATAACAAGCTGTTTACAAATAGCATGCGTCATTATTTGAAAGATAAAATAAATACAATAATGTTGTCTAAGGAAAAAATGGCTTATAGATATGGCTTACTTAATGATTAAAGGCACACAATAAAAAACTTCTTTATTAGTTTTCTTCATGAATTGATTAAAGATGATCCGGCATGAAATAAATTTACAAGATATATTTATCATTATTTTCTTTAATATTATTCATTAACGACCATATAGCCCAAGGAACAAAGTGTTTTATAAATCATGGGTTTGATTTATAAGTATTTAGTTGACTAACTGACATTAATGTTAGTTTTATCCCAAATTAAGAATACTATTTGATTCTGGATTGGAAAAACTTAATTTATTAATTTTTTTAATTAAAAAGAAAATCTAAACGATTAACAAAAATACTTTCTTCATCAATTCTCTATTTCAAGAGTACTATATGAATATCAAAAATAAAATAAACAGCCAAACCGAAGTTAAACAAAAGAGTACTATTAGTTAAATTGAGAACTATTTTTTATTAATTTCAAACTTTGTATTGAAACACTAGAAATGATGTCATCCATAGGTTGGGCGGGGTTGGGCTATATAAAGGAAGCAACTGAGGACCACGCCCTCTTGTGCTACTGGAAGCTTAGGAAGAAGGTCTTATTCTTGGCACAAGATGAATTCTTATATATCTGTTGTGTTGACAGTCATCATCATTGAGGCTATCTGTTTCAGCCAGATCGGAGAAACCTACATGGTAATTATTTGAATTTAAAAGCTCCAAACTGCTATAATACACTAAAAAGAATTTTTATTTTTTTTTTATGTGCGTATATGTTGAAATATTAAATACACGGAAACCACTTACTTATCAAATTGAGCATTCTAAACGATACAGATGAATAATAAACAAATCAATTACATTAAGATTACAGCAAATGTTTGATAAATTGGCCTTAAATCTGTTTAAAGTTGTTAGTTGATGAAAAAAATTATTTTATGTGCCATACTTTAAAACAAAAAGTTCATTCATGACTGTATAACGATTATAGTTGTAACCAGGAATGTACAAACATCATTAATATTTAAGATACAATATTTTAGTCAAATTGTATTGCAAACTATTGAAATTCAAATCCTAATCCTAGGAACAGTTTTCAAAGATATTTAAGGAAATAGAATTAATAATAATCATTTATAATTTAAAGCAAGCAATCTTTGTCAAAAATAAATCTAACTTTATAAATCAGTCTTATGTTGCCTTTTAATTTAAAAATAACAATATCAAGTTGATACTAATAAATAATATTATTTATATAATAATAATATTATTGGCTGATGATCGTGAAGTAAGCATGGTCTAACTAGTGAGGAAGATAAAGCCAAAGTTGATAAGATTGCAGAGATATGTCAAGCTAAAGGTATGAAAAAATCCATTACTGTTGTCACAGCAATTAGATTATTAACAATGGCTATCAAAATGTTGGCAACTGAAAATTTGACCTTTCTTTATTAATAGAATTATTTTGTATTATACAGAACGATTCAGTATAAAAATATATTTTAGCAATGGGACTGGCGGGTGTTACTGAGAATGTATATATATACACACACACATTATTTGTATAATTGCTAGCATATCTGAAGCTTTTATTACGATATTATTGATCTAAAATTTCTATTTAACATTTCTATTAGTTCCTCAAGAGGAAAAAGATGAATGCCAGCTTGCATATTCTGCAGCAGTTTGCAAAATCTATAACTGGAAGGAGGTAACCAAGGAATAAAATAATATAATGTATAATTCATAATACTTCTAAAAATAGATTTACAGCTGAAATGAACTTTATTTTTCAGCTTGGCCTTCCAACAGGAAACATGGAACAGTAATCAATTAGACGTCTTGAATATTATTGAGGATACACTATGGGCAACGACTGGCTGGACATGGAAATCGATTATACATCACATATATATTTATTATTAAACAAATTGCATTATTGGACTGTTTTATTCATTATCATCCCAGATTCTTAATAAAAATAAAAATAGAAAGGTGAATTTCAGGAGTCCTATAGATATTTGTTATAAATACAGAAAAATTCAGATTCTCTGAAATTAACTTGAGGATGAACGAGATAGCTGTAGCAACAGACTCTCAGAATTTGAGTGGAGAATCTGGTCATTGCCTCATTCCTTTTTAGATTACTTTAGGATACATATTAATAAAAGTTCTCAGGGCCACTGCCGTTTCAAACTTCATGGAGGATTGCAGAAATGAGCGCAGCTAGATAGGGATTGTACTGAAGGATTAGGAGGATAAGTAAGGTTCTAATGAAATTTGGATAATTAGGGTGGAATAAGATCAAAATGTAGGGTATTCTTTGTTTCATTGTATAGAGTATTAAATTTTATTTGAAGGACTTTGGACAGAAAGAATTTAGTGCATTTGATGTACCAAAACTTAGCTGTTGCCATCATTTCAAGCCCATAGCTAAAAATAGGTAAAAGTATTGTCTTGGAAATTAGTGATTGTGTTATTGATGGACAACTTCTGTTTAGTAATCTATACGGTTTACCATATATTGTTTATTAAAAAAAAACTTGTTAGTATTTCTTTTCTAAATAAACAATTTCTTTATTTAATATAACCTAATTTATATAGCAATTAAGCACATGATTCTTACAGATACAATAACGACTGTTATTAAATATATCACTGTTACTGGTTTCTATGAAATGTGTGCCTGTTGTATAAAAGACCCGGTTACCAGGAGGGCACGAAAGGATACCGGATATATTTTCCCCTACAACAGAAACTAAAAATATCCCGAGACGCTATATTTGATTCAATAAAGGACATTTCTGATCATACAGAGTACAACAAAGGAAGACAGGTTGTGGTAAACACCGAGAGTGACACTTCTTCTTGGATCATACCGGAACCAGAGGAAGAAATAGGGGATCCCTTCCTAAATGATTCAGAAGAGAACCGTTTTTTGGGTTTGAACCTGAAGAATTAGATGGACATAGACATCTCCAAGAAGAGGCAGATGAAACTGGTGTAAAAGATAGAAGATCATTAAGAATTCAAATCAAACCGCCAATCCATTTTTAGACAAAGGGATGCTTTGGCATGCCTGCTATTTAATCTAGCTCTTGAGAAGGCAGTTAGAGATTCTGGCATCCAAACCAGTGGTAGGATAAACAGCAAATTAGTTCAATTAGTGGCATATGCGGATGACATGATATGGTCGCAAGGTCTCTCTACGCACTGGAAAAAGCACTCCTAGACCTTATGAGGGCTGCTCAAGAGATAGGGTTCGATCGGAAAAGACGAAGTACATGCGTACATGCAGCTCATCCCGCTGGGGAATTCGTGGAGTTTGGACGATTTAAGTTCCAGAAGGTAGACCAGTACACTTATCTTGGTTCTATAGTTAGCTCTGATAGCAATATTTTCCTGGAGTTGGGGAGGAGAATTCTGAATGCTAACAAGAGTTATTTTGAACTACGGAAATGCCTCAACAGCCAATATATAACAAGGAAGACGAAACTGATGCTCTATAAGACCACGATGGGCTGTAGTGCTATGGAAGAAGAAGAATGCAGTACTCTTGAAATAGAGAATTGATGAAGAAAGTATTTTTGTTGATCTTTTATATTTTCTTTTTAATTAAAAAAATTAATAAATTTAGTTTTTCCAACCCAGTATCTAGCTGTATTCTTAAATTTTTCCATTTAAATAGCACAACTCCAACCAAGTTATGGATGACGTTGTTTCTATTGTTTAACTAATAGTTCTCTTCAGTTTAACTTCGGTTTGACAGTTTTTTTTATTTTAATGCAATATTCTTTAAATATAGAATTGGTGAATATAATATTTTTGTTTATCTTTTTGATTTAAAAGAATAAATCCAGAATCAAATTGTATTCTTAATTTGGGATAAAACTAATATTAATGTTATTTATTCACCTAAAGACCTATAAATCAACCTCATGATTTATGAAACACTTTGTTCCTTGGGCTATATGGTTGTTGATGAATAATATTTAAAAAGATGTGGATAAATATTTGTTGTGAATTTATTTATTTATTTTATGAAGGGTTTTCTCACTTTTCTCCTGTTTCAAATGAGGATTACGTCTGTTCTGATGAACTGGTTCGATTTTTTAATTTATATTCTGTGTTTTTTATTTATGAAATTATACAATGAAATAGTTTCTGACCATACGTCATTCATCTATCGTGAATTTACCCATAATTTATATTACAAAGAAAATAATAGAATAATTTCTATAGAATATATATTGATGAGTCCAGCATTATGAAGAATACTACGAAAGCTAATGATACGTATTAAAAAAGAATAAAAGAATCAAAAAATGATTCATCAAATAACAAGCTGTTTACAAATAGCATGCGTCATTATTTGAAAGATAAAATAAATACAATAATGTTGTCTAAGGAAAAAATGGCTTATAGATATGGCTTACTTAATGATTAAAGGCACACAATAAAAAACTTCTTTATTAGTTTTCTTCATGAATTGATTAAAGATGATCCGGCATGAAATAAATTTACAAGATATATTTATCATTATTTTCTTTAATATTATTCATTAACGACCATATAGCCCAAGGAACAAAGTGTTTTATAAATCATGGGTTTGATTTATAAGTATTTAGTTGACTAACTGACATTAATGTTAGTTTTATCCCAAATTAAGAATACTATTTGATTCTGGATTGGAAAAACTTAATTTATTAATTTTTTAAATTAAAAAGAAAATCTAAACGATTAACAAAAATACTTTCTTCATCAATTCTCTATTTCAAGAGTACTATATGAATATCAAAAATAAAATAAACAGCCAAACCGAAGTTAAACAAAAGAGTACTATTAGTTAAATTGAGAACTATTTTTTATTAATTTCAAACTTTGTATTGAAACACTAGAAATGATGTCATCCATAGGTTGGGCGGGGTTGGGCTATATAAAGGAAGCAACTGAGGACCACGCCCTCTTGTGCTACTGGAAGCTTAGGAAGAAGGTCTTATTCTTGGCACAAGATGAATTCTTATATATCTGTTGTGTTGACAGTCATCATCATTGAGGCTATCTGTTTCAGCCAGATCGGAGAAACCTACATGGTAATTATTTGAATTTAAAAGCTCCAAACTGCTATAATACACTAAAAAGAATTTTTATTTTTTTTTTATGTGCGTATATGTTGAAATATTAAATACACGGAAACCACTTACTTATCAAATTGAGCATTCTAAACGATACAGATGAATAATAAACAAATCAATTACATTAAGATTACAGCAAATGTTTGATAAATTGGCCTTAAATCTGTTTAAAGTTGTTAGTTGATGAAAAAAATTATTTTATGTGCCATACTTTAAAACAAAAAGTTCATTCATGACTGTATAACGATTATAGTTGTAACCAGGAATGTACAAACATCATTAATATTTAAGATACAATATTTTAGTCAAATTGTATTGCAAACTATTGAAATTCAAATCCTAATCCTAGGAACAGTTTTCAAAGATATTTAAGGAAATAGAATTAATAATAATCATTTATAATTTAAAGCAAGCAATCTTTGTCAAAAATAAATCTAACTTTATAAATCAGTCTTATGTTGCCTTTTAATTTAAAAATAACAATATCAAGTTGATACTAATAAATAATATTATTTATATAATAATAATATTATTGGCTGATGATCGTGAAGTTAAGGTGAGACTTAATGAATGATATTAACATGTACTGGCCATTTTTTTTTATTTCTTGTTCTTTTAATGATCGTTTATTTTCTTATTATTTCTTATTATAATTTTGTGTATTCTGATCCTCTATTTCATAGATCAAAGATGGCAAAATTGACTGGGAACATTGGAAAAATCTCACAAAGCATGGTCTAACTAGTGAGGAAGATAAAGCCAAAGTTGATAAGATTGCAGAGATATGTCAAGCTAAAGGTATGAAAAAATCCATTACTGTTGTCACAGCAATTAGATTATTAACAATGGCTATCAAAATGTTGGCAACTGAAAATTTGACCTTTCTTTATTAATAGAATTATTTTGTATTATACAGAACGATTCAGTATAAAAATATATTTTAGCAATGGGACTGGCGGGTGTTACTGAGAATGTATATATATACACACACACATTATTTGTATAATTGCTAGCATATCTGAAGCTTTTATTACGATATTATTGATCTAAAATTTCTATTTAACATTTCTATTAGTTCCTCAAGAGGAAAAAGATGAATGCGAGCTTGCATATTCTGCAGCAGTTTGCAAAATCTATAACTGGAAGGAGGTAACCAAGGAATAAAATAATATAATGTATAATTCATAATACTTCTAAAAATAGATTTACAGCTGAAATGAACTTTATTTTTCAGCTTGGCCTTCCAACAGGAAACATGGAACGGTAATCAATTAGACGTCTTGAATATTATTGAGGATACACTATGGGCAACGACTGGCTGGACATGGAAATCGATTATACATCACATATATATTTATTATTAAACAAATTGCATTATTGGACTGTTTTATTCATTATCATCCCAGATTCTTAATAAAAATAAAAATAGAAAGGTGAATTTCAGGAGTCCTATAGATATTTGTTATAAATACAGAAAAATTCAGATTCTCTGAAATTAACTTGAGGATGAACGAGATAGCTGTAGCCACAGACTCTCAGAATTTGAGTGGAGAATCTGGTCATTGCCTCATTCCTTTTTAGATTACTTTAGGATACATATTAATAAAAGTTCTCAGGGCCACTGCCGTTTCAAACTTCATGGAGGATTGCAGAAATGAGCGCAGCTAGATAGGGATTGTACTGAAGGATTAGGAGGATAAGTAAGGTTCTAATGAAATTTGGATAATTAGGGTGGAATAAGATCAAAATGTAGGGTATTCTTTGTTTCATTGTATAGAGTATTAAATTTTATTTGAAGGACTTTGGACAGAAAGAATTTAGTGCATTTGATGTACCAAAACTTAGCTGTTGCCATCATTTCAAGCCCATAGCTAAAGATAGGTAAAAGTATTGTCTTGGAAATTAGTGATTGTGTTATTGATGGACAACTTCTGTTTAGTAATCTATACGGTTTACCATATATTGTTTATTAAAAAAAAACTTGTTAGTATTTCTTTTCTAAATAAACAATTTCTTTATTTAATATAACCTAATTTATATAGCAATTAAGCACATGATTCTTACAGATACAATAACGACTGTTATTAAATATATCACTGTTACTGGTTTCTATGAAATGTGTGCCTGTTGTATAAAAGACCCGGTTACCAGGAGGGCACGAAAGGATACCGGATATATTTTCCCCTACAACAGAAACTAAAAATATCCCGAGACGCTATATTTGATTCAATAAAGGACATTTCTGATCATACAGAGTACAACAAAGGAAGACAGGTTGTGATAAACACCGAGAGTGACACTTCTTCTTGGATCATACCGGAACCAGAGGAAGAAATAGGGGATCCCTTCCTAAATGATTCAGAAGAGAACCGTTTTTTGGGTTTGAACCTGAAGAATTAGATGGACATAGACATCTCCAAGAAGAGGCAGATGAAACTGGTGTAAAAGATAGAAGATCATTAAGAATTCAAATCAAACCGCCAATCCATTTTTAGACAAAGGGATGCTTTGGCATGCCTGCTATTTAATCTAGCTCTTGAGAAGGCAGTTAGAGATTCTGGCATCCAAACCAGTGGTAGGATAAACAGCAAATTAGTTCAATTAGTGGCATATGCGGATGACATGATATGGTCGCAAGGTCTCTCTACGCACTGGAAAAAGCACTCCTAGACCTTATGAGGGCTGCTCAAGAGATAGGGTTCGATCGGAAAAGACGAAGTACATGCGTACATGCAGCTCATCCCGCTGGGGAATTCGTGGAGTTTGGACGATTTAAGTTCCAGAAGGTAGACCAGTACACTTATCTTGGTTCTATAGTTAGCTCTGATAGCAATATTTTCCTGGAGTTGGGGAGGAGAATTCTGAATGCTAACAAGAGTTATTTTGAACTACGGAAATGCCTCAACAGCCAATATATAACAAGGAAGACGAAACTGATGCTCTATAAGACCACGATGGGCTGTAGTGCTATGGAAGAAGAAGAATGCAGTACTCTTGAAATAGAGAATTGATGAAGAAAGTGTTTTTGTTGATCTTTTATATTTTCTTTTTAATTAAAAAAATTAATAAATTTAGTTTTTCCAACCCAGTATCTAGCTGTATTCTTAAATTTTTCCATTTAAATAGCACAACTCCAACCAAGTTATGGATGACGTTGTTTCTATTGTTTAACTAATAGTTCTCTTCAGTTTAACTTCGGTTTGACAGTTTTTTTTATTTTAATGCAATATTCTTTAAATATAGAATTGGTGAATATAATATTTTTGTTTATCTTTTTGATTTAAAAGAATAAATCCAAAATCAAATTGTATTCTTAATTTGGGATAAAACTAATATTAATGTTATTTATTCACCTAAAGACCTATAAATCAACCTCATGATTTATGAAACACTTTGTTCCTTGGGCTATATGGTTGTTGATGAATAATATTTAAAAAGATGTGGATAAATATTTGTTGTGAATTTATTTATTTATTTTATGAAGGGTTTTCTCACTTTTCTCCTGTTTCAAATGAGGATTACGTCTGTTCTGATGAACTGGTTCGATTTTTTAATTTATATTCTGTGTTTTTTATTCATGAAATTATACAATGAAATAGTTTCTGACCATACGTCATTCATCTATCGTGAATTTACCCATAATTTATATTACAAAGAAAATAATAGAATAATTTCTATAGAATATATATTGATGAGTCCAGCATTATGAAGAATACTACAAAAGCTAATGATACGTATTAAAAAAGAATAAAAGAATCAAAAAATGATTCATCAAATAACAAGCTGTTTACAAATAGCATGCGTCATTATTTGAAAGATAAAATAAATACAATAATGTTGTCTAAGGAAAAAATGGCTTATAGATATGGCTTACTTAATGATTAAAGGCACACAATAAAAAACTTCTTTATTAGTTTTCTTCATGAATTGATTAAAGATGATCCGGCATGAAATAAATTTACAAGATATATTTATCATTATTTTCTTTAATATTATTCATTAACGACCATATAGCCCAAGGAACAAAGTGTTTTATAAATCATGGGTTTGATTTATAAGTATTTAGTTGACTAACTGACATTAATGTTAGTTTTATCCCAAATTAAGAATACTATTTGATTCTGGATTGGAAAAACTTAATTTATTAATTTTTTTAATTAAAAAGAAAATCTAAACGATTAACAAAAATACTTTCTTCATCAATTCTCTATTTCAAGAGTACTATATGAATATCAAAAATAAAATAAACAGCCAAACCGAAGTTAAACAAAAGAGTACTATTAGTTAAATTGAGAACTATTTTTTATTAATTTCAAACTTTGTATTGAAACACTAGAAATGATGTCATCCATAGGTTGGGCGGGGTTGGGCTATATAAAGGAAGCAACTGAGGACCACGCCCTCTTGTGCTACTGGAAGCTTAGGAAGAAGGTCTTATTCTTGGCACAAGATGAATTCTTATATATCTGTTGTGTTGACAGTCATCATCATTGAGGCTATCTGTTTCAGCCAGATCGGAGAAACCTACATGGTAATTATTTGAATTTAAAAGCTCCAAACTGCTATAATACACTAAAAAGAATTTTTTTTTTTTTTTTTATG
This sequence comes from Rhaphigaster nebulosa, assembly GCA_948150685.1. Classification (NCBI taxonomy): domain Eukaryota; kingdom Metazoa; phylum Arthropoda; class Insecta; order Hemiptera; family Pentatomidae; genus Rhaphigaster; species Rhaphigaster nebulosa. Next base: position 147,694,019 of record OX411307.1, read on the forward strand.
TGCGTATATGTTGAAATATTAAATACACGGAAACCACTTACTTATCAAATTGAGCATTCTAAACGATACAGATGAATAATAAACAAATCAATTACATTAAGATTACAGCAAATGTTTGATAAATTGGCCTTAAATCTGTTTAAAGTTGTTAGTTGATGAAAAAAATTATTTTATGTGCCATACTTTAAAACAAAAAGTTCATTCATGACTGTATAACGATTATAGTTGTAACCAGGAATGTACAAACATCATTAATATTTAAGATACAATATTTTAGTCAAATTGTATTGCAAACTATTGAAATTCAAATCCTAATCCTAGGAACAGTTTTCAAAGATATTTAAGGAAATAGAATTAATAATAATCATTTATAATTTAAAGCAAGCAATCTTTGTCAAAAATAAATCTAACTTTATAAATCAGTCTTATGTTGCCTTTTAATTTAAAAATAACAATATCAAGTTGATACTAATAAATAATATTATAATCCTGTAAATTTTGTACAATTTATTTCTATTTTATTTAGAGCCATGAAGATGAAGCATTGAGACAAGTCTCCGGTCAATGTTCTGAGAAACACAAAATCAGCAACGGTATAAATGCTTAACTTTTTATGATTTAATGAAAAACTTAAAAATTTTCTATCTTTTTTAAATTAATTATTTTGTTATAGAAGCTATTAAGAGTATTTGGAACCATGAGTATGTGGCTGATGATCATGAAGTCAAGGTGAGACTTAATGAATGATATTAACATGTACTGGCCATTTTTTTTTATTTCTTGTTCTTTTAATGATCGTTTATTTTCTTACTTAATTATGGTCTGATTAGACACTTCTTATTTCATCTTAAGAAAATGTTGGTGATAACTAGAGATTATTTGCGAATCATTTAAACAAATTCATATAATTATCGTCATTGACCATATATACCACATTCTGAAAATAGGGGAAAACGAGAAGTTATAATGACGCAGGAGCGATGTTCATTTACTCTAGATAGAGACACTACATCTAGGAATGATCTTATCTTTCTTTTGACAATTAATTAATTACTTTACAAAAATTTCATCTCCTTCTGTTATTCCACAATAACCGTGATAATTTTTTCTCCACAAAACATAATGATTATATTTCTCATTTTGATCATTTAGTCTTGTCTAAAGAGGCTGGTTTTTGTAATGTATTTTAATCTTTATGAATTATCGAGATTATATTTATTTCTGTTGGTCCCTTTTTCAATGTTTTAATTACTTTTTTTCCTTTTTTTTTTTTTTAGTGTTGGCTCAGTTGTTTAATGAAGAAATTGGGAATGGTAAATACATTGTGGTATTATTTCTCATGTACAATTTTCTAATTGTTATATGCTAATCATTAGTATTTAGGATCTTTGTAAATTATAATTTTGTGTATTCTGATCCTCTATTTCATAGATCAAAGATGGCAAAATTGACTGGGAACATTGTAAAAATCTCACAAAGCATGGTCTAACTAGTGAGGAAGATAAAGCCAAAGTTGATAAGATTGCAGAGATATGTCAAGCTAAAGGTATGAAAAAATCCATTACTGTTGTCACAGCAATTAGATTATTAACAATGGCTATCAAAATGTAGGCAACTGAAAATTTGACCTTTCTTTCTTAATAGAATTATTTTGTATTATACAGAACGATTCAGTATAAAAATATATTTTAGCAATGGGACTGGCAGGTGTTACTGAGAATATATATATATATATATATATATATATATATATATATATATATATATATATATATATACACACATTATTTGTATAATTGCTAGCATATCTGAAGCTTTTCTTACGATATTATTGATCTAAAATTTCTATTTAACATTTCTATTAGTTCCTCAAGAGGAAAAAGATGAATGCCAGCTTGCATATTCTGCAGCAGTTTGCAAAATCTATAACTGGAAGGAGGTAACCAAGGAATAAAATAATATAATGTATAATTCATAATACTTCTAAAAATAGATTTACAGCTGAAATGAACTTTATTTTTCAGCTTGGCCTTCCAACAGGAACAGTAATCAATTAGACGTCTTGAATATTATTGAGGATACACTATGGGCAACGACTGGCTGGACATGGAAATCGATTATACATCACATATATATTTATTATTAAACAAATTGCATTATTGGACTGTTTTATTCATTATCATCCTACATTCTTAATAAAAATAAAAATAGAAAGGTGAATTTCAGGAGTCCTATACATATTTGTTATAAATACAGAAAAATTCAGATTCTCTGAAATTAACTTGAGGATGAACGAGATAGCTGTAGCAACAGACTCTCAGGATTTGAGTGGAGAATCTGGTCATTGCCTCATTCCTTTTTAGATTACTTTAGGATACATATTAACAAAAGTTCTCAGGGTTATAAATACAGAAAAATTCAGATTCTCTGAAATTAACTTGATAACTTGAGGATGAACGAGATAGCTATAGCAACAGACTCTCAGGATTTGAGTGGAGAATCTGGTCATTGCCTCATTCCTTTTTAGATTATTTTAGGATACATATTAACAAAAGTTCTCAGGGTTATAAATACAGAAAAATTCAGATTCTCTGAAATTAACTTGAGGATGAACGAGATAGCTATAGCAACAGACACTCAGGATTTGAGTGGATAATGTGGTCATTGCCTGATTCCTTTTTAGATTACTTTAGGATACATATGAATAAAAGTTCTCAGGGCCACTGCCGTTTCAAACTTCATGGAGGATTGCAGAAATGAGTGCAGCTAGATAGGGATTGTACTAAAGGATTAGGATGATAAGTTAGGTTCTAAAGAAATTTGGATAATTAGGGATTAATAAGATCAAAATGTAGGGTGTTCTTTGTTTCATTGTATAGAGGATCATTTCAAGCCCATAGCTAAAGATAGGTAAAAGTATTGTCATGGAAATTAGTGATTGTGTTATTGATGGACAACTTCTGTTTAGTAATCTGTATGGTTTACCATATATTGTTTATTAAAAAAAAACTTGTTAGTATTTCTTTTCTAAATAAACAATTTCTTTATTTAATATAACCTAATTTATATAGCAATTAAGCACATGATTCTTACAGATACAATAACGACTGTTATTAAATATATCACTGTTACTGGTTTCTATGAAATGTGTGCCTGTTGTATAAAAGACCCGGTTACCAGGAGGGCACGAAAGGATACCGGGTATATTTTCCCCTACAACATAAACTAAAAATATCCCGAGACGCTATATTTGATTCAATAAAGGACATTTCTGATCATACAGAGTACAACAAAGGAAGACAGGTTGTGGTAAACACCGAGAGTGACACTTCTTCTTGGATCATACCGGAACCAGAGGAAGAAATAGGAGATCCCTTCCTAAATGATTCAGAAGAGAACCGTTTTTTTGGGTTTGAACCTGAAGAATTAGATGGACATAGACATCTCCAAGAAGAGGCAGATGAAACTGGTGTAAAAGATAGAAGACCATTAAGAAGTCAAATCAAACCACCAATCCATTTTTAGACAAATGGATGCTTTGGCATGCCTGCTATTTAATCTAGCTGTTGAGAAGGCAGTTAGAGATTCTGGCATCCAAACCAGTGGTAGGATAAACAGCAAATTAGTTCAATTAGTGGCATATGCGGATGACATGATATGGTCGCAAGGTCTCTCTACGCACTGGAAAAAGCACTCCTAGACCTTATGAGGGCTGCTCCAGAGATAGGGCTCGATCGGAAAAGACGAAGTACATGCGTACATGCAGCTCATCCCGATGGGGAATTCGTGGAGTTTGGACGATTTAAGTTCCAGAAGGTAGACCAGTACACTTATCTTGGTTCTATAGTTAGCTCTGATAGCAATATTTTCCTGGTGTTGGGGAGGAGAATTCTGAATGCTAATAAGAGTTATTTTGAACTACGGAAATGCCTCAACAGCCAATATATAACAAGGAAGACGAAACTGATGCTCTATAAGACCACGATGGGCTGTAGTGCTATGGAAGAAGAAGAATGCAGTACTCTTGAAATAGAGAATTGATGAAGAAAGTATTTTTGTTGATCTTTTATATTTTCTTTTTAATTAAAAAAATTAATAAATTTAGTTTTTCCAACCCAGTATCTAGCTGTATTCTTAAATTTTTCCATTTAAATAGCACAACTCCAACCAAGTTATGGATGACGTTGTTTCTATTGTTTAACTAATGGTTCTCTTCAGTTTAACTTCGGTTTGACAGTTTTTTTTATTTTAATGCAATATTCTTTAAATATAGAATTGGTGAATATAATATTTTTGTTTATCTTTTTGATTTAAAAGAATAAATCCAAAATCAAATTGTATTCTTAATTTGGGATAAAACTAATATTAATGTTATTTATTCACCTAAAGACCTATAAATCAACCTCATGATTTATGAAACACTTTGTTCCTTGGGCTATATGGTTGTTGATGAATAATATTTAAAAAGATGTGGATAAATATTTGTTGTGAATTTATTTATTTATTTTATGAAGGGTTTTCTCACTTTTCTCCTGTTTCAAATGAGGATTACGTCTGTTCTGATGAACTGGTTCGATTTTTTAATTTATATTCTGTGTTTTTTATTCATGAAATTATACAATGAAATAGTTTCTGACCATACGTCATTCATCTATCGTGAATTTACCCATAATTTATATTACAAAGTAAATAATAGAATAATTTCTATAGAATATATATTGATGAGTCCAGCATTATGAAGAATACTACAAAAGCTAATGATACGTATTAAAAAAGAATAAAAGAATCAAAAAATGATTCATCAAATAACAAGCTGTTTACAAATAGCATGCGTCATTATTTGAAAGATAAAATAAATGCAATAATGTTGTCTAAGGAAAAAATGGCTTATAGTTATGGCTTACTTAATGATTAAAGGCACACAATAAAAAACTTCTTTATTAGTTTTCTTCATGAATTGATTAAAGATGATCCGGCATGAAATAAATTTACAAGATATATTTATCATTATTTTCTTTAATATTATTCATTAACGACCATATAGCCCAAGGAACAAAGTGTTTTATAAATCATGGGTTTGATTTATAAGTATTTAGTTGACTAACTGACATTAATGTTAGTTTTATCCCAAATTAAGAATACTATTTGATTCTGGATTGGAAAAACTTAATTTATTAATTTTTTAAATTAAAAAGAAAATCTAAACGATTAACAAAAATACTTTCTTCATCAATTCTCTATTTCAAGAGTACTATATGAATATCAAAAATAAAATAAACAGCCAAACCGAAGTTAAACAAAAGAGTACTATTAGTTAAATTGAGAACTATTTTTTATTAATTTCAAACTTTGTATTGAAACACTAGAAATGATGTCATCCATAGGTTGGGCGGGGTTGGGCTATATAAAGGAAGCAACTGAGGACCACACCCTCTTGTGCTACTGGAAGCTTAGGAAGAAGGTCTTATTCTTGGCACAAGATGAATTCTTATATATCTGTTGTGTTGACAGTCATCATCATTGAGGCTATCTGTTTCAGCCAGATCGAAACCTACATGGTAATTATTTGAATTTAAAAGCTCCAAACTGCTATAATGCACTAAAAAGAATTTTTTTTTTTTTTTTTATGTGCGTATATGTTGAAATATTAAATACACGGAAACCACTTACTTATCAAATTGAGCATTCTAAACGATACAGATGAATAATAAACAAATCAACTACATTAAGATTACAGCAAATGTTTGATAAATTGGCCTTAAATCTGTTTAAAGTTGTTAGTTGATGAAAAAAATTATTTTATGTGCCATACTTTAAAACAAAAAGTTCATTCATGACTGTATAACGATTATAGTTGTAACCAGGAATGTACAAACATCATTAATATTTAAGATACAATATTTTAGTCAAATTGTATTGCAAACTATTGAAATTCAAATCCTAATCCTAGGAACAGTTTTCAAAGATATTTAAGGAAATAGAATTAGTAATAATCATTTATAATTTAAAGCAAGCAATCTTTGTCAAAAATAAATCTAACTTTATAAATCAGTCTTATGTTGCCTTTTAATTTAAAAATAACAATATCAAGTTGATACTAATAAATAATATTATAATCCTGTAAATTTTGTACAATTTATTTCTATTTTATTTAGAGCCATGAAGATGAAGCATTGAGACAAGTCTCCGGTCAATGTTCTGAGAAACACAAAATCAGCAACGGTATAAATGCTTAACTTTTTATGATTTAATGAAAAACTTAAAAATTTTCTATCTTTTTTAAATTAATTATTTTGTTATAGAAGCTATTAAGAGTATTTGGAACCATGAGTATGTGGCTGATGATCATGAAGTCAAGGTGAGACTTAATGAATGATATTAACATGTACTGGCCATTTTTTTTTATTTCTTGTTCTTTTAATGATCGTTTATTTTCTTACTTAATTATGGTCTGATTAGACACTTCTTATTTCATCTTAAGAAAATGTTGGTGATAACTAGAGATTATTTGCGAATCATTTAAACAAATTCATATAATTATCGTCATTGACCATATATACCACATTCTGAAAATAGGGGAAAACGAGAAGTTATAATGACGCAGGAGCGATGTTCATTTACTCTAGATAGAGACACTACATCTAGGAATGATCTTATCTTTCTTTTGACAATTAATTAATTACTTTACAAAAATTTCATCTCCTTCTGTTATTCCACAATAACCGTGATAATTTTTTCTCCACAAAACATAATGATTATATTTCTCATTTTGATCATTTAGTCTTGTCTAAAGAGGCTGGTTTTTGTAATGTATTTTAATCTTTATGAATTATCGAGATTATATTTATTTCTGTTGGTCCCTTTTTCAATGTTTTAATTACTTTTTTTCCTTTTTTTTTTTTTTTAGTGTTGGCTCAGTTGTTTAATGAAGAAATTGGGAATGGTAAATACATTGTGGTATTATTTCTCATGTACAATTTTCTAATTGTTATATGCTAATCATTAGTATTTAGGATCTTTGTAAATTATAATTTTGTGTATTCTGATCCTCTATTTCATAGATCAAAGATGGCAAAATTGACTGGGAACATTGTAAAAATCTCACAAAGCATGGTCTAACTAGTGAGGAAGATAAAGCCAAAGTTGATAAGATTGCAGAGATATGTCAAGCTAAAGGTATGAAAAAATCCATTACTGTTGTCACAGCAATTAGATTATTAACAATGGCTATCAAAATGTAGGCAACTGAAAATTTGACCTTTCTTTCTTAATTGAATTATTTTGTATTATACAGAACGATTCAGTATAAAAATATATTTTAGCAATGGGACTGGCGGGTGTTACTGAGAATGTATATATATATATATATATATATATATATATATATATATATATATATATACACACATTATTTGTATAGTTGCTAGCATATCTGAAGCTTTTCTTACGATATTATTGATCTAAAATTTCTATTTAACATTTCTATTAGTTCCTCAAGAGGAAAAAGATGAATGCCAGCTTGCATATTCTGCAGCAGTTTGCAAAATCTATAACTGGAAGGAGGTAACCAAGGAATAAAATAATATAATGTATAATTCATAATACTTCTAAAAATAGATTTACAGCTGAAATGAACTTTATTTTTCAGCTTGGCCTTCCAACAGGAAACATGGAACAGTAATCAATTAGACGTCTTGAATATTATTGAGGATACACTATGGGCAACGACTGGCTGGACATGGAAATCGATTATACATCACATATATATTTATTATTAAACAAATTGCATTATTGGACTGTTTTATTCATTACCATCCTACATTCTTAATAAAAATAAAAATAGAAAGGTGAATTTCAGGAGTCCTATAGATATTTGTTATAAATACAGAAAAATTCAGATTCTCTGAAATTAACTTGAGGATGAACGAGATAGCTGTAGCAACAGACTCTCAGGATTTGAGTGGAGAATCTGGTCATTGCCTCATTCCTTTTTAGATTACTTTAGGATACATATTAACAAAAGTTCTCAGGGTTATAAATACAGAAAAATTCAGATTCTCTGAAATTAACTTGATAACTTGAGGATGAACGAGATAGCTATAGCAACAGACACTCAGGATTTGAGTGGATAATGTGGTCATTGCCTGATTCCTTTTTAGATTACTTTAGGATACATATGAATAAAAGTTCTCAGGGCCACTGCTGTTTCAAACTTCATGGAGGATTGCAGAAATGAGTGCAGCTAGATAGGGATTGTACTAAAGGATTAGGATAAGTTAGGTTCGAAAGAAATTTGGATAATTAGGGATTAATAAGATCAAAATGTAGGGTGTTCTTTGTTTCATTGTATAGAGGATCATTTCAAGCCCATAGCTAAAGATAGGTAAAAGTATTGTCATGGAAATTAGTGATTGTGTTATTGATGGACAACTTCTGTTTAGTAATCTGTATGGTTTACCATATATTGTTTATTAAAAAAAAACTTGTTAGTATTTCTTTTCTAAATAAACAATTTCTTTATTTAATATAACCTAATTTATATAGCAATTAAGCACATGATTCTTACAGATACAATAACGACTGTTATTAAATATATCACTGTTACTGGTTTCTATGAAATGTGTGCCTGTTGTATAAAAGACCCGGTTACCAGGAGGGCACGAAAGGATACCGGGTATATTTTCCCCTACAACATAAACTAAAAATATCCCGAGACGCTATATTTGATTCAATAAAGAACATTTCTGATCATAAAGAGTACAACAAAGGAAGACAGGTTGTGGTAAACACCGAGAGTGACACTTCTTCTTGGATCATACCGGAACCAGAGGAAGAAATAGGAGATCCCTTCCTAAATGATTCAGAAGAGAACCGTTTTTTTGGGTTTGAACCTGAAGAATTAGATGGACATAGACATCTCCAAGAAGAGGCAGATGAAACTGGTGTAAAAGACAGAAGACCATTAAGAAGTCAAATCAAACCGCCAATCCATTTTTAGACAAATGGATGCTTTGGCATGCCTGCTATTTAATCTAGCTGTTGAGAAGGCAGTTAGAGATTCTGGCATCCAAACCAGTGGTAGGATAAACAGCAAATTAGTTCAATTAGTGGCATATGCGGATGACATGATATGGTCGCAAGGTCTCTCTACGCACTGGAAAAAGCACTCCTAGACCTTATGAGGGCTGCTCAAGAGATAGGGCTCGATCGGAAAAGACGAAGTACATGCGTACATGCAGCTCATCCCGATGGGGAATTCGTGGAGTTTGGACGATTTAAGTTCCAGAAGGTAGACCAGTACACTTATCTTGGTTCTATAGTTAGCTCTGATAGCAATATTTTCCTGGTGTTGGGGAGGAGAATTCTGAATGCTAATAAGAGTTATTTTGAACTACGGAAATGCCTCAACAGCCAATATATAACAAGGAAGACGAAACTGATGCTCTATAAGACCACGATGGGCTGTAGTGCTATGGAAGAAGAAGAATGCAGTACTCTTGAAACAGAGAATTGATGAAGAAAGTATTTTTGTTGATCTTTTATATTTTCTTTATAATTAAAAAAATTAATAAATTTAGTTTTTCCAACCCAGTATCTAGCTGTATTCTTAAATTTTTCCATTTAAATAGCACAACTCCAACCAAGTTATGGATGACGTTGTTTCTATTGTTTAACTAATGGTTCTCTTCAGTTTAACTTCGGTTTGACAGTTTTTTTTATTTTAATGCAATATTCTTTAAATATAGAATTGGTGAATATAATATTTTTGTTTATCTTTTTGATTTAAAAGAATAAATCCAAAATCAAATTGTATTCTTAATTTGGGATAAAACTAATATTAATGTTATTTATTCACCTAAAGACCTATAAATCAACCTCATGATTTATGAAACACTTTGTTCCTTGGGCTATATGGTTGTTGATGAATAATATTTAAAAAGATGTGGATAAATATTTGTTGTGAATTTATTTATTTATTTTATGAAGGGTTTTCTCACTTTTCTCCTGTTTCAAATGAGGATTACGTCTGTTCTGATGAACTGGTTCGATTTTTTAATTTATATTCTGTGTTTTTTATTCATGAAATTATACAATGAAATAGTTTCTGACCATACGTCATTCATCTATCGTGAATTTACCCATAATTTATATCACAAAGAAAATAATAGAATAATTTCTATAGAATATATATTGATGAGTCCAGCATTATGAAGAATACTACAAAAGCTAATGATACGTATTAAAAAAGAATAAAAGAATCAAAAAATGATTCATCAAATAACAAGCTGTTTACAAATAGCATGCGTCATTATTTGAAAGATAAAATAAATGCAATAATGTTGTCTAAGGAAAAAATGGCTTATAGTTATGGCTTACTTAATGATTAAAGGCACACAATAAAAAACTTCTTTATTAGTTTTCTTCATGAATTGATTAAAGATGATCCGGCATGAAATAAATTTACAAGATATATTTATCATTATTTTCTTTAATATTATTCATTAACGACCATATAGCCCAAGGAACAAAGTGTTTTATAAATCATGGGTTTGATTTATAAGTATTTAGTTGACTAACTGACATTAATGTTAGTTTTATCCCAAATTAAGAATACTATTTGATTCTGGATTGGAAAAACTTAATTTATTAATTTTTTAAATTAAAAAGAAAATCTAAACGATTAACAAAAATACTTTCTTCATCAATTCTCTATTTCAAGAGTACTATATGAATATCAAAAATAAAATAAACAGCCAAACCGAAGTTAAACAAAAGAGTACTATTAGTTAAATTGAGAACTATTTTTTATTGATTTCAAACTTTGTATTGAAACACTAGAAATGATGTCATCCATAGGTTGGGCGGGGTTGGGCTATATAAAGGAAGCAACTGAGGACCACGCCCTCTTGTGCTACTGGAAGCTTAGGAAGAAGGTCTTATTCTTGGCACAAGATGAATTCTTATATATCTGTTGTGTTGACAGTCATCATCATTGAGGCTATCTGTTTCAGCCAGATCGGAGAAACCTACATGGTAATTATTTGAATTTAAAAGCTCCAAACTGCTATAATACACTAAAAAGAATTTTTTTTTTTTTTTTATGTGCGTATATGTTGAAATATTAAATACACGGAAACCACTTACATATCAAATTGAGCATTCTAAACGATACAGATGAATAATAAACAAATCAATTACATTAAGATTACAGCAAATGTTTGATAAATTGGCCTTAAATCTGTTTAAAGTTGTTAGTTGATGAAAAAAATTATTTTATGTGCCATACTTTAAAACAAAAAGTTCATTCATGACTGTATAACGATTATAGTTGTAACCAGGAATGTACAAACATCATTAATATTTAAGATACAATATTTTAGTCAAATTGTATTGCAAACTATTGAAATTCAAATCCTAATCCTAGGAACAGTTTTCAAAGATATTTAAGGAAATAGAATTAATAATAATCATTTATAATTTAAAGCAAGCAATCTTTGTCAAAAATAAATCTAACTTTATAAATCAGTCTTATGTTGCCTTTTAATTTAAAAATAACAATATCAAGTTGATACTAATAAATAATATTATAATCCTGTAAATTTTGTACAATTTATTTCTATTTTATTTAGAGCCATGAAGATGAAGCATTGAGACAAGTCTCCGGTCAATGTTCTGAGAAACACAAAATCAGCAACGGTATAAATGCTTAACTTTTTATGATTTAATGAAAAACTTAAAAATTTTCTATCTTTTTTAAATTAATTATTTTGTTATAGAAGCTATTAAGAGTATTTGGAACCATGAGTATGTGGCTGATGATCATGAAGTCAAGGTGAGACTTAATGAATGATATTAACATGTACTGGCCATTTTTTTTTATTTCTTGTTCTTTTAATGATCGTTTATTTTCTTACTTAATTATGGTCTGATTAGACACTTCTTATTTCATCTTAAGAAAATGTTGGTGATAACTAGAGATTATTTGCGAATCATTTAAACAAATTCATATAATTATCGTCATTGACCATATATACCACATTCTGAAAATAGGGGAAAACGAGAAGTTATAATGACGCAGGAGCGATGTTCATTTACTCTAGATAGAGACACTACATCTAGGAATGATCTTATCTTTCTTTTGACAATTAATTAATTACTTTACAAAAATTTCATCTCCTTCTGTTATTCCACAATAACCGTGATAATTTTTTCTCCACAAAACATAATGATTATATTTCTCATTTTGATCATTTAGTCTTGTCTAAAGAGGCTGGTTTTTGTAATGTATTTTAATCTTTATGAATTATCGAGATTATATTTATTTCTGTTGGTCCCTTTTTCAATGTTTTAATTACTTTTTTTCCTTTTTTTTTTTTTTTAGTGTTGGCTCAGTTGTTTAATGAAGAAATTGGGAATGGTAAATACATTGTGGTATTATTTCTCATGTACAATTTTCTAATTGTTATATGCTAATCATTAGTATTTAGGATCTTTGTAAATTATAATTTTGTGTATTCTGATCCTCTATTTCATAGATCAAAGATGGCAAAATTGACTGGGAACATTGTAAAAATCTCACAAAGCATGGTCTAACTAGTGAGGAAGATAAAGCCAAAGTTGATAAGATTGCAGAGATATGTCAAGCTAAAGGTATGAAAAAATCCATTACTGTTGTCACAGCAATTAGATTATTAACAATGACTATCAAAATGTAGGCAACTGAAAATTTGACCTTTCTTTCTTAATAGAATTATTTTGTATTATACAGAACGATTCAGTATAAAAATATATTTTAGCAATGGGACTGGCAGGTGTTACTGAGAATATATATATATATATATATATATATATACATACATTATTTGTATAATTGCTAGCATATCTGAAGCTTTTCTTACGATATTATTGATCTAAAATTTCTATTTAACATTTCTATTAGTTCCTCAAGAGGAAAAAGATGAATGCCAGCTTGCATATTCTGCAGCAGTTTGCAAAATCTATAACTGGAAGGAGGTAACCAAGGAATAAAATAATATAATGTATAATTCATAATACTTCTAAAAATAGATTTACAGCTGAAATGAACTTTATTTTTCAGCTTGGCCTTCCAACAGGAAACATGGAACAGTAATCAATTAGACGTCTTGAATATTATTGAGGATACACTATGGGCAACGACTGGCTGGACATGGAAATCGATTATACATCACATATATATTTATTATTAAACAAATTGCATTATTGGACTGTTTTATTCATTACCATCCTACATTCTTAATAAAAATAAAAATAGAAAGGTGAATTTCAGGAGTCCTATAGATATTTGTTATAAATACAGAAAAATTCAGATTCTCTGAAATTAACTTGAGGATGAACGAGATAGCTGTAGCAACAGACTCTCAGGATTTGAGTGGAGAATCTGGTCATTGCCTCATTCCTTTTTAGATTACTTTAGGATACATATTAACAAAAGTTCTCAGGGTTATAAATACAGAAAAATTCAGATTCTCTGAAATTAACTTGATAACTTGAGGATGAACGAGATAGCTATAGCAACAGACACTCAGGATTTGAGTGGATAATGTGGTCATTGCCTGATTCCTTTTTAGATTACTTTAGGATACATATGAATAAAAGTTCTCAGGGCCACTGCTGTTTCAAACTTCATGGAGGATTGCAGAAATGAGTGCAGCTAGATAGGGATTGTACTAAAGGATTAGGATAAGTTAGGTTCTAAAGAAATTTGGATAATTAGGGATTAATAAGATCAAAATGTAGGGTGTTCTTTGTTTCATTGTATAGAGGATCATTTCAAGCCCATAGCTAAAGATAGGTAAAAGTATTGTCATGGAAATTAGTGATTGTGTTATTGATGGACAACTTCTGTTTAGTAATCTGTATGGTTTACCATATATTGTTTATTAAAAAAAAACTTGTTAGTATTTCTTTTCTAAATAAACAATTTCTTTATTTAATATAACCTAATTTATATAGCAATTAAGCACATGATTCTTACAGATACAATAACGACTGTTATTAAATATATCACTGTTACTGGTTTCTATGAAATGTGTGCCTGTTGTATAAAAGACCCGGTTACCAGGAGGGCACGAAAGGATACCGGGTATATTTTCCCCTACAACATAAACTAAAAATATCCCGAGACGCTATATTTGATTCAATAAAGAACATTTCTGATCATAAAGAGTACAACAAAGGAAGACAGGTTGTGGTAAACACCGAGAGTGACACTTCTTCTTGGATCATACCGGAACCAGAGGAAGAAATAGGAGATCCCTTCCTAAATGATTCAGAAGAGAACCGTTTTTTTGGGTTTGAACCTGAAGAATTAGATGGACATAGACATCTCCAAGAAGAGGCAGATGAAACTGGTGTAAAAGACAGAAGACCATTAAGAAGTCAAATCAAACCGCCAATCCATTTTTAGACAAATGGATGCTTTGGCATGCCTGCTATTTAATCTAGCTGTTGAGAAGGCAGTTAGAGATTCTGGCATCCAAACCAGTGGTAGGATAAACAGCAAATTAGTTCAATTAGTGGCATATGCGGATGACATGATATGGTCGCAAGGTCTCTCTACGCACTGGAAAAAGCACTCCTAGACCTTATGAGGGCTGCTCAAGAGATAGGGCTCGATCGGAAAAGACGAAGTACATGCGTACATGCAGCTCATCCCGATGGGGAATTCGTGGAGTTTGGACGATTTAAGTTCCAGAAGGTAGACCAGTACACTTATCTTGGTTCTATAGTTAGCTCTGATAGCAATATTTTCCTGGTGTTGGGGAGGAGAATTCTGAATGCTAATAAGAGTTATTTTGAACTACGGAAATGCCTCAACAGCCAATATATAACAAGGAAGACGAAACTGATGCTCTATAAGACCACGATGGGCTGTAGTGCTATGGAAGAAGAAGAATGCAGTACTCTTGAAACAGAGAATTGATGAAGAAAGTATTTTTGTTGATCTTTTATATTTTCTTTATAATTAAAAAAATTAATAAATTTAGTTTTTCCAACCCAGTATCTAGCTGTATTCTTAAATTTTTCCATTTAAATAGCACAACTCCAACCAAGTTATGGATGACGTTGTTTCTATTGTTTAACTAATGGTTCTCTTCAGTTTAACTTCGGTTTGACAGTTTTTTTTATTTTAATGCAATATTCTTTAAATATAGAATTGGTGAATATAATATTTTTGTTTATCTTTTTGATTTAAAAGAATAAATCCAAAATCAAATTGTATTCTTAATTTGGGATAAAACTAATATTAATGTTATTTATTCACCTAAAGACCTATAAATCAACCTCATGATTTATGAAACACTTTGTTCCTTGGGCTATATGGTTGTTGATGAATAATATTTAAAAAGATGTGGATAAATATTTGTTGTGAATTTATTTATTTATTTTATGAAGGGTTTTCTCACTTTTCTCCTGTTTCAAATGAGGATTACGTCTGTTCTGATGAACTGGTTCGATTTTTTAATTTATATTCTGTGTTTTTTATTCATGAAATTATACAATGAAATAGTTTCTGACCATACGTCATTCATCTATCGTGAATTTACCCATAATTTATATCACAAAGAAAATAATAGAATAATTTCTATAGAATATATATTGATGAGTCCAGCATTATGAAGAATACTACAAAAGCTAATGATACGTATTAAAAAAGAATAAAAGAATCAAAAAATGATTCATCAAATAACAAGCTGTTTACAAATAGCATGCGTCATTATTTGAAAGATAAAATAAATGCAATAATGTTGTCTAAGGAAAAAATGGCTTATAGTTATGGCTTACTTAATGATTAAAGGCACACAATAAAAAACTTCTTTATTAGTTTTCTTCATGAATTGATTAAAGATGATCCGGCATGAAATAAATTTACAAGATATATTTATCATTATTTTCTTTAATATTATTCATTAACGACCATATAGCCCAAGGAACAAAGTGTTTTATAAATCATGGGTTTGATTTATAAGTATTTAGTTGACTAACTGACATTAATGTTAGTTTTATCCCAAATTAAGAATACTATTTGATTCTGGATTGGAAAAACTTAATTTATTAATTTTTTAAATTAAAAAGAAAATCTAAACGATTAACAAAAATACTTTCTTCATCAATTCTCTATTTCAAGAGTACTATATGAATATCAAAAATAAAATAAACAGCCAAACCGAAGTTAAACAAAAGAGTACTATTAGTTAAATTGAGAACTATTTTTTATTGATTTCAAACTTTGTATTGAAACACTAGAAATGATGTCATCCATAGGTTGGGCGGGGTTGGGCTATATAAAGGAAGCAACTGAGGACCACGCCCTCTTGTGCTACTGGAAGCTTAGGAAGAAGGTCTTATTCTTGGCACAAGATGAATTCTTATATATCTGTTGTGTTGACAGTCATCATCATTGAGGCTATCTGTTTCAGCCAGATCGGAGAAACCTACATGGTAATTATTTGAATTTAAAAGCTCCAAACTGCTATAATACACTAAAAAGAATTTTTTTTTTTTTTTTATGTGCGTATATGTTGAAATATTAAATACACGGAAACCACTTACATATCAAATTGAGCATTCTAAACGATACAGATGAATAATAAACAAATCAATTACATTAAGATTACAGCAAATGTTTGATAAATTGGCCTTAAATCTGTTTAAAGTTGTTAGTTGATGAAAAAAATTATTTTATGTGCCATACTTTAAAACAAAAAGTTCATTCATGACTGTATAACGATTATAGTTGTAACCAGGAATGTACAAACATCATTAATATTTAAGATACAATATTTTAGTCAAATTGTATTGCAAACTATTGAAATTCAAATCCTAATCCTAGGAACAGTTTTCAAAGATATTTAAGGAAATAGAATTAATAATAATCATTTATAATTTAAAGCAAGCAATCTTTGTCAAAAATAAATCTAACTTTATAAATCAGTCTTATGTTGCCTTTTAATTTAAAAATAACAATATCAAGTTGATACTAATAAATAATATTATAATCCTGTAAATTTTGTACAATTTATTTCTATTTTATTTAGAGCCATGAAGATGAAGCATTGAGACAAGTCTCCGGTCAATGTTCTGAGAAACACAAAATCAGCAACGGTATAAATGCTTAACTTTTTATGATTTAATGAAAAACTTAAAAATTTTCTATCTTTTTTAAATTAATTATTTTGTTATAGAAGCTATTAAGAGTATTTGGAACCATGAGTATGTGGCTGATGATCATGAAGTCAAGGTGAGACTTAATGAATGATATTAACATGTACTGGCCATTTTTTTTTATTTCTTGTTCTTTTAATGATCGTTTATTTTCTTACTTAATTATGGTCTGATTAGACACTTCTTATTTCATCTTAAGAAAATGTTGGTGATAACTAGAGATTATTTGCGAATCATTTAAACAAATTCATATAATTATCGTCATTGACCATATATACCACATTCTGAAAATAGGGGAAAACGAGAAGTTATAATGACACAGGAGCGATGTTCATTTACTCTAGATAGAGACACTACATCTAGGAATGATCTTATCTTTCTTTTGACAATTAATTAATTACTTTACAAAAATTTCATCTCCTTCTGTTATTCCACAATAACGGTGATAATTTTTTCTCCACAAAACATAATGATTATATTTCTCATTTTGATCATTTAGTCTTGTCTAAAGAGGCTGGTTTTTGTAATGTATTTTAATCTTTATGAATTATCGAGATTATATTTATTTCTGTTGGTCCCTTTTTCAATGTTTTAATTACTTTTTTTCCTTTTTTTTTTTTTTTAGTGTTGGCTCAGTTGTTTAATGAAGAAATTGGGAATGGTAAATACATTGTGGTATTATTTCTCATGTACAATTTTCTAATTGTTATATGCTAATCATTAGTATTTAGGATCTTTGTAAATTATAATTTTGTGTATTCTGATCCTCTATTTCATAGATCAAAGATGGCAAAATTGACTGGGAACATTGTAAAAATCTCACAAAGCATGGTCTAACTAGTGAGGAAGATAAAGCCAAAGTTGATAAGATTGCAGAGATATGTCAAGCTAAAGGTATGAAAAAATCCATTACTGTTGTCACAGCAATTAGATTATTAACAATGACTATCAAAATGTAGGCAACTGAAAATTTGACCTTTCTTTCTTAATAGAATTATTTTGTATTATACAGAACGATTCAGTATAAAAATATATTTTAGCAATGGGACTGGCAGGTGTTACTGAGAATATATATATATATATATATATATATATACATACATTATTTGTATAATTGCTAGCATATCTGAAGCTTTTCTTACGATATTATTGATCTAAAATTTCTATTTAACATTTCTATTAGTTCCTCAAGAGGAAAAAGATGAATGCCAGCTTGCATATTCTGCAGCAGTTTGCAAAATCTATAACTGGAAGGAGGTAACCAAGGAATAAAATAATATAATGTATAATTCATAATACTTCTAAAAATAGATTTACAGCTGAAATGAACTTTATTTTTCAGCTTGGCCTTCCAACAGGAAACATGGAACAGTAATCAATTAGACGTCTTGAATATTATTGAGGATACACTATGGGCAACGACTGGCTGGACATGGAAATCGATTATACATCACATATATATTTATTATTAAACAAATTGCATTATTGGACTGTTTTATTCATTATCATCCTACATTCTTAATAAAAATAAAAATAGAAAGGTGAATTTCAGGAGTCCTATAGATATTTGTTATAAATACAGAAAAATTCAGATTCTCTGAAATTAACTTGAGGATGAACGAGATAGCTGTAGCAACAGACTCTCAGGATTTGAGTGGAGAATCTGGTCATTGCCTCATTCCTTTTTAGATTATTTTAGGATACATATTAACAAAAGTTCTCAGGGTTATAAATACAGAAAAATTCAGATTCTCTGAAATTAACTTGAGGATGAACGAGATAGCTATAGCAACAGACACTCAGGATTTGAGTGGATAATGTGGTCATTGCCTGATTCCTTTTTAGATTACTTTAGGATACATATGAATAAAAGTTCTCAGGGCCACTGCCGTTTCAAACTTCATGGAGGATTGCAGAAATGAGTGCAGCTAGATAGGGATTGTACTAAAGGATTAGGATGATAAGTTAGGTTCTAAAGAAATTTGGATAATTAGGGATTAATAAGATCAAAATGTAGGGTGTTCTTTGTTTCATTGTATAGAGGATCATTTCAAGCCCATAGCTAAAGATAGGTAAAAGTATTGTCATGGAAATTAGTGATTGTGTTATTGATGGACAACTTCTGTTTAGTAATCTGTATGGTTTACCATATATTGTTTATTAAAAAAAAACTTGTTAGTATTTCTTTTCTAAATAAACAATTTCTTTATTTAATATAACCTAATTTATATAGCAATTAAGCACATGATTCTTACAGATACAATAACGACTGTTATTAAATATATCACTGTTACTGGTTTCTATGAAATGTGTGCCTGTTGTATAAAAGACCCGGTTACCAGGAGGGCACGAAAGGATACCGGGTATATTTTCCCCTACAACATAAACTAAAAATATCCCAAGACGCTATATTTGATTCAATAAAGGACATTTCTGATCATAAAGAGTACAACAAAGGAAGACAGGTTGTGGTAAACACCGAGAGTGACACTTCTTCTTGGATCATACCGGAACCAGAGGAAGAAATAGGAGATTCCTTCCTAAATGATTCAGAAGAGAACCGTTTTTTTGGGTTTGAACCTGAAGAATTAGATGGACATAGACATCTCCAAGAAGAGGCAGATGAAACTGGTGTAAAAGACAGAAGACCATTAAGAAGTCAAATCAAACCGCCAATCCATTTTTAGACAAATGGATGCTTTGGCATGCCTGCTATTTAATCTAGCTGTTGAGAAGGCAGTTAGAGATTCTGGCATCCAAACCAGTGGTAGGATAAACAGCAAATTAGTTCAATTAGTGGCATATGCGGATGACATGATATGGTCGCAAGGTCTCTCTACGCACTGGAAAAAGCACTCCTAGACCTTATGAGGGCTGCTCAAGAGATAGGGCTCGATCGGAAAAGACGAAGTACATGCGTACATGCAGCTCATCCCGATGGGGAATTCGTGGAGTTTGGACGATTTAAGTTCCAGAAGGTAGACCAGTACACTTATCTTGGTTCTATAGTTAGCTCTGATAGCAATATTTTCCTGGTGTTGGGGAGGAGAATTCTGAATGCTAATAAGAGTTATTTTGAACTACGGAAATGCCTCAACAGCCAATATATAACAAGGAAGACGAAACTGATGCTCTATAAGACCACGATGGGCTGTAGTGCTATGGAAGAAGAAGAATGCAGTACTCTTGAAACAGAGAATTGATGAAGAAAGTATTTTTGTTGATCTTTTATATTTTCTTTATAATTAAAAAAATTAAAAAATTTAGTTTTTCTATAGAAAGGTGAATTTCAGGAGTCCTATAGATATTTGTTATAAATACAGAAAAATTCAGATTCTCTGAAATTAACTTGAGGATGAACGAGATAGCTGTAGCAACAGACTCTCAGGATTTGAGTGGAGAATCTGGTCATTGCCTCATTCCTTTTTAGATTACTTTAGGATACATATTAACAAAAGTTCTCAGGGTTATAAATACAGAAAAATTCAGATTCTCTGAAATTAACTTGAGGATGAACGAGATAGCTATAGCAACAGACACTCAGGATTTGAGTGGATAATGTGGTCATTGCCTGATTCCTTTTTAGATTACTTTAGGATACATATGAATAAAAGTTCTCAGGGCCACTGCCGTTTCAAACTTCATGGAGGATTGCAGAAATGAGTGCAGCTAGATAGGGATTGTACTAAAGGATTAGGATGATAAGTTAGGTTCTAAAGAAATTTGGATAATTAGGGATTAATAAGATCAAAATGTAGGGTGTTCTTTGTTTCATTGTATAGAGGATCATTTCAAGCCCATAGCTAAAGATAGGTAAAAGTATTGTCATGGAAATTAGTGATTGTGTTATTGATGGACAACTTCTGTTTAGTAATCTGTATGGTTTACCATATATTGTTTATTAAAAAAAAACTTGTTAGTATTTCTTTTCTAAATAAACAATTTCTTTATTTAATATAACCTAATTTATATAGCAATTAAGCACATGATTCTTACAGATACAATAACGACTGTTATTAAATATATCACTGTTACTGGTTTCTATGAAATGTGTGCCTGTTGTATAAAAGACCCGGTTACCAGGAGGGCACGAAAGGATACCGGGTATATTTTCCCCTACAACATAAACTAAAAATATCCCAAGACGCTATATTTGATTCAATAAAGGACATTTCTGATCATAAAGAGTACAACAAAGGAAGACAGGTTGTGGTAAACACCGAGAGTGACACTTCTTCTTGGATCATACCGGAACCAGAGGAAGAAATAGGAGATTCCTTCCTAAATGATTCAGAAGAGAACCGTTTTTTTGGGTTTGAACCTGAAGAATTAGATGGACATAGACATCTCCAAGAAGAGGCAGATGAAACTGGTGTAAAAGACAGAAGACCATTAAGAAGTCAAATCAAACCGCCAATCCATTTTTAGACAAATGGATGCTTTGGCATGCCTGCTATTTAATCTAGCTGTTGAGAAGGCAGTTAGAGATTCTGGCATCCAAACCAGTGGTAGGATAAACAGCAAATTAGTTCAATTAGTGGCATATGCGGATGACATGATATGGTCGCAAGGTCTCTCTACGCACTGGAAAAAGCACTCCTAGACCTTATGAGGGCTGCTCAAGAGATAGGGCTCGATCGGAAAAGACGAAGTACATGCGTACATGCAGCTCATCCCGATGGGGAATTCGTGGAGTTTGGACGATTTAAGTTCCAGAAGGTAGACCAGTACACTTATCTTGGTTCTATAGTTAGCTCTGATAGCAATATTTTCCTGGTGTTGGGGAGGAGAATTCTGAATGCTAATAAGAGTTATTTTGAACTACGGAAATGCCTCAACAGCCAATATATAACAAGGAAGACGAAACTGATGCTCTATAAGACCACGATGGGCTGTAGTGCTATGGAAGAAGAAGAATGCAGTACTCTTGAAACAGAGAATTGATGAAGAAAGTATTTTTGTTGATCTTTTATATTTTCTTTATAATTAAAAAAATTAAAAAATTTAGTTTTTCTATAGAAAGGTGAATTTCAGGAGTCCTATAGATATTTGTTATAAATACAGAAAAATTCAGATTCTCTGAAATTAACTTGAGGATGAACGAGATAGCTGTAGCAACAGACTCTCAGGATTTGAGTGGAGAATCTGGTCATTGCCTCATTCCTTTTTAGATTACTTTAGGATACATATTAACAAAAGTTCTCAGGGTTATAAATACAGAAAAATTCAGATTCTCTGAAATTAACTTGAGGATGAACGAGATAGCTATAGCAACAGACACTCAGGATTTGAGTGGATAATGTGGTCATTGCCTGATTCCTTTTTAGATTACTTTAGGATACATATGAATAAAAGTTCTCAGGGCCACTGCCGTTTCAAACTTCATGGAGGATTGCAGAAATGAGTGCAGCTAGATAGGGATTGTACTAAAGGATTAGGATGATAAGTTAGGTTCTAAAGAAATTTGGATAATTAGGGATTAATAAGATCAAAATGTAGGGTGTTCTTTGTTTCATTGTATAGAGGATCATTTCAAGCCCATAGCTAAAGATAGGTAAAAGTATTGTCATGGAAATTAGTGATTGTGTTATTGATGGACAACTTCTGTTTAGTAATCTGTATGGTTTACCATATATTGTTTATTAAAAAAAAACTTGTTAGTATTTCTTTTCTAAATAAACAATTTCTTTATTTAATATAACCTAATTTATATAGCAATTAAGCACATGATTCTTACAGATACAATAACGACTGTTATTAAATATATCACTGTTACTGGTTTCTATGAAATGTGTGCCTGTTGTATAAAAGACCCGGTTACCAGGAGGGCACGAAAGGATACCGGGTATATTTTCCCCTACAATATAAACTAAAAATATCCCAAGACGCTATATTTGATTCAATAAAGGACATTTCTGATCATAAAGAGTACAACAAAGGAAGACAGGTTGTGGTAAACACCGAGAGTGACACTTCTTCTTGGATCATACCGGAACCAGAGGAAGAAATAGGAGATCCCTTCCTAAATGATTCAGAAGAGAACCGTTTTTTTGGGTTTGAACCTGAAGAATTAGATGGACATAGACATCTCCAAGAAGAGGCAGATGAAACTGGTGTAAAAGACAGAAGACCATTAAGAAGTCAAATCAAACCGCCAATCCATTTTTAGACAAATGGATGCTTTGGCATGCCTGCTATTTAATCTAGCTGTTGAGAAGGCAGTTAGAGATTCTGGCATCCAAACCAGTGGTAGGATAAACAGCAAATTAGTTCAATTAGTGGCATATGCGGATGACATGATATGGTCGCAAGGTCTCTCTACGCACTGGAAAAAGCACTCCTAGACCTTATGAGGGCTGCTCAAGAGATAGGGCTCGATCGGAAAAGACGAAGTACATGCGTACATGCAGCTCATCCCGATGGGGAATTCGTGGAGTTTGGACGATTTAAGTTCCAGAAGGTAGACCAGTACACTTATCTTGGTTCTATAGTTAGCTCTGATAGCAATATTTTCCTGGTGTTGGGGAGGAGAATTCTGAATGCTAATAAGAGTTATTTTGAACTACGGAAATGCCTCAACAGCCAATATATAACAAGGAAGACGAAACTGATGCTCTATAAGACCACGATGGGCTGTAGTGCTATGGAAGAAGAAGAATGCAGTACTCTTGAAACAGAGAATTGATGAAGAAAGTATTTTTGTTGATCTTTTATATTTTCTTTATAATTAAAAAAATTAATAAATTTAGTTTTTCCAACCCAGTATCTAGCTGTATTCTTAAATTTTTCCATTTAAATAGCACAACTCCAACCAAGTTATGGATGACGTTGTTTCTATTGTTTAACTAATGGTTCTCTTCAGTTTAACTTCGGTTTGACAGTTTTTTTTATTTTAATGCAATATTCTTTAAATATAGAATTGGTGAATATAATATTTTTGTTTATCTTTTTGATTTAAAAGAATAAATCCAAAATCAAATTGTATTCTTAATTTGGGATAAAACTAATATTAATGTTATTTATTCACCTAAAGACCTATAAATCAACCTCATGATTTATGAAACACTTTGTTCCTTGGGCTATATGGTTGTTGATGAATAATATTTAAAAAGATGTGGATAAATATTTGTTGTGAATTTATTTATTTATTTTATGAAGGGTTTTCTCACTTTTCTCCTGTTTCAAATGAGGATTACGTCTGTTCTGATGAACTGGTTCGATTTTTTAATTTATATTCTGTGTTTTTTATTCATGAAATTATACAATGAAATAGTTTCTGACCATACGTCATTCATCTATCGTGAATTTACCCATAATTTATATCACAAAGAAAATAATAGAATAATTTCTATAGAATATATATTGATGAGTCCAGCATTATGAAGAATACTACAAAAGCTAATGATACGTATTAAAAAAGAATAAAAGAATCAAAAAATGATTCATCAAATAACAAGCTGTTTACAAATAGCATGCGTCATTATTTGAAAGATAAAATAAATGCAATAATGTTGTCTAAGGAAAAAATGGCTTATAGTTATGGCTTACTTAATGATTAAAGGCACACAATAAAAAACTTCTTTATTAGTTTTCTTCATGAATTGATTAAAGATGATCCGGCATGAAATAAATTTACAAGATATATTTATCATTATTTTCTTTAATATTATTCATTAACGACCATATAGCCCAAGGAACAAAGTGTTTTATAAATCATGGGTTTGATTTATAAGTATTTAGTTGACTAACTGACATTAATGTTAGTTTTATCCCAAATTAAGAATACTATTTGATTCTGGATTGGAAAAACTTAATTTATTAATTTTTTAAATTAAAAAGAAAATCTAAACGATTAACAAAAATACTTTCTTCATCAATTCTCTATTTCAAGAGTACTATATGAATATCAAAAATAAAATAAACAGCCAAACCGAAGTTAAACAAAAGAGTACTATTAGTTAAATTGAGAACTATTTTTTATTGATTTCAAACTTTGTATTGAAACACTAGAAATGATGTCATCCATAGGTTGGGCGGGGTTGGGCTATATAAAGGAAGCAACTGAGGACCACGCCCTCTTGTGCTACTGGAAGCTTAGGAAGAAGGTCTTATTCTTGGCACAAGATGAATTCTTATATATCTGTTGTGTTGACAGTCATCATCATTGAGGCTATCTGTTTCAGCCAGATCGGAGAAACCTACATGGTAATTATTTGAATTTAAAAGCTCCAAACTGCTATAATACACTAAAAAGAATTTTTTTTTTTTTTTTATGTGCGTATATGTTGAAATATTAAATACACGGAAACCACTTACATATCAAATTGAGCATTCTAAACGATACAGATGAATAATAAACAAATCAATTACATTAAGATTACAGCAAATGTTTGATAAATTGGCCTTAAATCTGTTTAAAGTTGTTAGTTGATGAAAAAAATTATTTTATGTGCCATACTTTAAAACAAAAAGTTCATTCATGACTGTATAACGATTATAGTTGTAACCAGGAATGTACAAACATCATTAATATTTAAGATACAATATTTTAGTCAAATTGTATTGCAAACTATTGAAATTCAAATCCTAATCCTAGGAACAGTTTTCAAAGATATTTAAGGAAATAGAATTAATAATAATCATTTATAATTTAAAGCAAGCAATCTTTGTCAAAAATAAATCTAACTTTATAAATCAGTCTTATGTTGCCTTTTAATTTAAAAATAACAATATCAAGTTGATACTAATAAATAATATTATAATCCTGTAAATTTTGTACAATTTATTTCTATTTTATTTAGAGCCATGAAGATGAAGCATTGAGACAAGTCTCCGGTCAATGTTCTGAGAAACACAAAATCAGCAACGGTATAAATGCTTAACTTTTTATGATTTAATGAAAAACTTAAAAATTTTCTATCTTTTTTAAATTAATTATTTTGTTATAGAAGCTATTAAGAGTATTTGGAACCATGAGTATGTGGCTGATGATCATGAAGTCAAGGTGAGACTTAATGAATGATATTAACATGTACTGGCCATTTTTTTTTATTTCTTGTTCTTTTAATGATCGTTTATTTTCTTACTTAATTATGGTCTGATTAGACACTTCTTATTTCATCTTAAGAAAATGTTGGTGATAACTAGAGATTATTTGCGAATCATTTAAACAAATTCATATAATTATCGTCATTGACCATATATACCACATTCTGAAAATAGGGGAAAACGAGAAGTTATAATGACACAGGAGCGATGTTCATTTACTCTAGATAGAGACACTACATCTAGGAATGATCTTATCTTTCTTTTGACAATTAATTAATTACTTTACAAAAATTTCATCTCCTTCTGTTATTCCACAATAACGGTGATAATTTTTTCTCCACAAAACATAATGATTATATTTCTCATTTTGATCATTTAGTCTTGTCTAAAGAGGCTGGTTTTTGTAATGTATTTTAATCTTTATGAATTATCGAGATTATATTTATTTCTGTTGGTCCCTTTTTCAATGTTTTAATTACTTTTTTTCCTTTTTTTTTTTTTTTAGTGTTGGCTCAGTTGTTTAATGAAGAAATTGGGAATGGTAAATACATTGTGGTATTATTTCTCATGTACAATTTTCTAATTGTTATATGCTAATCATTAGTATTTAGGATCTTTGTAAATTATAATTTTGTGTATTCTGATCCTCTATTTCATAGATCAAAGATGGCAAAATTGACTGGGAACATTGTAAAAATCTCACAAAGCATGGTCTAACTAGTGAGGAAGATAAAGCCAAAGTTGATAAGATTGCAGAGATATGTCAAGCTAAAGGTATGAAAAAATCCATTACTGTTGTCACAGCAATTAGATTATTAACAATGACTATCAAAATGTAGGCAACTGAAAATTTGACCTTTCTTTCTTAATAGAATTATTTTGTATTATACAGAACGATTCAGTATAAAAATATATTTTAGCAATGGGACTGGCAGGTGTTACTGAGAATATATATATATATATATATATACATACATTATTTGTATAATTGCTAGCATATCTGAAGCTTTTCTTACGATATTATTGATCTAAAATTTCTATTTAACATTTCTATTAGTTCCTCAAGAGGAAAAAGATGAATGCCAGCTTGCATATTCTGCAGCAGTTTGCAAAATCTATAACTGGAAGGAGGTAACCAAGGAATAAAATAATATAATGTATAATTCATAATACTTCTAAAAATAGATTTACAGCTGAAATGAACTTTATTTTTCAGCTTGGCCTTCCAACAGGAAACATGGAACAGTAATCAATTAGACGTCTTGAATATTATTGAGGATACACTATGGGCAACGACTGGCTGGACATGGAAATCGATTATACATCACATATATATTTATTATTAAACAAATTGCATTATTGGACTGTTTTATTCATTATCATCCTACATTCTTAATAAAAATAAAAATAGAAAGGTGAATTTCAGGAGTCCTATAGATATTTGTTATAAATACAGAAAAATTCAGATTCTCTGAAATTAACTTGAGGATGAACGAGATAGCTGTAGCAACAGACTCTCAGGATTTGAGTGGAGAATCTGGTCATTGCCTCATTCCTTTTTAGATTATTTTAGGATACATATTAACAAAAGTTCTCAGGGTTATAAATACAGAAAAATTCAGATTCTCTGAAATTAACTTGAGGATGAACGAGATAGCTATAGCAACAGACACTCAGGATTTGAGTGGATAATGTGGTCATTGCCTGATTCCTTTTTAGATTACTTTAGGATACATATGAATAAAAGTTCTCAGGGCCACTGCCGTTTCAAACTTCATGGAGGATTGCAGAAATGAGTGCAGCTAGATAGGGATTGTACTAAAGGATTAGGATGATAAGTTAGGTTCTAAAGAAATTTGGATAATTAGGGATTAATAAGATCAAAATGTAGGGTGTTCTTTGTTTCATTGTATAGAGGATCATTTCAAGCCCATAGCTAAAGATAGGTAAAAGTATTGTCATGGAAATTAGTGATTGTGTTATTGATGGACAACTTCTGTTTAGTAATCTGTATGGTTTACCATATATTGTTTATTAAAAAAAAACTTGTTAGTATTTCTTTTCTAAATAAACAATTTCTTTATTTAATATAACCTAATTTATATAGCAATTAAGCACATGATTCTTACAGATACAATAACGACTGTTATTAAATATATCACTGTTACTGGTTTCTATGAAATGTGTGCCTGTTGTATAAAAGACCCGGTTACCAGGAGGGCACGAAAGGATACCGGGTATATTTTCCCCTACAACATAAACTAAAAATATCCCAAGACGCTATATTTGATTCAATAAAGGACATTTCTGATCATAAAGAGTACAACAAAGGAAGACAGGTTGTGGTAAACACCGAGAGTGACACTTCTTCTTGGATCATACCGGAACCAGAGGAAGAAATAGGAGATTCCTTCCTAAATGATTCAGAAGAGAACCGTTTTTTTGGGTTTGAACCTGAAGAATTAGATGGACATAGACATCTCCAAGAAGAGGCAGATGAAACTGGTGTAAAAGACAGAAGACCATTAAGAAGTCAAATCAAACCGCCAATCCATTTTTAGACAAATGGATGCTTTGGCATGCCTGCTATTTAATCTAGCTGTTGAGAAGGCAGTTAGAGATTCTGGCATCCAAACCAGTGGTAGGATAAACAGCAAATTAGTTCAATTAGTGGCATATGCGGATGACATGATATGGTCGCAAGGTCTCTCTACGCACTGGAAAAAGCACTCCTAGACCTTATGAGGGCTGCTCAAGAGATAGGGCTCGATCGGAAAAGACGAAGTACATGCGTACATGCAGCTCATCCCGATGGGGAATTCGTGGAGTTTGGACGATTTAAGTTCCAGAAGGTAGACCAGTACACTTATCTTGGTTCTATAGTTAGCTCTGATAGCAATATTTTCCTGGTGTTGGGGAGGAGAATTCTGAATGCTAATAAGAGTTATTTTGAACTACGGAAATGCCTCAACAGCCAATATATAACAAGGAAGACGAAACTGATGCTCTATAAGACCACGATGGGCTGTAGTGCTATGGAAGAAGAAGAATGCAGTACTCTTGAAACAGAGAATTGATGAAGAAAGTATTTTTGTTGATCTTTTATATTTTCTTTATAATTAAAAAAATTAAAAAATTTAGTTTTTCTATAGAAAGGTGAATTTCAGGAGTCCTATAGATATTTGTTATAAATACAGAAAAATTCAGATTCTCTGAAATTAACTTGAGGATGAACGAGATAGCTGTAGCAACAGACTCTCAGGATTTGAGTGGAGAATCTGGTCATTGCCTCATTCCTTTTTAGATTACTTTAGGATACATATTAACAAAAGTTCTCAGGGTTATAAATACAGAAAAATTCAGATTCTCTGAAATTAACTTGAGGATGAACGAGATAGCTATAGCAACAGACACTCAGGATTTGAGTGGATAATGTGGTCATTGCCTGATTCCTTTTTAGATTACTTTAGGATACATATGAATAAAAGTTCTCAGGGCCACTGCCGTTTCAAACTTCATGGAGGATTGCAGAAATGAGTGCAGCTAGATAGGGATTGTACTAAAGGATTAGGATGATAAGTTAGGTTCTAAAGAAATTTGGATAATTAGGGATTAATAAGATCAAAATGTAGGGTGTTCTTTGTTTCATTGTATAGAGGATCATTTCAAGCCCATAGCTAAAGATAGGTAAAAGTATTGTCATGGAAATTAGTGATTGTGTTATTGATGGACAACTTCTGTTTAGTAATCTGTATGGTTTACCATATATTGTTTATTAAAAAAAAACTTGTTAGTATTTCTTTTCTAAATAAACAATTTCTTTATTTAATATAACCTAATTTATATAGCAATTAAGCACATGATTCTTACAGATACAATAACGACTGTTATTAAATATATCACTGTTACTGGTTTCTATGAAATGTGTGCCTGTTGTATAAAAGACCCGGTTACCAGGAGGGCACGAAAGGATACCGGGTATATTTTCCCCTACAACATAAACTAAAAATATCCCAAGACGCTATATTTGATTCAATAAAGGACATTTCTGATCATAAAGAGTACAACAAAGGAAGACAGGTTGTGGTAAACACCGAGAGTGACACTTCTTCTTGGATCATACCGGAACCAGAGGAAGAAATAGGAGATTCCTTCCTAAATGATTCAGAAGAGAACCGTTTTTTTGGGTTTGAACCTGAAGAATTAGATGGACATAGACATCTCCAAGAAGAGGCAGATGAAACTGGTGTAAAAGACAGAAGACCATTAAGAAGTCAAATCAAACCGCCAATCCATTTTTAGACAAATGGATGCTTTGGCATGCCTGCTATTTAATCTAGCTGTTGAGAAGGCAGTTAGAGATTCTGGCATCCAAACCAGTGGTAGGATAAACAGCAAATTAGTTCAATTAGTGGCATATGCGGATGACATGATATGGTCGCAAGGTCTCTCTACGCACTGGAAAAAGCACTCCTAGACCTTATGAGGGCTGCTCAAGAGATAGGGCTCGATCGGAAAAGACGAAGTACATGCGTACATGCAGCTCATCCCGATGGGGAATTCGTGGAGTTTGGACGATTTAAGTTCCAGAAGGTAGACCAGTACACTTATCTTGGTTCTATAGTTAGCTCTGATAGCAATATTTTCCTGGTGTTGGGGAGGAGAATTCTGAATGCTAATAAGAGTTATTTTGAACTACGGAAATGCCTCAACAGCCAATATATAACAAGGAAGACGAAACTGATGCTCTATAAGACCACGATGGGCTGTAGTGCTATGGAAGAAGAAGAATGCAGTACTCTTGAAACAGAGAATTGATGAAGAAAGTATTTTTGTTGATCTTTTATATTTTCTTTATAATTAAAAAAATTAAAAAATTTAGTTTTTCTATAGAAAGGTGAATTTCAGGAGTCCTATAGATATTTGTTATAAATACAGAAAAATTCAGATTCTCTGAAATTAACTTGAGGATGAACGAGATAGCTGTAGCAACAGACTCTCAGGATTTGAGTGGAGAATCTGGTCATTGCCTCATTCCTTTTTA
Organism: Rhaphigaster nebulosa; assembly: GCA_948150685.1. Taxonomy (NCBI): domain Eukaryota; kingdom Metazoa; phylum Arthropoda; class Insecta; order Hemiptera; family Pentatomidae; genus Rhaphigaster; species Rhaphigaster nebulosa. The sequence goes on from OX411307.1 coordinate 147,725,319, forward strand.
GATTACTTTAGGATACATATTAACAAAAGTTCTCAGGGTTATAAATACAGAAAAATTCAGATTCTCTGAAATTAACTTGAGGATGAACGAGATAGCTATAGCAACAGACACTCAGGATTTGAGTGGATAATGTGGTCATTGCCTGATTCCTTTTTAGATTACTTTAGGATACATATGAATAAAAGTTCTCAGGGCCACTGCCGTTTCAAACTTCATGGAGGATTGCAGAAATGAGTGCAGCTAGATAGGGATTGTACTAAAGGATTAGGATGATAAGTTAGGTTCTAAAGAAATTTGGATAATTAGGGATTAATAAGATCAAAATGTAGGGTGTTCTTTGTTTCATTGTATAGAGGATCATTTCAAGCCCATAGCTAAAGATAGGTAAAAGTATTGTCATGGAAATTAGTGATTGTGTTATTGATGGACAACTTCTGTTTAGTAATCTGTATGGTTTACCATATATTGTTTATTAAAAAAAAACTTGTTAGTATTTCTTTTCTAAATAAACAATTTCTTTATTTAATATAACCTAATTTATATAGCAATTAAGCACATGATTCTTACAGATACAATAACGACTGTTATTAAATATATCACTGTTACTGGTTTCTATGAAATGTGTGCCTGTTGTATAAAAGACCCGGTTACCAGGAGGGCACGAAAGGATACCGGGTATATTTTCCCCTACAATATAAACTAAAAATATCCCAAGACGCTATATTTGATTCAATAAAGGACATTTCTGATCATAAAGAGTACAACAAAGGAAGACAGGTTGTGGTAAACACCGAGAGTGACACTTCTTCTTGGATCATACCGGAACCAGAGGAAGAAATAGGAGATCCCTTCCTAAATGATTCAGAAGAGAACCGTTTTTTTGGGTTTGAACCTGAAGAATTAGATGGACATAGACATCTCCAAGAAGAGGCAGATGAAACTGGTGTAAAAGACAGAAGACCATTAAGAAGTCAAATCAAACCGCCAATCCATTTTTAGACAAATGGATGCTTTGGCATGCCTGCTATTTAATCTAGCTGTTGAGAAGGCAGTTAGAGATTCTGGCATCCAAACCAGTGGTAGGATAAACAGCAAATTAGTTCAATTAGTGGCATATGCGGATGACATGATATGGTCGCAAGGTCTCTCTACGCACTGGAAAAAGCACTCCTAGACCTTATGAGGGCTGCTCAAGAGATAGGGCTCGATCGGAAAAGACGAAGTACATGCGTACATGCAGCTCATCCCGATGGGGAATTCGTGGAGTTTGGACGATTTAAGTTCCAGAAGGTAGACCAGTACACTTATCTTGGTTCTATAGTTAGCTCTGATAGCAATATTTTCCTGGTGTTGGGGAGGAGAATTCTGAATGCTAATAAGAGTTATTTTGAACTACGGAAATGCCTCAACAGCCAATATATAACAAGGAAGACGAAACTGATGCTCTATAAGACCACGATGGGCTGTAGTGCTATGGATGAAGAAGAATGCAGTACTCTTGAAATAGAGAACTGATGAAGAAAGTATTTTTGTTGATCTTTTATATTTTCTTTATAATTAAAAAAATTAAAAAATTTAGTTTTTCCAACCCAGTATCTAGCTGTATTCTTAATTTTTTCCATTTAAATAGCACAACTCCAACCAAGTTATGGATGACGTTGTTTCTATTGTTTAACTAATGGTTCTCTTCAGTTTAACTTCGGTTTGACAGTTTTTTTTATTTTAATGCAATATTCTTTAAATATAGAATTGGTGAATATAATATTTTTGTTTATCTTTTTGATTTAAAAGAATAAATCCAAAATCAAATTGTATTCTTAATTTGGGATAAAACTAATATTAATGTTATTTATTCACCTAAAGACCTATAAATCAACCTCATGATTTATGAAACACTTTGTTCCTTGGGCTATATGGTTGTTGATGAATAATATTTAAAAAGATGTGGATAAATATTTGTTGTGAATTTATTTATTTATTTTATGAAGGGTTTTCTCACTTTTCTCCTGTTTCAAATGAGGATTACGTCTGTTCTGATGAACTGGTTCGATTTTTTAATTTATATTCTGTGTTTTTTATTCATGAAATTATACAATGAAATAGTTTCTGACCATACGTCATTCATCTATCGTGAATTTACCCATAATTTATATTACAAAGAAAATAATAGAATAATTTCTATAGAATATATATTGATGAGTCCAGCATTATGAAGAATACTACAAAAGCTAATGATACGTATTAAAAAAGAATAAAAGAATCAAAAAATGATTCATCAAATAACAAGCTGTTTACAAATAGCATGCGTCATTATTTGAAAGATAAAATAAATGCAATAATGTTGTCTAAGGAAAAAATGGCTTATAGTTATGGCTTAGTTAATGATTAAAGGCACACAATAAAAAACTTCTTTATTAGTTTTCTTCATGAATTGATTAAAGATGATCCGGCATGAAATAAATTTACAAGATATATTTATCATTATTTTCTTTAATATTATTCATTAACGACCATATAGCCCAAGGAACAAAGTGTTTTATAAATCATGGGTTTGATTTATAAGTATTTAGTTGACTAACTGACATTAATGTTAGTTTTATCCCAAATTAAGAATACTATTTGATTCTGGATTGGAAAAACTTAATTTATTAATTTTTTAAATTAAAAAGAAAATCTAAACGATTAACAAAAATACTTTCTTCATCAATTCTCTATTTCAAGAGTACTATATGAATATCAAAAATAAAATAAACAGCCAAACCGAAGTTAAACAAAAGAGTACTATTAGTTAAATTGAGAACTATTTTTTATTGATTTCAAACTTTGTATTGAAACACTAGAAATGATGTCATCCATAGGTTGGGCGGGGTTGGGCTATATAAAGGAAGCAACTGAGGACCACGCCCTCTTGTGCTACTGGAAGCTTAGGAAGAAGGTCTTATTCTTGGCACAAGATGAATTCTTATATATCTGTTGTGTTGACAGTCATCATCATTGAGGCTATCTGTTTCAGCCAGATCGGAGAAACCTACATGGTAATTATTTGAATTTAAAAGCTCCAAACTGCTATAATACACTAAAAAGAATTTTTTTTTTTTTTTTATGTGCGTATATGTTGAAATATTAAATACACGGAAACCACTTACATATCAAATTGAGCATTCTAAACGATACAGATGAATAATAAACAAATCAATTACATTAAGATTACAGCAAATGTTTGATAAATTGGCCTTAAATCTGTTTAAAGTTGTTAGTTGATGAAAAAAATTATTTTATGTGCCATACTTTAAAACAAAAAGTTCATTCATGACTGTATAACGATTATAGTTGTAACCAGGAATGTACAAACATCATTAATATTTAAGATACAATATTTTAGTCAAATTGTATTGCAAACTATTGAAATTCAAATCCTAATCCTAGGAACAGTTTTCAAAGATATTTAAGGAAATAGAATTAATAATAATCATTTATAATTTAAAGCAAGCAATCTTTGTCAAAAATAAATCTAACTTTATAAATCAGTCTTATGTTGCCTTTTAATTTAAAAATAACAATATCAAGTTGATACTAATAAATAATATTATAATCCTGTAAATTTTGTACAATTTATTTCTATTTTATTTAGAGCCATGAAGATGAAGCATTGAGACAAGTCTCCGGTCAATGTTCTGAGAAACACAAAATCAGCAACGGTATAAATGCTTAACTTTTTATGATTTAATGAAAAACTTAAAAATTTTCTATCTTTTTTAAATTAATTATTTTGTTATAGAAGCTATTAAGAGTATTTGGAACCATGAGTATGTGGCTGATGATCATGAAGTCAAGGTGAGACTTAATGAATGATATTAACATGTACTGGCCATTTTTTTTTATTTCTTGTTCTTTTAATGATCGTTTATTTTCTTACTTAATTATGGTCTGATTAGACACTTCTTATTTCATCTTAAGAAAATGTTGGTGATAACTAGAGATTATTTGCGAATCATTTAAACAAATTCATATAATTATCGTCATTGACCATATATACCACATTCTGAAAATAGGGGAAAACGAGAAGTTATAATGACACAGGAGCGATGTTCATTTACTCTAGATAGAGACACTACATCTAGGAATGATCTTATCTTTCTTTTGACAATTAATTAATTACTTTACAAAAATTTCATCTCCTTCTGTTATTCCACAATAACGGTGATAATTTTTTCTCCACAAAACATAATGATTATATTTCTCATTTTGATCATTTAGTCTTGTCTAAAGAGGCTGGTTTTTGTAATGTATTTTAATCTTTATGAATTATCGAGATTATATTTATTTCTGTTGGTCCCTTTTTCAATGTTTTAATTACTTTTTTTCCTTTTTTTTTTTTTTTAATGTTGGCTCAGTTGTTTAATGAAGAAATTGGGAATGGTAAATACATTGTGGTATTATTTCTCATGTACAATTTTCTAATTGTTATATGCTAATCATTAGTATTTAGGATCTTTGTAAATTATAATTTTGTGTATTCTGATCCTCTATTTCATAGATCAAAGATGGCAAAATTGACTGGGAACATTGTAAAAATCTCACAAAGCATGGTCTAACTAGTGAGGAAGATAAAGCCAAAGTTGATAAGATTGCAGAGATATGTCAAGCTAAAGGTATGAAAAAATCCATTACTGTTGTCACAGCAATTAGATTATTAACAATGGCTATCAAAATGTAGGCAACTGAAAATTTGACCTTTCTTTCTTAATTGAATTATTTTGTATTATACAGAACGATTCAGTATAAAAATATATTTTAGCAATGGGACTGGCGGGTGTTACTGAGAATGTATATATATATATATATATATATATATATATATATATATATATATATATATATATATATACACACATTATTTGTATAATTGCTAGCATATCTGAAGCTTTTCTTACGATATTATTGATCTAAAATTTCTATTTAACATTTCTATTAGTTCCTCAAGAGGAAAAAGATGAATGCCAGCTTGCATATTCTGCAGCAGTTTGCAAAATCTATAACTGGAAGGAGGTAACCAAGGAATAAAATAATATAATGTATAATTCATAATACTTCTAAAAATAGATTTACAGCTGAAATGAACTTTATTTTTCAGCTTGGCCTTCCAACAGGAAACATGGAACAGTAATCAATTAGACGTCTTGAATATTATTGAGGATACACTATGGGCAACGACTGGCTGGACATGGAAATCGATTATACATCACATATATATTTATTATTAAACAAATTGCATTATTGGACTGTTTTATTCATTATCATCCTACATTCTTAATAAAAATAAAAATAGAAAGGTGAATTTCAGGAGTCCTACAGATATTTGTTATAAATACAGAAAAATTCAGATTCTCTGAAATTAACTTGAGGATGAACGAGATAGCTGTAGCAACAGACTCTCAGGATTTGAGTGGAGAATCTGGTCATTGCCTCATTCCTTTTTAGATTACTTTAGGATACATATTAACAAAAGTTCTCAGGGTTATAAATACAGAAAAATTCAGATTCTCTGAAATTAACTTGAGGATGAACGAGATAGCTGTAGCAACAGACTCTCAGGATTTGAGTGGAGAATCTGGTCATTGCCTCATTCCTTTTTAGATTACTTTAGGATACATATTAACAAAAGTTCTCAGGGTTATAAATACAGAAAAATTCAGATTCTCTGAAATTAACTTGAGGATGAACGAGATAGCTATAGCAACAGACACTCAGGATTTGAGTGGATAATGTGGTCATTGCCTGATTCCTTTTTAGATTACTTTAGGATACATATGAATAAAAGTTCTCAGGGCCACTGCCGTTTCAAACTTCATGGAGGATTGCAGAAATGAGTGCAGCTAGATAGGGATTGTACTAAAGGATTAGGATGATAAGTTAGGTTCTAAAGAAATTTGGATAATTAGGGATTAATAAGATCAAAATGTAGGGTGTTCTTTGTTTCATTGTATAGAGGATCATTTCAAGCCCATAGCTAAAGATAGGTAAAAGTATTGTCATGGAAATTAGTGATTGTGTTATTGATGGACAACTTCTGTTTAGTAATCTGTATGGTTTACCATATATTGTTTATTAAAAAAAAACTTGTTAGTATTTCTTTTCTAAATAAACAATTTCTTTATTTAATATAACCTAATTTATATAGCAATTAAGCACATGATTCTTACAGATACAATAACGACTGTTATTAAATATATCACTGTTACTGGTTTCTATGAAATGTGTGCCTGTTGTATAAAAGACCCGGTTACCAGGAGGGCACGAAAGGATACCGGGTATATTTTCCCCTACAACAGAAACTAAAAATATCCCGAGACGCTATATTTGATTCAATAAAGGACATTTCTGATCATACAGAGTACAACAAAGGAAGACAGGTTGTGGTAAACACCGAGAGTGACACTTCTTCTTGGATCATACCGGAACCAGAGGAAGAAATAGGAGATCCCTTCCTAAATGATTCAGAAGAGAACCGTTTTTTGGGTTTGAACCTGAAGAATTAGATGGACATAGACATCTCCAAGAAGAGGCAGATGAAACTGGTGTAAAAGATAGAAGACCATTAAGAAGTCAAATCAAACCGCCAATCCATTTTTAGACAAATGGATGCTTTGGCATGCCTGCTATTTAATCTAGCTCTTGAGAAGGCAGTTAGAGATTCTGGCATCCAAACCAGTGGTAGGATAAACAGCAAATTAGTTCAATTAGTGGCATATGCTGATGACAGGATATGGTCGCAAGATCTCTCTACGCACTGGAAAAAGCACTCCTAGACCTTATGAGGGCTGCTCAAGAGATAGGGCTCGATCGGAAAAGACGAAGTACATGCGTACATGCAGCTCATCCCGATGGGGAATTCGTGGAGTTTGGACGATTTAAGTTCCAGAAGGTAGACCAGTACACTTATCTTGGTTCTATAGTTAGCTCTGATAGCAATATTTTCCTGGTGTTGGGGAGGAGAATTCTGAATGCTAAAAAGAGTTATTTTGAACTACGGAAATGCCTCAACAGCCAATATATAACAAGGAAGACGAAACTGATGCTCTATAAGACCACGATGGGCTGTAGTGCTATGGAAGAAGAAGAATGCAGTACTCTTGAAACAGAGAATTGATGAAGAAAGTATTTTTGTTGATCTTTTATATTTTCTTTATAATTAAAAAAATTAATAAATTTAGTTTTTCCAACCCAGTATCTAGCTGTATTCTTAAATTTTTCCATTTAAATAGCACAACTCCAACCAAGTTATGGATGACGTTGTTTCTATTGTTTAACTAATGGTTCTCTTCAGTTTAACTTCGGTTTGACAGTTTTTTTTTATTTTAATGCAATATTCTTTAAATATAGAATTGGTGAATATAATATTTTTGTTTATCTTTTTGATTTAAAAGAATAAATCCAGAATCAAATTGTATTCTTAATTTGGGATAAAACTAATATTAATGTTATTTATTCACCTAAAGACCTATAAATCAACCTCATGATTTATGAAACACTTTGTTCCTTGGGCTATATGGTTGTTGATGAATAATATTTAAAAAGATGTGGATAAATATTTGTTGTGAATTTATTTATTTATTTTATGAAGGGTTTTCTCACTTTTCTCCTGTTTCAAATGAGGATTACGTCTGTTCTGATGAACTGGTTCGATTTTTTAATTTATATTCTGTGTTTTTTATTCATGAAATTATACAATGAAATAGTTTCTGACCATACGTCATTCATCTATCGTGAATTTACCCATAATTTATATTACAAAGAAAATAATAGAATAATTTCTATAGAATATATATTGATGAGTCCAGCATTATGAAGAATACTACGAAAGCTAATGATACGTATTAAAAAAGAATAAAAGAATCAAAAAATGATTCATCAAATAACAAGCTGTTTACAAATAGCATGCGTCATTATTTGAAAGATAAAATAAATACAATAATGTTGTCTAAGGAAAAAATGGCTTATAGTTATGGCTTACTTAATGATTAAAGGCACACAATAAAAAACTTCTTTATTAGTTTTCTTCATGAATTGATTAAAGATGATCCGGCATGAAATAAATTTACAAGATATATTTATCATTATTTTCTTTAATATTATTCATTAACGACCATATAGCCCAAGGAACAAAGTGTTTTATAAATCATGGGTTTGATTTATAAGTATTTAGTTGACTAACTGACATTAATGTTAGTTTTATCCCAAATTAAGAATACTATTTGATTCTGGATTGGAAAAACTTAATTTATTAATTTTTTAAATTAAAAAGAAAATCTAAACGATTAACAAAAATACTTTCTTCATCAATTCTCTATTTCAAGAGTACTATATGAATATCAAAAATAAAATAAACAGCCAAACCAAAGTTAAACAAAAGAGTACTATTAGTTAAATTGAGAACTATTTTTTATTAATTTCAAACTTTGTATTGAAACACTAGAAATGATGTCATCCATAGGTTGGGCGGGGTTGGGCTATATAAAGGAAGCAACTGAGGACCACGCCCTCTTGTGCTACTGGAAGCTTAGGAAGAAGGTCTTATTCTTGGCACAAGATGAATTCTTATATATCTGTTGTGTTGACAGTCATCATCATTGAGGCTATCTGTTTCAGCCAGATCGGAGAAACCTACATGGTAATTATTTGAATTTAAAAGCTCCAAACTGCTATAATACACTAAAAAGATTTTTTTTTTTTTTTTTTATGTGCGTATATGTTGAAATATTAAATACACGGAAACCACTTACATATCAAATTGAGCATTCTAAACGATACAGATGAATAATAAACAAATCAACTACATTAAGATTACAGCAAATGTTTGATAAATTGGCCTTAAATCTGTTTAAAGTTGTTAGTTGATGAAAAAAATTATTTTATGTGCCATACTTTAAAACAAAAAGTTCATTCATGACTGTATAACGATTATAGTTGTAACCAGGAATGTACAAACATCATTAATATTTAAGATACAATATTTTAGTCAAATTGTATTGCAAACTATTGAAATTCAAATCCTAATCCTAGGAACAGTTTTCAAAGATATTTAAGGAAATAGAATTAATAATAATCATTTATAATTTAAAGCAAGCAATCTTTGTCAAAAATAAATCTAACTTTATAAATCAGTCTTATGTTGCCTTTTAATTTAAAAATAACAATATCAAGTTGATACTAATAAATAATATTATAATCCTGTAAATTTTGTACAATTTATTTCTATTTTATTTAGAGCCATGAAGATGAAGCATTGAGACAAGTCTCCGGTCAATGTTCTGAGAAACACAAAATCAGCAACGGTATAAATGCTTAACTTTTTATGATTTAATGAAAAACTTAAAAATTTTCTATCTTTTTTAAATTAATTATTTTGTTATAGAAGCTATTAAGAGTATTTGGAACCATGAGTATGTGGCTGATGATCATGAAGTCAAGGTGAGACTTAATGAATGATATTAACATGTACTGGCCATTTTTTTTTATTTCTTGTTCTTTTAATGATCGTTTATTTTCTTACTTAATTATGGTCTGATTAGACACTTCTTATTTCATCTTAAGAAAATGTTGGTGATAACTAGAGATTATTTGCGAATCATTTAAACAAATTCATATAATTATCGTCATTGACCATATATACCACATTCTGAAAATAGGGGAAAACGAGAAGTTATAATGACGCAGGAGCGATGTTCATTTACTCTAGATAGAGACACTACATCTAGGAATGATCTTATCTTTCTTTTGACAATTAATTAATTACTTTACAAAAATTTCATCTCCTTCTGTTATTCCACAATAACCGTGATAATTTTTTCTCCACAAAACATAATGATTATATTTCTCATTTTGATCATTTAGTCTTGTCTAAAGAGGCTGGTTTTTGTAATGTATTTTAATCTTTATGAATTATCGAGATTATATTTATTTCTGTTGGTCCCTTTTTCAATGTTTTAATTACTTTTTTTCCTTTTTTTTTTTTTTAGTGTTGGCTCAGTTGTTTAATGAAGAAATTGGGAATGGTAAATACATTGTGGTATTATTTCTCATGTACAATTTTCTAATTGTTATATGCTAATCATTAGTATTTAGGATCTTTGTAAATTATAATTTTGTGTATTCTGATCCTCTATTTCATAGATCAAAGATGGCAAAATTGACTGGGAACATTGTAAAAATCTCACAAAGCATGGTCTAACTAGTGAGGAAGATAAAGCCAAAGTTGATAAGATTGCAGAGATATGTCAAGCTAAAGGTATGAAAAAATCCATTACTGTTGTCACAGCAATTAGATTATTAACAATGGCTATCAAAATGTAGGCAACTGAAAATTTGACCTTTCTTTCTTAATTGAATTATTTTGTATTATACAGAACGATTCAGTATAAAAATATATTTTAGCAATGGGACTGGCGGGTGTTACTGAGAATGTATATATATATATATATATATATATATATATATATATATATATATATATATATATATATACATATATATACACACATTATTTGTACAATTGCTAGCATATCTGAAGCTTTTCTTACGATATTATTGATCTAAAATTTCTATTTAACATTTCTATTAGTTCCTCAAGAGGAAAAAGATGAATGCCAGCTTGCATATTCTGCAGCAGTTTGCAAAATCTATAACTGGAAGGAGGTAACCAAGGAATAAAATAATATAATGTATAATTCATAATACTTCTAAAAATAGATTTACAGCTGAAATGAACTTTATTTTTCAGCTTGGCCTTCCAACAGGAAACATGGAACAGTAATCAATTAGACGTCTTGAATATTATTGAGGATACACTATGGGCAACGACTGGCTGGACATGGAAATCGATTATACATCACATATATATTTATTATTAAACAAATTGCATTATTGGACTGTTTTATTCATTATCATCCTACATTCTTAATAAAAATAAAAATAGAAAGGTGAATTTCAGGAGTCCTACAGATATTTGTTATAAATACAGAAAAATTCAGATTCTCTGAAATTAACTTGAGGATGAACGAGATAGCTGTAGCAACAGACTCTCAGGATTTGAGTGGAGAATCTGGTCATTGCCTCATTCCTTTTTAGATTACTTTAGGATACATATTAACAAAAGTTCTCAGGGTTATAAATACAGAAAAATTCAGATTCTCTGAAATTAACTTGAGGATGAACGAGATAGCTGTAGCAACAGACTCTCAGGATTTGAGTGGAGAATCTGGTCATTGCCTCATTCCTTTTTAGATTACTTTAGGATACATATTAACAAAAGTTCTCAGGGTTATAAATACAGAAAAATTCAGATTCTCTGAAATTAACTTGAGGATGAACGAGATAGCTATAGCAACAGACACTCAGGATTTGAGTGGATAATGTGGTCATTGCCTGATTCCTTTTTAGATTACTTTAGGATACATATGAATAAAAGTTCTCAGGGCCACTGCCGTTTCAAACTTCATGGAGGATTGCAGAAATGAGTGCAGCTAGATAGGGATTGTACTAAAGGATTAGGATGATAAGTTAGGTTCTAAAGAAATTTGGATAATTAGGGATTAATAAGATCAAAATGTAGGGTGTTCTTTGTTTCATTGTATAGAGGATCATTTCAAGCCCATAGCTAAAGATAGGTAAAAGTATTGTCATGGAAATTAGTGATTGTGTTATTGATGGACAACTTCTGTTTAGTAATCTGTATGGTTTACCATATATTGTTTATTAAAAAAAAACTTGTTAGTATTTCTTTTCTAAATAAACAATTTCTTTATTTAATATAACCTAATTTATATAGCAATTAAGCACATGATTCTTACAGATACAATAACGACTGTTATTAAATATATCACTGTTACTGGTTTCTATGAAATGTGTGCCTGTTGTATAAAAGACCCGGTTACCAGGAGGGCACGAAAGGATACCGGGTATATTTTCCCCTACAACAGAAACTAAAAATATCCCGAGACGCTATATTTGATTCAATAAAGGACATTTCTGATCATACAGAGTACAACAAAGGAAGACAGGTTGTGGTAAACACCGAGAGTGACACTTCTTCTTGGATCATACCGGAACCAGAGGAAGAAATAGGAGATCCCTTCCTAAATGATTCAGAAGAGAACCGTTTTTTGGGTTTGAACCTGAAGAATTAGATGGACATAGACATCTCCAAGAAGAGGCAGATGAAACTGGTGTAAAAGATAGAAGACCATTAAGAAGTCAAATCAAACCGCCAATCCATTTTTAGACAAATGGATGCTTTGGCATGCCTGCTATTTAATCTAGCTCTTGAGAAGGCAGTTAGAGATTCTGGCATCCAAACCAGTGGTAGGATAAACAGCAAATTAGTTCAATTAGTGGCATATGCGGATGACATGATATGGTCGCAAGATCTCTCTACGCACTGGAAAAAGCACTCCTAGACCTTATGAGGGCTGTTCAAGAGATAGGGCTCGATCGGAAAAGACGAAGTACATGCGTACATGCAGCTCATCCCGATGGGGAATTCGTGGAGTTTGGACGATTTAAGTTCCAGAAGGTAGACCAGTACACTTATCTTGGTTCTATAGTTAGCTCTGATAGCAATATTTTCCTGGTGTTGGGGAGGAGAATTCTGAATGCTAAAAAGAGTTATTTTGAACTACGGAAATGCCTCAACAGCCAATATATAACAAGGAAGACGAAACTGATGCTCTATAAGACCACGATGGGCTGTAGTGCTATGGAAGAAGAAGAATGCAGTACTCTTGAAACAGAGAATTGATGAAGAAAGTATTTTTGTTGATCTTTTATATTTTCTTTATAATTAAAAAAATTAATAAATTTAGTTTTTCCAACCCAGTATCTAGCTGTATTCTTAAATTTTTCCATTTAAATAGCACAACTCCAACCAAGTTATGGATGACGTTGTTTCTATTGTTTAACTAATGGTTCTCTTCAGTTTAACTTCGGTTTGACAGTTTTTTTTTATTTTAATGCAATATTCTTTAAATATAGAATTGGTGAATATAATATTTTTGTTTATCTTTTTGATTTAAAAGAATAAATCCAGAATCAAATTGTATTCTTAATTTGGGATAAAACTAATATTAATGTTATTTATTCACCTAAAGACCTATAAATCAACCTCATGATTTATGAAACACTTTGTTCCTTGGGCTATATGGTTGTTGATGAATAATATTTAAAAAGATGTGGATAAATATTTGTTGTGAATTTATTTATTTATTTTATGAAGGGTTTTCTCACTTTTCTCCTGTTTCAAATGAGGATTACGTCTGTTCTGATGAACTGGTTCGATTTTTTAATTTATATTCTGTGTTTTTTATTCATGAAATTATACAATGAAATAGTTTCTGACCATACGTCATTCATCTATCGTGAATTTACCCATAATTTATATTACAAAGAAAATAATAGAATAATTTCTATAGAATATATATTGATGAGTCCAGCATTATGAAGAATACTACGAAAGCTAATGATACGTATTAAAAAAGAATAAAAGAATCAAAAAATGATTCATCAAATAACAAGCTGTTTACAAATAGCATGCGTCATTATTTGAAAGATAAAATAAATACAATAATGTTGTCTAAGGAAAAAATGGCTTATAGTTATGGCTTACTTAATGATTAAAGGCACACAATAAAAAACTTCTTTATTAGTTTTCTTCATGAATTGATTAAAGATGATCCGGCATGAAATAAATTTACAAGATATATTTATCATTATTTTCTTTAATATTATTCATTAACGACCATATAGCCCAAGGAACAAAGTGTTTTATAAATCATGGGTTTGATTTATAAGTATTTAGTTGACTAACTGACATTAATGTTAGTTTTATCCCAAATTAAGAATACTATTTGATTCTGGATTGGAAAAACTTAATTTATTAATTTTTTAAATTAAAAAGAAAATCTAAACGATTAACAAAAATACTTTCTTCATCAATTCTCTATTTCAAGAGTACTATATGAATATCAAAAATAAAATAAACAGCCAAACCAAAGTTAAACAAAAGAGTACTATTAGTTAAATTGAGAACTATTTTTTATTAATTTCAAACTTTGTATTGAAACACTAGAAATGATGTCATCCATAGGTTGGGCGGGGTTGGGCTATATAAAGGAAGCAACTGAGGACCACGCCCTCTTGTGCTACTGGAAGCTTAGGAAGAAGGTCTTATTCTTGGCACAAGATGAATTCTTATATATCTGTTGTGTTGACAGTCATCATCATTGAGGCTATCTGTTTCAGCCAGATCGGAGAAACCTACATGGTAATTATTTGAATTTAAAAGCTCCAAACTGCTATAATACACTAAAAAGATTTTTTTTTTTTTTTTTATGTGCGTATATGTTGAAATATTAAATACACGGAAACCACTTACATATCAAATTGAGCATTCTAAACGATACAGATGAATAATAAACAAATCAACTACATTAAGATTACAGCAAATGTTTGATAAATTGGCCTTAAATCTGTTTAAAGTTGTTAGTTGATGAAAAAAATTATTTTATGTGCCATACTTTAAAACAAAAAGTTCATTCATGACTGTATAACGATTATAGTTGTAACCAGGAATGTACAAACATCATTAATATTTAAGATACAATATTTTAGTCAAATTGTATTGCAAACTATTGAAATTCAAATCCTAATCCTAGGAACAGTTTTCAAAGATATTTAAGGAAATAGAATTAATAATAATCATTTATAATTTAAAGCAAGCAATCTTTGTCAAAAATAAATCTAACTTTATAAATCAGTCTTATGTTGCCTTTTAATTTAAAAATAACAATATCAAGTTGATACTAATAAATAATATTATAATCCTGTAAATTTTGTACAATTTATTTCTATTTTATTTAGAGCCATGAAGATGAAGCATTGAGACAAGTCTCCGGTCAATGTTCTGAGAAACACAAAATCAGCAACGGTATAAATGCTTAACTTTTTATGATTTAATGAAAAACTTAAAAATTTTCTATCTTTTTTAAATTAATTATTTTGTTATAGAAGCTATTAAGAGTATTTGGAACCATGAGTATGTGGCTGATGATCATGAAGTCAAGGTGAGACTTAATGAATGATATTAACATGTACTGGCCATTTTTTTTTATTTCTTGTTCTTTTAATGATCGTTTATTTTCTTACTTAATTATGGTCTGATTAGACACTTCTTATTTCATCTTAAGAAAATGTTGGTGATAACTAGAGATTATTTGCGAATCATTTAAACAAATTCATATAATTATCGTCATTGACCATATATACCACATTCTGAAAATAGGGGAAAACGAGAAGTTATAATGACGCAGGAGCGATGTTCATTTACTCTAGATAGAGACACTAGATCTAGGAATGATCTTATCTTTCTATTGACAATTAATTAATTACTTTACAAAAATTTCATCTCCTTCTGTTATTCCACAATAACCGTGATAATTTTTTCTCCACAAAACATAATGATTATATTTCTCATTTTGATCATTTAGTCTTGTCTAAAGAGGCTGGTTTTTGTAATGTATTTTAATCTTTATGAATTATCGAGATTATATTTATTTCTGTTGGTCCCTTTTTCAATGCTTTAATTACTTTTTTTCCTTTTTTTTTTTTTTAGTGTTGGCTCAGTTGTTTAATGAAGAAATTGGGAATGGTAAATACATTGTGGTATTATTTCTCATGTACAATTTTCTAATTGTTATATGCTAATCATTAGTATTTAGGATCTTTGTAAATTATAATTTTGTGTATTCTGATCCTCTATTTCATAGATCAAAGATGGCAAAATTGACTGGGAACATTGTAAAAATCTCACAAAGCATGGTCTAACTAGTGAGGAAGATAAAGCCAAAGTTGATAAGATTGCAGAGATATGTCAAGCTAAAGGTATGAAAAAATCCATTACTGTTGTCACAGCAATTAGATTATTAACAATGGCTATCAAAATGTAGGCAACTGAAAATTTGACCTTTCTTTCTTGATTGAATTATTTTGTATTATACAGAACGATTCAGTATAAAAATATATTTTAGCAATGGGACTGGCGGGTGTTACTGAGAATGTATATATATATATATATATATATATATATATATACACACATTATTTGTATAATTGCTAGCATATCTGAAGCTTTTCTTACGATATTATTGATCTAAAATTTCTATTTAACATTTCTATTAGTTCCTCAAGAGGAAAAAGATGAATGCCAGCTTGCATATTCTGCAGCAGTTTGCAAAATCTATAACTGGAAGGAGGTAACCAAGGAATTAAATAATATAATGTATAATTCATAATACTTCTAAAAATAGATTTACAGCTGAAATGAACTTTATTTTTCAGCTTGGCCTTCCAACAGGAAACATGGAACAGTAATCAATTAGACGTCTTGAATATGATTGAGGATACACTATGGGCAACGACTGGCTGGACATGGAAATCGATTATACATCACATATATATTTATTATTAAACAAATTGCATTATTGGACTGTTTTATTCATTATCATCCTACATTCTTAATAAAAATAAAAATAGAAAGGTGAATTTCAGGAGTCCTATAGATATTTGTTATAAATACAGAAAAATTCAGATTCTCTGAAATTAACTTGAGGATGAACGAGATAGCTGTAGCAACAGACTCTCAGGATTTGAGTGGAGAATCTGGTCATTGCCTCATTCCTTTTTAGATTACTTTAGGATACATATTAACAAAAGTTCTCAGGGTTATAAATACAGAAAAATTCAGATTCTCTGAAATTAACTTGATAACTTGAGGATGAACGAGATAGCTATAGCAACAGACACTCAGGATTTGAGTGGATAATGTGGTCATTGCCTGATTCCTTTTTAGATTACTTTAGGATACATATGAATAAAAGTTCTCAGGGCCACTGCCGTTTCAAACTTCATGGAGGATTGCAGAAATGAGTTCAGCTAGATAGGGATTGTACTAAAGGATTAGGATGATAAGTTAGGTTCTAATGAAATTTGGATAATTAGGGATTAATAAGATCAAAATGTAGGGTGTTCTTTGTTTCATTGTATAGAGGATTAAATTTTATTTGAAGGACTTTGGACAGAAAGAATTCAGTGCATTTGATGTACCAAAACTTAGCTGTTGCCATCATTTCAAGCCCATAGCTAAAGATAGGTAAAAGTATTGTCTTGGAAATTAGTGTTGTGTTATTGATGGACAAC
This sequence comes from Rhaphigaster nebulosa, assembly GCA_948150685.1. Taxonomy (NCBI): domain Eukaryota; kingdom Metazoa; phylum Arthropoda; class Insecta; order Hemiptera; family Pentatomidae; genus Rhaphigaster; species Rhaphigaster nebulosa. Next base: position 147,742,566 of record OX411307.1, read on the forward strand.
TTCTGTTTAGTAATCTGTACGGTTTACCATATATTGTTTATTAAAAAAAACTTGTTAGTATTTCTTTTCTAAATAAACAATTTCTTTATTTAATATAACCTAATTTATATAGCAATTAAGCACATGATTCATACAGATACAATAACGACTGTTATTAAATATAACACTGTTACTGGTTTCTATGAAATGTGCCTGTTGTATAAAAGACCCGGTTACCAGGAAGGCACGAAAGAATACCGGATATATTTTCCCCTACAACAGAAGCTAAAAATATCCCGAGACGCTATATTTGATTCAATAAAGGACATTTCTGATCATACAGAGTACAACAAAGGAAGACAGGTTGTGGTAAACCCCTAGAGTGACACTTCTTCTTGGATCATACCGGAACCAGAGGAAGAAATAGGAGATCCCTTACTAAATGATTCAGAAGAGAACCGTTTTTTGGGTTTGAACCTGAAGAATTAGATGGGCATATACATCTCCAAGAAGAAGCAGATGAAACTGGTGTAAAAGATAGAAGACCATTAAGAAGTCAAATCAAACTGCCAATCTATTTTTAGACAAAGGGATGCTTTGGCATGCCCCATTTAATCTAGCTCTTTAGAAGGCAGTTAGAGATTCTGGCATTCAGACCAGTGATAGGATAAACAGCAAATTAGTCCAATTAGTGGCATATGCGGATGACATGATATGGTCGCAAGGTCTCTCTACTAACAAGAGTTTTTTGGACTACGGAAGCACCTCAACAGCCAATATATAACAAGGAAGACGAAACTGATGCTCTATAAGACTCTGAATTGTCCAGTTTTGATGTACGCCTCAGAGACGTGGACTCTAACGAAGGCAAGAGAGAATGAGATGCTCATCTTCGAATGGATAATTCTTCGAAAGATATTAGGTCCAGTCAAGATGTGTAACGAGTGGAGGAGAAGAAAAAATATGGAACTGTATGAACTATTTGGGGAAGTGAATTTGTTGAATTGATCAAACTCGGACGGCTCCGATGGGCCGGACACGTTGCCCGAATGAATGACTGTGACATCCCAAAAAGTCATCTGGACGGAAACCTTAACCTAACTAGAGGAAGTGGGCGACCCAGACTAAGATGGGAAGATTGTGTCCCTCACGACGCTAAAGCCATCCTAAAAGTGACAAACAACTGGAGAGCAGTTGCACAGGACCGAACGACCTGGCGAAAGCTCAGCGAGGAGGCAACCTAGTACTTTGATCCTACATCTATCTTTTCCTTCTGATTTACCTATGGTACAGAATTTTCCTACTGTTATCCAGTTGAGACCTAAGTTCCACCACGGCATCTTTTTGAGTCCTGTCATACAACATTTTCTTCATTCCCCTCCCAGATATATTTACAAACCATGATAACCTCCTGGCAACATTTGCTAATGGCACCATTAAGATTCTAAAAAAGCATCCTTAAACCTATGAAGATACCTCTCCCTGATTGAACTCAGGTACAAAAATTGGCACCTCAAAGTAAATAAATCTGAATACAAACATGCCACTTTCACACTCTGCTGCAGATCCTGTACACCAGTCCTTTTGAGCACCATGCCATTTTCGTATCCAGTCTAGTATCATGGCTTCCTCTTAGACAGAAGGCTACATACTAGACTTAATCTGAAATTTTGTGTGTATGTGTAACAAATATCTATAGGAATCTTTCAATTAATTTCTTTTCCGACCTTAAAAATGTAGGATATTATTAAATCAAACAAGCCAATAATAAAATATATTTAATATATAATCAAGATTTCCATGTCCAGCCAGTCATTGGCCCATAGTGTTTTCTCAATAATAGTTAAGAGGTCTAATTAATTACAGCTCCATATTTCCTGTTGAAAGACGAAGCTGAAAAATAAAATTCATTTTTACTATAAATCTAATTTTGAAAGCGTTATGAATTGTACATTATATTATTTTACTTTTTGGTTACCTCCTTCCAGTTGTAGATTTTGCAAACTTCTGCATAATATGCAAGCTGTTATAAGTCTTTAACCTCTAGAGGAACTGTTAAATAGAAATTTTAGATCAATAATATCATAATAGAAACTTCAAATATGCTAGCAATTATACTAATGATATATGGAAATATAAAATATAAGCTATTAATACAAATAAACATTATCAGTAACACCTGCCATTCCCAATATTGAAATATATTATTATAATGATTCGTATAACCTATTCTTCCTTAGATAAAATTACAATAGCCTAATCAGACCATTAATTAGTAAGAAGATAAGAACGGGAAACAAATGATCATTAAAAGAACAGGAAATGTAAGACTAATTTATTAAGTTAGAGTTACGTGTGGCAAACATTACTCGCTTTAAATTATAAATTATTAGTACAAATTATATTTCCTGAAATCTCTTTGAAAACTGTTCCTGAGATTAGCTTTTTGTAATTTTTTTTGGGAATTTAGCTTTTGGGAATTTCAACATTTTGTAATAATGTGTGACTAAAATATTAATGATGTTTACATACATATTGGTTTCCTCAAAACGTGGATGCAGAATACTCATTTCAATTTAATACTATACAGAATCCTTAGGACCTATGGCCACTATAATTATTAAATAGGCATGAATGAACTTTTCGTTTTTAAGTATGATATTTCTCTATAAAATTATTATTTTCATCATCTAACAATAACATTCAACAAATTTAAGTGCAATTTTTCAAACATTAGGTATAATATAGTCAACTCGTTTATTATTCATCTGTATCCTTTAGAATTCTCAATATGATAAGTAAGTGGTTTCCATTTATTTAATGCTAAAAATCAAAAAAGGCTTATATCTCAGCTCGTTTACTTTAAAACATGTCCCACACCATTGTAATTCCTTTTCCAGTAATATTTAACCATATATACACATAAAAAAGAATTCTTTTTAGTGTATTATAGCAGTTTGGAACTTTTAAACTAAAATAATTACAATATAGCTTACTCTCATCTGGCTGAAACAGATAGCCTCAATGATGAAGCCTGTCAACAAATATATTATATAAAACTCCATCTTCACCAAGAGTAAATTAGTAGGTTTAATTTTTCCAATCCAGTATCAAATTGTATTCTTAAATTGTGATAAAACTAATATTAATATTGTTTATTCAACTAGAGACCTATAAATCAACCTCATGCTTTATAAAATACTAATATAAAAAAAGATAAGGATAAATATATCTTGTAAATTTATTTTATGAAGGGTATTTATTTATTTAAGGTATTTATTTATTATCAATGGTATCTATTATTTATTTATTCTCTCTTTTCTCCTTTTTAAAATAAGGATCATGTCTGTTGTGATGAGCTGGTTCGATTTTTTAATTTGTTTTATCTTGTTTATATTCATGAAAAATACAATAAAATTGTTTCTAACCAAATGCTGGCATTATCTATCGGTGTCATGAATTTACGCATAATTTATATTAAAACAAAAGAATGTAATATTTTCTATAAAATGTATGTGGATCAGTTGTGCATTATATAGAGTGCTTTAAAAGTTTATAATCCATATTAAAAGGAACAATCTTACGACTAAAGATTCTACAAATAACAAGCTGTTTTAAAATTGCATGCATCGTTATTCGCAAGAGATAATTAATACAATAATACTGTATAAGGAAAAAATTATTTATAGTTATTATGGCCAACTCAACGATGGTAAGCACCTAATATAAAACTTTTTTGTAGGTTTTCTTCGTGAAATGATTGAAGATGATCAGGCATATGGCTGATGAAAATGTGTGACTTCTTAGTTCTAAGAATTTTTCCAACATCTATTTTTTTTCTTTTTGCAATATCCCAAATATTTTAAGTTATTCAGTTCTTATTCATGAGAAATAAATTTTTGTTAGAAAAAAGTAATATTTTTGAGATGTTTCTTGAAATATCTGGAAATTTTTAGAATAAGAAGTAAAAAGAGTGGACGAAAAACTATTCAATATCACTCATAATAACTTTTTTAAAGGTATTATTTATAGTATTAAGTTAACCACACATTATTTCAAACAATAAAGTAGGAATTGATCACCTTCAGATCTAAATCGTCAACTACTACCAATCATCTCACTCCACTCTGGACAATTCTCTGCAGGATATCACTAAAATAGTTCTAAAAACCTGCTGTATTTCTCATCCCCTATGGCTAGGTGATAGATCCTGGAAGCCGTAAGATGAAGATAAAGTGGAAGAATTTGCCGAAAACATTTATAACACATTGACACCTTATCCAGAATCCCATCTCACGCAGAAAACTACAGTAGGAGGATTCCTCGCCACCAAGCTTAAGTAAGGAAAATGAGAAATCACATTTTTCGAATTACCTAGTTTTATTAATTTACCAGAAACATATTTGCAAAACAAAATCTTAGAGACATAAATCTAAGACTCAGAAAAGTAAAATGGCCCTGAGATAAAAAAATATTCCCAATTAAAAAGTTAAAATTAAAATGTAGAATTCTTTTTTCGTCCCTTAAAATGTAGCTGTATTCACATTCTTACTTAAACATAGTGGTGACGATATCACCGATCCCACCCTCCTTACCTCCTAAAGAGGTTAACCCCTTTGTGGTCAAGTATCTTTTACAAAAACTAACTCCCCGTAAATATCCAGGTTCAACCCTCAGATCCTTCGAAAACTTCCACCCAAAGCCTACTCCCAATCATTTCAAAAATCTTTGGAAAGATATTCCTCAAAAGAATCCTACCCATTTTCAAATTTCAAAATCTTCCTTCCCATCAGTTTGGATTCTCTTCACGACATTCAGATGTTATAACAAAGACACCGAGTTGTTGAACATATTTTCTCAACTCTAGAAAGCAAATAATACAGCCCAAGAATTTAATCAGGTATGGATATGGTAAACTATAAAGATTATTAAACAGAAGTTGTCAATCGATAATAAAATCGCTAATTTACAAGACAATACTTTGAACTATCTGGACCTACAGGTTCGAAATGTAGGGGACAGCTAAATTTTGGAACAGGAAATGCACCAAATCATATCTGTCCAAAGCCCATTACACAATATTCAATGCTCCATATCATGAAACAAAGAATATCCTACCTTATGATCTTAATATCCCGTTTGTTTTAGACCTTATTCCATCCAAATTCCCCAACTTCAACTGAACCATAATTATCATCCTAATCCTTTAGCAAGATCCCTATCTAACTGCACTCATCCCTGTGATCCTCTTCAAAAGTTGAAACGACTGTGAACCTGAGACCTTTTGTAAATATGTATACCAGTGTTTTGGCTAAATTGCCAAATACTGCAATCAAATACTGAGCATCTGCTGCTATGGCTGAGTCCCTCATCCACAAAATAATTTCAGAGAATCTGAATTTTTTCTGTAGTTGTAGTAAATATCTATTGGGAATTCCGCAATTCACTTTCTTTTTTTTCCTTAAAAAATTAGGATATTATTAAATCAAACAAGTCAATAATGCAATATGTTTAATGTTAAAAATATATGTGATGTATGATCAAGATTTCCATGTCCAGACAGTCATTGACCCAAAGCGTATCCTCAATAATATTAAAGATGCCTAATTGATTACAGCTCCAAACTGAAAAATAAAGTTCATTTTTAATGTAAATCTAATTTTAGAAGTATTATGAATTGTACATTATTTTATTTTACTCTTTGGTTACCTCCTTCCAATTGTAGATTTTTCAAGATGCTGCAGAATATGCAAGCTGACATTCATCTTTTTCCTCTTGAGGAACTGTTAAATTTTATGTCAATAATGTCATAACAGAAGCTTTAAATGCACTTCTAATTATACTAATAACATATATAAATATACTAAGATATAAATAGGAATAAACATTGTCAGTAACACTTGTCAGACCCATTATTTAATTATATGTTTATAATGAATTGTTCTATATAATGCAAAATAATTCTATTAAGAAGGTAAAGTTAAATTTTCAGTTGCCAACTTAGATTATGATAGTCATTGTTAATGATCTAATTGCTTTGACAACAGTAATAGCAATATTACTCATACCTTTGGCTTCGCATATCTCAGCTATCTTATCAACTTTGGATTTATCTTCCTCACCAGTCAGACCTCGCTTTGAGAGATTTTTACAATGTTCCCAGTCGATTTTGCCATCTTTGATCTATGAAATATATGATCAGAATACACAAAATTATAATTTGTAGTGATATTTTCATCGTAAAAACTAATGATAAAAATATTGCAATTATAAAATTGTATGCAAGAAATAATACCAGAATTATTTACCATTCGTAATTTCTTCATTACGCAACTCAGCCAAAACTACAAAAGAGAATGAAATTAAAACATTGAAAAAGGACCAAAAGAAAACAATATAATCTCGGCAATTCATAAACTGAAAAAGGTGGAATTTACGTAGAGGAAATCATTTATTAATTAATCGTCTTAAGATAGGCGAGCTCTGTCCCTAGATGTGGATGTATCTGGAATAAATGAACACTACTCTTGGGTCATTATAACTTCTCTTTCACCCTTATTTACAGAATATGATATGTAAAGAGGGGAATTCAGAACAATGCTCTGTTAGGGCGAAGTCCATGGCCATTAATGATTAATTATCAGAGTTTGGTGTATAGATTCGCAACGAATCTTTAGTCATCACCAAACATTGTCTTAGGATGATATAAGAATATACCAATCAGACCATTGATAAGAAAGGAACAAAATAATAACGGAAAATAAATGATCATTAAAAGAACAAGAAATCAATGAAAATGGCGGGTACATGGATGATATTAAACTTAAATCTCACCTTAACTTCATCATCAGTCATATTTTCATCGTTCCAAATATCCTTAGGAGCTTCTGTAACAAAAAAAGGTAGACAATTTTATAGTTTTTCATTTAATCATAAAAAGTTATGAAATAAAAAATATAAAAGAGATTTATACCGTTGCTGATTTGGTTTTTCTTAGAACATTGACTGAAGACTTGTTCCAATGGTACATCTTCTTCATGACTCTAAATAACATAAAAATAAATAATAAACAATTTGCATGGTTATAATGTTGTTTATTAGTATCATCTGGAAATTGTTATTTTTTAATTAAAAGGTAGTGTAAGACTAATTTATAAAGTTAGAGTTACATGTGGCAAACATTGCTCGTTTTAAATTATAAATTATTAGTATTAATTATATTTCCTTAAATCTCTATGAAAGTCTTCCTAGCTTTTGAATTTCGACATTTTGCAATACCGTGTGACTAAAATATTGTTTCTTAAATATTAATGATGTTTACACATTCCTGGTTGCACAGAGGCATGGATGAAAAATGCTCATTTCAATTTAATACTTAAAAGAATCCTTAGGACCAATGGTCACTATAATTATTAAACAGCCATCAATGAACTTAAGGGCAATTTTTCAAACTTTTGCTGTAATATAGTCAACTCGTTTTTTATTCATCTGTATCCTTTAGAATTCTCGATTTGATAAGTAAGTGATTTCCATTTATTTGACGCTAAAAATCGAAAAAGGCTTTTATCTCAGCTCGTTTACTTTAAAAAATGTCCCACACCATTGTAATTCCTTTGCCAGTAATATTTAACCATATATACACATAAAAAAGAATTCTTTTTAGTGTATTATAGCAGTTTGTAACAAACTAATTACAAGATAACTCACCCAGATCTGTCTGAAACAGATAACCTCAATGATGATGGCTATTAACACAACTGATATATAAGACTTCATCTTGCACCAAGAGTAAGACCTTCTTCCTAAGCTTCCTGTAGTACAAGAGGGTGAGGCCCTCAGTTGCTTCCCTTATATAGCCCAGCCCCACCCAAGCTATGGATGACATCATTTCTAGTGTTTTAATACAAAGTTTGAAATTGATAAAAAGTAGTACTCAATTTAACTTATGCTTCTCTTTAATTTAACTTTGGTTTGGTTATTTAACTTATTTTTTATATTAATATTCTTGAAATAGAGAATTAATGGAGAAAATATTTTTGAGCCAGTAGTAGACACTAAGAGTTTAGATTTTAATAAATAAGGGTATGAAATGAAGCAGAAATTCATAATTGGTGCTAAAATAAGTGTGGTCTTGGCTGTTGCTAAGAGAGATTCCTGCAAATATTCCTTACAGAGATTACTATCGAAAAGCTTAGATTAGGCAGAGTGCTGAGTTCCATGCCTATCGTCCCATCAGCTCGAGAAACTCCTTAAGGAGGCAAGTAGATTAATTCCAATGAATGCGAATGTTACAATTGAATACAATGTAGTTGGTTAGCACAAATGGCGCTAGAGAGTGCTAGTACGGCGACCTTCGGGTAATTTCGGCAGCCGGCAGTGATAATGCGACCAGATTGTAAATTTGCACCAAAAACCGGAATCAGAGTCCTCAGTCCTGATAAACGATCTGTATTTTAATGAATACTTCAACGCTTATGGTAAACCAAAATGGGTATGCGCGATCAAAATCCGATAATGCATTCATAAATATCGTCTTCGAAAATTTAATAAACGATGCCTATACCAAAATAAAAGTCGACGATAATGGTAATTCGAAATTCGCATACTCGATCAAAAACCCAATACGATAAATGGAATCAGAACCCTCTAAAACCTAAGAAACGATCCCTATATCAAAGAAAACTTCAACAGTAATGGTAAATCAAAATGCGCATGCGCGATAAATAATCATGTAGTGAATTAAAAAATATCGTCCTCCACAAAATATTAAACGATCCCTATATCAAAGAAAATTTCAATAGTAATAGTAAATCGAAATGCGCATACGCGATCGAATACCCGATAGTAAATTCGGAAATAGCGTCCTTGAAAATATAATAAACGATAACTATACCGAAGAATTTTGTAAACTAATAATTAATTAGAAATGCTCGTGCCCGAAGAAAATTTCGATAGTAAATTCGACATTACCAAATTCGTAAACCCAATGAATGATCACCAAATCGATGAAATACGTACCCTCCTCCTGATCTAAAAAATAAATAAGAAACAATATATTTTTTTTTAACTTGTAACTAGTAGAACAGTATTTAACATCAATTTTCTAATAAACGAAAAAATATTGGAAGTATATGCCGACATTATTTCATAAGTCATTATTGAAATTACAATAATTATTTTTAAATAAAAAAAAGAAATAAAATGGGATTAATCCCACTTTAATGATTATCCTTAAATTTTCCGCCAAATTTGGTGATTATAGACATTTAGGTGATTATGTGCCTTCTTCTTATTAAATCCCTCCTCATAAAAATTTAAATACCCCTATGAAGAAAAACAATTCAGCATATGCCCCGGATTATAGGGGCACCTTTATAATGTAATATTATTTCATCAAACAAACTTATTTCCTCAATAGGTGGCAAGGTAGAATAAGAAATAAGTAGTTAACTTCTTGTGTCTTCTACTGGGACTGTACCCTCTCTTCTATTCAGATTTTGGTGTCTACTACTGGGATCAGAAACCATTTTCAATTTTCTGTTTTAAAAATTTAACACTCTCCTTTTTCTTTGTTTTTAAATACCTTGTTATTTCCGTTATTAGCCGGTTAATACTTCGGAACAGTCAAAATAATTTTCTAGTATTTGCTTAGTTCACTAGAAAACATTGGGTGGAGATCCAGTCTTAAAATTTCTACTCTAGTCTTGCCTCATTCTAACCCCTCAGATCCTTCTAAAACTTCTACCCAAAGTCTATTCCCAATCGTTTCAAAAATCTTCGAAAAGACCCTCATACGAATACTACCCATTTTCAAAACTCAAAATCTTCCTTCCCATCAGTTTGGATTTCCTTCACAACAATAACTGTTCAACAAGGACTCCGAGTGCTCGACTATAATTCTTTAACTCTAGAAAGCAAACAATATAGCAAAAGCTTTTAACCAAGTAAGGAGTACCTGATTGCTTTTCAAACCCAAATCCATTTATCACTTATACCTAGTACTTTGATCCTACATCTATCCTTTCCTTCTGATTTACCTATGGTATAGAATTTTCCTACTGTTATCCAGTTGAGACCTAAGTTCCACCAAGACATCTTTTTGAGTCCTGTCATACAACATTTTCTTCATTCCCCTCCCAGATATATTTACAAACCATGATAACCTCCTGGCAACATTTGCTAATGGCACCATTCAGATTCGAAAAAAGCATCCTTAAACCTATGAAGATACCTCTCCCTAATTGAACTCAGGTACAAAAATTGGCACCTCAAAGTAAATAAATCTGAATACAAACATGTCACTTTCACCCTCTGCTGCAGATCCTGTACACCAGTCCTTTTGAGCACCATGCCATTTTCGTATCCAATCTAGTATCATGGCTTCCTCTTAGACAGAAGGCTACATACTAGACTTAATCTGAAATTTTGTGTGTATGTGTAACAAATATCTATAGGAATCTTTCAATTAATTTTTTTCCCCCCTTAAAAATGTAGGATATTATTAAATCAAACAAGCCAATAATACAATATATTTAATATATAATCAAGATTTCCATGTCCAGCCAGTCATTGGCCCATAGTGTTTTCTCAATAATAGTTAAGAGATCTAATTAATTACAGCTCCATATTTCCTGTTGAAAGACGAAGCTGAAAAATAAAATTCATTTTTACTGTAAATCTAATTTTGAAAGCGTTATGAATTGTACATTATATTATTTTACTTTTTGGTTACCTCCTTCCAGTTGTAGATTTTGCAAACTTCTGCATAATATGCAAGCTGATATAAGTCTTTAACCTCTAGAGGAACTGTTAAATAGAAATTTTAGATCAATAATATCATAATGGAAACTTCAAATATGCTAGAAATTATACTAATGATATATGGAAATATAAAATATAAGCTACTAATACAAATAAACATTATCAGTAACACCTGCCATTCCCAATATTGAAATATATTATTATAATGATTCGTTCAATATAATGTAAAATAATTTTATTAAGATGGAAAAGTCAAATTTCCAGTTTCCTAAATAAATTATGACTGCGATTCTTAATCATCTAATTGCTTTCACAACAGTGACAGATGTAATTCATACCTTTGGCTTGGCACATCTCAGCAATCTTATCAACTTTGGCTTTATCTTCCTCACCAGTAAGGCTTTGCTTTGTGAAATCCCATTCAATAATTCCATCCGTGATCTATGAAATAGAGGATCAGAATACACAAAATTATAATTTACAAAGCTATGTCCATCCTAAAAACTATTGGTAAACATATAACAATTATAAAATTGTACACAAGAAATAATACCACAGATTATTATCAGGATAATGCTATGTTAGGATAAAGTCTTTTATAGATTCACAACCAATCTATACGTATAACCTATTCTTCCTTAGATAAAATTAGAATAGCCTAATCAGACCATTAATTAGTAAGAAGATAAGAACGGGAAACAAATGATCATTAAAAGAACAGGCAATGTAAGACTAATTTATTAAGTTAGAGTTACGTGTGGCAAACATTACTCGCTTTAAATTATAAATTATTAGTACAAATTATATTTCCTGAAATCTCTTTGAAAACTGTTCCTGAGATTAGCTTTTTGTAATTTTTTGGGGGAATTTAGCTTTTGGGAATTTCAACATTTTGTAATAATGTGTGACTAAAATATTAATGATGTTTACATACATATTGGTTTCCTCAAGACATGGATGCAGAATACTCATTTCAATTTAATACTATACAGAATCCTTAGGACCTATGGCCACTATAATTATTAAATAGGCATGAATGAACTTTTCGTTTTTAAGTATGATATTTCCCTATAAAATTATTATTTTCATCATCTAACAATAACATTCAACAAATTTAAGTGCAATTTTTCAAACATTAGGTATAATATAGTCAACTCGTTTATTATTCATCTGTATCCTTTAGAATTCTCAATATGATAAGTAAGTGGTTTCCATTTATTTAATGCTAAAAATCAAAAAAGGCTTATATCTCAGCTTGTTTACTTTAAAACATGTCCCACACCATTGTAATTCCTTTTCCAGTAATATTTAACCATATATACACATAAAAAAGAATTCTTTTTAGTGTATTATAGCAGTTTGGAACTTTTAAACTAAAATAATTACAATATAGCTTACTCTCATCTGGCTGAAACAGATAGCCTCAATGATGAAGCCTGTCAACAAATATATTATATAAAACTCCATCTTCACCAAGAGTAAAACCTTCCTTCAGCTGCCAATAGCACAAGAGGGAGAAGCCTACAGTTGCATTCTTTATATAGCCCAGCCCCACCCAAGCTATGGATGACATCATTTCTAGTGTTTTAATACAAAGTTTGAAATTGATAAAAAGTAGTACTCAATTTAACTAATAGTTCTCTTCTTTTTTTTTTAACTTCGGTTTGGAGGTTATTTCATTTTTGATATTATTACAGTATTCTTGAAATAGAGAATTTGTGGAGAAAATATTTTTGTTAATCTTTTAGATTTTATTTTTAATTAAAAAAATTAGTAGGTTTAATTTTTCCAATCCAGTATCAAATTGTATTCTTAAATTGTGATAAAACTAATATTAATATTGTTTATTCAACTAGAGACCTATAAATCAACCTCATGCTTTATAAAATACTAATATAAAAAAAGATAAGGATAAATATATCTTGTAAATTTATTTTATGAAGGGTATTTATTTATTTAAGGTATTTATTTATTATCAATGGTACCTATTATTTATTTATTCTCTCTTTTCTCCTTTTTAAAATAAGGATCATGTCTGTTGTGATGAACTGGTTCGATTTTTTAATTTGTTTTATCTTGTTTATATTCATGAAATATACAATAAAATTGTTTCTGACCAAATACTGGCATTATCTATCGGTGTCATGAATTTACGCCTAATTTATATTAAAACAAAAGAATGTAATATTTTCTATAAAATGTATGTGGATCAGTTGTGCATTATATAGAGTGCTTTAAAAGTTTATAATCCATATTAAAAGGAACAATCCTACGACTAAAGATTCTACAAATAACAAGCTGTTTTAAAATTGCATGCATCGTTATTCGCAAGAGATAATTAATACAATAATACTGTATAAGGAAAAAATTGTTTATAGTTATTATGGCCGACTCAACGATGGTAAGCACCTAATATAAAACTTTTTTGTAGGTTTTCTTCGTGAAATGATTGAAGATGATCAGGCATATGGCTGATGAAAATGTGTGACTGCTTAGTTCTAAGAATTTTTCCAACATCTATTTTTTTTCTTTTTGCAATATCCCAAATATTTTAAGTTATTCAGTTCTTATTCATGAGAAATAAATTTTTGTTAGAAAAAAGTAATATTTTTGAGATGTTTTTTGAAATATCTGGAAATTTTTAGAATAAGAAGTAAAAAGAGTGGACGAAAAACTATTCAATATCACTCATAATAACTTTTTTAAAGGTATTATTTATAGTATTAAGTTAACCACACATTATTTCAAACAATAAAGTAGGAATTGATCACCTTCAGATCTAAATCGTCAACTACTACCAATCATCTCACTCCACTCTGGACAATTCTCTGCAGGATATCACTAAAATAGTTCTAAAAACCTGCTGTATTTCTCATCCCCTATGGCTAGGTGATAGATCCTGGAAGCCGTAAGATGAAGATAAAGTGGAAGAATTTGCCGAAAACATTTATAACACATTGACACCTTATCCAGAATCCCATCTCACGCAGAAAACTACAATAGGAGGATTCCTCACCACCAAGCTTAAGTAAGGAAAATGAGAAATCACATTTTTCGAATTACCTAGTTTTATTAATTTACCAGAAACATATTTGCAAAACAAAATCTTAGAGACATAAATCTAAGACTCAGAAAAGTAAAATGGCCCTGAGATAAAAAAATATTCCCAATTAAAAAGTTAAAATTAAAATGTAGAATTCTTTTTTCGTCCCTTAAAATGTAGCTGTATTCACATTCTTACTTAAACATAGTGGTGACGATATCACCGATCCCACCCTCCTTACCTCCTAAAGAGGTTAACCCCTTTGTGGTCAAGTATCTTTTACAAAAACTAACTCCCCGTAAATATCCAGGTTCAACCCTCAGATCCTTCGAAAACTTCCACCCAAAGCCTACTCCCAATCATTTCAAAAATCTTTGGAAAGATATTCCTCAAAAGAATCCTACCCATTTTCAAATTTCAAAATCTTCCTTCCCATCAGTTTGGATTCTCTTCACGACATTCAGATGTTATAACAAAGACACCGAGTTGTTGAACATATTTTCTCAACTCTAGAAAGCAAATAATACAGCCCAAGAATTTAATCAGGTATGGATATGGTAAACTATAAAGATTATTAAACAGAAGTTGTCAATCGATAATAAAATCGCTAATTTACAAGACAATACTTTGAACTATCTGGACCTACAGGTTCGAAATGTAGGGGACAGCTAAATTTTGGAACAGGAAATGCACCAAATCATATCTGTCCAAAGCCCATTACACAATATTCAATGCTCCATATCATGAAACAAAGAATATCCTACCTTATGATCTTAATATCCCGTTTGTTTTAGACCTTATTCCATCCAAATTCCCCAACTTCAACTGAACCATAATTATCATCCTAATCCTTTAGCAAGATCCCTATCTAACTGCACTCATCCCTGTGATCCTCTTCAAAAGTTGAAACGACTGTGAACCTGAGACCTTTTGTAAATATGTATACCAGTGTTTTGGCTAAATTGCCAAATACTGCAATCAAATACTGAGCATCTGCTGCTATGGCTGAGTCCCTCATCCACAAAATAATTTCAGAGAATCTGAATTTTTTCTGTAGTTGTAGTAAATATCTATTGGGAATTCCGCAATTCACTTTCTTTTTTTTCCTTAAAAAATTAGGATATTATTAAATCAAACAAGTCAATAATGCAATATGTTTAATGTTAAAAATATATGTGATGTATGATCAAGATTTCCATGTCCAGACAGTCATTGACCCAAAGCGTATCCTCAATAATATTAAAGATGCCTAATTGATTACAGCTCCAAACTGAAAAATAAAGTTCATTTTTAATGTAAATCTAATTTTAGAAGTATTATGAATTGTACATTATTTTATTTTACTCTTTGGTTACCTCCTTCCAATTGTAGATTTTTCAAGATGCTGCAGAATATGCAAGCTGACATTCATCTTTTTCCTCTTGAGGAACTGTTAAATTTTATGTCAATAATGTCATAACAGAAGCTTTAAATGCACTTCTAATTATACTAATAACATATATAAATATACTAAGATATAAATAGGAATAAACATTGTCAGTAACACTTGTCAGACCCATTATTTAATTATATGTTTATAATGAATTGTTCTATATAATGCAAAATAATTCTATTAAGAAGGTAAAGTTAAATTTTCAGTTGCCAACTTAGATTATGATAGTCATTGTTAATGATCTAATTGCTTTGACAACAGTAATAGCAATATTACTCATACCTTTGGCTTCGCATATCTCAGCTATCTTATCAACTTTGGATTTATCTTCCTCACCAGTCAGACCTCGCTTTGAGAGATTTTTACAATGTTCCCAGTCGATTTTGCCATCTTTGATCTATGAAATATATGATCAGAATACACAAAATTATAATTTGTAGTGATATTTTCATCGTAAAAACTAATGATAAAAATATTGCAATTATAAAATTGTATGCAAGAAATAATACCAGAATTATTTACCATTCGTAATTTCTTCATTACGCAACTCAGCCAAAACTACAAAAGAGAATGAAATTAAAACATTGAAAAAGGACCAAAAGAAAACAATATAATCTCGGCAATTCATAAACTGAAAAAGGTGGAATTTACGTAGAGGAAATCATTTATTAATTAATCGTCTTAAGATAGGCGAGCTCTGTCCCTAGATGTGGATGTATCTGGAATAAATGAACACTACTCTTGGGTCATTATAACTTCTCTTTCACCCTTATTTACAGAATATGATATGTAAAGAGGGGAATTCAGAACAATGCTCTGTTAGGGCGAAGTCCATGGCCATTAATGATTAATTATCAGAGTTTGGTGTATAGATTCGCAACGAATCTTTAGTCATCACCAAACATTGTCTTAGGATGATATAAGAATATACCAATCAGACCATTGATAAGAAAGGAACAAAATAATAACGGAAAATAAATGATCATTAAAAGAACAAGAAATCAATGAAAATGGCGGGTACATGGATGATATTAAACTTAAATCTCACCTTAACTTCATCATCAGTCATATTTTCATCGTTCCAAATATCCTTAGGAGCTTCTGTAACAAAAAAAGGTAGACAATTTTATAGTTTTTCATTTAATCATAAAAAGTTATGAAATAAAAAATATAAAAGAGATTTATACCGTTGCTGATTTGGTTTTTCTTAGAACATTGACTGAAGACTTGTTCCAATGGTACATCTTCTTCATGACTCTAAATAACATAAAAATAAATAATAAACAATTTGCATGGTTATAATGTTGTTTATTAGTATCATCTGGAAATTGTTATTTTTTAATTAAAAGGTAGTGTAAGACTAATTTATAAAGTTAGAGTTACATGTGGCAAACATTGCTCGTTTTAAATTATAAATTATTAGTATTAATTATATTTCCTTAAATCTCTATGAAAGTCTTCCTAGCTTTTGAATTTCGACATTTTGCAATACCGTGTGACTAAAATATTGTTTCTTAAATATTAATGATGTTTACACATTCCTGGTTGCACAGAGGCATGGATGAAAAATGCTCATTTCAATTTAATACTTAAAAGAATCCTTAGGACCAATGGTCACTATAATTATTAAACAGCCATCAATGAACTTAAGGGCAATTTTTCAAACTTTTGCTGTAATATAGTCAACTCGTTTTTTATTCATCTGTATCCTTTAGAATTCTCGATTTGATAAGTAAGTGATTTCCATTTATTTGACGCTAAAAATCGAAAAAGGCTTTTATCTCAGCTCGTTTACTTTAAAAAATGTCCCACACCATTGTAATTCCTTTGCCAGTAATATTTAACCATATATACACATAAAAAAGAATTCTTTTTAGTGTATTATAGCAGTTTGTAACAAACTAATTACAAGATAACTCACCCAGATCTGTCTGAAACAGATAACCTCAATGATGATGGCTATTAACACAACTGATATATAAGACTTCATCTTGCACCAAGAGTAAGACCTTCTTCCTAAGCTTCCTGTAGTACAAGAGGGTGAGGCCCTCAGTTGCTTCCCTTATATAGCCCAGCCCCACCCAAGCTATGGATGACATCATTTCTAGTGTTTTAATACAAAGTTTGAAATTGATAAAAAGTAGTACTCAATTTAACTTATGCTTCTCTTTAATTTAACTTTGGTTTGGTTATTTAACTTATTTTTTATATTAATATTCTTGAAATAGAGAATTAATGGAGAAAATATTTTTGAGCCAGTAGTAGACACTAAGAGTTTAGATTTTAATAAATAAGGGTATGAAATGAAGCAGAAATTCATAATTGGTGCTAAAATAAGTGTGGTCTTGGCTGTTGCTAAGAGAGATTCCTGCAAATATTCCTTACAGAGATTACTATCGAAAAGCTTAGATTAGGCAGAGTGCTGAGTTCCATGCCTATCGTCCCATCAGCTCGAGAAACTCCTTAAGGAGGCAAGTAGATTAATTCCAATGAATGCGAATGTTACAATTGAATACAATGTAGTTGGTTAGCACAAATGGCGCTAGAGAGTGCTAGTACGGCGACCTTCGGGTAATTTCGGCAGCCGGCAGTGATAATGCGACCAGATTGTAAATTTGCACCAAAAACCGGAATCAGAGTCCTCAGTCCTGATAAACGATCTGTATTTTAATGAATACTTCAACGCTTATGGTAAACCAAAATGGGTATGCGCGATCAAAATCCGATAATGCATTCATAAATATCGTCTTCGAAAATTTAATAAACGATGCCTATACCAAAATAAAAGTCGACGATAATGGTAATTCGAAATTCGCATACTCGATCAAAAACCCAATACGATAAATGGAATCAGAACCCTCTAAAACCTAAGAAACGATCCCTATATCAAAGAAAACTTCAACAGTAATGGTAAATCAAAATGCGCATGCGCGATAAATAATCATGTAGTGAATTAAAAAATATCGTCCTCCACAAAATATTAAACGATCCCTATATCAAAGAAAATTTCAATAGTAATAGTAAATCGAAATGCGCATACGCGATCGAATACCCGATAGTAAATTCGGAAATAGCGTCCTTGAAAATATAATAAACGATAACTATACCGAAGAATTTTGTAAACTAATAATTAATTAGAAATGCTCGTGCCCGAAGAAAATTTCGATAGTAAATTCGACATTACCAAATTCGTAAACCCAATGAATGATCACCAAATCGATGAAATACGTACCCTCCTCCTGATCTAAAAAATAAATAAGAAACAATATATTTTTTTTTAACTTGTAACTAGTAGAACAGTATTTAACATCAATTTTCTAATAAACGAAAAAATATTGGAAGTATATGCCGACATTATTTCATAAGTCATTATTGAAATTACAATAATTATTTTTAAATAAAAAAAAGAAATAAAATGGGATTAATCCCACTTTAATGATTATCCTTAAATTTTCCGCCAAATTTGGTGATTATAGACATTTAGGTGATTATGTGCCTTCTTCTTATTAAATCCCTCCTCATAAAAATTTAAATACCCCTATGAAGAAAAACAATTCAGCATATGCCCCGGATTATAGGGGCACCTTTATAATGTAATATTATTTCATCAAACAAACTTATTTCCTCAATAGGTGGCAAGGTAGAATAAGAAATAAGTAGTTAACTTCTTGTGTCTTCTACTGGGACTGTACCCTCTCTTCTATTCAGATTTTGGTGTCTACTACTGGGATCAGAAACCATTTTCAATTTTCTGTTTTAAAAATTTAACACTCTCCTTTTTCTTTGTTTTTAAATACCTTGTTATTTCCGTTATTAGCCGGTTAATACTTCGGAACAGTCAAAATAATTTTCTAGTATTTGCTTAGTTCACTAGAAAACATTGGGTGGAGATCCAGTCTTAAAATTTCTACTCTAGTCTTGCCTCATTCTAACCCCTCAGATCCTTCTAAAACTTCTACCCAAAGTCTATTCCCAATCGTTTCAAAAATCTTCGAAAAGACCCTCATACGAATACTACCCATTTTCAAAACTCAAAATCTTCCTTCCCATCAGTTTGGATTTCCTTCACAACAATAACTGTTCAACAAGGACTCCGAGTGCTCGACTATAATTCTTTAACTCTAGAAAGCAAACAATATAGCAAAAGCTTTTAACCAAGTAAGGAGTACCTGATTGCTTTTCAAACCCAAATCCATTTATCACTTATACCTAGTACTTTGATCCTACATCTATCCTTTCCTTCTGATTTACCTATGGTATAGAATTTTCCTACTGTTATCCAGTTGAGACCTAAGTTCCACCAAGACATCTTTTTGAGTCCTGTCATACAACATTTTCTTCATTCCCCTCCCAGATATATTTACAAACCATGATAACCTCCTGGCAACATTTGCTAATGGCACCATTCAGATTCGAAAAAAGCATCCTTAAACCTATGAAGATACCTCTCCCTAATTGAACTCAGGTACAAAAATTGGCACCTCAAAGTAAATAAATCTGAATACAAACATGTCACTTTCACCCTCTGCTGCAGATCCTGTACACCAGTCCTTTTGAGCACCATGCCATTTTCGTATCCAATCTAGTATCATGGCTTCCTCTTAGACAGAAGGCTACATACTAGACTTAATCTGAAATTTTGTGTGTATGTGTAACAAATATCTATAGGAATCTTTCAATTAATTTTTTTCCCCCCTTAAAAATGTAGGATATTATTAAATCAAACAAGCCAATAATACAATATATTTAATATATAATCAAGATTTCCATGTCCAGCCAGTCATTGGCCCATAGTGTTTTCTCAATAATAGTTAAGAGATCTAATTAATTACAGCTCCATATTTCCTGTTGAAAGACGAAGCTGAAAAATAAAATTCATTTTTACTGTAAATCTAATTTTGAAAGCGTTATGAATTGTACATTATATTATTTTACTTTTTGGTTACCTCCTTCCAGTTGTAGATTTTGCAAACTTCTGCATAATATGCAAGCTGATATAAGTCTTTAACCTCTAGAGGAACTGTTAAATAGAAATTTTAGATCAATAATATCATAATGGAAACTTCAAATATGCTAGAAATTATACTAATGATATATGGAAATATAAAATATAAGCTACTAATACAAATAAACATTATCAGTAACACCTGCCATTCCCAATATTGAAATATATTATTATAATGATTCGTTCAATATAATGTAAAATAATTTTATTAAGATGGAAAAGTCAAATTTCCAGTTTCCTAAATAAATTATGACTGCGATTCTTAATCATCTAATTGCTTTCACAACAGTGACAGATGTAATTCATACCTTTGGCTTGGCACATCTCAGCAATCTTATCAACTTTGGCTTTATCTTCCTCACCAGTAAGGCTTTGCTTTGTGAAATCCCATTCAATAATTCCATCCGTGATCTATGAAATAGAGGATCAGAATACACAAAATTATAATTTACAAAGCTATGTCCATCCTAAAAACTATTGGTAAACATATAACAATTATAAAATTGTACACAAGAAATAATACCACAGATTATTATCAGGATAATGCTATGTTAGGATAAAGTCTTTTATAGATTCACAACCAATCTATACGTATAACCTATTCTTCCTTAGATAAAATTAGAATAGCCTAATCAGACCATTAATTAGTAAGAAGATAAGAACGGGAAACAAATGATCATTAAAAGAACAGGCAATGTAAGACTAATTTATTAAGTTAGAGTTACGTGTGGCAAACATTACTCGCTTTAAATTATAAATTATTAGTACAAATTATATTTCCTGAAATCTCTTTGAAAACTGTTCCTGAGATTAGCTTTTTGTAATTTTTTGGGGGAATTTAGCTTTTGGGAATTTCAACATTTTGTAATAATGTGTGACTAAAATATTAATGATGTTTACATACATATTGGTTTCCTCAAGACATGGATGCAGAATACTCATTTCAATTTAATACTATACAGAATCCTTAGGACCTATGGCCACTATAATTATTAAATAGGCATGAATGAACTTTTCGTTTTTAAGTATGATATTTCCCTATAAAATTATTATTTTCATCATCTAACAATAACATTCAACAAATTTAAGTGCAATTTTTCAAACATTAGGTATAATATAGTCAACTCGTTTATTATTCATCTGTATCCTTTAGAATTCTCAATATGATAAGTAAGTGGTTTCCATTTATTTAATGCTAAAAATCAAAAAAGGCTTATATCTCAGCTTGTTTACTTTAAAACATGTCCCACACCATTGTAATTCCTTTTCCAGTAATATTTAACCATATATACACATAAAAAAGAATTCTTTTTAGTGTATTATAGCAGTTTGGAACTTTTAAACTAAAATAATTACAATATAGCTTACTCTCATCTGGCTGAAACAGATAGCCTCAATGATGAAGCCTGTCAACAAATATATTATATGAAACTCCATCTTCACCAAGAGTAAAACCTTCCTTCAGCTGCCAATAGCACAAGAGGGAGAAGCCTACAGTTGCATTCTTTATATAGCCCAGCCCCACCCAAGCTATGGATGACATCATTTCTAGTGTTTTAATACAAAGTTTGAAATTGATAAAAAGTAGTACTCAATTTAACTAATAGTTCTCTTCTTTTTTTTTTAACTTCGGTTTGGAGGTTATTTCATTTTTGATATTATTACAGTATTCTTGAAATAGAGAATTTGTAGAGAAAATATTTTTGTTAATCTTTTAGATTTTATTTTTAATTAAAAAAATTAGTAGGTTTAATTTTTCCAATCCAGTATCAAATTGTATTCTTAAATTGTGATAAAACTAATATTAATATTGTTTATTCAACTAGAGACCTATAAATCAACCTCATGCTTTATAAAATACTAATATAAAAAAAGATAAGGATAAATATATCTTGTAAATTTATTTTATGAAGGGTATTTATTTATTTAAGGTATTTATTTATTATCAATGGTATCTATTATTTATTTATTCTCTCTTTTCTCCTTTTTAAAATAAGGATCATGTCTGTTGTGATGAGCTGGTTCGATTTTTTAATTTGTTTTATCTTGTTTATATTCATGAAAAATACAATAAAATTGTTTCTAACCAAATGCTGGCATTATCTATCGGTGTCATGAATTTACGCATAATTTATATTAAAACAAAAGAATGTAATATTTTCTATAAAATGTATGTGGATCAGTTGTGCATTATATAGAGTGCTTTAAAAGTTTATAATCCATATTAAAAGGAACAATCTTACGACTAAAGATTCTACAAATAACAAGCTGTTTTAAAATTGCATGCATCGTTATTCGCAAGAGATAATTAATACAATAATACTGTATAAGGAAAAAATTATTTATAGTTATTATGGCCAACTCAACGATGGTAAGCACCTAATATAAAACTTTTTTGTAGGTTTTCTTCGTGAAATGATTGAAGATGATCAGGCATATGGCTGATGAAAATGTGTGACTTCTTAGTTCTAAGAATTTTTCCAACATCTATTTTTTTTCTTTTTGCAATATCCCAAATATTTTAAGTTATTCAGTTCTTATTCATGAGAAATAAATTTTTGTTAGAAAAAAGTAATATTTTTGAGATGTTTCTTGAAATATCTGGAAATTTTTAGAATAAGAAGTAAAAAGAGTGGACGAAAAACTATTCAATATCACTCATAATAACTTTTTTAAAGGTATTATTTATAGTATTAAGTTAACCACACATTATTTCAAACAATAAAGTAGGAATTGATCACCTTCAGATCTAAATCGTCAACTACTACCAATCATCTCACTCCACTCTGGACAATTCTCTGCAGGATATCACTAAAATAGTTCTAAAAACCTGCTGTATTTCTCATCCCCTATGGCTAGGTGATAGATCCTGGAAGCCGTAAGATGAAGATAAAGTGGAAGAATTTGCCGAAAACATTTATAACACATTGACACCTTATCCAGAATCCCATCTCACGCAGAAAACTACAGTAGGAGGATTCCTCGCCACCAAGCTTAAGTAAGGAAAATGAGAAATCACATTTTTCGAATTACCTAGTTTTATTAATTTACCAGAAACATATTTGCAAAACAAAATCTTAGAGACATAAATCTAAGACTCAGAAAAGTAAAATGGCCCTGAGATAAAAAAATATTCCCAATTAAAAAGTTAAAATTAAAATGTAGAATTCTTTTTTCGTCCCTTAAAATGTAGCTGTATTCACATTCTTACTTAAACATAGTGGTGACGATATCACCGATCCCACCCTCCTTACCTCCTAAAGAGGTTAACCCCTTTGTGGTCAAGTATCTTTTACAAAAACTAACTCCCCGTAAATATCCAGGTTCAACCCTCAGATCCTTCGAAAACTTCCACCCAAAGCCTACTCCCAATCATTTCAAAAATCTTTGGAAAGATATTCCTCAAAAGAATCCTACCCATTTTCAAATTTCAAAATCTTCCTTCCCATCAGTTTGGATTCTCTTCACGACATTCAGATGTTATAACAAAGACACCGAGTTGTTGAACATATTTTCTCAACTCTAGAAAGCAAATAATACAGCCCAAGAATTTAATCAGGTATGGATATGGTAAACTATAAAGATTATTAAACAGAAGTTGTCAATCGATAATAAAATCGCTAATTTACAAGACAATACTTTGAACTATCTGGACCTACAGGTTCGAAATGTAGGGGACAGCTAAATTTTGGAACAGGAAATGCACCAAATCATATCTGTCCAAAGCCCATTACACAATATTCAATGCTCCATATCATGAAACAAAGAATATCCTACCTTATGATCTTAATATCCCGTTTGTTTTAGACCTTATTCCATCCAAATTCCCCAACTTCAACTGAACCATAATTATCATCCTAATCCTTTAGCAAGATCCCTATCTAACTGCACTCATCCCTGTGATCCTCTTCAAAAGTTGAAACGACTGTGAACCTGAGACCTTTTGTAAATATGTATACCAGTGTTTTGGCTAAATTGCCAAATACTGCAATCAAATACTGAGCATCTGCTGCTATGGCTGAGTCCCTCATCCACAAAATAATTTCAGAGAATCTGAATTTTTTCTGTAGTTGTAGTAAATATCTATTGGGAATTCCGCAATTCACTTTCTTTTTTTTCCTTAAAAAATTAGGATATTATTAAATCAAACAAGTCAATAATGCAATATGTTTAATGTTAAAAATATATGTGATGTATGATCAAGATTTCCATGTCCAGACAGTCATTGACCCAAAGCGTATCCTCAATAATATTAAAGATGCCTAATTGATTACAGCTCCAAACTGAAAAATAAAGTTCATTTTTAATGTAAATCTAATTTTAGAAGTATTATGAATTGTACATTATTTTATTTTACTCTTTGGTTACCTCCTTCCAATTGTAGATTTTTCAAGATGCTGCAGAATATGCAAGCTGACATTCATCTTTTTCCTCTTGAGGAACTGTTAAATTTTATGTCAATAATGTCATAACAGAAGCTTTAAATGCACTTCTAATTATACTAATAACATATATAAATATACTAAGATATAAATAGGAATAAACATTGTCAGTAACACTTGTCAGACCCATTATTTAATTATATGTTTATAATGAATTGTTCTATATAATGCAAAATAATTCTATTAAGAAGGTAAAGTTAAATTTTCAGTTGCCAACTTAGATTATGATAGTCATTGTTAATGATCTAATTGCTTTGACAACAGTAATAGCAATATTACTCATACCTTTGGCTTCGCATATCTCAGCTATCTTATCAACTTTGGATTTATCTTCCTCACCAGTCAGACCTCGCTTTGAGAGATTTTTACAATGTTCCCAGTCGATTTTGCCATCTTTGATCTATGAAATATATGATCAGAATACACAAAATTATAATTTGTAGTGATATTTTCATCGTAAAAACTAATGATAAAAATATTGCAATTATAAAATTGTATGCAAGAAATAATACCAGAATTATTTACCATTCGTAATTTCTTCATTACGCAACTCAGCCAAAACTACAAAAGAGAATGAAATTAAAACATTGAAAAAGGACCAAAAGAAAACAATATAATCTCGGCAATTCATAAACTGAAAAAGGTGGAATTTACGTAGAGGAAATCATTTATTAATTAATCGTCTTAAGATAGGCGAGCTCTGTCCCTAGATGTGGATGTATCTGGAATAAATGAACACTACTCTTGGGTCATTATAACTTCTCTTTCACCCTTATTTACAGAATATGATATGTAAAGAGGGGAATTCAGAACAATGCTCTGTTAGGGCGAAGTCCATGGCCATTAATGATTAATTATCAGAGTTTGGTGTATAGATTCGCAACGAATCTTTAGTCATCACCAAACATTGTCTTAGGATGATATAAGAATATACCAATCAGACCATTGATAAGAAAGGAACAAAATAATAACGGAAAATAAATGATCATTAAAAGAACAAGAAATCAATGAAAATGGCGGGTACATGGATGATATTAAACTTAAATCTCACCTTAACTTCATCATCAGTCATATTTTCATCGTTCCAAATATCCTTAGGAGCTTCTGTAACAAAAAAAGGTAGACAATTTTATAGTTTTTCATTTAATCATAAAAAGTTATGAAATAAAAAATATAAAAGAGATTTATACCGTTGCTGATTTGGTTTTTCTTAGAACATTGACTGAAGACTTGTTCCAATGGTACATCTTCTTCATGACTCTAAATAACATAAAAATAAATAATAAACAATTTGCATGGTTATAATGTTGTTTATTAGTATCATCTGGAAATTGTTATTTTTTAATTAAAAGGTAGTGTAAGACTAATTTATAAAGTTAGAGTTACATGTGGCAAACATTGCTCGTTTTAAATTATAAATTATTAGTATTAATTATATTTCCTTAAATCTCTATGAAAGTCTTCCTAGCTTTTGAATTTCGACATTTTGCAATACCGTGTGACTAAAATATTGTTTCTTAAATATTAATGATGTTTACACATTCCTGGTTGCACAGAGGCATGGATGAAAAATGCTCATTTCAATTTAATACTTAAAAGAATCCTTAGGACCAATGGTCACTATAATTATTAAACAGCCATCAATGAACTTAAGGGCAATTTTTCAAACTTTTGCTGTAATATAGTCAACTCGTTTTTTATTCATCTGTATCCTTTAGAATTCTCGATTTGATAAGTAAGTGATTTCCATTTATTTGACGCTAAAAATCGAAAAAGGCTTTTATCTCAGCTCGTTTACTTTAAAAAATGTCCCACACCATTGTAATTCCTTTGCCAGTAATATTTAACCATATATACACATAAAAAAGAATTCTTTTTAGTGTATTATAGCAGTTTGTAACAAACTAATTACAAGATAACTCACCCAGATCTGTCTGAAACAGATAACCTCAATGATGATGGCTATTAACACAACTGATATATAAGACTTCATCTTGCACCAAGAGTAAGACCTTCTTCCTAAGCTTCCTGTAGTACAAGAGGGTGAGGCCCTCAGTTGCTTCCCTTATATAGCCCAGCCCCACCCAAGCTATGGATGACATCATTTCTAGTGTTTTAATACAAAGTTTGAAATTGATAAAAAGTAGTACTCAATTTAACTTATGCTTCTCTTTAATTTAACTTTGGTTTGGTTATTTAACTTATTTTTTATATTAATATTCTTGAAATAGAGAATTAATGGAGAAAATATTTTTGAGCCAGTAGTAGACACTAAGAGTTTAGATTTTAATAAATAAGGGTATGAAATGAAGCAGAAATTCATAATTGGTGCTAAAAGAAGTGTGGTCTTGGCTGTTGCAAAGAGAGATTCCTGCAAATATTCCTTACAGAGATTACTATCGAAAAGCTTAGATTAGGCAGAGTGCTAGTTCCATGCCTATCGTCCCTTCAGCTCGAGAAACTCCTTAAGGAGGCAAGTAGATTAATTCCAATGAATGCGAATGTTACAATTGAATACAATGTAGTTGGTTAGCACAAATGGCGCTAGAGAGTGCTAGTACGGCGACCTTCGGGTAATTTCGGCAGCCGGCAGTGATAATGCGACCAGATTGTAAATTTGCACCAAAAAACGGAATCAGAGTCCTCAGTCCTGATAAACGATCTGTATTTTAATGAATACTTTAACGCTTATGGTAAACCAAAATGGGTATGCGCGATCAAAATCCGATAATGCATTCATAAATATCGTCTTCGAAAATTTAATAAACGATGCCTATACCAAAATAAAAGTCGACGATAATGGTAATTCGAAATTCGCATACTCGATCAAAAACCCAATACGATAAATGGAATCAGAACCCTCTAAAACCTAAGAAACGATCCCTATATCAAAGAAAACTTCAACAGTAATGGTAAATCAAAATGCGCATGCGCGATAAAGAATCATGTAGTGAATTAAAAAATATCGTCCTCCACAAAATATTAAACGATCCCTATATCAAAGAAAATTTCAATAGTAATAGTAAATCGAAATGCGCATACGCGATCGAATACCCGATAGTAAATTCGGAAATAGCGTCCTTGAAAATATAATAAACGATAACTATACCGAAGAATTTTGTAAACTAATAATTAATTAGAAATGCTCGTGCCCGAAGAAAATTTCGATAGTAAATTCGACATTACCAAATTCGTAAACCCAATGAATGATCACCAAATCGATGAAATACGTACCCTCCTCCTGATCTAAAAAATAAATAAGAAACAATATATTTTTTTTTAACTTGTAACTAGTAGAACAGTATTTAACATCAATTTTCTAATAAACGAAAAAATATTGGAAGTATATGCCGACATTATTTCATAAGTCATTATTGAAATTACAATAATTATTTTTAAATAAAAAAAAGAAATAAAATGGGATTAATCCCACTTTAATGATTATCCTTAAATTTTCCGCCAAATTTGGTGATTATAGACATTTAGGTGATTATGTGCCTTCTTCTTATTAAATCCCTCCTCATAAAAATTTAAATACCCCTATGAAGAAAAACAATTCAGCATATGCCCCGGATTATAGGGGCACCTTTATAATGTAATATTATTTCATCAAACAAACTTATTTCCTCAATAGGTGGCAAGGTAGAATAAGAAATAAGTAGTTAACTTCTTGTGTCTTCTACTGGGACTGTACCCTCTCTTCTATTCAGATTTTGGTGTCTACTACTGGGATCAGAAACCATTTTCAATTTTCTGTTTTAAAAATTTAACACTCTCCTTTTTCTTTGTTTTTAAATACCTTGTTATTTCCGTTATTAGCCGGTTAATACTTCGGAACAGTCAAAATAATTTTCTAGTATTTGCTTAGTTCACTAGAAAACATTGGGTGGAGATCCAGTCTTAAAATTTCTACTCTAGTCTTGCCTCATTCTAACCCCTCAGATCCTTCTAAAACTTCTACCCAAAGTCTATTCCCAATCGTTTCAAAAATCTTCGAAAAGACCCTCATACGAATACTACCCATTTTCAAAACTCAAAATCTTCCTTCCCATCAGTTTGGATTTCCTTCACAACAATAACTGTTCAACAAGGACTCCGAGTGCTCGACTATAATTCTTTAACTCTAGAAAGCAAACAATATAGCAAAAGCTTTTAACCAAGTAAGGAGTACCTGATTGCTTTTCAAACCCAAATCCATTTATCACTTATACCTAGTACTTTGATCCTACATCTATCCTTTCCTTCTGATTTACCTATGGTATAGAATTTTCCTACTGTTATCCAGTTGAGACCTAAGTTCCACCAAGACATCTTTTTGAGTCCTGTCATACAACATTTTCTTCATTCCCCTCCCAGATATATTTACAAACCATGATAACCTCCTGGCAACATTTGCTAATGGCACCATTCAGATTCGAAAAAAGCATCCTTAAACCTATGAAGATACCTCTCCCTAATTGAACTCAGGTACAAAAATTGGCACCTCAAAGTAAATAAATCTGAATACAAACATGTCACTTTCACCCTCTGCTGCAGATCCTGTACACCAGTCCTTTTGAGCACCATGCCATTTTCGTATCCAATCTAGTATCATGGCTTCCTCTTAGACAGAAGGCTACATACTAGACTTAATCTGAAATTTTGTGTGTATGTGTAACAAATATCTATAGGAATCTTTCAATTAATTTTTTTCCCCCCTTAAAAATGTAGGATATTATTAAATCAAACAAGCCAATAATACAATATATTTAATATATAATCAAGATTTCCATGTCCAGCCAGTCATTGGCCCATAGTGTTTTCTCAATAATAGTTAAGAGATCTAATTAATTACAGCTCCATATTTCCTGTTGAAAGACGAAGCTGAAAAATAAAATTCATTTTTACTGTAAATCTAATTTTGAAAGCGTTATGAATTGTACATTATATTATTTTACTTTTTGGTTACCTCCTTCCAGTTGTAGATTTTGCAAACTTCTGCATAATATGCAAGCTGATATAAGTCTTTAACCTCTAGAGGAACTGTTAAATAGAAATTTTAGATCAATAATATCATAATGGAAACTTCAAATATGCTAGAAATTATACTAATGATATATGGAAATATAAAATATAAGCTACTAATACAAATAAACATTATCAGTAACACCTGCCATTCCCAATATTGAAATATATTATTATAATGATTCGTTCAATATAATGTAAAATAATTTTATTAAGATGGAAAAGTCAAATTTCCAGTTTCCTAAATAAATTATGACTGCGATTCTTAATCATCTAATTGCTTTCACAACAGTGACAGATGTAATTCATACCTTTGGCTTGGCACATCTCAG
The DNA here is from genome assembly GCA_948150685.1 of Rhaphigaster nebulosa. Lineage (NCBI taxonomy): Eukaryota > Metazoa > Arthropoda > Insecta > Hemiptera > Pentatomidae > Rhaphigaster > Rhaphigaster nebulosa. The sequence continues at coordinate 147,772,564 of OX411307.1, forward strand.
CAATCTTATCAACTTTGGCTTTATCTTCCTCACCAGTAAGGCTTTGCTTTGTGAAATCCCATTCAATAATTCCATCCGTGATCTATGAAATAGAGGATCAGAATACACAAAATTATAATTTACAAAGCTATGTCCATCCTAAAAACTATTGGTAAACATATAACAATTATAAAATTGTACACAAGAAATAATACCACAGATTATTATCAGGATAATGCTATGTTAGGATAAAGTCTTTTATAGATTCACAACCAATCTATACGTATAACCTATTCTTCCTTAGATAAAATTAGAATAGCCTAATCAGACCATTAATTAGTAAGAAGATAAGAACGGGAAACAAATGATCATTAAAAGAACAGGCAATGTAAGACTAATTTATTAAGTTAGAGTTACGTGTGGCAAACATTACTCGCTTTAAATTATAAATTATTAGTACAAATTATATTTCCTGAAATCTCTTTGAAAACTGTTCCTGAGATTAGCTTTTTGTAATTTTTTGGGGGAATTTAGCTTTTGGGAATTTCAACATTTTGTAATAATGTGTGACTAAAATATTAATGATGTTTACATACATATTGGTTTCCTCAAGACATGGATGCAGAATACTCATTTCAATTTAATACTATACAGAATCCTTAGGACCTATGGCCACTATAATTATTAAATAGGCATGAATGAACTTTTCGTTTTTAAGTATGATATTTCCCTATAAAATTATTATTTTCATCATCTAACAATAACATTCAACAAATTTAAGTGCAATTTTTCAAACATTAGGTATAATATAGTCAACTCGTTTATTATTCATCTGTATCCTTTAGAATTCTCAATATGATAAGTAAGTGGTTTCCATTTATTTAATGCTAAAAATCAAAAAAGGCTTATATCTCAGCTTGTTTACTTTAAAACATGTCCCACACCATTGTAATTCCTTTTCCAGTAATATTTAACCATATATACACATAAAAAAGAATTCTTTTTAGTGTATTATAGCAGTTTGGAACTTTTAAACTAAAATAATTACAATATAGCTTACTCTCATCTGGCTGAAACAGATAGCCTCAATGATGAAGCCTGTCAACAAATATATTATATAAAACTCCATCTTCACCAAGAGTAAAACCTTCCTTCAGCTGCCAATAGCACAAGAGGGAGAAGCCTACAGTTGCATTCTTTATATAGCCCAGCCCCACCCAAGCTATGGATGACATCATTTCTAGTGTTTTAATACAAAGTTTGAAATTGATAAAAAGTAGTACTCAATTTAACTAATAGTTCTCTTCTTTTTTTTTTAACTTCGGTTTGGAGGTTATTTCATTTTTGATATTATTACAGTATTCTTGAAATAGAGAATTTGTGGAGAAAATATTTTTGTTAATCTTTTAGATTTTATTTTTAATTAAAAAAATTAGTAGGTTTAATTTTTCCAATCCAGTATCAAATTGTATTCTTAAATTGTGATAAAACTAATATTAATATTGTTTATTCAACTAGAGACCTATAAATCAACCTCATGCTTTATAAAATACTAATATAAAAAAAGATAAGGATAAATATATCTTGTAAATTTATTTTATGAAGGGTATTTATTTATTTAAGGTATTTATTTATTATCAATGGTACCTATTATTTATTTATTCTCTCTTTTCTCCTTTTTAAAATAAGGATCATGTCTGTTGTGATGAACTGGTTCGATTTTTTAATTTGTTTTATCTTGTTTATATTCATGAAATATACAATAAAATTGTTTCTGACCAAATACTGGCATTATCTATCGGTGTCATGAATTTACGCCTAATTTATATTAAAACAAAAGAATGTAATATTTTCTATAAAATGTATGTGGATCAGTTGTGCATTATATAGAGTGCTTTAAAAGTTTATAATCCATATTAAAAGGAACAATCCTACGACTAAAGATTCTACAAATAACAAGCTGTTTTAAAATTGCATGCATCGTTATTCGCAAGAGATAATTAATACAATAATACTGTATAAGGAAAAAATTGTTTATAGTTATTATGGCCGACTCAACGATGGTAAGCACCTAATATAAAACTTTTTTGTAGGTTTTCTTCGTGAAATGATTGAAGATGATCAGGCATATGGCTGATGAAAATGTGTGACTGCTTAGTTCTAAGAATTTTTCCAACATCTATTTTTTTTCTTTTTGCAATATCCCAAATATTTTAAGTTATTCAGTTCTTATTCATGAGAAATAAATTTTTGTTAGAAAAAAGTAATATTTTTGAGATGTTTTTTGAAATATCTGGAAATTTTTAGAATAAGAAGTAAAAAGAGTGGACGAAAAACTATTCAATATCACTCATAATAACTTTTTTAAAGGTATTATTTATAGTATTAAGTTAACCACACATTATTTCAAACAATAAAGTAGGAATTGATCACCTTCAGATCTAAATCGTCAACTACTACCAATCATCTCACTCCACTCTGGACAATTCTCTGCAGGATATCACTAAAATAGTTCTAAAAACCTGCTGTATTTCTCATCCCCTATGGCTAGGTGATAGATCCTGGAAGCCGTAAGATGAAGATAAAGTGGAAGAATTTGCCGAAAACATTTATAACACATTGACACCTTATCCAGAATCCCATCTCACGCAGAAAACTACAATAGGAGGATTCCTCACCACCAAGCTTAAGTAAGGAAAATGAGAAATCACATTTTTCGAATTACCTAGTTTTATTAATTTACCAGAAACATATTTGCAAAACAAAATCTTAGAGACATAAATCTAAGACTCAGAAAAGTAAAATGGCCCTGAGATAAAAAAATATTCCCAATTAAAAAGTTAAAATTAAAATGTAGAATTCTTTTTTCGTCCCTTAAAATGTAGCTGTATTCACATTCTTACTTAAACATAGTGGTGACGATATCACCGATCCCACCCTCCTTACCTCCTAAAGAGGTTAACCCCTTTGTGGTCAAGTATCTTTTACAAAAACTAACTCCCCGTAAATATCCAGGTTCAACCCTCAGATCCTTTGAAAACTTCCACCCAAAGCCTACTCCCAATCATTTCAAAAATCTTTGGAAAGATATTCCTCAAAAGAATCCTACCCATTTTCAAATTTCAAAATCTTCCTTCCCATCAGTTTAGATTCTCTTCACGACATTCAGATGTTATAACAAAGACACCGAGTTGTTGAACGTATTTTCTCAACTCTAGAAAGCAAATAATACAGCCCAAGAATTTAATCAGGTATGGATATGGTAAACTATAAAGATTATTAAACAGAAGTTGTCAATCGATAATAAAATCGCTAATTTACAAGACAATACTTTGAACTATCTGGACCTACAGGTTCGAAATGTAGGGGACAGCTAAATTTTGGAACAGGAAATGCACCAAATCATATCTGTCCAAAGCCCATTACACAATATTCAATGCTCCATATCATGAAACAAAGAATATCCTACCTTATGATCTTAATATCCCGTTTGTTTTAGACCTTATTCCATCCAAATTCCCCAACTTCAACTGAACCATAATTATCATCCTAATCCTTTAGCAAGATCCCTATCTAACTGCACTCATCCCTGTGATCCTCTTCAAAAGTTGAAACGACTGTGAACCTGAGACCTTTTGTAAATATGTATACCAGTGTTTTGGCTAAATTGCCAAATACTGCAATCAAATACTGAGCATCTGCTGCTATGGCTGAGTCCCTCATCCACAAAATAATTTCAGAGAATCTGAATTTTTTCTGTAGTTGTAGTAAATATCTATTGGGAATTCCGCAATTCACTTTCTTTTTTTTCCTTAAAAAATTAGGATATTATTAAATCAAACAAGTCAATAATGCAATATGTTTAATGTTAAAAATATATGTGATGTATGATCAAGATTTCCATGTCCAGACAGTCATTGACCCAAAGCGTATCCTCAATAATATTAAAGATGCCTAATTGATTACAGCTCCAAACTGAAAAATAAAGTTCATTTTTAATGTAAATCTAATTTTAGAAGTATTATGAATTGTACATTATTTTATTTTACTCTTTGGTTACCTCCTTCCAATTGTAGATTTTTCAAGATGCTGCAGAATATGCAAGCTGACATTCATCTTTTTCCTCTTGAGGAACTGTTAAATTTTATGTCAATAATGTCATAACAGAAGCTTTAAATGCACTTCTAATTATACTAATAACATATATAAATATACTAAGATATAAATAGGAATAAACATTGTCAGTAACACTTGTCAGACCCATTATTTAATTATATGTTTATAATGAATTGTTCTATATAATGCAAAATAATTCTATTAAGAAGGTAAAGTTAAATTTTCAGTTGCCAACTTAGATTATGATAGTCATTGTTAATGATCTAATTGCTTTGACAACAGTAATAGCAATATTACTCATACCTTTGGCTTCGCATATCTCAGCTATCTTATCAACTTTGGATTTATCTTCCTCACCAGTCAGACCTCGCTTTGAGAGATTTTTACAATGTTCCCAGTCGATTTTGCCATCTTTGATCTATGAAATATATGATCAGAATACACAAAATTATAATTTGTAGTGATATTTTCATCGTAAAAACTAATGATAAAAATATTGCAATTATAAAATTGTATGCAAGAAATAATACCAGAATTATTTACCATTCGTAATTTCTTCATTACGCAACTCAGCCAAAACTACAAAAGAGAATGAAATTAAAACATTGAAAAAGGACCAAAAGAAAACAATATAATCTCGGCAATTCATAAACTGAAAAAGGTGGAATTTACGTAGAGGAAATCATTTATTAATTAATCGTCTTAAGATAGGCGAGCTCTGTCCCTAGATGTGGATGTATCTGGAATAAATGAACACTACTCTTGGGTCATTATAACTTCTCTTTCACCCTTATTTACAGAATATGATATGTAAAGAGGGGAATTCAGAACAATGCTCTGTTAGGGCGAAGTCCATGGCCATTAATGATTAATTATCAGAGTTTGGTGTATAGATTCGCAACGAATCTTTAGTCATCACCAAACATTGTCTTAGGATGATATAAGAATATACCAATCAGACCATTGATAAGAAAGGAACAAAATAATAACGGAAAATAAATGATCATTAAAAGAACAAGAAATCAATGAAAATGGCGGGTACATGGATGATATTAAACTTAAATCTCACCTTAACTTCATCATCAGTCATATTTTCATCGTTCCAAATATCCTTAGGAGCTTCTGTAACAAAAAAAGGTAGACAATTTTATAGTTTTTCATTTAATCATAAAAAGTTATGAAATAAAAAATATAAAAGAGATTTATACCGTTGCTGATTTGGTTTTTCTTAGAACATTGACTGAAGACTTGTTCCAATGGTACATCTTCTTCATGACTCTAAATAACATAAAAATAAATAATAAACAATTTGCATGGTTATAATGTTGTTTATTAGTATCATCTGGAAATTGTTATTTTTTAATTAAAAGGTAGTGTAAGACTAATTTATAAAGTTAGAGTTACATGTGGCAAACATTGCTCGTTTTAAATTATAAATTATTAGTATTAATTATATTTCCTTAAATCTCTATGAAAGTCTTCCTAGCTTTTGAATTTCGACATTTTGCAATACCGTGTGACTAAAATATTGTTTCTTAAATATTAATGATGTTTACACATTCCTGGTTGCACAGAGGCATGGATGAAAAATGCTCATTTCAATTTAATACTTAAAAGAATCCTTAGGACCAATGGTCACTATAATTATTAAACAGCCATCAATGAACTTAAGGGCAATTTTTCAAACTTTTGCTGTAATATAGTCAACTCGTTTTTTATTCATCTGTATCCTTTAGAATTCTCGATTTGATAAGTAAGTGATTTCCATTTATTTGACGCTAAAAATCGAAAAAGGCTTTTATCTCAGCTCGTTTACTTTAAAAAATGTCCCACACCATTGTAATTCCTTTGCCAGTAATATTTAACCATATATACACATAAAAAAGAATTCTTTTTAGTGTATTATAGCAGTTTGTAACAAACTAATTACAAGATAACTCACCCAGATCTGTCTGAAACAGATAACCTCAATGATGATGGCTATTAACACAACTGATATATAAGACTTCATCTTGCACCAAGAGTAAGACCTTCTTCCTAAGCTTCCTGTAGTACAAGAGGGTGAGGCCCTCAGTTGCTTCCCTTATATAGCCCAGCCCCACCCAAGCTATGGATGACATCATTTCTAGTGTTTTAATACAAAGTTTGAAATTGATAAAAAGTAGTACTCAATTTAACTTATGCTTCTCTTTAATTTAACTTTGGTTTGGTTATTTAACTTATTTTTTATATTAATATTCTTGAAATAGAGAATTAATGGAGAAAATATTTTTGAGCCAGTAGTAGACACTAAGAGTTTAGATTTTAATAAATAAGGGTATGAAATGAAGCAGAAATTCATAATTGGTGCTAAAAGAAGTGTGGTCTTGGCTGTTGCTAAGAGAGATTCCTGCAAATATTCCTTACAGAGATTACTATCGAAAAGCTTAGATTAGGCAGAGTGCTGAGTTCCATGCCTATCGTCCCATTAGCTCGAGAAACTCCTTAAGGAGGCAAGTAGATTAATTCCAATGAATGCGAATGTTACAATTGAATACAATGTAGTTGGTTAGCACAAATGGCGCTAGAGAGTGCTAGTACGGCGACCTTCGGGTAATTTCGGCAGCCGGCAGTGATAATGCGACCAGATTGTAAATTTGCACCAAAAACCGGAATCAGAGTCCTCAGTCCTGATAAACGATCTGTATTTTAATGAATACTTCAACGCTTATGGTAAACCAAAATGGGTATGCGCGATCAAAATCCGATAATGCATTCATAAATATCGTCTTCGAAAATTTAATAAACGATGCCTATACCAAAATAAAAGTCGACGATAATGGTAATTCGAAATTCGCATACTCGATCAAAAACCCAATACGATAAATGGAATCAGAACCCTCTAAAACCTAAGAAACGATCCCTATATCAAAGAAAACTTCAACAGTAATGGTAAATCAAAATGCGCATGCGCGATAAATAATCATGTAGTGAATTAAAAAATATCGTCCTCCACAAAATATTAAACGATCCCTATATCAAAGAAAATTTCAATAGTAATAGTAAATCGAAATGCGCATACGCGATCGAATACCCGATAGTAAATTCGGAAATAGCGTCCTTGAAAATATAATAAACGATAACTATACCGAAGAATTTTGTAAACTAATAATTAATTAGAAATGCTCGTGCCCGAAGAAAATTTCGATAGTAAATTCGACATTACCAAATTCGTAAACCCAATGAATGATCACCAAATCGATGAAATACGTACCCTCCTCCTGATCTAAAAAATAAATAAGAAACAATATATTTTTTTTTAACTTGTAACTAGTAGAACAGTATTTAACATCAATTTTCTAATAAACGAAAAAATATTGGAAGTATATGCCGACATTATTTCATAAGTCATTATTGAAATTACAATAATTATTTTTAAATAAAAAAAAGAAATAAAATGGGATTAATCCCACTTTAATGATTATCCTTAAATTTTCCGCCAAATTTGGTGATTATAGACATTTAGGTGATTATGTGCCTTCTTCTTATTAAATCCCTCCTCATAAAAATTTAAATACCCCTATGAAGAAAAACAATTCAGCATATGCCCCGGATTATAGGGGCACCTTTATAATGTAATATTATTTCATCAAACAAACTTATTTCCTCAATAGGTGGCAAGGTAGAATAAGAAATAAGTAGTTAACTTCTTGTGTCTTCTACTGGGACTGTACCCTCTCTTCTATTCAGATTTTGGTGTCTACTACTGGGATCAGAAACCATTTTCAATTTTCTGTTTTAAAAATTTAACACTCTCCTTTTTCTTTGTTTTTAAATACCTTGTTATTTCCGTTATTAGCCGGTTAATACTTCGGAACAGTCAAAATAATTTTCTAGTATTTGCTTAGTTCACTAGAAAACATTGGGTGGAGATCCAGTCTTAAAATTTCTACTCTAGTCTTGCCTCATTCTAACCCCTCAGATCCTTCTAAAACTTCTACCCAAAGTCTATTCCCAATCGTTTCAAAAATCTTCGAAAAGACCCTCATACGAATACTACCCATTTTCAAAACTCAAAATCTTCCTTCCCATCAGTTTGGATTTCCTTCACAACAATAACTGTTCAACAAGGACTCCGAGTGCTCGACTATAATTCTTTAACTCTAGAAAGCAAACAATATAGCAAAAGCTTTTAACCAAGTAAGGAGTACCTGATTGCTTTTCAAACCCAAATCCATTTATCACTTATACCTAGTACTTTGATCCTACATCTATCCTTTCCTTCTGATTTACCTATGGTATAGAATTTTCCTACTGTTATCCAGTTGAGACCTAAGTTCCACCAAGACATCTTTTTGAGTCCTGTCATACAACATTTTCTTCATTCCCCTCCCAGATATATTTACAAACCATGATAACCTCCTGGCAACATTTGCTAATGGCACCATTCAGATTCGAAAAAAGCATCCTTAAACCTATGAAGATACCTCTCCCTAATTGAACTCAGGTACAAAAATTGGCACCTCAAAGTAAATAAATCTGAATACAAACATGTCACTTTCACCCTCTGCTGCAGATCCTGTACACCAGTCCTTTTGAGCACCATGCCATTTTCGTATCCAATCTAGTATCATGGCTTCCTCTTAGACAGAAGGCTACATACTAGACTTAATCTGAAATTTTGTGTTTATGTGTAACAAATATCTATAGGAATCTTTCAATTAATTTTTTTCCCCCCTTAAAAATGTAGGATATTATTAAATCAAACAAGCCAATAATACAATATATTTAATATACAATCAAGATTTCCATGTCCAGCCAGTCATTGGCCCATAGTGTTTTCTCAATAATAGTTAAGAGATCTAATTAATTACAGCTCCATATTTCCTGTTGAAAGATGAAGCTGAAAAATAAAATTCATTTTTACTGTAAATCTAATTTTGAAAGCGTTATGAATTGTACATTATATTATTTTACTTTTTGGTTACCTCCTTCCAGTTGTAGATTTTGCAAACTTCTGCATAATATGCAAGCTGATATAAGTCTTTAACCTCTAGAGGAACTGTTAAATAGAAATTTTAGATCAATAATATCATAATAGAAACTTCAAATATGCTAGAAATTATACTAATGATATATGGAAATATAAAATATAAGCTACTAATACAAATAAACATTATCAGTAAACACCTGCCATTCCCAATATTGAAATATATTATTATAATGATTCGTTCAATATAATGTAAAATAATTTTATTAAGATGGAAAAGTCAAATTTCCAGTTTCCTAAATAAATTATGACTGCGATTCTTAATCATCTAATTGCTTTCACAACAGTGACAGATGTAATTCATACCTTTGGCTTGGCACATCTCAGCAATCTTATCAACTTTGGCTTTATCTTCCTCACCAGTAAGACTTTGCTTTGTGAAATCCCATTCAATAATTCCATCCGTGATCTATGAAATAGAGGATCAGAATACACAAAATTATAATTTACAAAGCTATGTCCATCCTAAAAACTATTGGTAAACATATAACAATTATAAAATTGTACACAAGAAATAATACCACAGATTATTATCAGGATAATGCTATGTTAGGATAAAGTCTTTTATAGATTCACAACCAATCTATACGTATAACCTATTCTTCCTTAGATAAAATTACAATAGCCTAATCAGACCATTAATTAGTAAGAAGGTAAGAACGGGAAACAAATGATCATTAAAAGAACAGGCAATGTAAGACTAATTTATTAAGTTAGAGTTACGTGTGGCAAACATTACTCGCTTTAAATTATAAATTATTAGTACAAATTATATTTCCTGAAATCTCTTTGAAAACTGTTCCTGAGATTAGCTTTTTGTAATTTTTTAGGGGAATTTAGCTTTTGGGAATTTCAACATTTTGTAATAATGTGTGACTAAAATATTAATGATGTTTACATACATATTGGTTTCCTCAAGACATGGATGCAGAATACTCATTTCAATTTAATACTATACAGAATCCTTAGGACCTATGGCCACTATAATTATTAAATAGGCATGAATGAACTTTTCGTTTTTAAGTATGATATTTCCCTATAAAATTATTATTTTCATCATCTAACAATAACATTCAACAAATTTAAGTGCAATTTTTCAAACATTAGGTATAATATAGTCAACTCGTTTATTATTCATCTGTATCCTTTAGAATTCTCAATATGATAAGTAAGTGGTTTCCATTTATTTAATGCTAAAAATCAAAAAAGGCTTATATCTCAGCTCGTTTACTTTAAAACATGTCCCACACCATTGTAATTCCTTTTCCAGTAATATTTAACCATATATACACATAAAAAAGAATTCTTTTTAGTGTATTATAGCAGTTTGGAACTTTTAAACTAAAATAATTACAATATAGCTTACTCTCATCTGGCTGAAACAGATAGCCTCAATGATGAAGCCTGTCAACAAATATATTATATAAAACTCCATCTTCACCAAGAGTAAAACCTTCCTTCAGCTGCCAATAGCACAAGAGGGAGAAGCCTACAGTTGCATTCTTTATATAGCCCAGCCCCACCCAAGCTATGGATGACATCATTTCTAGTGTTTTAATACAAAGTTTGAAATTGATAAAAAGTAGTACTCAATTTAACTAATAGTTCTCTTCTTTTTTTTTTAACTTCGGTTTGGAGGTTATTTCATTTTTGATATTATTACAGTATTCTTGAAATAGAGAATTTGTGGAGAAAATATTTTTGTTAATCTTTTAGATTTTATTTTTAATTAAAAAAATTAGTAGGTTTAATTTTTCCAATCCAGTATCAAATTGTATTCTTAAATTGTGATAAAACTAATATTAATATTGTTTATTCAACTAGAGACCTATAAATCAACCTCATGCTTTATAAAATACTAATATAAAAAAAGATAAGGATAAATATATCTTGTAAATTTATTTTATGAAGGGTATTTATTTATTTAAGGTATTTATTTATTATCAATGGTATCTATTATTTATTTATTCTCTCTTTTCTCCTTTTTAAAATAAGGATCATGTCTGTTGTGATGAACTGGTTCGATTTTTTAATTTGTTTTATCTTGTTTATATTCATGAAATATACAATAAAATTGTTTCTGACCAAATACTGGCATTATCTATCGGTGTCATGAATTTACGCCTAATTTATATTAAAACAAAAGAATGTAATATTTTCTATAAAATGTATGTGGATCAGTTGTGCATTATATAGAGTGCTTTAAAAGTTTATAATCCATATTAAAAGGAACAATCCTACGACTAAAGATTCTACAAATAACAAGCTGTTTTAAAATTGCATGCATCGTTATTCGCAAGAGATAATTAATACAATAATACTGTATAAGGAAAAAATTGTTTATAGTTATTATGGCCGACTCAACGATGGTAAGCACCTAATATAAAACTTTTTTGTAGGTTTTCTTCGTGAAATGATTGAAGATGATCAGGCATATGGCTGATGAAAATGTGTGACTGCTTAGTTCTAAGAATTTTTCCAACATCTATTTTTTTTCTTTTTGCAATATCCCAAATATTTTAAGTTATTCAGTTCTTATTCATGAGAAATAAATTTTTGTTAGAAAAAAGTAATATTTTTGAGATGTTTTTTGAAATATCTGGAAATTTTTAGAATAAGAAGTAAAAAGAGTGGACGAAAAACTTCAATATCACTCATAATAACTTTTTTAAAGGTATTATTTATAGTATTAAGTTAACCACACATTATTTCAAACAATAAAGTAGGAATTGATCACCTTCAGATCTAAATCGTCAACTACTACCAATCATCTCACTCCACTCTGGACAATTCTCTGCAGGATATCACTAAAATAGTTCTAAAAACCTGCTGTATTTCTCATCCCCTATGGCTAGGTGATAGATCCTGGAAGCCGTAAGATGAAGATAAAGTGGAAGAATTTGCCGAAAACATTTATAACACATTGACACCTTATCCAGAATCCCATCTCACGCAGAAAACTACAGTAGGAGGATTCCTCGCCACCAAGCTTAAGTAAGGAAAATGAGAAATCACATTTTTCGAATTACCTAGTTTTATTAATTTACCAGAAACATATTTGCAAAACAAAATCTTAGAGACATAAATCTAAGACTCAGAAAAGTAAAATGGCCCTGAGATAAAAAAATATTCCCAATTAAAAAGTTAAAATTAAAATGTAGAATTCTTTTTTCGTCCCTTAAAATGTAGCTGTATTCACATTCTTACTTAAACATAGTGGTGACGATATCACCGATCCCACCCTCCTTACCTCCTAAAGAGGTTAACCCCTTTGTGGTCAAGTATCTTTTACAAAAACTAACTCCCCGTAAATATCTAGGTTCAACCCTCAGATCCTTCGAAAACTTCCACCCAAAGCCTACTCCCAATCATTTCAAAAATCTTTGGAAAGATATTCCTCAAAAGAATCCTACCCATTTTCAAATTTCAAAATCTTCCTTCCCATCAGTTTGGATTCTCTTCACGACATTCAGATGCTATAACAAAGACACCGAGTTGTTGAACATATTTTCTCAACTCTAGAAAGCAAATAATACAGCCCAAGAATTTAATCAGGTATGGATATGGTAAACTATAAAGATTATTAAACAGAAGTTGTCAATCGATAATAAAATCGCTAATTTACAAGACAATACTTTGAACTATCTGGACCTACAGGTTCGAAATGTAGGGGACAGCTAAATTTTGGAACAGGAAATGCACCAAATCATATCTGTCCAAAGCCCATTACACAATATTCAATGCTCCATATCATGAAACAAAGAATATCCTACCTTATGATCTTAATATCCCGTTTGTTTTAGACCTTATTCCATCCAAATTCCCCAACTTCAACTGAACCATAATTATCATCCTAATCCTTTAGCAAGATCCCTATCTAACTGCACTCATCCCTGTGATCCTCTTCAAAAGTTGAAACGACTGTGAACCTGAGACCTTTTGTAAATATGTATACCAGTGTTTTGGCTAAATTGCCAAATACTGCAATCAAATACTGAGCATCTGCTGCTATGGCTGAGTCCCTCATCCACAAAATAATTTCAGAGAATCTGAATTTTTTCTGTAGTTGTAGTAAATATCTATTGGGAATTCCGCAATTCACTTTCTTTTTTTTCCTTAAAAAATTAGGATATTATTAAATCAAACAAGTCAATAATGCAATATGTTTAATGTTAAAAATATATGTGATGTATGATCAAGATTTCCATGTCCAGACAGTCATTGACCCAAAGCGTATCCTCAATAATATTAAAGATGCCTAATTGATTACAGCTCCAAACTGAAAAATAAAGTTCATTTTTAATGTAAATCTAATTTTAGAAGTATTATGAATTGTACATTATTTTATTTTACTCTTTGGTTACCTCCTTCCAATTGTAGATTTTTCAAGATGCTGCAGAATATGCAAGCTGACATTCATCTTTTTCCTCTTGAGGAACTGTTAAATTTTATGTCAATAATGTCATAACAGAAGCTTTAAATGCACTTCTAATTATACTAATAACATATATAAATATACTAAGATATAAATAGGAATAAACATTGTCAGTAACACTTGTCAGACCCATTATTTAATTATATGTTTATAATGAATTGTTCTATATAATGCAAAATAATTCTATTAAGAAGGTAAAGTTAAATTTTCAGTTGCCAACTTAGATTATGATAGTCATTGTTAATGATCTAATTGCTTTGACAACAGTAATAGCAATATTACTCATACCTTTGGCTTCGCATATCTCAGCTATCTTATCAACTTTGGATTTATCTTCCTCACCAGTCAGACCTCGCTTTGAGAGATTTTTACAATGTTCCCAGTCGATTTTGCCATCTTTGATCTATGAAATATATGATCAGAATACACAAAATTATAATTTGTAGTGATATTTTCATCGTAAAAACTAATGATAAAAATATTGCAATTATAAAATTGTATGCAAGAAATAATACCAGAATTATTTACCATTCGTAATTTCTTCATTACGCAACTCAGCCAAAACTACAAAAGAGAATGAAATTAAAACATTGAAAAAGGACCAAAAGAAAACAATATAATCTCGGCAATTCATAAACTGAAAAAGGTGGAATTTACGTAGAGGAAATCATTTATTAATATGCAATTTAATATGCAATCATTTATTTATTTATACAATATAGCTTACTCTCATCTGGCTGAAACAGATAGCCTCAATGATGAAGCCTGTCAACAAATATATTATATAAAACTCCATCTTCACCAAGAGTAAAACCTTCCTTCAGCTGCCAATAGCACAAGAGGGAGAAGCCTACAGTTGCATTCTTTATATAGCCCAGCCCCACCCAAGCTATGGATGACATCATTTCTAGTGTTTTAATACAAAGTTTGAAATTGATAAAAAGTAGTACTCAATTTAACTAATAGTTCTCTTCTTTTTTTTTTAACTTCGGTTTGGAGGTTATTTCATTTTTGATATTATTACAGTATTCTTGAAATAGAGAATTTGTGGAGAAAATATTTTTGTTAATCTTTTAGATTTTATTTTTAATTAAAAAAATTAGTAGGTTTAATTTTTCCAATCCAGTATCAAATTGTATTCTTAAATTGTGATAAAACTAATATTAATATTGTTTATTCAACTAGAGACCTATAAATCAACCTCATGCTTTATAAAATACTAATATAAAAAAAGATAAGGATAAATATATCTTGTAAATTTATTTTATGAAGGGTATTTATTTATTTAAGGTATTTATTTATTATCAATGGTATCTATTATTTATTTATTCTCTCTTTTCTCCTTTTTAAAATAAGGATCATGTCTGTTGTGATGAACTGGTTCGATTTTTTAATTTGTTTTATCTTGTTTATATTCATGAAATATACAATAAAATTGTTTCTGACCAAATACTGGCATTATCTATCGGTGTCATGAATTTACGCCTAATTTATATTAAAACAAAAGAATGTAATATTTTCTATAAAATGTATGTGGATCAGTTGTGCATTATATAGAGTGCTTTAAAAGTTTATAATCCATATTAAAAGGAACAATCCTACGACTAAAGATTCTACAAATAACAAGCTGTTTTAAAATTGCATGCATCGTTATTCGCAAGAGATAATTAATACAATAATACTGTATAAGGAAAAAATTGTTTATAGTTATTATGGCCGACTCAACGATGGTAAGCACCTAATATAAAACTTTTTTGTAGGTTTTCTTCGTGAAATGATTGAAGATGATCAGGCATATGGCTGATGAAAATGTGTGACTGCTTAGTTCTAAGAATTTTTCCAACATCTATTTTTTTTCTTTTTGCAATATCCCAAATATTTTAAGTTATTCAGTTCTTATTCATGAGAAATAAATTTTTGTTAGAAAAAAGTAATATTTTTGAGATGTTTTTTGAAATATCTGGAAATTTTTAGAATAAGAAGTAAAAAGAGTGGACGAAAAACTTCAATATCACTCATAATAACTTTTTTAAAGGTATTATTTATAGTATTAAGTTAACCACACATTATTTCAAACAATAAAGTAGGAATTGATCACCTTCAGATCTAAATCGTCAACTACTACCAATCATCTCACTCCACTCTGGACAATTCTCTGCAGGATATCACTAAAATAGTTCTAAAAACCTGCTGTATTTCTCATCCCCTATGGCTAGGTGATAGATCCTGGAAGCCGTAAGATGAAGATAAAGTGGAAGAATTTGCCGAAAACATTTATAACACATTGACACCTTATCCAGAATCCCATCTCACGCAGAAAACTACAGTAGGAGGATTCCTCGCCACCAAGCTTAAGTAAGGAAAATGAGAAATCACATTTTTCGAATTACCTAGTTTTATTAATTTACCAGAAACATATTTGCAAAACAAAATCTTAGAGACATAAATCTAAGACTCAGAAAAGTAAAATGGCCCTGAGATAAAAAAATATTCCCAATTAAAAAGTTAAAATTAAAATGTAGAATTCTTTTTTCGTCCCTTAAAATGTAGCTGTATTCACATTCTTACTTAAACATAGTGGTGACGATATCACCGATCCCACCCTCCTTACCTCCTAAAGAGGTTAACCCCTTTGTGGTCAAGTATCTTTTACAAAAACTAACTCCCCGTAAATATCTAGGTTCAACCCTCAGATCCTTCGAAAACTTCCACCCAAAGCCTACTCCCAATCATTTCAAAAATCTTTGGAAAGATATTCCTCAAAAGAATCCTACCCATTTTCAAATTTCAAAATCTTCCTTCCCATCAGTTTGGATTCTCTTCACGACATTCAGATGCTATAACAAAGACACCGAGTTGTTGAACATATTTTCTCAACTCTAGAAAGCAAATAATACAGCCCAAGAATTTAATCAGGTATGGATATGGTAAACTATAAAGATTATTAAACAGAAGTTGTCAATCGATAATAAAATCGCTAATTTACAAGACAATACTTTGAACTATCTGGACCTACAGGTTCGAAATGTAGGGGACAGCTAAATTTTGGAACAGGAAATGCACCAAATCATATCTGTCCAAAGCCCATTACACAATATTCAATGCTCCATATCATGAAACAAAGAATATCCTACCTTATGATCTTAATATCCCGTTTGTTTTAGACCTTATTCCATCCAAATTCCCCAACTTCAACTGAACCATAATTATCATCCTAATCCTTTAGCAAGATCCCTATCTAACTGCACTCATCCCTGTGATCCTCTTCAAAAGTTGAAACGACTGTGAACCTGAGACCTTTTGTAAATATGTATACCAGTGTTTTGGCTAAATTGCCAAATACTGCAATCAAATACTGAGCATCTGCTGCTATGGCTGAGTCCCTCATCCACAAAATAATTTCAGAGAATCTGAATTTTTTCTGTAGTTGTAGTAAATATCTATTGGGAATTCCGCAATTCACTTTCTTTTTTTTCCTTAAAAAATTAGGATATTATTAAATCAAACAAGTCAATAATGCAATATGTTTAATGTTAAAAATATATGTGATGTATGATCAAGATTTCCATGTCCAGACAGTCATTGACCCAAAGCGTATCCTCAATAATATTAAAGATGCCTAATTGATTACAGCTCCAAACTGAAAAATAAAGTTCATTTTTAATGTAAATCTAATTTTAGAAGTATTATGAATTGTACATTATTTTATTTTACTCTTTGGTTACCTCCTTCCAATTGTAGATTTTTCAAGATGCTGCAGAATATGCAAGCTGACATTCATCTTTTTCCTCTTGAGGAACTGTTAAATTTTATGTCAATAATGTCATAACAGAAGCTTTAAATGCACTTCTAATTATACTAATAACATATATAAATATACTAAGATATAAATAGGAATAAACATTGTCAGTAACACCTGTCAGACCCATTATTTAATTATATGTTTATAATGAATTGTTCTATATAATGCAAAATAATTCTATTAAGAAGGTAAAGTTAAATTTTCAGTTGCCAACTTAGATTATGATAGTCATTGTTAATGATCTAATTGCTTTGACAACAGTAATAGCAATATTACTCATACCTTTGGCTTCGCATATCTTAGCTATCTTATCAACTTTGGATTTATCTTCCTCACCAGTCAGACCTCGCTTTGAGAGATTTTTACAATGTTCCCAGTCGATTTTGCCATCTTTGATCTATGAAATATATGATCAGAATACACAAAATTATAATTTGTAGTGATATTTTCATCGTAAAAACTAATGATAAAAATATTGCAATTATAAAATTGTATGCAAGAAATAATACCAGAATTATTTACCATTCGTAATTTCTTCATTACGCAACTCAGCCAAAACTACAAAAGAGAATGAAATTAAAACATTGAAAAAGGACCAAAAGAAAACAATATAATCTCGGCAATTCATAAACTGAAAAAGGTGGAATTTACGTAGAGGAAATCATTTATTAATTAATCGTCTTAAGATAGGCGAGCTCTGTCCCTAGATGTGGATGTATCTGGAATAAATGAACACTACTCTTGGGTCATTATAACTTCTCTTTCACCCTTATTTACAGAATATGATATGTAAAGAGGGGAATTCAGAACAATGCTCTGTTAGGGCGAAGTCCATGGCCATTAATGATTAATTATCAGAGTTTGGTGTATAGATTCGCAACGAATCTTTAGTCATCACCAAACATTGTCTTAGGATGATATAAGAATATACCAATCAGACCATTGATAAGAAAGGAACAAAATAATAACGGAAAATAAATGATCATTAAAAGAACAAGAAATCAATGAAAATGGCGGGTACATGGATGATATTAAACTTAAATCTCACCTTAACTTCATCATCAGTCATATTTTCATCGTTCCAAATATCCTTAGGAGCTTCTGTAACAAAAAAAGGTAGACAATTTTATAGTTTTTCATTAAATCATAAAAAGTTATGAAATAAAAAATATAAAAGAGATTTATACCGTTGCTGATTTGGTTTTTCTTAGAACATTGACTGAAGACTTGTTCCAATGGTACATCTTCTTCATGACTCTAAATAACATAAAAATAAATAATAAACAATTTGCATGGTTATAATGTTGTTTATTAGTATCATCTGGAAATTGTTATTTTTTAATTAAAAGGCAGTGTAAGACTAATTTATAAAGTTAGAGTTACATGTGGCAAACATTGCTCGTTTTAAATTATAAATTATTAGTATTAATTATATTTCCTTAAATCTCTATGAAAGTCTTCCTAGCTTTTGAATTTCGACATTTTGCAATACCGTGTGACTAAAATATTGTTTCTTAAATATTAATGATGTTTACACATTCCTGGTTGCACAGAGGCATGAATGAAAAATGCTCATTTCAATTTAATACTTAAAAGAATCCTTAGGACCAATGGTCACTATAATTATTAAACAGCCATCAATGAACTTAAGGGCAATTTTTCAAACTTTTGCTGTAATATAGTCAACTCGTTTTTTATTCATCTGTATCCTTTAGAATTCTCGATTTGATAAGTAAGTGATTTCCATTTATTTGACGCTAAAAATCGAAAAAGGCTTTTATCTCAGCTCGTTTACTTTAAAAAATGTCCCACACCATTGTAATTCCTTTGCCAGTAATATTTAACCATATATACACATAAAAAAGAATTCTTTTTAGTGTATTATAGCAGTTTGTAACAAACTAATTACAAGATAACTCACCCAGATCTGTCTGAAACAGATAACCTCAATGATGATGGCTATTAACACAACTGATATATAAGACTTCATCTTGCACCAAGAGTAAGACCTTCTTCCTAAGCTTCCTGTAGTACAAGAGGGTGAGGCCCTCAGTTGCTTCCCTTATATAGCCCAGCCCCACCCAAGCTATGGATGACATCATTTCTAGTGTTTTAATACAAAGTTTGAAATTGATAAAAAGTAGTACTCAATTTAACTTATGCTTCTCTTTAATTTAACTTTGGTTTGGTTATTTAACTTATTTTTTATATTAATATTCTTGAAATAGAGAATTAATGGAGAAAATATTTTTGAGCCAGTAGTAGACACTAAGAGTTTAGATTTTAATAAATAAGGGTATGAAATGAAGCAGAAATTCATAATTGGTGCTAAAAGAAGTGTGGTCTTGGCTGTTGCAAAGAGAGATTCCTGCAAATATTCCTTACAGAGATTACTATCGAAAAGCTTAGATTAGGCAGAGTGCTAGTTCCATGCCTATCGTCCCTTCAGCTCGAGAAACTCCTTAAGGAGGCAAGTAGATTAATTCCAATGAATGCGAATGTTACAATTGAATACAATGTAGTTGGTTAGCACAAATGGCGCTAGAGAGTGCTAGTACGGCGACCTTCGGGTAATTTCGGCAGCCGGCAGTGATAATGCGACCAGATTGTAAATTTGCACCAAAAAACGGAATCAGAGTCCTCAGTCCTGATAAACGATCTGTATTTTAATGAATACTTTAACGCTTATGGTAAACCAAAATGGGTATGCGCGATCAAAATCCGATAATGCATTCATAAATATCGTCTTCGAAAATTTAATAAACGATGCCTATACCAAAATAAAAGTCGACGATAATGGTAATTCGAAATTCGCATACTCGATCAAAAACCCAATACGATAAATGGAATCAGAACCCTCTAAAACCTAAGAAACGATCCCTATATCAAAGAAAACTTCAACAGTAATGGTAAATCAAAATGCGCATGCGCGATAAAGAATCATGTAGTGAATTAAAAAATATCGTCCTCCACAAAATATTAAACGATCCCTATATCAAAGAAAATTTCAATAGTAATAGTAAATCGAAATGCGCATACGCGATCGAATACCCGATAGTAAATTCGGAAATAGCGTCCTTGAAAATATAATAAACGATAACTATACCGAAGAATTTTGTAAACTAATAATTAATTAGAAATGCTCGTGCCCGAAGAAAATTTCGATAGTAAATTCGACATTACCAAATTCGTAAACCCAATGAATGATCACCAAATCGATGAAATACGTACCCTTCCCCTGATCTTAAAAATAAATAAACAATTTTTTTTTTCCAGCGCTTCGGACGAGGATCAAGTCTCACTTCACCTGCTTGCTTATCAGTTCTAGACGCCTCACCAGTAGGTCATTAGCTAGCTAACAGCTCGGACAGACAAACGCATCAGGCCCTGGTCATATGTAGCTCTCGCTATATCAGAAGACATAGATTTCACAATCGATAGCCGACATCCGCATTATCCTGGACGGAAGTGTGCACCACAAGCGAAGAAGCAGAATCAAGCGACACGGGACCTCCAGGCCACAGATATGCTAATGTTCAGCCTAATATCAGATCTGTCTCACAAATCCCTTATCAATAAATCTAATCAATTAAATTAAGTAATCAAAATGAAGTACTAACACATTAATATGATTGCCCCTTCAGGAATAAAACTTGGTGAGAAAATAAAATTCATAATTAATATGAGATGGCAATTTCTTTCACGTTCACGAATATTTAAATCAACTGTTTTTTTTTGACATACAAGAAAAGGGCTCCCGGTCATATGGCATGTATCGGTCTCCTCCCTACCTACCCTCCCTCCATTATTGTACATTTCCATTGACTTTAATCCTGCTGACACTTTCCCTCAATGTACATACTATAAGTCGGATTAACTTTGGTGGGATTCTTAACTCTTACAGTGTCTGGTAAAATTCTTTTCAGATGATGGAATCATAATCTGATTTGAAATCTATGAAAATAATCCATGTGATCCTGTTATGCTGTTTTGTTTTTTCCATTATTTGTCTTAACGAAAAAATCTGGTCTATTGTTGATCTATTTCTTCTAAAACCTCCTTGGTTCTACATATCTTATTAACTGGTTATATAAGGC
Source organism: Rhaphigaster nebulosa (assembly GCA_948150685.1). NCBI lineage: Eukaryota > Metazoa > Arthropoda > Insecta > Hemiptera > Pentatomidae > Rhaphigaster > Rhaphigaster nebulosa. The sequence continues at coordinate 147,794,022 of OX411307.1, forward strand.
AACAGAGAATACATTATAAACAGTATTCAGAAGACTGATTCTTCGGTAATTGCTGCAGTTTTTAGGATCTCCTTTCTTCTTAGAAACGGGTATGATGACTGATTCCTTCCAGGTATCTGGCATTTTTTCAGACTCCCAAATATTAGCGATGAACTGAGTCTTTTCGACCAGTGCTGCCCCGCCGACTTTCAGAGATTCTACCAGTATGCCATCTGACCCTGGCGCCTTATTATTTCTTAGATCGTTTAGAATCAGGCTATCATCCGATTCAGGAGGACTCACTTCAAGGTCATTTTCTTTAAAAACACCCAATATGGGTGCTACCCATCTTCCCAGAGGTTTAGAAAGTCTCGAAAATGCTCTTCGCACATCCTGATCCAGTATAGCCATTTTCCCATCAGACCGGTTTAAAGCAGTAATTTATGAAGCCTGATTTTATTCTGTTTACTTCACCGTAAAACTTCCTGGCTTCATTGTTCTTCCACTTAGTGTAATCTCACCTATAAAGCATTTCTTTTATTTTGCTTCAAAATCTTTTTCGCCTTGCGCTGGCATCGTGGTATTCTTTTCTGCTCTGTCTTGTGTCCTTATTCAGAAATTTCATTCTTTTTTATTTCGGAATTTTACTGCCTCTTCACACTCGAAGTCAAACCATGTATTATTTAATTTTCCATCTCGCTCCTTCTTACAGTATTGGTTTGCCCTTCAATTATTATCTGACTTAAGTATTTCCATTCTTCGTCCAACTCTCTATCCTCTGTTACAGCAAAGATGTTTCTGATACCAATTTCAATGTCTCTCCGGAAACCTTCGCCTGCCCACCCACCTCTTACTTCTTTTACTTATCTCTCATCCAGATAATCAGCCTAGTATCCTATACTCAATTCTCTTAAAAGCATCTTTGTAAGCACCGAAAAATGATCTGAGTTGATATCTGGCCCTCTAAATGATCTGACATCATTAACTATGTTTAAGTTAAAATTCAAGAGATATAGCCATCTAGTTTACTAGATTACTAAATAAAACGTCTCACTTCTCGATAGATAAACTACACTCGAGACCAAAAAAAAACCGGCGCACTTTTAATTTCACTTAAAATATACCGATTAAAGAAATATTGTTGGGTTTGAACCTGCTCATATATAAGCCAGGTTAATAAAGTTTACATTATAATCGTACTTTGCAGTAATCCGTATAGGATTAGTGACTAATGTCCAAAGATTGCAAATAATCTTAATTCAGTTAGCCTTCAGTTTTCTATAGTTGTGCTATACTTATCCGTGTACTGTTTTTTTTAGTGTATTAATTATTTTCATCTTGTTGGTATTTTTATTTTTTCAAAATGATGTTGGATGCCACGGTAATCGCTCGAGTCATTGCATTAATCGAGGACGGGAGAAACCAGAGATACGTGGCCAGGGCCCTTGAACTACGGGAAACAATGGTTCGGAATACGACCCAAAGGCACTCCAGAAGACCTGAGTCCGGGTAGCGAAGAGCGACAGGCCAAGCCGACGACTATGCTTCATGGTGATCCAGATTCTCCGAAAACTCTTCCAGACCTCAGAAGAGACGTCTTGCCGGTTGCGTATATCTCGGAGTGTGAATGTCAGTGCACTCCAGGGTGTCTGCCAAAGGTCCTCTCCTCACTACAGCACACCGAGCAGCTCACCTCCGTCAATTCAAAGTGCGCCTGTTTTTGGGTCTCGAGTGTATTAGTTCACAAAACTATTCCGAAACATATTTGGACCTAACTTATACAATCTTAAATTGTAGGGGACAGCTTGATTCTTAAACGTTAAACGTATCCACTTTTTTCCATCTTAAATCCTTGGAAGAATAGGTAAATGCTCTCTCCAAACATTCCTATAATCCTCCTTCATTGTTAAAACGACAATGAATCCAAGTTTTTAAACCTGCATATCATTGCAGTTCTGGCCATGGCCAGCTTCCCACTGTCCTTAGCGGCTGAGGCTCTAGCACACTCACTCAACCCCCATTGGTTTTTAATACTAATGACACTGTTGAGAAAAGCACTTGGGTCTCCTGGAGTTCTTTATTACCTTCCTTCAGAGGGGGAAAAAGCTTTGTTTGGTGTTCCCAATTCTGAGTGTAAGTAAATATGGTACCTAAGTATAGCTGCGTTTATGACTTTTTGTTTTAACTTTATTTTATGTATTTATATATTATTTTTATTTGATCTTAGTTGTAATTTTTGACATTAAATAAGTTAAAAAATCGGCAATATAATTCTTTTCCAGTTACATTTGCAGTTTACGTTCCATCTGATGAATTATTTTAGTGTATGAACACCTTTTGTTCCTAATTACATCATATCATTGAAGTCAGCAGTAGTTCTTTATATATTTTATATTTATAAATCATTTTTTACAATAAATTTATGATAAAGCCCACTCCTATAATTTTTTTTTCTGATTTAATAGGTAATATCCAAGGGAGAATAGAAAAACAAATACTTTTTTTTTTTTTTTTTTTTTTTTAAATTTGCCATTGTTTAGTGACAAAACACTGAGCATACAGTCAAATGATAAAATTATTAGTTTTGGGTACCAACAATTTCATATTTATATAAATGATCAGACACTCCATAATTACACATATTCAAGCAAATAATATTTACATGTGTTTTGTAGCTGGCTGTTTGACAAGAAAGTTAATGATTAAAAATAAACTAATAATATTTGGGTGATGTCCTAACAACCAGCTTGTGTTATCACAATTGGAACTAAAGATACAGCCTTTGTCATAATACAATTACCTTATTAATAATGGTTTATTTCCACTTAAATTATTCGATGAGAAATGTTGCAAAAAAACACCAAATTTGGTGACGATAACACAGAACTCCTATAGTTGCATATAGATTATATACATATACTCTTATGTGTTTTATATATAAATTAATATGTGTGAATATATATATATATATATATATATATATATATATATATATATGAAACATATAATTGTGTATACATAAATATTACATTTTTACAAATATATAAATACATATACACTTGAATACCACACCTAAAAATTGAAAAAAAAAATTCAATTACATTGATTGAACTTGGTCCTCAATGAATGTGCCGAAATAAAATGGATAAGTATAATATAGGATTAAGACAAAATAATAGCAGTTGATGAGAATGCATAAATGTGTTTGTATAGTTATTTGTGAGAAGATTTGTAATAAAAGCTGGAAGACATTAACATACATCCATGGTGAATAATTCATACATGTCTATATCAAACTAACTACTATTGATGATTATTTTTTTAGTTGTAGACATTGATTAAAAACAGAAAATTTACCATATATAATGTGTAACTGAGCAAGTGAATATTAAAAATACATGACATAAACAAGAAAAATAGATATCTAGAGCTTCAGTTTACTTCTTTCTAAATGATAAAGTAAAAATATTCAAACTAGGTAGATAAACTATGTCCAGCAGTGACTATGTTTTAAATCATATTTTAAAATACTGCAATATTTTTACTTACTTTAACGAATAAGATTATTACAAAAATATATTAACCAGAATTATTATACTGTTAGTACTTTAACTAAGAGTTAACATTACTTGTTTTTGTAATAAAAATAGTTTTTACATAAACATTTCGAAATTTATATAAAATTCAATACTGTAGATTATTTTTAGTATTTACAATGAAACATATTTGAATACAATATCCATTAAAATAAAATAATTAAAAATAACAATAGGAAACTTGTGGAATGTAACTTTTTGAAAAATCAAAATTAAAACTTAAATACTAATCAATTTTATTTTTAATTCCTACACAAAATATATAGAATGATTCAGACATTATCCAATCATTAGGAAATGCACACACAAACATAAATATATATATATATATATATATATATATATATATATATATATATATATATATATATATATATATATATATATAAATATATATATATACACACACACATATGTGTGTCTCAGTGTATTAAAAATGTTTCCCTTGAAAAATGATTTTTGTTTTTGAGAAAGTTTCTTTAGCTAATAAGAAAGATCAAGCAAAATTTGAAACAAGAAAAATGAAAAATTAATATTTATAAAAATCAGAAGTCAGTTTATTACTATCAATAAATTATTTTAAAACTCTTGTCAGTACTAAAAATAAAGCCGTAAATTATTTAATATATCACATTATTCTCCACCAGTAAAGTCAATTAGCTATTATGTATTTTAATTTATTTTTATGTTAGTTTTGACTTTCAATTTATGGTGAAATAAAAAAATTCAAATATAAAATCATAAATAAAATAATTTTGTAATAGTCAAATCAATCTTTTTACTATTTAAAAAAATAGTTTCATTTCAGAAAAAAAGGTTACATTAAGACTTTAAGAAATGAATTTTTAAATATATTCCTCAAACGGAAGATTTGTCAGTTTTAATCTGTCAATGAAGTTCTGTAAGAGTAGCAATGTGAAAATTGAAAAATTGATTAAAAAGAAAAAGTTGCTCAACAAATCTTGAGAGATGAGGTCTAATGATACACTTCTTTAAAATATATCCAACAGTTTATGGGATATCTGTTAGTATTTAAGTTAAACTATAAAAATTTAGTTCTTATTTATGTATGAAGGAAAAATGACAACAAAATAAATTTTTCTCCAACATGAAGACCACTTCAATTAGAACTTCGAGACTGAGGATTTTAATGGGTATTACTCATTTCTTTAAAAATATGTTTTAGTGGCAAAGATTATAACTGTTCCAAATCAACTTTGACAATTACTGATACTAATCTGATGAAAAGGGTAGTTTACTAGGTTTTTGTTAATGCCTTATTTAAGACAATATGATGATTAACAATCTTAAAATTGTCAAATATAACTGGACATAGTTGAAATATAATTTATTCATAGTTAATTTATTGAAAATTATATCCCTGGGACCAAATCACAAAAGAGCAGTGATGAAACTATTAATAAATACAATTAGTAAAGATATCTGTAACAATATTTTATTCTCATTCTAATATTTAAAAATATACAAAAATTGTTTATAAATCACAATAAATAATGCATAAAAGAAAACAATGTTTGTATTAATAGAAAAAAAAACATAAAATACAGATATAGATATATATATATATATATATATATATATATATATATATATATATATATATATACATACACACATATATATATATATATAGACATTTATATAGTGATAAAAATTCATACTAGACTTTGGACATTTAAGAGAGAGACTCAGTAATTTAAGTACACTATATATACAAAAGCACAAACAAGAGGAACTAGAATAAATTATATTAAAATGCATAAAAAAATATGGCATTATGAAATAAATTTCAAATATACAAAATAAATCACTCCAATAAATAATGGAGGCTAACCTTTGTTATATTTTTCAGAATTGTGGTATAAGTAATGAAAATTTGAATTATTCTATAAAATGGCACAGTAAATAAGTGGACGGATTAAAAAACACATTGGGTTAATCCCTTGTATAGTCTTCTGTTGCTTACAATTAATTTTCCCTTGACAAAATTTTAACATTTTGTTTTCTTGAATGTATGAATAATATAATAGTTTGAGTAAACTTTATGGAGAATTATGAAAATTTGATACCCTGTAAAAACAAAATCATAAAATTTGTGAAATAAAATTGGTTCTCTATGGAGTAAAAGAAGAGAATATTCCTATTTATTTTTTAAACCAACAAACACAATCATCAAGAGAATTTATCCATAAAATTTTAAAAGATACTTCAAGACAAATGAAATGAATTACTGATTACTTGTGCCATGTAAAAAAAAAATAATAATAAATAAAAAACAATAATTATGATTGTCATTATATCAAAAATCTTACTTCTTATATGAATTAGATTTATAAATAGTATTTAAATTGAAATAAAGATTATCACATATATATTGAATATTAATATAATTTTCATTTCCAAGTCAATGATTTATTAATTGTTATAACAAAAAAAAACTTTTTACTATTTCCTAGTCATATTTTAAGTAGGCAAAGTAATCTTGCCCACAATATCCTGGGATTCGATGATAAAGAATTAGTATAACAAGTTGGATGTAATATGTTACCTCATTATAATAAATAGTAATTGATAACACTAATGAATACAAAATAAATAAATAAAAATAAAGATAAATGGTTAGCCTCCATCCCTTTCAGTATTAAATTTATATAATAAATTGTTTATTTACAATTACACAAATTCATCCATAATTAGTAAATGATTTTCAATTGTGTGATAACTGGTAACAAGCTCAGCCTTTTATTCTAATAGAAATAAATATAAGGCTTTTTCATTGCATTAGAAAAACCATTTACAACATTAAATAAAATAAAAAATACAAAGAATTATAAAATTTATAATTAAGTTTGCCTAAAAACAGAATATCAGTTCACAATACATACATATATGTGTATTGATATTAACAGTGAGTAACAATATTCATGCAGACACACATGGAAACATCGAAGATAAGGTACAATTATAAGGAAATTAAAGACTACCAAGTTAAATCTATGTTGTTGATACAATACACATATAAGTATTCAATTACAATAAATTATACATTAATATCAATAATTAGTATATTGTCAAAACACATATGCGGTCATGGAATGGTCTGAAAATGAGCAAGATTAGGAAGGAAATAAAGAAATGAGTAGAGTTCGATATAAATGCTCACTAAATAGAAGTATTATTGCTATAATTACAAATTAGCAACAGCACAATAGAAGAAATTTACATCACATTACAAATGTAATTGATTGGAGTATCAAGGCAAACTTTAATGATAACAATAAGGAGGTGGTATCACATAGGGTTTTGCAAGGGTACAACAATTACACAACAATAAAACACATAGTATATAAGATCAATTCCCAATTATTATCTCAGTCAATTGACATACATAAAGAACCCACATGACATAAATTTCACTTTCCATAAATTAAGTTGTACAGTTTGCTTATTTAATTATAAAATATACAAACATACTAATATACACAATTGTCTGCATACATTCCACAAAACGATTGGGAAAAATATAAACAAAAAAAAATAGACATGGTAAAGTAACGAAATATATATATATATATATATATATATATATATATATATATATATATATATATATATATATATATATATATATATATATATATATACATGGATAAGGACATTAACAGTACCTTGATTATAAGTGAAAATAAATACAATAATTACATAATTCTTACAGACACACACATACAAATCAGTGATATATTTATATATCACATTTATGTATACAATAACACAGAAAGATTAACTTACTTTTGTTTACATGCTTAATAAAAATTTTTTTACATTGAAACATATAGACACTCTGTGTTATTATGCATATATGTGCGCATAGGATAAAGCACAAACAGCACAAGACATCATCTTATGCTCATGCTATAATCATTCATTATTCAAAATCTCAATTTAATTACAATTTTTAGAATTGTAATTGTTATCAAGGCATAAGCAAATTGTACAACAAATACATTAAAAAGATATCTCGATATGGTTGTTCAAGCACACAATAAACAACATCAATTTACAACAGGAAAATACAAAACAGTCAACAGTTAAGTACATATATAAAATACGATAGGGAAAGTGTCACAACCAGGTAATGATAAATATTTGTTTTTAAATGTCCTTCACATTATCTCAGCCAACAATGAGACGTAATGTTAGAATTCAGTCTGCAATAACAGTCTGTCAATATGGAATTTCCATTAAAAAAATATCCCATGCGGCATGAGTCTTTTCCAGGAATGAGATATGTTATAAAGTTGCTTTTCTATGCCAAAAATAAAAGTTTACAAATTCTCAGACTTATAGTGCGATGGTCTATGGTCAATTACACCACTGTTCACACTCACTAAAATTCAGTAGAATCTCTACTGAGGCACTTCTGGAAATTCCTGTTCCTACTGACGATTGAGCAAACTAGTCACAAAAATTAACTGCCTTCCTTTATGGATGAGAGTCTGGTATCATTAAATTATGAACTTGTTCCAATTTATAGGCTAGTCTTTGTTTTTGTGAAAACTCATCTTCTTCAAGAGTGACTGTTAGTTGTTCATTATATTTCATTGCATATGTGTACAGCTCATACAGTGCACAGTTAGTATTAAATTCTGAGGAATGCAACTGCAACAGACAAAAAATATATTTATTAATATTAGATCCAGTTTTTATTCCACAGTACTTAAACGAAAATCATGAATTCTCAGTCATTTCCCACATTACATTTTACAGTTCATGAATCCAATATACTAATAAAAATAAAATGGCTACATTTTACTCAAGTTATATTTTGTGATGAAAATTGTTTTAGTAGTTCAATTGGGATTATTTATTATTAACACTTAATAGTTCTAAATAAGGTCCCTCGTGATCAATCTAGAATGGAACTGTAATGAAATATAATGATGGAGTTTTACTTAACAAATTATAAGACATAATAGTAACAGTTTTAAATTAAATTACCCTTGACTCTTCAGCAAGCATAGCTCCCATGTCTTGATCTGATATTGCTGGCATAGCTTTAATATCTGCATAATATCTTTCGACCCACTCTTTATAAACTGGAATGTCCTTTGCATAAAGCAGTTTGGAGCTAGGAGAGTCTTTACCTATAAAGAAAATTAGTGCCCATGAATTATTTCAAGTGTCCTTTAAGAGATAAATGAAGATACACTAAAAAATCAACAATGAAAGAGAATTGTGCGGAACAATATAAAGAAAAATAAGAAAATTGATATAAATATTTTTACTATATACAAAATAAAAACATTTACCAAGTCGATGATCGGAAGTCGAACAGGAATCCATGAATGTCTGAGCAACTACTGATAAACAAGAATCAACAATATTTGATTTATGTATATCAAAGACAAAATTTGGGTTCTTTATTAAATTCACCCAAAACCTCAGTGGAAGGCTGAAACAGAAAATAAATCTTTAAGCTTTTTCATAAGATCTATATAAGTATTTAAATAGATATATAAAAAAAGGTATTTAATATACAAATGTGCAATAGGAATTTAAAGATAAGTATAGTAGAGCATATTAAGCACTTGCATGAATGGGTGACCATAATAAATGAAGAGTGAACCATAATGAGAGGTCCGAAGGAAATGGTAGCCAAGAAATGTGTATAATTCTGCTGCACCATGGAAACCATGGTTTAGAGAAATATGAGGCTGGGTGAACCACTCCAGCCTATATGAGTGGCCATATTATGTGGCTGAAGACCATCATGAATACAATTAATAGAATAATTAATTAAAAATCATTACTAATTAACTGGAATAGTTCTAACTGATCAATTTCAATAAAACCATCTAAATGATAAACACCAATTAGTCATATTAAAAACTTCTGAAGTAGCACTAAAATGGTAGAAATAATCTAGTAACTACTTCCTATAAACTGTTTAGTATAAACTGTTTTAACTTTACATAAAATTTACCTTTGCATAAAGGGCACTGATAAAATTTACTTATTTTTATTTGATATAATCTTATTTTTCCATATTGTAAGGAAAATTATTTTGCCAACTATAATAGTACAAGATTGACCTATTTTACAATTTAAATGATAGCATTAATAAACTAACTATGTATAACTAAATCTAAACTATCTGGTGGACCCACTCACACGACTTTCCTTACTTCTTCTACTTCTTTTGTTTTGTAGGAAATTTATTTACCTTTCAAATAATTATTTACACAATTTACTATAAAATGTATACTTTTTCAGTTACATGCAAAATAAAATTTTGTTTTCTTTACAACTTTTTTTTTCTGCTTTTTCTCGAAGATAAACTACATACTAAAATTTAAAGAGCTTTAAGGAGAAGAATTTAGGCAAGTTTCATTAAAATCGTTATAGTCATTTTGGTGCTACAGTTCATAAAAAAAACTGATTTTTCAGCTATTGCACAAAGGGTGCCCAATTTGGTACAGAGGCATTGGGGGACAAAAGTCTACAAGTCCAAAAAAAGGCAACAAAATCGGCCCACTTGTTCAAGAGATAATTGTGGCACAGTCAGACATACACAGACTGTTGGCTGAAAATACATTTTTTGGATTCAGGGGGTTCTGAAACACATATATCTTTTGAAAACTGCACATTGAAAATTTGACCCAATTACATTGCCTTCCTAACCTATATGAAAAGGAAAGTAAACAAAAAAAATTAATCATTTACCTATTACTTTTCCAAGTATGAACTACTTCTGGGTCAGTAATTCCATGTTGTAAAGCTTGGTCATCAAGAAAATCAAACATATATTTAATTGCTAAAGGCAAAGCACTCCCTCTGTGTGCTGTACTAAATATTGTCTCAAATAGATCATCAACAAACTTTTGAAGCGTACCCTGAAAAGAAAGATAACATTAAATAATACATAAATATTGATGTGTAATTGTTCCTTTTCTAATAGTCATCCATGAACCCTACAAGGAACCTAATTTCAAAAACTAAATCTGTAAAATTATTTCTAGCAAAATGAAACCTAATTGTACAGAGATGTAAGGATAATCTAGTTCTCAAAAATGACTCAAGAGACCACTGTTATTAATGATGCTGAACAAGATTATTCTTAAAGTATAACTATTTTGAAAATTCAAGGTCTTGAATAATGATTAAATAGATACCAATGAGTTTGTTTCTGAATTAAAGTGACAATTAGAATAACATTCCACAGAAACAATCCATAGAACTATAACCAGATAAAGACAAACTAGTTATAATTGTCACAAGATAATTAAGTAAATTCAACAAAATTTACAAATAACTGGCTTGTTAGAGATTAAAATGCTAATTATTGATGAAAATGTGTTTCTATAAAGACAACATGACAATAAAAAAATAAATACCTTTGTAGCTAAAAGCCTGGTAAGGTAGATTTCAGAAACCATTTTATTTCCCCTTTCACCTTCTTTCTGAGCATCAGAATCATGATGTTTAACAAGATGCCAGACCTACAAATGATAAAGTCATAATATTTAAAATAAACTACAAACTAATTGGTAATGATATCAATACATTAATATGACAATATGATTGCAAATTATGAAGGTATAATTCATTATACCTGAAATATAATAAAAAAATTTGGGGTGGTGTGTGCATCACACAACTTTCTCTTATCACCCTACTTGAAAGAAATTTTAAAAGTTTCAATTTAGTTTCCATAAAAATATTTAGTTTTCATTAAATAGTATAAAAACAGAAATTATTACATACAACAATCACTTAAGTTTATGCCTTTTTCGTCACTGCCCATAACCTTCTACAACTTTTTATGTTAAATATTAATTTTTTCTAAAATCTTTAGCTTTCCGATGGTATATTATACTTCTATATTACTACTCAACATGTCTGGAAATTTGTTTTCAACTTATGAAAGTATTTATCTTTTAATTAACAATAAAATTCTTTCATAGTTTATATTTATCCATTTTTTTATTACTACTAACTGAGAGATGGTTCATTATTTCAAATAAAGAAAATTAAAGGTATTTTAATAGAAGCCATTTTGAAAATACGGCATTTAAACTCTGTCAGACTATTTCCATGAGGATAAGACCTAGCTGATATTAAAGACAATTTAATTATACATTTATAAAATAAGTTTAATAAAAATTGTTGGATCAGTTTTTTAATAAAATTGTAAAAAAAAAAAATTGTAAAATCAATGATATAAAGTGGCACTTCTGTGCCAGCATATACCTACATAAAATATGTCATTTCAATTTCAACTTTTTGTTTTTGAGCTAGGCTGTTCACATACAACACAGAACATTTTGCAAGACTTGGTTATTTGGACTAAGGGCACCTTAAAATGTGCATTTCTGTTGAAAACTTTGATTCGAAATGTTCACGATCGCAATACTTTCCCCCTTACTATATATTTTATAAATGGGTAAGTGAAAGTAAAAGCAGTAACAAGCATAGTTATGAATTGAGCTGTTGTTAATCTCTACTGAAAGAATATTATTATTGCATGTGAATAGTACTTTCTATATACTATTACAGTCATAAATCAAGTATTTGTTAACTACGTCAAATGGGTATCAGCATAAACAATTAGTTTAGTTTATCATAAACTTGTAAGGTTAAAACTAGTCCAAGTCACAATTTGAGTAGTGCAGATAACAGTAATGAGTTTTATTTGTATGAAAGCTCTCATGTAACTTTATTATCAATGGTTTCAGATAAAGGCTTGGGACATACTGTTTATAGCAGTTACTTGACTATATTTTTATTTGTTTTTATCAAGTTGCTTGTGTTTTGATTAATTTAGTGAAATTATATTTATAGGATCATGCAGTCTTTATGTGTTCTAACCATGAAGACTGTTAATCGAACCTATTCTTAATAACATCAAAATTATATTAAATATCATGAAAAATTAAACTAAAAAAGTAATATCATTACATTTAACACTAACCTTAAGTCCTCCATCTTGATCATTATTTAGGGGAGAAGTCGCTCTGCTTAAAGGCGGGCTAGCTGAGCTAAATTTCGATAAATTCAAAGTTTCATATTTGTGTGATTTTTCGGTCTTCTCTGACAATATTGATAAATTATAAATAGACGACTGCTTAGAGACTAGATTAAGATATGCCATATCAGGTACCTAGAATTTAAATAAAGAAAATATATTTTCTATGACTATTTATAAATAATTAAAATATTAAATATTTTAAGTAATTAGAACTGTTTATTCAGTAGTTTTTTTTTTTAAATACTTACACGATAATGGTTAAGAGTATTTCTTTTCTTCCATTCCCCTTCTGTCTTTGTTGTACTATCTTCATCATACAGAATTAGCCTGCCAGAGGTACCCGTTCTCCATTCTAAAGTAAAATTTACATGAAAGATTATTTATACATGATAAAACCTATAAAATTATTTTATTATTTGTTAATTATATTTTTTAACCAAAAATCAATTATTATAATCAGTGACATCCGCATAATGGTATAGAAGGATCAATATAATTAGGTATTGATAAATTATTTGCCACTTCTATAATTTTGTTTTATTGAAAACTAGTTTCGAATATTATACATTCATCTTCAGTTCTAAAAACACACAAAAATTCAATTATAAGCAATTCAAAATATAGTTTGGTATTAAATATAGATGTAATATAAATCAGTACTATAAAACATTTATGAATAATGAATTTAATTAAGACAAGAAATCAAATATATGTTGGTACTCACCAAGGTTTAAATGGATTATATCAAACAGAAAAGTTTGCAGTGGTTTCTTCCCATACTGAGCTAACAATGAAAGAAAGGTGGGATGTTTATAGATAAACGGTTTAAGGGTCGGAGTTTTTCCAGTAATGCCGGTGAGTAATTGGTTTTTCTGTTATAGATGGGAATAAATTTAAGATTGGACTATTGAAGATATTTATTTGGCTATTTAAGCAAAAATCTGGATTGGATTTGAAGGATTTTATTTCAAGTGCTTCATATATATATATATATATATATGTATATATATATATATATATATATATATATATATATATATATATATATATATATATATATATATATATTAAATTTGAGACTGCTTTCAATGTGATGTATTAATTTAACTCTTGAGTCTTTGATGAATTTATGTTTTTTTTCATTAAGATGAATTGTAAAGTTGGAATTCTCTGTCTTATTGTTATAAGCACATATATGTTCCTTTAATCTCTAATTTAGTGATCTTCCAGTTTTTCCCGTGTATTTGGCTGCACAATCATTACAATTTAGTTCGTTTACTCCCCTTTTTTGGAAAGGGTCTATTTTGTCTTTAGGAGAAGGGAATTATGAGGATAGGGTTTTTTCTATTTTAAAGTTTATGGTTTTGTTTTTTCCAGTTGTACTGTGAATTTAATAAACAAAATTCACTCCTCGATTAAATTCACAGTAGAACTGGAAAAAACAAAACCATAAACTTTTTATTGGAGGGAGTTTTTGTTGACCGTAAATGTATATTTTAAGGGAGAAGTTGGTCGGGGGGTGCAGTCAAAGAGTTACAATTTTATGAGTAAACTTATATATTTTGTGCCGACATTTCGGCCTAAGTTTTAGGGCTAAAAGGAAAACAAAATAACAACAATGAAAAACGACAGAGGCAATACCAGTAACAGTAAAAAATGATAAAAACAGAAATTACAAGTAAGATAAAAAAGTATGAAGTATAAAAAGAAAAAGATAACACTAAATTACATAATACAAGTGACAAATGAAAAAGTAAAATAAAATAAAATAACAATGTAAAAATTAATTGAAATTAAAATAATGCTTTATTTACACAGGGAATAGTAAAATATATAAAATCTATTAATTAAAAAGACAAATAGTATGAAGGTTTGGTAATATGTAAAGCATACAGAGAAAGTTGTGATGTGACAAGCTATGCAAAAGATGACAATGATATCAAAGAATTTGACATTGTTGTAATTAAATAATTATGAGATGATGGAGTAAAACATAAAGTAATGTAAGCCCAAAACAAAAATAGGTCAAAATCCTATGTGGTGAAGAAAGAAGAAGGATAGAAACAAGGAGGAAGAGGAAATATAAGAAAACATAATAATTACATACCAGAGAGGCATGTGGTCGAGTGCCAACTGAATCGTAATAATAGATTACCGGGAATTAGAAAAACCGTTAAAACAATGCCACCAATTCACTGATTTGACAGAAACTAACACTAAATTTAAATGCTGTATGATCAAAAGGCATAACAATTGATTTAAAAACTGGTAAAACTTTTTGATTTAAGGTCAAAAGTTTTGTTGTAAATCCGATTACCTTACTTTTCATGGACAGTTCTTTAATCACATTTCAGGACTTGCCATGGGAAATCCTCTTGCTCCTGACATTGCTAACATTGTCCTTAATGACCTACTTAATTCCGTAATTCCCCTATTCCCAATGACATTATCTTTATTAAAAAATATGTAGACAACCTCCTCCTCATCCTTCCTTAATCCTGATAAAATTCTTGATATCCTATCAGCCTTCAACTCTTACCATTCCTGCCTACATTTTACCATTGAACGTGAATTGCAAAATTCCCTTCCTTTTCTTGATCTCCTCAATATAAGAAACTCTGACAACACTATATACACAGACTGGTATACCAAACCGACTTACTTTGGCAGACTTTTAAACTACTATTACCAACATCCTTACCACCAAAAAATAAATGTAGCCAAAAATCTCATACATCGATGTCTTTCCCTTTCCGACTCCCTTCATGAAACCAACATTAATCGTATCAAACAAATCCTCTTAACCAATACCATATATTACCCCTCAATACTATCAACAAACTCATCCACAACTACAAAACCCTCCCCTTCCCATCACCTCTACCACTACTTCTTCACCACCCACTGCCATTCCCTTTTACAGATCTCTTCCATACAACCCCACCCTTTCTGAAAACATACAAAAATCCTTACACTCCTCAATTCCCAACCTGCGAATTGCTTTCAAATCCCACAACAAACTTTCCAACCTCTACACACATGTAAAAGATACCATTCCTCTTAAACACCGTTCCCATGTCGTATACCGCATCCCCTGTTCCACTTCCAATGGTAATTCTACCTATATCGGCGAAACTAAAAACCTCATTAAAGATTGCATCACCCAACATAAATATTCCATCTCTTCCCATAACCAGACTACCTCTAAACTTTCAGAACATGCTTTATCCTTAAACCACACTTTTGATTTTGACAATACTTCAATCCTCGCCACAATCCCTAACCATGACAAACGACTCCTCTCAGAAAGCATCTTCATCCAATTAGAATCCCTTCCCGTCAATCAAAAATCTGATATACAAAATCTTTCTCCAACCTACTCCCAAATATTCAATTTATTAAATAAACAGAACTTTTCATTCCACTCTCCTTGTCACCTATATTAATTACAATTGTCATTTATTTCATCAGTTGGAGTGAACGTTTTTTGGATGAGATATTAATTTCTAATTTAATTTTTTTTTTTTGACCTTAAATCAATACGTTTTACCAGTTCTTAAATCAATTGTTATGCCTTTTGATCACACAACATTTAAATTTAGTGTTAGTTTCAGTCAAATCAGTGAGTTGATGACATTGTTTTAACAGTTTTTCTAATTACCGGTAATCTATTATTACGACTCAGCTGGCACTCGACCACATGCCTCTCTGTTATGTAATTATTAAGTTTTCTTTACATTTCCTCTTCCTGCTTGTTTCTATCCTTCTTCTTTCTTTACCACATAGGATTTTGACCTATTTTTGTTTTGGGACTTACCTTACTTTATATTTTACTCCTTCATCTCATAATTACTTAATTACAACAATGTCAAATTCTTTAACATCATTGTCATCTTTAATTAATAGATTTCTTATATTTTAATATTCTGTGTAAATAAAGCATTATTTTAATTTCAATTAATTTTTACATTGTTATTTTATTTTAATTTTTCATTTGTCACTTGTATTATGTAATTTAGTGTTATCTTTTTCTTTTTATACTTCATACTTTTTTATCTTACTTGTAATTTCTGTTTTTATCATTTTATACTGTTACTGGTACTGCCTCTGTCGTTTTTCATTGTTGTTATTTTGTTTTCCTTTTAGCTCTGAAGATGGCCTAAAACTTAGGCTGAAACGTCGGCACAAAATATATAAGTTTAATTATAAAAGTGTAACTCTTTGACCGCACCCACCCGACCAACTTCTCCCTTAACATAAACTTTTTAGAGTTAGAAATCTCAGTAAAAAAAAACATCATGAATTTGGAATTTATTGGAAACCCACCCACACGGATGTCGTTATAAACGATAAAGCTAGGAGACCGATAGCACATAAACTAGCAGCCTTTAATAGCATGATTTACCGTCTTTTGAACATACCATTAAATGAAAAGAACTATAATAAAGAAATTGAAATAATATATTTCACAGCAAAAAAATAACGGGTACAATAAAACCACTATCAATCACATTTTTAAAAAACAAATAGAAAAAAAGACAATTAATGATATCTAGTCAACAACCCCTGAAGATAGGCCCATCCCGAAACATTATGTTTTGATTCCATATTACAGCTCTATATCCACCAAAGTCAGAAATTAATTGAAAAAACTAGGATCAAACCCTGCATTTAAAATAGAAAAAACCTATCCTCATATTTCTCTTCTCCTAAAGACAAAATAGACCCTTTCCAAAAAAGCGGAATATACAAACTAAATTGTAATGATTGTGCAGCCAAATACACAGGAAAAACTGGAAGATCGCTAAATCAGAGATTAAAGGAACATATACGTGCATATAATAATAAGACAGAATTCCAACATTGCAATTCATTTAAATGAAAAAAAAAAACATAAATTCATCAAAGACTCAGGAGTTAAATTAATTCATCACTTTGAAAAGAGTCTCAAATTAAATATTATGAAGCACTTGAAATCCTTCAAATCCAATCCAGATTTTTGCTTAAATGACCAAATAAACATCTCCAATAGTCCAATCTTAAATTTATTCCCATCTATAACAGAAAAACCAATTACTTACCGGCATTACTGGAAAAACCCCGACCCTTAAACTGTTTACCTATAAACATCCCACCTTTCTTTCATTGTTAGTTCAGTACGAGAAGAAACCAGTACAAACTTTTCTGTCTGATAAAATAAATTTAAACCTTGGTCAGTACCAACATGTATTTGATTTATTGTCTTAATTAAATTCATTATTCATAAATGTTTTATAATACTGATTTATATTACATCTAATTTAATATGTATAATAATACCAAACTATATTTTGAATTGCTTATTTTTGAATTTTTGTGTGTTTTTAGAACTGAAGATGAATGTATAACATTCGAAACTAGCTCTCAATAAAACAAAATTTTAGAAGTGGCAAATAATTTATCAATCCCTAATATAATTATAATTCCTATGAGAAAAAAAGCAAAAGCTATTCAGAGAGGATCATTGGAAACAAAAATTCAACGTCATATACTATTTAGTATTTATTTATTATATAGTAAGGAGTGAGTTTAAAAAACTACAGAAATGTTTTATTGATATGTAATGATTATATAATTTAAAAAAAAAAAAAATACTTTTCAATGTTTTGCTCATTACGGTATATTGGAGGGGATTTCAGTAAGGATTCTAGTAGTATCATATATCCCATTCTATATGTGGTTTATACAGCTGACATCCCAACCATCCTAGTACTGTTTTTACAACATACATCAGTGACATATGAGCGTTATTTGTGAGTAATGACCCATATATTGCATTCAAAAACCTGCAGGCACACAGCACATCCATTGAAGAATGGTGTCCAAACCGGAGGATTAAAATGAATCCAAACAAATCCCATCAAGCCACTTTTAACCTTTGTGTTAAACCTATAACATTCTGTCCTACAGTATTTTTTAATAATATTTTGCTTATCCCAGTCGAACAGATCCACTGCCTATGGCTTTATCTGGACAAGGTTTAATCTTGGAGTCCTCAAACAAGAGTGAAATGATAAACTACTGGCCATTTCCAACTACTTCAGCATTTATTAGACACTCTAAACTTCCAATTAATTACATGACTATTATCATCCTCTAAGAGCAATTAAAATAAAAATCAGAAATAGTAAAATGATAATACTTACCAACATCTAAATCATCTTTTCTAGGTCTTTGACTATAAGGAGTAGCTCTGTAAATGGTGTCTAATGCTTTTTCTTTAACCTGTGATATCGTATCACAGTCTAAAACTTTCACTGGAACATTTTCTGTGTTCGGGTCAAGCCCAGTGACAAAAACTGTCTGTTGTGAAATAGAAACATAAACAGTCTGTAACAGTAACAAGAGTAAGAATACTAAAATGTATAAATGTAATATATATAACGTTTGTAAATTGTTGGATGTATTTAAAGAGAAAAACAATCACATTTTGCATTAGAAAAAACAATAAAAGCTTAAAGTAGTATTCATTGGCTATAACTCACCATTGGTTTAAAATCAATAGATTGACGGATAAGCTTTTCTTCACTCAATGAGTACCTAGCTTCAGAAGTAATGACATCTACAGGACCTTTATCTACTTGATGTTTCATTGCTCGAAAAAGCATGTAAAGCGGTTCTCCTGCACACTCACGCAAGAATTTATAGAGAAGGAAGGTAAACCAAGCAGATAACATTTTTTCTGCAACACTTTCCGTTCTGAAATATCAAATTTTATTATGACATCAATATGCAATAGACCATATATTATAAATTTTAAAATAAATAATATATAATCCCATATTATAAATCATTCGTGTTCAGAAATTCTAAATAAATAATCTTAACCTGCAGCAAAATATTTGATTGAACAATCAAGGTAAAACTGAAAGCATGAAAAAATAGTTTTAAAATTGAAGTACAATAGACTCTCAACATTTTACAGCTGCAAATCTTAATATATGTAAATTTCTGAAAATCACGCACGACATCAGTCAAGAAGCAACAGTTAGCACTTTTGATCATTGAGGTATATTTTCTGTCATACTGGACAAAAAAGTGAAAAATAGATAACGTGAATGATAGAAGACTCTTTAATATAGGAAAAGCTAATACATTTTGGTACTATAACATGATAATTTACAAAGTACTTTATATAAATGTCTTCCGTTTGTTCAATCATTGTTAAATCATTTGTTGAATAATTTAAAATTTGATATTAAAATATCAACATTCATGGGTTCTTTAATTTTAAATTGTCTTGCTTTTAAAGGACTATTTTAACCTTTTTTTTTCTTCTGACAGGTGCAGGTTTTTTTAATTTGGAAGTACGTCTACAGAAATATACTATACACAATTGGAAGATTCCAAAACACAAAGCCTCAAATCTCTAAAATACCAGCAAACAACTAACCAGTCAATGTTTCACCAATTCAGGCATCATCAGGACATACACCAAAAAATTACATCTATGAAGATCAAATACAGCACATCTCACATCAACCGTCCAGAAAGACACATGTTAGGTGCATCTTTCTGGATGGCTGGTGTGAGATGTGCTGTATTTGATCTTCATGGATGTGATTTTTTGGTGTATGTCCAGATGATGCCTGAATTGGTGAAACGCAAGTTAACGTTTCACAACTAAGTTAACGTTTAACTAACAAGTTAATTAGTTGTTTGCCGGTATTTTAGAGACTCGAGGCTTTGTGTTTTGAAATCTTTCAATTGGTTATAGTAATTAATTTATGTCTCTTTTTCAGTTTTTGCTCTTTTATATTTATATAAAGATATAGTTTTTTTTTCTTTTGAAATAGGCCAACTCAGGATCATGTCAATCATTTCGTCTACCTCTTTTCCTTCCTCTCCCTCCAACACCCCTCATTCATCCTCTCGGAGGGCTGGGTCTTCCTCTCCTCTGACCACTTCTTCCCAATACTCTTCCGTTCTTTCCTCACTGCAGGGACTCTCATTTTGTTAACCTGTATCTGGAATCGAACCCTGTCCAAACAATCCTCGTTTGTTATCCCCATTTTTGCCATTTCAATCTTAATCTGCTCAAGGTAATCCTTAATATTTATGAGGCCAAGTACTTTATGAAAGATTTGTTTATTTAATCTGTTCTTGTCCATCCTGACCATATGTCCGAAAAATTTCAATCTTCTTTTTCGCATCGCTGTTTCTATATCTTCCCCCCTTTTGTATGATTCCCGATTATTCCTTAGTCTATAACCTCTCTCTACTTTCTTTGGTCCATATATATTTCTCAAGATTATCCTTTCTGTTTTCAATAATCCCTCCATATTTGTGCACCCTAATGAACCCCGCACAATATCACCGGTTTTGCTACAGTCTCGTAGTGCCTAATTTTTGCCCCCCAAGATAAATTATTTTTGTTTTATATACGTTTTTGTTGTGAATCTTAATCTATCTAATTTCGCTTCCCTATTATTCATTAATTGCTATTCCGTCCATTGTAATTTACCCATTCTCCTATATACTTAAATTGTTTCACAGTCTTAATTTTCCCATATTTTGTTTTAACCATTTTCCCAATTGTTTTATCATTCGACATTATTTTGGTCTACGTGAATGATATTTTTAACACTGCTTTTTTGGATATTTCCTTTAATTCTTTGATTTGTTCTATTGCTACTTGCTCACTTTCTGCCATAAGTGCTAAATTATCTGCGAATGCCAAACATCTAACTTCAATTCCATTCTTACCCCTTAATTTCACGCTAGTTTTTTTTCCCAAAAAAGTTTTCATCACCTAGTCCAATACCACATTGAATAAGATTGACGATAAACCATCCCCTTGTCTCAATCCTGTTTTTACTTGAAACAGTTTGCTTATTTCTCCTCTGAGCTTAACTTTCGGGAACATGTCGGTCAATATCAATTAAATCAAATTCCGTATTTTTTGATCTACCCCATATTCTTCAAGAATTTTTAATGAAACCTCCCTATCCACCAAATCATATGCCTTTTGAAAATCCACAAATGATACATAAATCCTCTTCGATTTTGCTGCATAGTATCTAAGAATTAATTTCAAACTTAAAATCTGTTCCAAATATGATCTCTCTTTTTTGAACCCCCCTTGATATTTCCCCAAGTTATGTTCCACCTATTGTTCTAATCTCTTTAAAAATAGTTTAGACAAGATTTTGTAAGCTACCGGTAACAATGATATTCCCCTGTAGTTATTAACATCTGTTTTCGGCCCTTTCTTATATGATGAGAAATCAACGCTTATAGGATAGATAGGATAGATCAACGCTTTTTCCAATCTTTTGGCATTTCCTCTTTTTCCCATATTTCATGCAACAATTCTGTAGTTCTTGAGATATACATTTCATCCGCCTGTTTCCACATTTCTGCTATTATCCAGTCTTCCCCTGATGCCTTATTATCTTTCAACGAAAATATTGCTTCTTCAACTTCTTCTATTGCCGGTGGTTCACTGTCCTGATTTTGTATCACGTCCCTTGTTTCCAATTTTTCCTTCGGTTCTTCACAGTTTAGCAATTCCTCGAAATCTTCTGCTAAAATCTCGCAGTTTTCCCTATCATTTTGCGCTATAGTCTAGTCTTTACCTCTGAATTTCAAATTTGACCCCGTATACCTTTCATCCGATTTTTAAATTCCCTGTAGAATTACCTTGTATTCTGCCGTTTGAAGTTCTCATATATTTCTTTTAACTGGTTTTTCAAATATGCCCGTTTAACACCCCTAATAATTTGCATTTTTCTTTTCCGTCTGCAGTTCTCCAAGATTTTCGTCTGTTTTATTTAAGCTCCATCTTTTCCATTTCACCAGTCTTTCTTTAATCGCTTCCTCACACATCTGGTCCCACCATTCATGTCTAATCCTCTGTCCCAAATGCGCTATTTTAACTGCTGTTTCCACTAAACTTTTTGTAATTTCTTCCCAATTTTTCAGACCTTTTTGCATGCTTGGGCACAATTTATAGTCAATAAAAAGTTTTTAAGCACAGTAATGGACTTTAAAAGTAAAAGTTCGAGAATTTTGCTATTGAATAACAAAGCATTAAATAAAAAATCCACATTAATAAACGCACACGCACCTGTGAATCAAGATAATAATAACAACCCAACTAAGGTGGAAAACTTTTGGAACGAGTTGGAAGAAGAAATAAGTGGAATACCGAGGACAAATATCAAGATTTTAATGGGAGACTTTAATGCACAATTAGGAAAGGAACAGAAATTCAGGGACGTAATAGGGGAATATCCAGCTCATAAAAGGACTAATCAGAATGGGGAAAGATTAATACAGGTTTGTCAAAAATTCGGGTTAAAAATTATGCCTACAAACTTTAAAGCAAAACCGAGTAAGAAACAAACATGGGTATCACCTAACCCAATGTTAGGGGAGTTCCAGTAGGGTCATGTAGTGATCTCAAAGACCCATCAAAGGGAGATCCAAATTGTTAGGGTAAGAAAATCAGCCAATGTCACATCGGATCACTATTTGTCTCAAATTAAAATTAAATTCATACGTAATAAAGTAGAAAAAAGAAAGGAAATTAGAAAAGTAAAAAATAAACTGGGAGACACTCAAACTGAAGGGGAAAGATATAGTTTACATAAATTTTTTTTATCAATGATCAACTCAATTTATAAAAATTAAAATTCATGTTATAAATGGAACACTTTATGATAAGTTTCTAATGAATAGAACTTTAACTATTATATTTCTTTATAAATAAAACTAATATATTTATTTACATCATTGGTACAGTTGGCTTAGAGCCAAAAAGTGGGAGAAGAAACTTATCCTAAGCATATATTAATACATTTGTCATTTTGTTTATTTTTATATCTATAATATTTAAATTTAACCAATTTGATGGGGCTGAGAAAGAGTTATCCTATAAACTCTTACTTCAATTTTACCTGCCAAAAATACATTTATTTTAATGTTTTTTTCACAGAGAATAAAACTGTGTTATGAATAACATTAGTTGAGCACTCACTTATAGAGCTTCAACACATAAATAACCCTCCAGGGAATACTAGGCTCCACAATTAGTAAATTATGAAACTTAAATAATTATAATAAAAATAAGAATATTGAAATTTCAAACCTTCGCAACAAAAGTTTAGGGTGGCTTTTTCCTTCCATACATTTTTCAATTAATTCAGCTAACAGTGTTTTTAGTATATCTGTACAATAATCCATTTTACTTTGCAATGTCACCATAATTAGGGAAGCAACATTCACTCTGCAATTGAAAAAATATATATCAATGTTTAACATAAAAATAAAATTAATATAGCTGATTCTAACATTTTTAAAATGAAATAGGATCAATAAATTTTGAACAGAAATTTAATCACATTACAATAATTAATTTAAAAAATCTACTGTTTAATTTCTATTCAAAAAAGATTTTGACAACAATAATAAATATGAAAATAAAAGATAAACTTAGAATATATTTATTAGTATGATTAATAGAAGATAGTTGAAATTTGAGTTTAAGTAAATTTTTGTTTTTTAAACTGAGTTATTTAAAATATTATAAAATCCATCTAATGGATTTAATTATTGTTTCTCATAAAACGCTTATCTTTAATACTGTTTAAATTCTTTCAGAATTTTGTAATAGTATTGTATTAATATTTTCTTTATTAGTATTGTTTATTCATATAATTTAACATACCTATCTCTCATAGAAAAATATCGATTACTTTCAAGAGTTCTAATGAATAATAAAAGGAAAGTCTTATTTAATATAAGAGATCCAAAAAATCGTAAACCCTTCTCTTGTCTCATTAATTCTGGACGTTCCCACTGAAGAACAACATCTTCCATATTGGGAAACAAAGTTTTCAAAGCATATGTTCTGTAATCCAGGAAAGGAATACCTCCAGCAGTCAAATCTTGTGTCAAATCAGTCATTTCAGTTTGTAATTCAGCAAAGGCTAAAAACAAAAACATATATCCATAATTAGCAATACAGATTAATGTTAACTTATTAAATAAAGGGAAATATATAACTTCCAATATAATCTTCTCCTTTATTTAATTATGTTTATGTTGTGGAGAAATATTTCCTCATATTTAGAACAATTTTTCTAAAATCAACAAATATTGCATCTATAATCGCAATTAATACTTAAATACACACTAACTAAAATATGTACATATATATACATGTTATCGAATATGGATACAGACCATTATTTGGTGATATCCAAAATTAGAGCACGAATATCAAATACAAGAAAGTTATGAGGCAATAAACAGGAAAAATAAATAGGTCTAAGCTGAAGGAGCCCGAAAAAAGCAGCGCATGTAGGGAGAAACTGGACCAACTCCTTGCGGGAACAATAATCGAGAGGCCAGCTCTTGACCAATGGACTGTCTGCTCGAAGATAGTTAAAAGTGTGGCTAAGGAAACACTAGGAGCAGCGGAAGGAATCAAAAGATCACCATGGTTCGATGGTGAATGCGCTGTTGCGACTGACATGAAGAACAAGGTCTATAAGAACATGATACAGAAAAAGCATACACGGCTGTCCTCTGAGGAATATAGGGCCAGATGACGAGAAGAAGAAGTTACCCATAGAATAAAGAAAAAGCAATGGGAGTAGCAGCTATTAGAAAAAACAGAGGAATATAGAGGCTTGAATGATGTAAGGATGCTTTATCGCTTGGTAAATCAGAGTAAAGGTCCATTCAAACCTCATATTAAAGCGTGTAGGAATGAGGACAGTTCCTTGATAACTGATTGGATAGAAGTACTATCCAGATGGGTGGGGTGCTTTGACTCATTGTTAAATGAAGATGCTGGGACTGAAGGAGAAACAGACATCTACACTGGTGAGGAAGAAGATATTGACCCTCCAGAATTCGAGGAGGTCATGGAGGCAATTATAAACTTAAAAACAACAAAGCCACAGGTGATGATGGAATCCAAGTGGAGCTTTTGAAACAGGATGGTGAAAGACTCCATTAAGCCATATATAATATTATTATACCAATCTGGATTGGAGATGGAATACCTGAGGATTGGAGAAAAGGTATTATATGTCCAATTCACAAGAAGAGGGACATCTTGGAATGTGACAATTATCATGGTATTACCCTCCTGCAATGTGCCTATGAAGTACTATCTAATGTCCTCTTTATGAAGCACAATTCTGGAAAAAGTTTGGAATATAAAATGATCACCCACTACTTTTTATAGATTTCTGAAGCGCATATGATAGCATTAAGAGGTCATAGCTCTATGAAGCCCTGCGTGACTTTGGAATCCCAACAAAACTCATACATCTAATTTAAATTACAATGAATAATGTTAGGTGTGCAGTCCGAGCCCAACTAGATTTATCTCCTGAATTCAGGACAAAGAGAGGATTGAAACAGGCGATGCCCTAGCGTGCCTACTCTTTAACATTACCTTAGAGAGGGTAATAAGAAGAGTTGAATTAGAAGCTACTGGAACTATTTATGATAGTTTGGTACAGGTGCTTGGATATGTAGACAACCTAGACATAGTCGCTAGATTTTTAAATGTACCAAAAGAAGCTTTATTGATGCTTTGTGTTTTTTGGTGGAACTTTGAAGGCGTTTAGCACTTTGAGCTTGTTTCTGATGGTCTGGCAGTGGACTCAAACCTTTACAGTGAACAGCTAGACAGAGTTTATGCAGTTTTGAGTGTAAAATACCCCGCTTTGGACAACAGGAACTAAGCCATTTTGCAACACGACAATGCCCCTGCACATCGTTCTCGTTTGGCCAAGGAAAAATTGTTGGAACTGCAAGGAGTAAACGTTTTGCCTCATCCTGCGTATAGCCCAGATATTGCACCATCAGATTATGGTTTGTTTTGATCACTGGCTCATTTTTAAATGGATCTTTGACAATTATGAGGACGTAAAAATTGAATATGAAAAAATCTTTACCTCAAAACCAAAGGAATGGTACCGGCATCAAATCCAATAACTGGCAGAAAGATGAGAGAAAGTAGTTGAAAATAATGGACTTGACTTTAAAGAGTAGAATTAAACAATGTTTAAAATATGTAATCTGAAATAAAGCTACACTAAAGCACAAGGACTTTCATAACAATCTAGTAAATAGTTTTGATGAATGAGAAAGAAGATGAATGCGAAATTAAAACCTATTTCAACTTTGAATTATTGTAACTTAAATTCATTTTTAAATTATCGATGTTATATCTATATATTGAGAAATTTCAAAATCAAATTGGGTAAAGAAATCAAATAGACTACACAAATAAATAAATAGAATTCACATTACCTTCTTTACATTCAGCAGCTACTCGTAATTCTAATATGTCCATTTGTTCTTGCATATTTTTCAGCACTCTGTTACTTTCTGTGGATTTTCTCCTATATGCTACTAAGAAAACAACAAATATTACTAATAACAAAACAACAATAATCAAAACGCCTAATATGATAGGTTTGGTAAGGGGGCCAGTAAATTCGGCAGGAGAAGCATAACTGAGCTTTCCAATAACATAACTTAATTCTCTTCCAACAATCACCTGCAAAAAAATTATAAAAATTAATAAAATTCTAAATAATTTCTAGTTATATGTTGTTGATATAACTAGAAATGACTTACTATAACTTGAGGTAAAGTATCTTCTTCAGGATTAGTGTTATCATCAAGAACAGGAGGTTGCTCCACTGGAGGACGACAAGTAAGTTGTTGCCTTGATAATGATGTAACGTTACAATAACTACTTCCTATACGAACAACTACATCCAGCTCCTGGCATGCTCTATCCAAGTGCTGCCCCTACAAAAAAAAATTAAGAATATGAAAAAAATCCCTCCAATCAAATAGAAGAACTTGATAATGAGGTTTACCAATGATAAACTTTGAATAAATAAAAAAAGAAATATTGACTTTGAAGCTTACATTAATTGTCAAGTAATCAGATTTGTAGTATTTTATTTCTTCATCAAACGGTTCATAAACTGGATTTGGATAGAGTAAAAAATATCCATGCTGGGCAGATAGGTTCTGAACTCTAGAAACATTGTCCATTTTGAAACCAAATTCAAGATTCATAGGATGCTCTGCATCAATTTCAATATCTTTTGGAATGTTTATTTTGGGAGAATGGCATAACATAGATGTGTTCGAATGAGCAGTACAGTTCTGAAATATCAAAGTTATCACATTAATAACTGATTTAAGACAAGGTGAATTTTTTTTACAATTAAAATTCTCTATTTTTGAAAGATTGTAAATGATGCTTACACTCAGGTACATTTTATCTCCATAGAACACATACATTTGTGGATTTAACACACTGTTTAAGTTTTTACCAGCTACTGATATCCGTATGCCCCCTGCTGGAATTCCTTTAGCTATTTTTATCTGTAAGAAGAAGTCATGAATATTTAGAGTAATTATAAAAAATATTATCAATAAAAATTTCCTGAATGATAGCTCTAATATGAATAAGAGATATACAGTGGTAAAACAATAAAATAGATCACAAATGAGGTTAAGGGATACGGTATCGGTGCTCTGCAAGATATCCGAAGGTCTGTGGAGGGCTCATTAACTGAAGGGAAGTACACTATTTGGTATGGATGGAGTAGTAATTATTGTTTAGGTACTGAGTTTCTGATTAAGAATAAATTTGTTTCAGCTTTAAGGGATATTTAACCCAAAATATAATTGTTCATGTATTGAAACAGCAGCATTGATACCAAAATGTGTAATTAACATAAGATCTTATCGAGGGACAGAATGTGATTTAGTTCATGAACTAGTATTTGTGAAACTATGACAAAAACTTATTACAAGCAAGAGCAAACAGAAACAGCAATAGCAAACAGTTTTTCCTAAAAAAAAAACAACTTTGATTTAGATTAAAACATTTAATGCATTTTAAAACATCAAAGACCCTTTAAAAGGGAAAGATTTTGACCAAGAAACCAAGAATATGGTTGAAGTTCTAGAAAATTTAGAGGAGGATAACAAAAATATAGAGTAGTTATAGATAAGGATCAATGATGATATTGTAATTTGTTTCTAAGAAAAGGGAAAGTAAAAAGAACAAACCCTGGTTTAATGAAGATTCGACATGTACGAAAAAAAGGAAATCTGCTGAATTAGAAACTCTAAATAATCCAAGTTAAAACAGTGTTGCCTACTTCTGAGGCTTAATGAACGAAACATTTAAATTACCCAAAAATAAAAAAAAAGGGAGTATCTTAAAAACAAAATAAGAGAAACAGAAAATACTAGAATCAAAAGGTAATGCAAGGGATTACCATTATAAAAAAAAAACCAAAGTATTATCAGAACTCTGCTAAGAATCTGCATGATACTAGGAGTTAACAAATTATCAATTTCTAAATATCTAAGAATGTTCATTCTCTTGAAAATGAATCATCTGATATAAAAGCAAAGTAACAGAGAGTATTTAGGGTGAAAAAATAACCTATAAATAACCAATAATAAAATAATTTAATTTAAGGAGATTATCAGATAATTAAGAAAATATAGAACAAAATATACCTGTCCAGCTGTTACACCTGATTCAACAGAGTCAATTTCTGGATCTTCAATATACTCAAAAAATTTCTTGTCAAATGGCCTATCACCTTCGTCGAATTTCATTTTTAAAGTACCTTTTCTTTGATGCTTGGAAGCAGTAGTAACACATATTGTCGAATTGGGTTCAGTTCTGAAAAGAAAATGGTATTTTTTTAAAATAGATATAACACATATTAACTTCATCAATAAATAAAAAAATAATTACTTAATGATTTGGCAGGGTAACTCATCGATAAATGCCCTGATTGAACTTCCTGCGTTCATATATCTGCCCATTATAGTAAGATGAGTTCCACCAGACATTGGACCAAAATTAGGAAAAATATCAGTGATATTAGGATCAACAAATTTATATTCTTGTTTAGAATTTCCTCGAAAATCTTCAACTTTTACAACTACAAGACCTCTTCTTAAATCTGGAGTGCCAGGTCCATCAACTCTGCAAACAATCTGCTTGGTTTTCTCATATAGCTCTTCATATGGTTCACATGGAATCCCAGCAACGCTTACACCACTGTAAATGTCTTTAAATGTTTTTCCTAAATTAATTCCTGTAATAGTGATATTGGTGCCACCCTCCCAAGGTCCTAGCTGAGGTGAGAAAGAAGTTACTTCAGGATTGGGGCAAGTGGTATTACGATTCAACCATACAGATCCTCCATTACGATCACACTGTTCTTGAACTTCACATCTGTCAGAACTTTGACACCAACCACAACCAAATTTTTCCCCTAATGCTAAACACATTCCACAATTATCAGCCATATCACGGCAACGGTATATGACAACTGGAACAATACAATATCATTATCAAACAAATACAATTAAAATATCATCAGTTTAGATAAATAAATTATTTTGGTTATAAATATAAAAACTGGAAAGATTTGAACAAGATGCAAATGCATTGTCTCTTACCATGGATATTGTCTGGATTGTCAAGGGGCTTGGAACCCCCCCAAATAACAGCAAATGTTGCAGTAATGTTTGGAGCTCGAGAAGTATATGAAAATTCCATAGGCTCACAATAAATAATGTCTCCTAAAATATTGGCATTCACACTAGTGACCCGGCCTTCAATATTAAATTGGCAGACAAAGCGTGTTTGTACAATGAATTGCTGAAACAATAAAATCATCCAATAATGATATTAAAAAACATGAACAAATGAATGAGGAAACAAAAAAATGAACAAATAACTTACTCCAATAATATGCACTTTAACACGCAAGCCCTTTTTCACACCGGATGAAACTAAAATCTCAGTAGAGCCACCCTGAGTAGCATTAATTGTAGGGCAAAAGCCAGGCCCACTGCGATAGCTTGGTCCAATTCTCTAAAATATACAAACAAAGATTTACAGATAATAACATGAATTATAAAAAATACGTAGATAATAATGAAATTATAAAATTTTTACTTCAATTTGTAACCACCGACGAAAGAAATACAATTATTTATACTATAAATACTTACACTAACACCAGTCACTAAAATGTCATTACGACAATTTTCAGCAGTGTCATGAGTGCATCTGTGCCCATCAACACACCAGTCACATGGAAAAGCAGATGAAACACATTGAGTACATGAAATATAGGTGTTGCAGTCGAAAAATGTGAAGTTTGTCTCAACAAAATCTGGACCAGAAGTCATCCTGACTGACAATTTTGCAGTGAAATGATCTGAAATGAAATGCATAAAGGACTGGATAAGCTGTCTGGAAATCAACTTTATAACAAGAAATAATAAAATAAAAGAGTTTAAAATATTTGTATTCATTGAAACTCACTCTTGATCATAAGATTCAATATATTGTAAAAACTAAAATAATACTAGAGTGTAAACAGTCTGTGTGGTTTTCACCTATATATAAAAAATTGATAGTTGGCTGAACTAGTTAGCTTACTCCTTAAAATATAGGCTCTAATTTTCTATCACTCGAGCACATCTCAGAGTCAACAATTTGGCTAGTAACATTACATAACAAGTTCATTCATTTTTCCGAACAGCGTTTGTTGTTAAGGTGGCCACTGATGATCACTCCAAATCGAACAATATAATGATAAAGTGGAATGACTTGAGTGAAGACGATCTCAAGGGCTCCACGGATGATCTCTTCACTCCATTGTTCCATTTTTTACCAACACACAGAGCATTCTTGCTCATACAGGCCATTTTCAAAACTATTCTGAACTCATAAATACTACGATTCTAGCCATTAATATAAACATTATCTCCGAATAAATTGGAAATTATATTAACAGTCATAAGGGTGGAATTAGCAACTTTGCTACCCACAATAACTAATTAATAATTTTGGTCACATCTTTTTTCAATAAAATATAAAATTTTTGTAAACATGTATTTTATAATATTTACAGTCTACAAATGTTTCAATGCACAGATTAATACAACTCCTGAGAATTAATAGGATGTAGAATGGATCTACAAGAGCAAGAACATTAAATAATTCAATCTTTACTCAAAAAATAGTGGACATTTAAAGCACTTTATAAATTATAAATCCACTAATGCTGTTTATTTCCAATTAACTAATATTTATATTTTTTAATATATTTTATAGTAAAAAAATAAACAAAATTGTAACTTATTCCTATCAATATTTTTTTAACATATTACACAGCCAATATCGTAAATTTTTATTAAAATGCATTTTTATTGTTATTATTATTATATGAGGGGTGGACTACTCTTCCTCACCGTTACCCATGTGGATCTTATGTATACTGCATTTACTGACCAACAATTTTTATTATTATAATAGCATGACCTAAAAACTGAGTTGGAAACTGATGGAGAGGTACAATAGACTGTACAGTTTTCTACACGATCATGGTTGGTTGGAGTGATTAGATATTGGAGTGGCGTGATGGAGTTTTGAACCAATGAAATTCCAGCCCCTCACCATTATTCAAAAAAATCCACACAGGATTTCACACTCACAGCTGTTCCACATTTCAATTGGCATGGAGTGATTGTCAGTAGCCACCGTTACAGCCTTATTATAATAATGGCACAAGATTGCATGAATTTAAAGACTAAACTCATCCATTTCATAAAATCCTGTAGACCTTTTTGTTAAGCTGATATGTGAATAAACTGAATCTGAAAAGATACCTAAACCGTAGGTAGTGAGAAATATTTAATAAATACAGTTTTTTTTTAATTAGGGATTGATAAATTATTTGCCACTTCTATAATTTTGTTTTTATTGAAAACTAGTTTCGAATGTAATACATTCATCTTCAGTTCTAAAAACACACAAAAATTAAAAAATCAGCAATTCAAAATACAGTTTGGTATTATTATACGAGTACATATTAAATTAAGTGTAATATAAATTAGTATTATAAAACATTTATGAATTATGAATTTAATTAAGACAAGAAATCAAATACATGTTGGTCCTCACCAAGGTTTAAGTAGATTATATCAAACAGAAAAGTTTGTATTGGTTTATTCTCGCACTGAACTAGCAATGGAAGAAAAATGGGGTGTTTATAGGTAAACAGTTTAGGAGTTGGGGTTTTTCCAGTAATTCCAGTGAGTAAATGTTTTTTCTGTTATTGATGGGAATAAATTTAAAATTTTAATATTGGAGATATTTATTTGGTCATTTAAGCAAAAATCTGGACTGGATTTTTTTAAAATTTAAATTATAGAAATGGCAAATAATTTATCAATCCCTAATTAGATTGATCCTTCTATACTATCATGCAGACATCAACTGACATTTTTTTTTTTGCTTGTTGTTCTTTTGCAAAGTACATTATGGAATAAAAACTTAGATTTTATTTAGACCATGGCATATAATAATAAACTAAAAAAGAAAAAAAAATCAATTATGTAGCGATATAAGATATCTTACGTTGTCCAGGTGGGATAGGTGGAAGAAGATCAGTCCTGGGCGTTGTACAGTTCACACCAGATGCACCTGTAGCTTTTCGAGTAGCTGGTGTCGTAAGAGTTTTATCCAATGCTGTAAAGGCACATAAAAACTGCCCAGAAAGTGAAGGAAGATTTTCAATCACTAAATCAAGCTGTAAAAAAATTAAATAAATTAAGATAAGTTGTGTATAATAAATATAAATTTAAAATAACATTAAAAAAAAATTAATTTAAGTATCCTTAGTGCAGAAAGTTGTTCAATATTATCAACACATTATTATATTTTAGTTTTTCAAATAGATATAAGCTTGTCTTTTAATACTTAAGTAATAAAATAAGATGCATAACAGTTTTTAAGAAAAGGATACATTTTTGAAAATAAAGTACTTTATTCACAGATATTATAATTGTGTATTTCTTTATTAATAAGAGCGTAATTAGTAAATTAGTAATGTACCGTTCTTGCTGTTGTTCTTTGTATCTGGTAAGGTGCAACAGAGGTGATGGTGGTACATTTACCACTTTTGTAAGAAATCCAATAGAGAACGTCCTTTCCAGCATCCTGGCAATCACTCTTTAGGCTGCATCTGTTAAAAATATTATTACATTTATAAATAACTATTTAAATAGTAAACTAGTGGTTAATCATAATAATGAGGTAGATGGCGTCAGTTTTTTTTTATTTTAACAATATAAACTACTCTGTAGATTTGATAATCTAAAATTGAATCTATTTTAAATAAAAAAATATTACTTGTTTTCTAATGAACACCATCCACAGTATGGGTCTTTGGCTCCGAGGCAGTCCAAACAAGTATTATAAACACTGCAGTCCTGAACCTTGACTTTTGCAACCTAATGGAAAAAAAATCGTGTTAGTTTTATTTAATTTTTTTAATTAAACCATACGAAAATAGAACACAATTGTTGTTGGAAAATTTAACCTACCTGTCTTTCTGTCATTACATATAAATGCATCATTTGAGAATCAAAGTGTAAATCAGCATTCACAGGAGAATTTTCATTAACCAGATCATTGCCATATTCTATAGCAGATGTTGAACTTTCTACAACAACCTATAAAAATAAGAAATACTAATATAAATATAAATTAGTAGCAAAGAAAATATGGTAAAATATCTCTGAAATTCCTGTGAAACATTGTAATATTATTCATTAAATTTAATGAGAGTATGGAAAAGATTAAATAGAAAAAAAAAACTTGTAGCTCAACATTTCTTGCAATAAATAAGACAACCTAATTGACACCATTATAGTTTGCGTTTGTATGAAGAGGGTATACTAGTCACCCAAGTTTAATTTTTCACAACCTTAATTTAGATTTTTTATATCTTGAAGAAAAGGTAGAGAAAAAAGTCTTCATTGAAATAAAGTTTATTAATGATCAAATTACTGCCAACGTTTCGGGGTTCTTCCCCATCAGTACCAAAATGCAATGTGATATATCAAGATCAATTTGCATGGCTAAAATTTTTTTTTAAATATATAAAAAAGTTTCTTCAATGTTTCTTTTTGTAACATTGAAATAGTGCAATTGGTTTTTATAATAAGAAAAATGTTTCCTGACAAAGTATTTATATACAGATTATTACATATATATAAAGACACCCTATTTGCAACCCTTTTTGGAGATGAACCATATATTAAGGTAAATTTTAAATTTTTATAAATTGACATTTATTTAAATGTAACAAAAGAAAAATTATTGTTATCTTGTAATGTTTATATATTTAAAAAAAAAAATTGCCATGTAAATTGACCTTGACATATCACATTGCATTTTGGTCCAGAGAATGGGGAAGAATCCCGAAACATTGATCATGCAGTAATTTGATCATTAATAAACTTTATTTCAATGAAGACTTTTTTTTTCCACTACCTTTTCTTCAAGATCATATCATAAGTCTTCTATTCAAATTATATTCATCTTAAAGATTTTATATAATTGGTTGCAGTATATTTATTTCAGTAGGTACTTAGTTTTCATTAGGCTGAATGGTCTCAACTTGAGACTTCAGAAAAAATCCTCATTATCCAAGGATTGAAACCCATTTCTCCACGATTTTTTTTCACTGTTACTGACCACAACACCACAAAGACAAATTTACTAGAAATAACAAGCATCTCGATCAAGGTTTACGCCATAACTTGCATTAAAAAACATTACTCCGAGGATAGAATAATGACATCATAATTTGGTATTATGTCTACCTGGAACATAACTAATTTTAAATAAATCCTCATGTAGTATTTCATTTTATTTACCCAATTGATCAGTAATGTTATACAAGGTGATGCTATTAAATAACCAGACAAATGATTCCACTGAAGAACTACGCATGCATCAAACGCGTACAACCGATAGCGACAGGACTCAAGGGAGCATGAAGCACAGTATAAGATCCCGAAAGAAATCTCTTAGCCTCTCTGCTCTAACTCCATTCTCTCCTACTCGCGGAGGGCCCTGTTAAGTTGAGCAACCCAGTTGCAGGTTGGGTACCCAATCCCTTCGGAATGCTGGGCCGATGAACCAACGAGAGACGGAGGTTCTGGATTTTAGTTATAAATGACAGAATGGGTCCCAGAACCCTATATCTGGGAACTTTTCCGGGTATACGGATCCCTTCTTACCAGGCCAATCACCTGTAGGGATGTAAAATTGATCCAAAGAAATATACTGAGCCTCGGAACTATACAGTCTATACGGAATCGAGGTGGCATGGAAAAGGACATACGAATTGCTACATGCAACATAAGGTCTTTGACAGGAAAAGAGGTA
Organism: Rhaphigaster nebulosa; assembly: GCA_948150685.1. Classification (NCBI taxonomy): domain Eukaryota; kingdom Metazoa; phylum Arthropoda; class Insecta; order Hemiptera; family Pentatomidae; genus Rhaphigaster; species Rhaphigaster nebulosa. The sequence continues at coordinate 147,829,960 of OX411307.1, forward strand.
GAAATTATAGAAGAGATAAAAAGCTATCAGGTCCAGATACTTGGCATTAGTGAAGTAAAGAAGAAGGGTAGTGGAGAAGTTCTACTTGCTGACAACTATAGCCTGATATATTCGGGAGTTCCTAAAGGAGTAAGGGCTATGGAGGGAATTGGCATTATTATGACACAGTAGTTGTTCGCAAAGGTAGAGGAATGGTAGCCATTCTCACCTCAAATCATTATAGCAGACATGCAGCTCTCAATTGGCAAAGTATCCATAGTACAAGTATATGCCCCAACAGAGGATGCGGATGTATTGGATAAAGAATTATTTTATTCAGATCTAGAGAGGGCAACCAATACGAGCTGAAATAGGCAAAGGAATATTGTTATAATGGGTGACTTGAATGCAAGAACTGGTTGGGACCAAAATAGAACACATGGAACAATGAGCCCGGATGGAGCAGAGGCTACAAAGAATGAATATGGAGAACGCCTCATAGACTTCTGTGTCGACAACAAGTTACTGATAGGAAATTCCTTCTATCCTCACAAGCCAGTCCACAAAATTACTTTCTTTGCACCTGAAAGGAATGCTAATGGTTGTATAGACTATTTTATATACAATAGAGAAATACGGATATATTCCACTGATGTGAAAGCTATAAGAGGTGCAGAGCTAAGTACAGACCATCTCCTCCAGTATACCTGTATACTAAGGCCCAGAAAAATCAAACCAAAGATATTTACTAAGATTGCTTTGATGAAATTGCAAAACCCCTAAAATAAGCTTGAGTATGCAACAAAATTAGACTCAATCCTAGAAAGCATAAAACTAAATGACCCCATTGATTCACTTTGGTTGAACATCAAACACAAAATTATTGAAGTGGCCACAGATGTTTGTGGCTTAAAGAAAGTGTCTATGTATGGAAAGAGATCCAAATGGTGTGATGACCACGTCAAAGAGGCAGTGCGTAGAAAGAAATTAGCATGGAAAGAATATGAAACGGATTGGACACATAAAAAGTGGGTTAATAATGTAACTAAAAGGAATGAGGCCAAAGGTATAGTTTGGGAAGCAAAACAAAAGTCATGGGAAGATTTTGGAAAGGAACTGGATTCAGATTACCGGGAAAATACCAGATTGTTTTGGAGAAAAGTAAAAAGGCTAAAAGGTAGCAAAAGCAAGCCAATAAGAAATATTAGAAATGAGGACGGTACTGTACTCTCAGAGCAAACTGAAATATTGGAAAGATGGAGACGCCCGGAACAGATCCGGTACCTCCCTATACGGTACCTCCCTCAGAACAGATCCTAGCTGAAGATACCGTTTCTGATTAAATAAGATGGGAGGAGGAAGTTGAATTTTCCCTTGAGAGACTTAAGACTAGTAAAGCTGTAGGAAGAGATGGGTATATCTCCAGAACTAATTAAGTATGGTGGTCCATACCTCACAAAAGTTCTGCAGTCTTTGTTTCTAAAACTGTGGAACAAGAAAAGAATACCAGAGGAGTGGGAGTATAATATAATAATACCCATCCCTAAGAAAGAAAATGTAGGTGAATGTAAGAATTACAGGCCTATATGTCTATCCCCTGTAGTATACAAGTTCTACACGTCCATACTAGAATGAAGGCTTAGGCCATATATAGAACCAATGCTTGAGGATGAACGGGCTGCATTTAGGCCAGATAGACAGACCCAGGACCACATATTTTTTCTCAGATGCGTAATCGAGAAAACCTGAGATAAAAACAGAAATATGTTCACGGCATTTCTAGACATAAAAGCTGCATTTGACTCGGTCCCAAGGCATGAACATGAGCGCTAGAGGCTAAGAATATTCCCAGAGATCTCATATATGCTGTTAAATCAGTATATCAAAATCCTGAAGGTATTGTTAGAATAAATGGGGTGGAGTCCAGACCTTTTGCCATAGAACAAGTAGTGAAGCAGGGAGATTGCTTAAGTCCATTGCTGTTCATAAATTTCATGGATGAAATACATAAAATCTGCAAAAGGAGAACGGCCAGAAGCATAGTGGGATTATAGAATCTAAGGCATGTTTAAGCCCAAGCTCTATTGTACGCCATTGAGATAGTCCTAGCGGCTGACTCACAGCAGAAACTACAGCAAGCTGTTCTTGAATGGCAAGAGGAATTAAGAAGAAAAGACCTTTCCATTAATACAAATAAAAGTAAAGTTATACATTTGGGAAGGAAGCCTCAGGAGATCAATATAATATGTAATGGCCAGTCACTTGAACAAACTGATGACTATATATACCTGGGTGTAACATGAGGCAGGAATGGGAAAGTCGATGATGAGGTCAACAACAGGATTAGAAAAGCTAGCAATATTTACTTCCAAATAAGCAACTCTATTGTGGGTAAGAGGGAAGTCGGAAGAGACGTTAAATTAAGGATATATAAAGCAGTGTACCTTCCAACTTTGCTCTACGGTAGTGAAAGCTGGGTAGCACTAGACAGACATAAAAATAGAATAACCACTGCTGAAATGAGGTATCTCCGAAGAGTGGCAAGAAAAACAAGACGAGACTGCATACGAAATGACAGAATTACTCGAGAAAAGACAGCTTAAGTGATATATTCATGTATGCAGAATGGGAGAATATAGAGAAACCAGAAGCTAGTCTGGCCATGGTCTTTGTCTTTGGTTTGTATCAAAGTCAAATCTGTATTAAAAGGAACAAGATTTCAGTCCGTTGAAGCTGTGAAAGAAAAAGTGGAGTGCGTCATAAAGGAGCTCACAGAAGCAGACTTCTAGCACTGTTTCGAACATTGGAAAATAGCGCTGTAGGGATAGAGGAGGGGTGTAATTAACTAAAAAAGGTATGAATTCAAAATATAATGTTTTGAAGCAATAGTCTCATTATTTAATAGCCACACCTCCTATGAACCACCAATATGGAGATTTAATAAGAACAAGAAAGTAAAAGCTGTCTAGAAATTTTAGGTAAAACAACCGTTTATTGAACCAAAAACTTCCCAAATTATTTATTTTTTTTTTCTTGGTAGGCTCAAGACTTTCATTGAAGTCCTATACAGCCCTTACCCAAATGACGTATTTAACCTTAATATGGAATGATCAAATTAATACCCATAAAATATCGAATTTTAGTAATTTTGTAAATTAAGTTTTTAATTTGCTTTATGGCATGTTACCCCAAAGTAAGAATTTGCCTTATAATAAAAACATAAGGAGTTATAGTTTGATAACATACAAAAAATAATGTTGAAAAACAATTCCAAAAATGCCACTCAACAATTTCAACATACATAACTATCTAAAGTATGGTAATCATTCAATTATTTATTTTTTTTTTTTTTTGTGATCTCACATAATTTACACATTTTAAGATCCCCGAATACAAAAATGAGGCCTTAAAAAAAATCATTCCCTTATTTACTTATCAAATCCCATATTTCTACGAGCATTTCTTTTTCCAAAACCATGGAACTTTTTCAATGAAGCTTTCGGAGTATGTAGTAGTTCAGAGTTGTGTAAGGAAAATGCGAATTGGAGAAATAATCATTGATGATAATAGTGGATAACAGAGGTAGGCATTACTCAAGTATTATTTGTTAATAAAATTTAGTCATCACTCATTAAAATCTCATCATTCATCACTCTTGAGTAGATAATCATTCATTAAATGAAAAATACTAGTTATAATAAAAATAGGATTAATAAGCAATAACTTCTAATATAAATAAGGGCCTATCTTCTAATATAAATAAGATAATTACAACAACATATAATATAAATAAGGCAATTACGCTTCACTCATAACCCTGATTAATGATAAATTTACTTCTCACTCTAACAACTCTTTTATTCAATGATTAATTTATTTAAAATTTTTAACTGAATTACTCAAGTAAACATCCAACTCTGATAGTAAATGTAAAAAAATATGATTTTGCACAATGAGAAGATTGAATGCCATTAAATTTCATTAAATGTATAATATCTGAATGTAAATATTTGAATTCATTAATTTCGATTGCCAACAAATTCATTCTGTGAATGAGAACAATTAGATATTAAAGAAATAGAAAATATAGAAAGAATCTAATTAGTAAAAGGGGGGAAAAATACAAAGAAGAAAATTATATGAAAACTGCTAAAAAAAAAATGTATATATATATATATATATATACTTTTATTATGTATTATGAATATTGCAATTATGCTATATATTTATAATAAGTGATACAAATCGTCAATATGATGTTCATAGTATGCTGTGTGTATAGCAACCCAATACATTTGGGCAGCACCTCTTTAATAATAAAGTGCTTCTCTCTCAAGATTGGAAATACAGATGAACATAGTTAATTGAGAAGATCAAAAGCTAATACATTAAAGCAGAAGATATTTATTCTTAGAGTGGGAATCGGTATTTTTCAGACAGAATTAAGCCTCCAGGTTTTGAGTTTTAAAATACAACTTGTAATTTATTATTATAATATTTAATTAGAAAAAATGGAAATTATTATAGATTTAATTATGCCATCAAAGCTGGGGCATATGATAAGGAATTAAATCTTAAATTATAAGTTACTTTGTACGATATTATCTTGAAACTCAAAAGATGGACTATACTTCAGCAACTGCATAAATTACTATTTAAAATTATAAATACAGGAAACTTCATTAATATTATAGTTTTTATCATTAATACCACATTCAATCTAACCTATTAAAATAGGACTGATGATTACATTATAACTATGCTAATTTCAACAACTGGGGCTAATAGCTTCTTAATTACATATGAAAATGTTACCTTCTTAAGCCGACCATTTGCTGTACCAAGAAATACTACAGTATAATCTCCAGTGGAAGTAGCAGCAACTGCTGTAAGATGCTGATTTACTAACAGAACAGGAACTACTGTCATTGGCGTTTCTCCTCCAAGGGGTGTATTGACGTCCAGCCCACAGAAATCTTCACCAATGGTTTGTAATTTCTGGAAAAAACAAAACAAAAGAACATATATAATAGTGAACTTTGTAATAAACATTGATCATGTTTTAAATTATTACTATTTCTGTACCTCACAAAAATTTCTGCATCTACAAATTACTAAATTGGATAACCTCATTAGAAATAAAACATAAAAAAATGAAAGAAATATTAAAATAAAATGGGATGTACTCGATGATTATTAAAAAAATTCTAAATACTTAATACATGTTTAAGAAATGTATAGGTAATATTTAATCAAATATCAAATGCTGTCAATGTGAATCACTCGTTAGATGCACAATACTACGACAAACATGTTTTCATAAATAAAACCTGAAAACAGATACTTCTTCCTCAATTCAAAATACACTGAAGGATTACATTTTTGAGTTGGAAAGATAAGGCAAAAAGGAATCATTGAAATGGCAGCAACATAAAAGAGAGCAGACACCCTAATTAAAGTCTGCAATATGAAATACAATAATTCAAGCAATATTAAATACTAATATGGAACCCTCACATATGACTCAAAAGACAAGAACTTAACAAAAGAATTAGTCAACTATATAAACTACTAAGTAGGACCTCTCATCTCTTTCAATTGACAATCAACTTTTCATTTTTAAGACTATTCTGAAACCTATTTGGACTTGAATCATGGGGGACAACAAAACACATGAATATCAAATGCATTCAACCCTTCTAATCCAAAGTCTTCTGATGTAGTAGGCTCTTTATTACGTCACCAAATGTACCATACATAATGGCCTCTACATACCTTTTTCCATCAAAGCCTTATCACCCAACCTCATCTCAAAGATTAAACTGGCAGTGGCCATGAGATCTTGAGTAAAAATATATGACTTTTAAAGTTGGCCTGTGAGTCAGCTGCTTATATACCCTTACTTAGCCTCCACCACATCAGTAATATATCTTGGAGGGGTGCTGGTACCTTCTGAAGTTCTGCTCCCACATATGGGAAAGGAGCTTGATTTGGGGACCGAGTATAAATATGCATGATTGTGACTAAGATATTTTATTTTTGTTCTTAAAATTTTTTTATTTATCCTCATTTTTTTTATCAATAGTAGGATATTAAATTTCGAATCTTCTTAATTTATGATTTTATTTAAAACCCATACATTATAACACTGATGTTTCGGGTTTTCCTCCCCTCTTCAGGGTAGAGTAACTTTGCAAATATTTAAACAGAGACACTTCTAAAAGTAAATGTTTTATAGCATCATAATGTTTAAGTGATGAAATAGTTAATAAAGGTGTAATTTTTGACAAAATAGAAGTAGATATGGACAGCTATGATGGTTCATTTGATTAACAGATAATAGTAACAATAATAATCCTGAAGATGGAGCAAAACACTGAAACGTTAGTGTTTATAAAGTATGAGTTTAAATAAAACCATAAATTAGGAAGATACGAAATTAAACATCCTACTATTGATATTAAACAATTCCCCAAATTTTAAAATATATTATTTATCTAGTTTTTTGTTTGTGGCATTTTCAGTTATTTTTATTTGTACATTTGATATGAATGTAACCCAGAAGTGGCAGATTGTAATATTTTCCAATAAAAAGTTTATTATTATTATTATTATTATATATATATATATATATATATATGACGTGATCATAAAAATGTATCGAACTTTTCACTTAAACAAATTGAATTCAAAAATAAGTTTTCATCATTAGAAGTTTAATGAGAAGATGGATTTACACTCAGATTGGTTTCTAAGGATTTTATAAGACTAAAGCTCTCTTTATGTTCTGAAAATCCTTATTATTATTTATTTATCTTTTAAAACTGAAATACAAATATTTAAATTTGTATATATTTTCGAAATTACATCCTTAATTTAGTTAATTTTCTAGTCCAAATTAATGTGAACATTTATTTTTTGTTTTAATAAAACTAGAAATCTGCTTTCTTGGATGTATGGTATAGAGGAAATACTTCTTTGGAATGATCCAACAAAGAGGGGACAACCTCAACGTTCAGGAGTTACCGTTATTTCTACACAGAGGATGTAATGGAAGGATAACATTACATTAATTAGAGATCTGCCTGTTAGCAAAGCAGACGCGAATGAAGGGAGACAAGAGAGAATCAAAAGCGAACCAAGATAACAGCTCCTTTACCGTCATTTCCAGTCACCAAAGCTCAGATAAGACTTCCATCATCCGATGCGATGTTAATTCCGGAAGGGCCCTGCCGAATACAATGCAATACGTCTTACAAAGCCGGGCTCAGGTGTTGGGCAAATTGAAGAGGCAGTGAGGGTCTTCATTAGGAGATGCCTTAAACCTCCACCCCCTTCGGGAAGATGGTCTTGACAGCCGAACAACAGAAGAGACCCTGGATAATTAACAGCTATTAACAGGAGAGGTGAAAATTACGTACAAATAATCATAGGCCGTGAAGAGGTTGATATTCCGAAGGTAACGAAAGGGGCGAATTATCAACAAACGAAAAATAAAAGGGAGGCGCGATTTTGCAAATTATTAATACAATATGCTTACACTGACCAGACAAATAAGAAACATATCATAAATTCAACATTAGTTTTCTTTTTTTTTAATTACGCTAATAAAAGTAAATGCTAAATGCAGTTATTTCGAAAATGAACGAGATTATGGACGTAAAGATTACTATCGCACCGTATATAGTTTTTATGAGCTAAAGTATGAATCGGGCTGGTACATTCATAAGAGATATTACACTAATACAGCCTTGTCAAATACTTCAATACTTTCCAGGTAGATAAGAGCTCTGACAGACTGCGTTGCTGTGGGAAATGCTCTTCTAACTAGATACTAGATTATTTACACAAATATGGTACGATAGGAAGTAGAATCGGAGTGGAAGGCTAAGAGATGCAGAACTGGATGGAATTGAACCATACAAAAGCTCGAAGAATGTTAGATAATTATAACCTTATTTTTTTATTTAATCAAGAAACTAAGCAATGTTTTTTATTGTACGAGAACAGCGACTTATACCTATGCTGAGAACAGCATTTAATATCTGTAATTTGTGGGTTGGGCGAAATACTGAAGGGTAAGACAAGAGAAATGAGGCAGGATAGTCAATAATCTGGAATATCGAAAGGGAGGAGGGGTCGATTCCTGTGGGGTAGCACTGATCCGATTAGAGGCGCCCAGCTCCATCAGTACTTAGCCGCAAGTACCGCCGTCGGAGTGGGAGAGAGAGATGGAAGTGGACGGATCCGAGGAACTACAGATCAACCAAGCAAAACGGGAAGTGCACAGGTTGTTTTGACTATGAGAAGAATACAGGAGGGATTGGAGATGCTGGAAAATATCGATTTACCGTTCTTTATTTTTTATTTTATTTTTGTTTTCGACAAGCAAAGAACACAATAATCGTGTGGTATGTTGTGTTCATGTTACTACCTATAATGGCTGTGTTCAAGTCAGCCATCTGGTTAGCGATGTAAATATCGAAATAAATCTTATCGAGAGTTTTTAAATATATCGAAATAGTAGTTCGGCATATCAATGAAAAATATCGATATTTCGATAAATCGGGCCTCCATGATTTAATCTTTGAAAGCAGAACAAGAGGGGTTTTGCATTGAATTGAAGGATAGGATAACATAAATTAACAAGTCTTAGATTTATAATTGCAGAAATTAAATATTCATGAACAGGCACCACAAAAAATTTACTAATTTATTAGCATTTGTCAATAAAAAACTACATAATAGGAACTAGAGGAAACATTAATTAAATTGTTTAAACATACAAAAAAAAAAAAAAAAATTGAACCTACTAATGAAATTACTAAAAACCTATCAAAGTGCAACATAATAACATTTATTGTTAAAATGACTCATTACTAACAACTAGAGAAAAATGAATTAAATTGCTTAGCAAAAAAAAAAAAAAATTACAAAAAGAAGGAAGCAAATCACAATTAATTAATTGTGAATTAATTAATTAATAATCACTGAAACCTATCAAAGTTATTCACCTTGTAGACATCTTAAAAAAATCTTTTTTGGGTGAGGTATCGATTTCCTATACTCAAATTTTATTACCGATATTACGATATATAAAGACATCGGACAAATTCGATATTTCGGTATAAAAATTAAAAATATCGAGGCTGGATATATCGAACTACTATTTCCATATAGTAGAAAACTATCAATACGATATACATCAATATATTTTTTTTTTATATTCACATCCCCAGGAGGAATGAGAAGAGATATATGCCGATAAGGGAATAAGGAGATAAATATATATTAAAGGATAGAAGTTTAAATTAATAAGATTTGCATCACTCTGGATAAAAATGAAAATAAAAGAAAAAACAAATCTTAAGATAATAAAAATAATTTACTAACAAATTAATACTAGAATATGCAAGGCAATTTTCCAAAAGGTATTGCAGAAACAATTTAGTCCCGGAACCAAGTTGATTTATTTAGATTAAAAGATAAAACTTCATGGAGAGCTTCGTAATATACTACGGCTCAAGATAAAAAAAAAATGTTTGAAACAGCTTAAAGAATATAAATATCATCATGAAGTAATTAACAAAAAATTGAACCATCAATAATGCTTGACAGAAACTAGGCTTAAGATTTAGATGAGTTAAGTTAAGTAGAGAACTGTATGATATCATATAACCATGATTTTTTTTTTTTTTTTTTTTTAGACGCTACTACTTTATTTCAAGTAGATATTCTCAAATCATCAAGAAATTTAGCGGATACCATTCCAAGCCTAACTCGTTTCCATTTTGAACGGTGCATCTATGAATAATAATAAAAAATAAAAATCTAGAGATTCATGAATTCCAATACGGCACTACAGAAAAATGACATGGTCCCACGGTTATAATTTTATTGCCGCAATCTGGAAAGTAAACAAATACTAAACATTATATTTCAATTCACAAAATTTCAACTTCATGTAGGTTAAATATTTTGGGATTATAAATTTTAATATTAGTAATAATTGTTAATTACAATTAAAATAATATGGGTGAACGGTTATAAATCCCTACACCTTTTTTGTAAAAGTTTCTTTGCTTTGGCCTATAATCAAACGTAATTAAAAAAAAACGAGAAAAATAGAATAAAATACTTTAAACCAAGAAGGAGGTGGTCCAGATGGCGTTTAAGAATAAAATAAAATAGTTGTAAGCATGGGAGTGAGCACGGGGAAAGGGGGGGGGGGGAGTGCCACAGGTGCACAGGTACCTGCTAAGTTCTCAGAAATATATATTTTTTCTCTATAAAACAGTAGATAGAAGCAAAGTTTAAATATTTAACTTAAAATAAAAAAAGAGTGTTAAATTTTTGGTTTAATGTTAACACAGAAATAGTTTAAAATACGTTTTAGACGGCATATTCTTTAAGCATTCTTCCAAGGGAGTAAAGAATATCCTCGAGCCCCTCCACCCGACTGAGAAGTATAGAAGGACCCCTCCCCCCGGTACTCTGGTTCATGCACACTCTTATAAAGGATGCTGCGCACGCCGATGGTTGTAACTATTTATTAAATGTCATTTGGCATTTAGTAAATAGTTAAAAAATTAAATTAAACTATTAAATGTCATTTGGAGATTAATAAATAGTTAAAACTATTTTATTTAATACTTGACCACCATCTGGACCATCTCCTTCTTGATTTACCACACGGCCAACCATTAATACACAAAATAAATACTTTAAACATTCTGGAAAAAATTACATTCAGATTATATTTAAAAACATTAAATATTTAATTATTAACAGAGTAATTAAATATTTTAAAATTATATTACATATCTGGTATACTTTTTTTTATCCATTTTTTATTTGAAGTTCCATATTACTATCTTCTGTCACTTATGTTAAAATTTTATAGTAAAACATGGCGACAAAATATTATACAAATTACAGTTTCATCATAATACAAATATGATTAAAAAAATTAATTTAATTTCAATTTTTAAAATAAATTAATCATAGCTTATTCATAGTAATGATAATAACACCGAAAACATATGTTAAACATAGTGATAAATGAGGCAGAGTGTTATTGGGATAACAGGGCGTTATCTCAGCTGAAACGGCGAGCAGGTAGCAGGCGTAAATCACCGGAACTGTTCACGGGTATCAACTTGAGTCCGGCAGTGACATTTTCGAAATTTTTGTAGGCTTATTCTAAATACAATTTAAAATTATTTTTTTTCATAACCTGGATACGCAATTCTATGATAATTGGACAGAAATCCTTTAAGGTCTAATTGTTTTAATATAAATAATATTTAGTCTTAGCAAACACTCCCATCTACGTCTTTGTCTTTCCTCGGGTTCAGCATTAATTGCATTTTTTAGTGTTTGGTTTCAGATATAGCTGAACCACTTTACATGCCCATTTCTTCAATAATATTTGGCCGTAGTTCCGTGTCTCCCTCTAAATAATCCAGTTAATTTTATCTTTCTTCGGGCCAATTGTTAAACGTGAAAACCTTAAAGCGCTCTTCTATCCATAAGCGGGCTTTCGACCTTCACTGAAATCATACAATTATAAATTTAATACCTAGTTATTTTAGGACATAATTGTTTGGCAGCATCCATCAACGTTGATTTAATAGATTCCGCCTTTTCATCCAAAAATTCCAAAAGATTCAAAACTCCAAAAAGATGTACTTAGACGAGTAGGCAGGAAAAATGTCGATTTCTTCCAATCGAAGTAAATAATTTAAAATCAATCATAAGGAATAATTACAAAATTATTAACCGTTACATAAAATACATATATATATATATATTTTTTGTGTAACGGTTAATAATTTAGTAATTATTGCTTATGATTGATTTTGAATCGCTGGAAACAGTCATGCGTTGAAAAACTGTTCTTTCGGCCGACCATAGTACAACTTCCTCTTGATCAACGTACCGTAAATCCTACCGTGACATATTATGCTGCTGGACTATATTAACTATGATAATCAGCTAATTGTGCTTCATTGTGGTTTTATTCATAATAACAACACATGGGGAAATACATGTATGTAGTCTTTTTTATTACCTGATTTGTACCTGGAGAAATGAATAAAGACTTTTTGAACCTGTTGTGGCTAGAAATTTCAGTGGAAAAAATCCGTCTTCGACGATTTCATCCAACTTAAGATAGTCTCCAGGGCGTAGGATAGTCTAATATGTACACGTAACAGTCACAGTGACACCAGGAGGCAGGGCAGTAACCAAAACAGTGCGCTCCCGAAATGTGTCAGTTATTCCACCAGAAATGACTCTAATCTAAGGGTCATGGAAAATTTCCGGAAACGTCTTCGGCAATACGTAGTCAATAATGGCCGACATTTGTTAGATGTAATTTTTAAAACCAACTGGAATAATACTATTTCCAAAGTACTTTTTGAAAATAAAACCAGATCTTTTCTAGAGACATCGTTTTGTTTTTTACAACTCTTCAAAATGTGTCAGTTATTTCTGCCCCACCCTATACTTTGTGATGTCACCAGACCGTCAGACAGCCGACTTGTTTCGTTTAATTTTTTAGAAGAACGCTTTATAAAGAGCTTCAATTTTCTTAAAGAACAGATGAAATTATGCTATCATGACTATCATACAATGCAATTTTCCGAGTTTAATCCGTTGTAAATCTACAAACTGACCTCAATCGACCACATACCTTCCAAATTTTCTAAATTCCATCAAAACTATTCCAACCATCCCAATCTCTTGAATGAACCACAAACCCGCACCACTATATAATCCTCCTAGAAGATTAAGATGGTTGGGGTTTAGAAACGATTTGTAAAAAATATTATATGAATTTCTGGCAGTGGCCAGCTTTTGCACATTGTCTGCGGCCTTTGCGCCTTTACCGACTTGAACACCAGCGAAGCGGCGGCTGGGGTGTGGCGCTGGGACCTCCTGAAGGCCTCCTTTGACCCCATACTTGGGGAAGGTTCGGGTGTCTCTAGGTGAAGTGTAAATAAGTATGAACGTGATTTATTGAATTTCTATTCTTTATTCTAAATTATTTTAATTATTATTTTACTTCTTCAGTTAGTTTCTGTATTTATTATTTTATCTAGTAAAAAATTTTTATCTTGTAAGAATGTAATCAGGTTAGCACTATTATTTAAAGTATCCTAGTGCTAGGTTGTAATAGTTTCCAATCAAATTAAAAGATATTTGTTGGAAAATTGCAGACCCAATTTACAAAAAAAAAAATACGGACCATAATACTGAAAATACAATATGGAGGGAGGGACATATTTCAGCCTATTTCAGTCTATTCTTATAAGACTTGGTATCATGAAGTTATTCATAAAGTTTTAGCTTGGTGTTAATAAACCTTTTACACGCCGGCTCCAAGTCCATCTAATTCGTTACATAGAGTCTCATAACGTTATCATACGTGAAAAACAAGTTACTGGTACACATTCGTGAGTGGAGGATCCTTGCAATTCAAAACTGAACATAGCTCAAGAAAATTAAAAATTTATAAATCACATGTCCAGTCGCCATCTATGGCTGCTTCTTACGATCTCTTATCAAGCACTTCCTCTTGTAATTACATCCTTGTCCACAAAGCCGGCAGGTCTTCGATAAACTGCTGGAAGCGGTGGCTGGGGAATACAGCTCAGGATCCTCGGGGAACCATCCAAGAACTCCCCGACCCAAGCGATCATTTGCGGTCCCAATTCGGAGTTCTGGCTACACTAAGCGTTATTCTTGATGTTAAATAAGAAATGCGCAATAAAGTTCATAGCTCCTTTCCATTAGGCAAAACGCGTCCGAAAAAGGCATGTAAGAACCTTTCCTTTCAAACACACTTTGTAATAAAACGCAAAATGTTGAAATGCTTTCGAATATGCTTTTGCCTGTGGATGTCTTGCTCCAGATACGTATAATATGCAATATTACCAGCATTTTTATTAACTAATATACCATGCCTCTTAACATATCAGTTCTTCAGAAAAGATGTTGCATAAAAAAAAAAGTGAGCTTCGAAATCGAGTAAGCCAAAAAATGTGACTGGGTTAGTTCCATTTAAGAATACGAGTGTTTTTTTTATTTATTTATGAAAATGTGAGGACAAAAAAACGTGAAACGTGGTGTAAATTTCTTTTTTCTTTTACACATCTATCTTTATGAGAAATTACTCGATCGAGCTGGTTTTAGTCTTATTCGACTCATAATTGAAAGCACTACATTACAAGTATTATTTATTTCGATTTAATGCTCTTATGCACTGCAACTAGAGAAGGAAATACGGGTAATCCTACAGGCTACTAATATCTTCTAGCCAAAATGAGAAGTTCTCAAATTATTCCGTGGGTCCGTCATGAAGTAAAATTCAAGTCCTCCAAGCCGGATTCAAACCGGCGCTACTTCAGACACGAGAAAGCTTCAGTGCTGCCTTGACAAGCCACCAAGACCTCGATGTTGTATTAGATGTTTTGAAGTTGTACTAAAGTATGTCGTACCCACATTTATAACGAATTTTGCGAGATGGGAAATTAAGATCATTGTGAAAATTTTGTTTTCAGCAAAATAAGGAGCATTGATGATTGTATATGAAAGAATTTTTTTTTTTTTTAATGTGCATTTAACTGTAGTGATCAGTTACTTAACCCGATGAATGATTGAAAACTCAGGAAATTGTTTAGATCCTCATGATTTACTTCCTAAATAAACTATAGCTTAGAATACGTAACCGTTAAAACTAGGAAACAGGTAGAGGTGTTGACTGCACCTCATTTACATACGTAGTGATGGCAATGTCATTTGGTATCCGTCTAGAGCCCGCTGGGAAATCTCATGTGCCAAGGGGACGAAATGTAACACATGCAACCAGCTTAAGGGACGTGTATCGTTCTACATGTCCAATAAGCAAAGGTAAAGTTGAATGATTATTTTGAATTATGTACAAAAGAGAAGATAGATAGATATCTGAAAAAGATTCGTAAATAATGCATATAAGATATATATACAGATATAACTACGAACTAATACATATACAAAAATAGCAGTAGGTATGTGTGTGCGTTTGTGGGTATATGTATAATTTATATATATATATATATATATATATATATATATATATATACACACATAAATATAACGATATATAACATAATCTAAGGGCCTAATTCTATATCGGCCATGGAAGATTTTCAGAAATTAATAGTGAATATTTTCAATTAGCGGATTAGTATGAAGTTTATAACAGAATCTATTTATATATTATATATTTATATATTTATCTATTAGCCTGCTATAAATATATTCTACAAAATATTCGCATCAATAATATCCAAAGGAATAAATAGTAATCTTCAGTTTTTATTCACCCCAAATCAAGTAGATATCAGAAAAACATACTCCACAATATATCATTGTTATGTTATTAAATTGTCATTTATTAGGTTATTTTTGTTATCAATAACCTAATAAACAAAGCAACCGATTATAACTTGCCATTATGTATAATATGTATAGACTTTGATAAGGCCTTCGATAGATTAAATACAGATGCAATTATAAAAAGTCTTAAAAGAAGACAAACCAACAACAGAAGAAAGGAAATTGATTGGTATGGAAAGGAAATAAATATTAACGAAACATGGTTAAATTATCTTGTTTTTGCAGATGATCTCGTTATTACGGCCAAAAATAAAGAAGAAGCCTAGGAAATGATTATAGAGATAAAAATAAAATACAGAGAAATTGGCTTACACATTAATGCTGATAAATGATGTACCACAAAAACGATTAATAAAGAAAATATTTATTTGGATGGTAAGAAAATAAATCCGGTAGGCAGAAGAAAGGCAAGAAGAGAAGGCCGTGGAAAATGAAGTTCTTCCGGTCTTAACATATGTCTACGAGACGTGGATCATAAACCACAGAACTATAAACAAGATGAGTACTTTTGTCAGATCCATGGAAAGGTATATGAGGAGAATTATGAAGAGAGACGTAAGAACAAACAAATGGATAAGAGGAATGACTAATCTCTCTGATATTATTCAGTGTGTACACAATAGAAAATAGAAATAGACAGGCCATAAAATAAGAACTAAGAATGACCCGATGGACCAAGATCATGGAATGGTACCCAAGAGAACGGAAAAAAAGAAGAGGTCGCCTCCCAAACTAACTTGGGATGCAGAAATGAGAACGTAGTGGAGAAGCGATTTGGCCTAGGGTAGCACTGGAGAGAAAGGAATAGAAAAGAACGGGGTTGGTACATTATGAAATTTTGTGGATAGAATTTGTAAATAAGAAGTAAAAATACTCTTTTTTTATTATTTTTTTTTTAAATTTTAATTTGGATTATATATAATACTGCTCTACGGTCCTCTGAGAACCAAGGTCTTCTCAACAACAGATCTCCAATTCTTCCTGTCCCTAGCGTGGCTCCTCCATCTTTGAACGCCAAGCCGGTTCAGGTCCTCCTCAACATCCTTCAGCTAACGCAGAAGATGACTTTACTTCCTCTTAGACGCCTTTCTCCAGGCGCTCCGTACATGACCCTTCGTGGGTATCTTTCTGGGGGTATCCTTTCAATGTGATCCAGCTATCTTAGTCGAGCCCGTCTGATGAATGCCACAAGGTCAGACTCACTATACAAACGTTTCAGCTCCACATTTCCTCGGATTCTCCACACGCCGCTCTGGCAAATAGGGCCTAAGATTTTACGTAAGATCTTACGCTCCCAACAATTCAGGAGTCGCGGCGTTTAGGGACCAAGTTTCACAACCACATGTGACTACAGGTTACCTTTATAAAGTTTTATTATTAATATTGGGATAAATAATTCAGGCTACATATAGTCTATTTTTTTTAAGGACTAAGTATTATGAAGTCAACTTTTTGACAATAAACTAATATCTTTTCGGATGATTCTATTTGTGATGCAATAAGGAGCACTGAGAAATTTAAGAGGTGCTTTGGATTGTAGGTACAGGGTATTAGAAAGAAAACAGATAAAACACTTAATAGAAATAATAAAGAGCAAGAATTAAAAAAAAAGTTTTCTTGAAATGCGCGAATGGAACATTTCCTAAGGACAACAGAGCAAATTATTCGGTCCAGTGTACTGCAGGAATTCTTGGGATGTATACAATAGAAAAGAACACAAACAGTAGTTCAATCGGAATAAGTTTTCTCTCTGGTACATATTTAGATATTCCTCGCCGTTGGGAAATTTTGCAGCAAAAATGGGTCACAGGTGGAAGGAGAAATGATGGAATGAAATTTCATATCCTATAAGAAGCAATCGTTTTGTTTCTAGCAAGAAATAACCATTTTTGTGTCACTGAAAATTTTAAACATTCAAATGCATATGCATTCTATATTTATATATTTGCGAAGAACTTTTCAGTTGGATCAATTGAATCCTTGAAGGATATTATGCTTTTAGTCTATCCATTGTTTATAACCTAAAAATAAAATCAATAATGTCAATTCTTTTCGTAGTTTCAAGTTGTATATACCATATATATATATATATATATATATATATATATATATATATATATATATATATATATATCAGCATTAATGATACGTATATATTAGGGATACATTTTGAAATAAATGGCCTAATGTCGTATATGACAAATTTTATAATTATAAAAGACTGATAATTTCCAGCACGCTGGCGGAAAAAACCCTGAATTTAACAAAGGACTCAAGAGCTATTTTCGGGTCAGTGATTAACTATGCTTCACTGAACATTAAACTTAATTAAAAATGCTGTAATAAAATATAAATTATCTTATAAACAGTTTCGGTGACATTTTTTTATATACGGGCGATTTGGAAGAAAAAAATTTGAATGGGAAATTATTTAAAAACTATATCAAATCTTATAAATGGTTAAATTTAGAAATACAAATCAACATGGATCTTTTAATAATCGAATCAGTAAACTTAAAGGAAATGTTTCCCTCTAAATCTGACGAAAATTCGTGATTACAGAATTACCATAATTGTCTTAAATTCATAAAAGGTTCATAACTTTAATTAAGATTTAGTAACTTTAATCTATTGAGTAACTAATATCAGTTTTTATATAAACAAAAATTAATACTGAACAATTTAATTACACTAGGTGAAGTGAATAAAACGGAGCAAATGCTAATTCCTCAAAACACAAAGCAGGTGCTCCGGAAAGATGTGAACAAAGAGACGTTACACAATGGAATACTTGCTAACTATGTGGAGGACGTGCTCCAAATATTTGTTTCGGAGTACCTGCTCACCTTTGTAAGTTAATAAAACGAGAGAAAGCTCCACTATGTGAGCAGGTACTCAGTAAAATAATGAGTATACGAAAGAGTAGATCGGCATTTTACTGAGTATCTGCTATCATAGTGGAGCGTTCTCAAGTTTTATTCACTCAGAAATGTGAGCAGGTATTCCGAATCAATAATCAATCCATATTTGGGGAGCACATGCTGCATAAACTTAGCAAGTATTTAATTGTTTAATTTCTCTTTATTCACATCTAACCAGAGGACCTTCCCAGTTTTTTGAGGAATGAGTAAGTAATCAGTTTCATGTACTTCACCTATTATCCTAACGAAAATTCTATTAAGGTAGCTTCAATTATAACAAATTACGCAAGTCGATAGAACGTTTTCGTTATTAGTGAATTATAATATCTTGCTTCCAAAAATATTTTAACCATCTAAAAACATTTTCATAATTAGAGCATTAACTAAGAGAAAGTTATCAATACCTCTCGTAAACAAAATAATCCGTAATGTATCCCTGTTAAATTCAATTCAATAATTTATATTATTCAAAGTTACTATTTACTATATCCGTTACTAGTTACTATATTATTCATCAGTTCCGCTACTAAGGTCTTTATTTTGAGAATCGAATTACATTAAAGTTGAAACTACGCGATGGTGCATTTCAAAATATGTACATCCGAAAACTATAACAACTTGAAGCTACTAGGAATGTTTGATAAATATATATATATATATATATATATATATATATATATATATATATATATATATATATATATATATATATATATATATATAATTCCCCCCTTTCATTCGGATCGAATGAGCTGAAATTCGGTATGTCTGGTTGTTTTCTACGCAGAACAACACCATAGAAGTGTGGGTAAATTTCAGTCAAAATTCGGCATATTAAAAGGTTTTTTCGCGGTTTATGAAGTGTTTAAAGTTTTGAGCACCTCTATAGCCTCCCTCTAAATTGAGTTAGAGGGTTGAAAATTGGTATGTGTAGTGAGTTGGTATTCGACAAGTGCCTTTTGAGTGCCTCAAGTTTTTACTCCCACTTCCACCATTTTGGTATTTTCCATTTTAGCAACAGTTAAAAATAATTTAAAATACGATCTTAGTGACGGAGTTCTGCTGCTCAATTTAAATTTATACCAGTCGGTTGGAGTGACCAATAATTAGTAATGGCAGAGCGACGACAAATTATTAATAAGAAATAAAATAAAACAATCACAAAAATATATGTGTTTTCATGCATATTGTTTTGTTTTTTTCTTTGTTTTGTTTATTCATCTACGATTTCATTTTTACAAAGCTATAATGTAAACTTAATGATATTTATTTCCTTTCTACTTTTTTGTACATGGATTTCGATCTTTTTTTTTATTTTTATTTTTACTACATGTTTATGTGCATGCTTTTATTTAACAGATGTAAATTATTTTTGCTTTCTTTGTTTTGTTTATTGTTTTTTTGCTTATTAGATGACTATATTTTCTTTCCTCATTGTTTTATTTTTGATAAAAAATATATTGTTCCGCCATTCTTCATTTTATTTTATATATATATATATATATATATATATATATATATATTTTTTTTTAATGTAAATTTTAAACAATAAGAAAAATAAAATAATATTCTTAGAAGCACTTACAGGATACACAGTGGACCACAAAACAGATGCAAGAAATTTAAATACTTTTTAGTTTGAACCCTTTAAAGTTTAGGAACATGAGAAATTTGAGATCATTTGAATGTTTTTGTTAATTAAAATCTTGAATCATTAAGCTATGAAATGCACTCTATTAAGGAGAAGAAATGAAAAATAAGTTTGTTTTCTTGAGTGTTTTTTTTTTTTAAACAAATTGTGAGTTTGATTACTAAATTTTTAAAATTTTAGTTATCCCCTAATTGAAATCGTCAGAGTGACGATTCCTCTGTCATAGTAGAGAAACAGACTTTGAAAACTTATACATACTTAGCGGATTGGTTCGCAAATGTAATCACAACCAAAATTTAGGAAACGCATACTAGCTGTAGCGCTACACCACATCTTTTCTAATGAGAAGTTTCACCTATCAGTTTGGCGAATCTGCAGTCAGTTGATTCTATAACAAATAACAAGTGAATGATATACTGGTTGAGGTTTCAATGACCAACAAGTTCCGTCAGATCAGTTGAATTACCCGGTACATCTAGAGCAAAGCATTATTTCTGTTGCAGTAAAGACCTTTTGGAAGAAGTGAAGCTGTTTGATCG
Organism: Rhaphigaster nebulosa; assembly: GCA_948150685.1. Lineage (NCBI taxonomy): Eukaryota > Metazoa > Arthropoda > Insecta > Hemiptera > Pentatomidae > Rhaphigaster > Rhaphigaster nebulosa. The sequence continues at coordinate 147,850,494 of OX411307.1, forward strand.
TGCAAATCAAGGAAGATCTTGTTTTATGTGCAATAGCCGCTTTAATTTTCCTTTTAGCAAAGCTGGGACTTACTCAACTGGGCTTAGTTCAATCAGGATCAAGTTCATAAAGCTTTCTGCCCAGTATGCCCTTTCAATGCATGGTATTCCTAAGTGGCCAGGTACAAGTGATCTGGTATAAGCGTAGAAGACGAAAGGCTACTGTGTACAAAAGCTTTACCGGATACTTCGGTTCTTTACTTAAGTAGCTCAGTATTAATCTGTATTCTTTGAAACTCATAGAAAAATTCCTAAAAGGATTTCCTGTAAGTACCCTTATGATTCACACTCCCGAAAAATATTAATGATTTGAGTAATTACTAACCGAATTCTATGTTCGAAGAGGTATGCAACAGAGACCTACTATCAAAGACCGTTGAGAACATGAATAGTAATCATGAATGAGGATCTATTGGAATTTAGTGGCCCATAGGTGAATGAAAATACTATATTACTAACTGACCTGACCGATTTTGACTACAGTTTTCTAATATTTGTCCATTTTATTATATGAAATTTATAATGTCTGATTATAAAGTATAAAAAAAAAGAAAAAAGTTGAGCCAACAACATATTAAATGATGTTCCTTAATATACGAGTATATTGCATTTTATACAGTGAATGAAGAAAATTATGTAAACATAAATGACAAGAGAAACATATCGACAAAATAATAGGTAATTTATTATTTACAATAAAAATACAAAGAATACTATGCGAAATTAACTTATGTTATAGGTCAAGAAATATTCATTAATTAATACATTCTAGATTTAAATCAAGAAGATAGCATCCAAGTAAAATTCAGGGGTGGAACTAGGATTTTTACCAGTGGGGGCAAGCATAATTTTACAATCCCTCCTTTCAACCTTCCCCCCCTCACCAATAAAAGTACAGTATTTTAGGTAATACATTTCCGAATAAATATCATCATCTCACTATATTAACTCATTTTATTGACTGAATTTTGGCCAAAACAATCAAAAAGCAATACTAAGTTTATATTTATATACTTTATAGATAAATATTTTTTTAATTAACCTAAAAATAAAATTTCGCTCGAAATTTACTGCCCTCTAAATTCAGCCGCCCGGGGCAAATTCCGTCCCCTTAGTTCCGGCATTGGCAAAATTAATTAGATTATCTAAAATTAAATTAATTTATAAAAAAAATTTGGTACATAATATATACTACAATATATTATGTAATTTGATAGAGATAAGAAAAAGGATCTCATTATGGGTCCCTATGAGAGATTAGTTTTTCACATTGCTCTAGCTCCGAAGATGGGTAAAATGGTTGGGTCAAAACGTCGGTCTTAAACAATAATAAAAAAACTTATTGTTTTATTTTTATGAATCGTTGGCTGATCCCCAACTAATTTTCACGTTTGTTACTAATTTGATTACATCTAAAAAAAAAAAATTACAATATTTTTGTTATTTTTAAGTTGTACACACAGTACATTATGTAGATGATTTAAACGCAAATGAAATTTTTTTTTAACCAGGAATACACAGTTCTGCTTTATGATAAGTGAAATAAAATATGTAATTGTTAAAATGTAATTCATTATTCAATCAAATATCCTCATATGATGACATAAGTACAAATGTAACACTACTAAACTGATTACTACTGGTGATATAGGTGGAAATTCGCAAATGCTCGGATTACGATACACTTTAGCGTAAGAGGTTTTTCTGATATATATATATTTTTAAATTGGACCATCAGTTACAGGTATGGTATGCCTGTGTGCCATAGCCATTAAGAAAAAGATTGAAATGATATTGAAATATTCCTAAATGAGAGCTAATGGAGAGGTACAAATTGCTAAAGGTTTTGGATAATAAATATGATAAATTTAAATGTTTAAATTCGATTGAGGAGATGGAGGGTAGCCGGCGTGAAAGCTACTAAAACTTGCCGTATTTGGGACCCATTACATTTTCGGCGACTATTAATTTTCATTAGGTCGCAGGGGTCATTTGTTCCCAAACTGCGACGCCGAAATTACATTCACAATGTTTATTGGTCAAGAAATACCAGGTTCGAGAAAGCGAGAACGGTTGCCAATACCACACTCCAATCAACAGAAGTTGTAAAAGAACAATTGTTTATTATTTATCGACGCAGAATACTTTCATCGCGGGATTAAATGTACGCATACTGTCGCACAGATACCGTAACGTAAACGAATTTTCCGAACCAGTTTTTCGTCTTAATTTGAGATGTGTTGTGACATCTGATAATTAAGGTCACAGTGAAAAGATTTTCCTTTGCTTTACATTTTACTGATAATTTTTTTCAAAAGTTCCAACTATAATCTCCTATCAACTATCGAGATGTTCCCAGCCCACCCTAAGGTTTTATGAGAACAATATGGCGCAAACAAAAATAAAATATGCAATTTTTTTAGTTATTGTTATTAAATACAGTAATTAATAACTATAAAACGAAAAAATTGGGATGCATGTACAATTGTTTTGTTTTTTTATTCATAATTATATTTGTAATTATGAATAATAAAAAACAATTGTCGAATCAAAAACAATTTAACAACAAAAACATTTAAAAAAAGATGTAATGCTTTCGAACAGATTGGTTAAGCTTTTTTTACATCCCTACCTCTGCTACCAGGGGTTGCCTACTTAATGAAAGTTTTGTAATCGGCATTTATTACTTTAATTTAATTTGAGTTTTTCTTCCATTAATGAAAACTGTTCATCTATTTTCCTTCCTCTGAATTCTATCAGGACGTCATATAGTTTCAGCTAGTGAAATTGAGGACAATTTCAATAAAATCTAGAAGAAAATAACACAAAAAAATTACCAAGTTTTTTTCACCCATTATATTTGAAGCAATAAAAACAAAATGGAGGAAGATTTCCTTCTATAACATGGTCAATATTGGCCTAGATTTTATATTTATAATCACCATTTAACCCCAAAAGACCCGAAAAATAATAAAAAACACTTTTATCCGGTAACATTAAGTAGATAAACAGTCTTCATAAGCAGGGTTCGTAAACGGGCATTGTTAACAGCAAATAAATAAAATGGTGCCTTAATAAAATAAATTACATACACTAAAACACGCTATTTAGTATGGAAAACAACTAGCACAGATGAAACCACTGATAACTGCGAGTTCAGATTGACTTTACAAGAAATGGCAAGAGTGAGGGAAAGTTTTTCGTTAACAGTTTGATGAGGTGATTATCAAGCTTGAAGTATAATGGGTTTAATGGAGTTTTTACAAACTTCCAGATTCGAATTTTGGTCCGGTTTTAAGGCTCAAGTACTTTTAAATGCGACGAGACAAATGCTTTTAGCAAATACTGTATTTAGCTATAGGCCAATGTAAGCAGTAATGAACCCACGTTGTGAGGAAAATAAACTAATATATTTTTTTTTTTTTATTTACAAACAGATAATCTTTTTAAATACTATTTCCTTTTTAATTTTATACATAAATTTTCAATCAAGGGATATATATGTTTTTATTTTTAAAATTATTCCTTATTTGTTTCATATGAACTGTAATTTAATGTGAAATACCTATGAGATATTAATTAATAAATAAATATTTTAAAATTACTATATTATCATTGTTAGTTCAATTTACTCGCATCACAAAACGTAATGTTATGAACAATAAAATTAATTTTAAAATAACAATAAAATTAATGAACCCTGAAGTAACGAATGGAGATGGTTATGATTAAACTGGTTGAATAGGGTACACCGGGCCATTTCTAGCGGACCAGCTGCATATTTATTCATATCAGATCCATTTCAAGTTTTTCCCAAAGGTGAAATGCTATAGAATCTAGAACATTATTGAATAAAGAAATAGGGATTGAGTTATCTTGTTTTGGTAACCAATTTTTTATCTTTTCATTAGTCACTATGAATTTTAAATTCGGAAGTTCTATTTTAATCGTATGTATCAAGGCTACATTTTTAATTTGAAACAGAGGTAAATTTAAAATGGAAGTTCGGGGAAAATGAACGAGTATAAGCAATTTAATCTCAACATTCCCAAGGCATCTGAGAGTGAGGGGAGGGGGGTTCATACTTACATTCAAATGAGAGCATTCAAATATACTTCACACGAAGGAGGGAAAAATAAGGTATTATATATAGCCTTCACTGCTGGGTCAGCGGATTAAGGAAATGGAAGGAGATCTAGAATATGAAAAAATAAATCACAAACCGTATAAACCGCCTTCATATGGATGTGAGAAATGCCTAAGCTGAGTAGAAGGGGAGTAAGAGATCTCGTACGGATAAGTAGTCTTAGTATTATCTCTAGCTAAGGGAATGCACTCAACAGAGGAGAGGGGAGGGTAAACTTTTCACATATAAAGTGAACTCAATTCGTAAAAGAAATGTTCAATGATAAACTAAACAATTACTGAGACTCTTTTGTGTGGGATTTGATAATTATAATGAAAAATAAACTAATGAACACTTGATACAACTTTATTCATTTGGGATGTCGGTCTAGGCTGAATCTAGATCTTATCTCCAGATATATCGTTCATTATCTTGATTCAGTAGAAAAATATTATGCATAATTGATGTAATAATAAAATTTAAAAAAATTAACATATTTCCGTTATTTTATTTTATTTTATTATTATTTGGTTAATCGTAGAAGAAATATATATTGTAAAGATAAAATTGGTGTATATTTAATTTTAATAATCCTAAAATTTAATAGTAAGAGTTTAAAATAGAAATTGATCTCGTTGGTTTTGCAATGGAAATGTGATTGAAACATTCATTAAAATTTAAAATAAAGCATATTCACATTTTGTTTGAGAGTAAATATATCATTTTCATGAATAAAAATGTGTATGCGTATTTACTTTGAAGAATTTTTTTTTAAATCTGTTTGAGAATAACTAACAGAATCAAAGAAGCAGTGGACTAATGACTATGCATAGTGTTAGAATTGGTACAAAAGTACATTTGTATATACTAATTTCAAATTCATTATTGAATGCAAAATCCAACATAAATTAAAAATTGTCAGAGTTTACAAGTGTAAATAAATAGTGAAGATAAATAAACAAAAACTGAAGTAGTGAGAAAATGATAACGGACTACTTTTCCGTAATCAACGGTCAATTAACGTACCCACGCGCATTGGACAGTCTTAATTAGGCAGTCGTCGGGTGCAGACCTATCTAGACTCGAAGTCGGAGATAGTGCTGGCGCTACCAGTTTTTCAAACATCAGTTTTACGACTCTGATTTTTTTCAAGATAATGAAGGTTATGAAGAATAGAAGGGGATGCAGGAAGGATTCGAAGAAAGAAGTATTTCATAAACTTGTCGATTTTTAAATCAATAATATTTTCTTTTCGAAGATAATAATTTATTCATGTTCATATGTATAGGTTTGGGGATTCAGACATTTCATAAACATTGATCAATGCACTTTTTTTTTTATATATATACTGTTAACCTTGGTGAGAATGGCCAATTTTCTGCAAGGAAATATTAGAATAAAATTATTGAAAACATATAAACTTGTATACAATAACAGGGTTATGTAGATTTTTTTTTCATTTAAAGATCAATAAAAATTGGCCTCTAATTAGAAATTGGCCCTTTTTTGCTTGAAAATAACATATACCATTATTCCGTCAAACACTTATGGCAGTGGCACCATTATTAGTTCACGTCTAATGGAAGCTATATTATAAAGCTATTCAGTCAAAAACCCCATTTTGCAAAAATGTAACATAGGCCGTTATTCGACCGAACCCTTCAATTATCTAAGCTTGCATTAAGCACCAGTAAATGAAAAAAAAAATTGGCTGGAAAGGTTTTGAGACTTTCGGTCATGCTTTAAATAATTTTACTGTTTATATGTGGCGACGTTTCGGCCAACATAGCCAGCTTTTTCAGGGCTGAGAAAACAAGATTCAAGAATAATATAACATATGAGAGGAATAAATATAGTAGAATTACAAGGGAGTAGTTATGTTACAAAACAAAAATAGAATGCATGCACTTAAGAAAATAGAATTTATAGAAAACTGAATAAAATCAGGTAATTACTCATTACTTACGAAACAAATATTAACGCATTATATTTTAGTTTTGTCATATTCTCTTATACATTTCCACTATATTTAATCTTTTCATTTTTGAAATTGATATTGTATTTGTTGTTGTTTTTTTAGCCTTAAACAAGGGCTTCTTTGAAGGCATCTACGTTGGAACGCAAAAAAACAGTAAATAATCATATCTTTAATTATTACGTACCACAGGCATCATTTCCTAAATAATCAAATAGTATTTAAGCAAGACAGCGGGCAATGCAGGAAAAAGAAGGAGCCTTTATTTTTAACCGAAAGTAAATCGGTAAGTATCAATGACGTACAACACCCCGACAAAGGGCACCTGACGATGAATGGAAGAGGGGGTGGAGGTTTTCACCGGCGGAGTGGTAAACACTCGAAAATTGAAAAAAGATTCCCGAGCATGAAAAACCTGAAATAACAAAAGATCTTTGAAAGCGGGCACTTAGAAATCTGTGCGGGCGATTCAGGACCAGAACGAATTGAATTACCATCGCCGCTCTGTCCCGTAATGGCCTTTTGTTTCACGTCTCGGCTACCTCCGTCCCGTCATTTTCCAGGATGGAATCAAACTTCAAGTTAACATGATTAAAAGAACAAAAAGTCATAGGAAAATTAAAATATCTAATATCAAACAAGCTATGCTCCAGAGAACTGTTCGAATCTCAAAACGAAACTACCGAAGAAGTTTGCAGGTCTATAAAAAATAGGACAGTTCAAGAGTTTCGAAAGACCCAGAGCCCTTCATGACACCAGCCACATTTTTGGAGATGGATTTTTAATTACCAATTTGTAATTTTTAAACTGTTAATACTTCTTAGCAGTTGTCAACTAATATTTTTGTTAGCAACTATAATAAAAATAGAAGAATATGTTCTTTCTTGGTTCGAACTGAATATCAAGAAGTTGAAAAATGAAATGTTCACTATCCCAGAGTGATGATGGCTCCATAAATAGTTTTTATAATATTTTTCTTTCTAATTTTGGCCGTCACCATCTAACCATCTTCTCCTAGAAACAAACACCTATTTGGTCCATTCTCAACTAAATTGAAAGCAGAATATATTTGGAAATATTTAACGCTAAATAAAATTACTATAAACAATTGGAAGATTCCAAAACTCAAAGCTTCAAGTCTCTAAAATACCGGCAACCAACTAACCAGTAAACGTTTCGCCAATTCAGGCATCATCAGGACATACACGAAAAATAACATCTATATAGACCAAACTCAGCACATCTCACATCAACCGTCCAGAAAGACGCATTAAACACAGACAGCACATCAGTGTGTGATTGGATGTCTTGGAGTGATGTGCTGTCTGTGTTTAAAGCGTCTTTCTGGACGGTTGATGTGAGATGTGCTATGTTTGGTCTTCATAGATGTGATTTTTTGTGTATGTCCTGATGATGCCTGAATTGGCGAAACATTGACTGGTTAGTTGGTTGCCGTCATTTTAGAGAGTTGAGGCTTTGTGTTTTGGAATCTTCCGAATGTTTATAGTAATTAATTTATGTCTCTTGTTGAGTTTTTGCTCTTTTATAGTTAAATGAAATGTTTGTACAAAAAATTTCTTATAAAAAGTTCGCGCGATTTAGAGTCTGCCTGAAGTCAATTTCGAAAATGTTAACTCAATATTTTAAATCAGAAAAAGTACATTTTGATTATCGGGGGCGAAATTACGAAAAAAAAACTCGGGAAAAATTAAGAATTTTTTCTTTTATTGCATAACACTCGTGATATAAAAGAGTTTTCTATTTCAAGAAATACCTAGAAATACAAAAAAAAAACGTAAAACCAAACCAGATTTTGCACTCTTTGGCAATGGTATAACACTTAAGGGCCCAAGGCTAATTTCCATAAATGCGACTTTTATGTTGTTTTTTTTTTCAGATTTCGAAAGTGATAGTTTATTTGAAAATGACCCATTTACGATTTTAATATGCTGTCTTTTGTATCAATTCCTAACGCTTTACTTGTTAAATTATTATACCAGTACTCTGAGACTGCATTGTCTATTATTACAGTTCAATTATCTGTCTGAGATAGATGTTTACAGTAAAATCCGCAACTATTTAAAAGATCCGAATCTGAGAAGTCTGGAAGCCACCTGCCTCAGCAAATTTGAGAAACCCTGTGCTAAAGCATCACAGGATAATTTTAAAAGCAGTCTCATCCATAAAACTTAATCTCGCCAAATCTTGTGCAATGTAGATAATTTGAGTCCACTTCAGTTAATACATCGTTTCTCTCATTATCAAACTCTAATCCCATTTTCCAAAGTTAATTTTCAAATATTTTCGACATTTCTTTTGCACTGACAATTAGGGCCGAAAACCCGGCTATTATTAAGCAGTTTTTTAAATATTTTTCTTTATAATTTCGACCGCTGACCATCTTCTCTGAGATAAATTACGAAGTTCAACTGTTAACACATAAAAGTAGTTCGTTACGTTTAATTCTAGTCCTAGGATTCGGTGTTCCGCCTCCGAAGATAAACTCATTATGAAAAAGGCATGGACAAGATTGAAAATCCCGTTGATATTCCACGCTTTTAACAAAAATTGATGATTCGCAAATTAAATTAGACTCTTCCCCGTCAGAGCTGATTGACAAGGCTCCACAAGTTGCATATTTTAAACTGATAAACTCGCCCCGTCAACCGAGCGCAGGGCGTGGTCGACTTATCAAGCAAATGGAGCAGGGCAATTTGAGAAGTTCCAACTGGCGGGAGCCTAAGAAAATATTCTACGGCCATCTCCCCCCCCCCCCCCCCCCCATTCCCCGTTCCAATTCATCAGCTAGATGGCAACCTTTGTAGTTACGTCGCTGCGGTGTATTTTACGAAAAATTGGAACGGTTGAGCAAGGTTATATTGTTATTTGCAAAACGCAAGGTGCATTAGTGAATTGGAAAAAACTCTGTTTTTATTTCGAGAGGTAATACCAACGAAGCAAATAGCAAAAACATATTCACGCATGGTTAACCGAATTGTTATTAATTATAAATATTAAACGGTGAAATGGCGGTACTGAAAAATGATATCAGCAATCAATCCCCTCTATATTTGGGTTTTCAAATCGGAAATTGATACTTCTGCATTCAAGGTTGAGAGGTGGACCCCGTTTGAGCACGAATCCCGTCCGAAACATCCGTCAAGGGCATCCCGGATCAATCCATCCATGGCTCGTTAAACATAGAAATGCTATTGGCCATGATATAATGAATAATCCTTGTCAGTAAAATTGTTAATCCTTCTCCATCATTCAATTTTTAAATATGGTTTAATGAACATTCACAAAGATGAATCGTTGTTCTTTATTAGACCATCAGTCATCGGAAAAGCTGCTTATGCAAGAGAAAATAGCGATAAATCAGTAATATTCAATAATCAATTCATTAAAGAGAGAAAAACTAAAACTAGTAAAATTGAAGGAGGTTTTTAGGAAAACTAGTGGATGAAGGAGCTGTGTTTTGAGATATTTAACATTAAAGTTGTCACTGTGGTAACTTCATTTTTATTTAATATATATATTTTTTAAGTTCTTACGAAGACATATTATTTCTATAAGTGGTAAACAATTTTTTTAGTATGATTTTTTGTTTTAATGTGAGTTTAAAAAATAAAAATAAAATATATATTGTACATAGCACCTACTATTACACGTACTTAGTTGTCTCAAAAGACTCTTAATGAGGCTCATAGAGAGTTGCTGTAAGTACCGAAAACCAGGCCAACAGATAAATACTTCATCCCTGACAATAAAGCTCAGCCACACAGAGCGCGATCTGTCGCGGCGATCTAAGATCTCATCCCATAGCTCTAATGTATTACTACTTACTGCACTATACATGTCACACAGAAAGCGCAATCTATCGCAGCAAGACTGGGATGAAGCCCGGCAGCGATCCATTTCTATACAGCTAGAGCGATCTAGAGAGATCGTAGATCGTCGCGACAGATCGCGTTCTGTGTGCCTGAGTCTGTACTCAATTTGACCAAAAATGTTATATACCTCCTTTATCCTCTAATCCCTTAAATTATTACACATTATAAAACAAAAAAAAAAAAAGAAGAAAAAGTAAACAGATACAGGAAATCATCCCAAAACATACAATGCTTACGTAGTATGTGAGTCTTTTTAGACTTATGCGAGATATGCTGTGATATTTATGCTTTCTTGTCTTGACGATGCTTGAATTGGCGAAACGTCGACTGGTTAGTTATTTACTACTATTTGAGGGACTCGATGTTTTGTTTTTGGAATCATTCAATAATATCCTCATAATAATCTATTTTATCTTCTCGGGAAACTAAGATAATGCTTGTGAGGGAGGAGGGGAGAAATTGAGATCTTACTTCAATAAAGATTCTACTGGATACCAGATTCGAAAAAAGTTATTTTAAAAAAAAGTCAGTAAGACTTCGAGTTATTTAAAAGAAAAAAGCGAATGGCCGAGAGAAGAAACACAGCTAATATGATTAACTCAACCCGAGCCACGAATGAAGTGCTATTTAACAAGATATACCCTAGATCCATTAATGGTTTGACCAATTTCGCGAGAGGATGGAGTTTGAGTAAACATGTTAGCAGGGGCTAACTTCTTCGTGGTCGAGGGGGTCAAGAGATGGCAGATAATTCTGACCAGCGATGGTCATTTCGGGAGTGACTTTGTAAAGGCTATGCTAAGGGTTATGAGCATCCACCATAACTTGAAATGGGGTTGGGACATCGAAGCAAAACATCGATACTTAATTATTTGCAATATCGCGACACCATACATCGATATCTACCAATAATGCTAAAAAAATATCGAGATATCGAAAGGAAATGAATGAAAAAGCAAAAAAAAAAAAGTGCATTAAACGAGTATAGTGTTAAATTGAGAAGAAGGTTATAAAATAATATTAATATTATTTATAAAACAATATTTTTACTATCCATGAATCATTATAAAAAAAGAAAAGAATTATACTTTGGGACAAAAAATAAATGTTATAACAAATCTTATCTTGAAGGCTTTTAGCTATATTTCATATATTATATTCGTCTACATTTTTTTCGATAGTAAAACCTTCAAACTTCTAAAACATTTATTTATCTTATAACGTTTCCGATTAAATTGTGCAATCGCAAAACATTCATCTAAAAACATGTAATTCATCTTATATACATCTCAATATAATCACCATCTATATTATTATCTATTTGTCTTTACATAGGACTAATTAACAGTAACTGTATATAAATCTTATCAACTAATTATTGTTTGGTAATTAAATATTGTTTATTCTTATATTTACTCTATTATATCAATAAATTAACATGTGATATATTTTAACAAATGATTAAATCTCCAGAATCGTTACCTCAAAAATGCGGAGGTACTGAGACTGTATATGAGACCTAACTGTACATTGAATGTGCCGAACGCACTCGGAGTTTGTCCAAAGTAAGGTAAATCTTTGATATCGAAATTAAAAATACAATTACTTCACTCGTATTACATATTATAGGAGCTTGATGTGGTTATAGTTTATCTACGCTAAGAATATATGATAATATTTTTGGTGTTTTTTATATTTATTTTACTTAATATATAGGTTGAATATGATTTATACCTAGTTTTAGAACTATATAATTTATGATAAGGCATTAATTAATTCTGAAATGAGAAATCCATAAATGAATTTTAGTTGATAGGAATAATCTAATTTCAGGCTCTTTACCTAGATTAATTATAAAATTATCAAACGGTAATACTAAAAAAGTAAGAGGAATAAAATGAAAGAGAATGAAAGTATATTCACAAATACTAGCAGAATTAAAAAAGATAACCCACAATAAATATAGCCGTTATATTATAGAAAATTAGTCCGTCGACCAATAAATTTGCGAAGATTTTGAAAAATGTTTGTTCCATTACATAAGTATAAGTAACATTATGCATTTGAATTACGTTAAGGCACCGACCTCAACTAAAAAGGACTTTATGGGAGTTTGTTTATCTTGAGCGAGCGTAAGTTGACAGCTGTAACATAATTAAAGCAGTAATAATTTAAATTACGGTAAAGTCCCGACCTCAACTGATAAGGATCCGTTGGTTTTGGTATTTGTTGTGGGCATGCGCAGCTCGATGAACAGTCAGGTCTTAAAAATCTAGACTCCGCCATGTTGGGGTCACGATTCAGGAGTTTTACTGAATAAAGGAAATTGGTAATTAAAATAAAATAATATAGTTTAGAATATGGGTATCATCGATATATCGTTGCAAAATATCGATATCATCAATATATCGGATGCTAATATATCGATAAAACATATTGGTTTTTCAAATCCGATATATCGCATTTCGATATCCCAACCCTAACTTGAAACACGTATTAATTTATAAGCCGCTTTTTTAAAATGGTTATATTAAAAAATATATATATATATATATATATATATATATATATATATATATATATATATATATATATATAAATCCTCTTGCACATCTAACAACGTGGTAAGTAAAAACTATTCTAAACATCAAAATGCATACTTTTTAAAGTATTGGAATTAGGTCAGGAATAAGTAAAAATAAACTTCTTTTTTTTATGGTGGGTATGTACCAAATAATACAAGAATGCATAAATATACCGAGCTTTCTTCTTTTCCTTCTGGTCCGATTTGGTATTAATTATAAAAAGAATGGATTGATTCATTCATTGTTATAAATACCAATAGGGTAAACTTAGAAGAATTTATGAAAGAGAAAGTTTTAATTAACATTCAATTACCATTCGTAACAGCGTAGGATTATTTAATTCGAGTATTTAAATGTAATCGTTCATAAATAATTAATGAATAATTAAAAATTAGCATAACAATCATAATTACCGCGAAGACAATTTAGCGGAAATAAGTATTAATATCCTGAAATACTAACGGGAAAGCTATTTATTATAATTTATGAGTATTAATCCTGCTCGAATTGACTTACCATAATAATAAATCAAATAAAATAAACATAAAAATAACTAAAATGGTAATAAAAATGACATTAGGGAATTGAAGTTTTTCTTTTGAATTGTAGTTTTTCTTAGCTCAACTGGTCAATCGTTGAACTAATAATTTATTCTTGAAGTTTAGAGAGTATAAACAGCTCTACAGTCTTAAACCCTTTCTAAAACTAAAATAAACTGTAAATATTTTTTTCAGTACCAAACAGTTGAAAGTGTTGGAATATTGTGTTTTTTGTTGTTGAAACTTGATCAAAATTAAGGAGATTCTATAAACAGCTTAATAGTAATTCATTTAATTTTAAATAAATCATTAATTTCGTATCAGTCTTCAACAAATTTTTTAAATAAAAAAGGTATTATATTGGCATTTTTAAAAATTTTGCATCTAATTTTTCAAGGAAAGTAAGAGGAACTCATAATTATAATTTACATAAATAGAATATTAGAAACAAAATAAATATGCAATTAGGGATTGATCCTTCTATACCATCTGAAAATAAGTATGAATTTGTTTTTTTCCCTGAATATAAATTTCGCTTGGACAATGGTCTCAGAAGCTCGATTTAACTTTAGTTCATACATTTTTTGGGCCCTCTCCATTTCCGGAACCCCCATAATATATACATAAATTTTTTTCAGAAAATACACAAGAATTTTTTTAAATAAAAAAAGAAATTTTGATTATTATTTTTTTTTTCATTTTTGAGTCTAGAGGTCCCCTCCTTAAATCTAGAGATGGGCAAAAAGTACTCTGAGTAACGAGTACCAAGTATTTTACTGAAATAATTGGTACTTGTTATTCTGAGCACTTTTTGCCCATCTTAACTTAAAACAAATTTCAACGAGTTCTCAAGATCTATGAAAAATAAATAAATATGATTTTTGAAAATTATTATCTATTCCGCTTTTAATGCATTTCACAATAAGTTAGGTGCTTTATTTAGCATTTACGAATGCTCTTGCACAATATGAACTGTGAATTTATACTTCCAGCAATATGTATAAATTTATTGATAAAAGTAAGCACAGAAAAAACAAAAAAAAAACAGTTCTAGTAATTATTTCAACCAATTAATTAAGAAATATTCTAAAATTAATTAAGAAATAGAAATCTAATTGGTAGGATGATAACACAATCCAAAACTTCCATCATGTATGTACCGAGTAATTAATATAGATATTATGGTAGGTACTAAGCACTCGACCATATGTTCTGTTGCTCGTAATAACCAGATACTGATAACACCCATTTTCTTCTTCTTATTTCTGGGAATTTATATGATGGCGTTAAACAAAAAAAATGTTAATCACATTTCATAACTAAAATTCATAAAAGAAAAAAAATGGAATAATCCAAATACTTTGGATTTGAGTGGCGGCGTTAAAAACCTCGTATACATCGGGATTATTAAAATTATTAATGCTTCTATCAGACAGCTTTCGATTCGCGACGCTCGTTCAAAATATATACAAACCTCCACCGGATTCTTTTCAATTGACGTCGGGTCTTTACCCTAATTTAAATTTAGTAATTTATGTAATGGAAATATCATGCCCATTCTAAGAGACTTTCTTCGATTGACTAATCCCAAACTTTGAAGATACCTTCCTGTATTTTCTTGCGTAGAATCTAATTGCCAATTTTTAAAAATTATTTTTCGTCAAAAACTAGAAGGTAAATATCGCAAAATATTAATACACAAATTACATCAATAAACAAAACAGAGGAATGATAAGAAATGTTATAAGCGAAAATAACAGAACATATGGTCGACCGTTTAGTACTAAAGTAACGATATTGAAAACTAGCAGTAACTAAAATAGGCCAAGTTAGTAGTTTAAAGAACGAGAAAACAATGTGAACTTAAGCTGAGAAGATAATATGTGAGGTAATGAAAATGAACATAATTAAACGAAGCTTGTCAAATTATGTGAAAAAAATCCTCTGTAAACCTTGCCAGATCCCACTTATTGCTGTTGTCCCTCAACAGTTCCAAGGACGACTGGAAGGTAATTAAGAAGTCTGCAACTGGAAAGTACTCAAGAAACTGCAACTCCTAAACCGTACTGATTTCACATAAATTTTTAAGCAATCAACCCTAAGCTTCTCGCAGTTGTAAAAGTTTATTTATTTTTCAATTTTACGTACCTTCCTCTAAAAGCCGACTCACCTTTATTGACTTCAGGATGTTACAAAACATTAGTAAATTAGATACGCACACCAGGTCGAGAATTAATATTTAATTTACACCACCGCAATACACTTAAGATTGCTTTTTTCTAATTCACGCAATTACAATTACCGAATAAGCTAGTGGTAGCCTGTGAGTTGTACTTGTGGTTGTCATCTGAGTGATATTGAATATATAACACAGTAAATATTTTCAAATAAGAAAAATAAACCACTTAAGCCCAACTGTTGTTTATTGACTAACAGTTATACAAGGAAGTGATATGGTAAGCATCCACCCTAAACAGCCAGATTTATCCCCAACCCAATGAAGGCCCAGAAATCCACTTTATAGAGGATAGGTGTGCCCAAGAAGAGGTTTTGGACTCTAGAGTCGATCTCCTGTGAATTTATTCATGCAGTTTTGTTTGTTCTCTGTTACTTCACAAACATATTTTCAGTTGACATCCACATGATGGTATAGAAAGACCAATCTAATTAGGAATTGATAAATTATTTGCCACTTCTATAAATTTATACACCACCCAATGACTCAAAACTGAGCAATTCAAAATGTAATTCTATCTTTAAACAGGTCATTACACAACTAAAGAATACGGAACAAAAAGATGCCATATATTTATTTTCCAAAATTTATAGAGAGGCAAATAATTTATCAATCCCTAATTAGATTGATCATACTATACCATCATGCGGATGTCAACTGATTATGAAGCGAGCCAAGCTATAGCGCATGTTACACCACCCAAAGACTCAAAACTGAGCAATTCAAAATTTAATTCTATCTCCAAATAGGTCATTACAGAACTGAAGAATGTGGAACAAAAAGATGCCATATATTTATTTTCCAAAATTTATAGAAGTGGCAAATAATTTATCAATCCCTAATTAAACATATATTCATTTGAATTTAGTTTAGATAAAACTTGTCTATATAATATACATATATGAGGGATTCTTTATCAAACATGACATCCCAACTGTTCAAAATTAGAGATCGAATTTCCAAAATGGATAATACCAAATCAAGTTGGAAACACTAATATCCTATAAAATGGGAAAAAAGCTGCAATTTAATTTGTTACACCCATTTTCGGATAGCAAGGAGTGGTAATAGTTCGAACTGTTTTGTGTTATGATTCTGTAGTTACCTTTGGAAATATTACCTCAGATCTTGATTCGATGATCTCAAAACCTATTAGGTCGTAAGTTTAGTGTTTAATAGAAATCTTGATCACCATATTGAATTTCCGAAATCTGATTTCAAATGCTTCACTAGGGACCAAGAAAGGAAAATTGGAAACTGATCTCCTAAAATATACTCATTATCTGAATAAATTTTAAAAAAGAAATATATTTTTTTATTTAAATTTTCCAAAATATCTGAATGGGAATAAAATAAATTTGCATTATAGGGATAAGAAAGCCTAAACACATCATATGGCATAATAATTCAATTAACAAAAATTTAAATTAATCCGAATGCATTAACTTAAAATGATCTAATAAAAAAATTGACTTACTAAATATTATTTAATCAACCGTTGACATTTTTAATTTTCCAAACTTTAATATAACAAAAAAAAAAAAAAAAAAACAGTAACAAAAAGCTAAAATGTGTACAAGTGTTTGACGAAGATTCATAAAAGAATGTTTTCTTAATCCCTCCACCCTCAGATTATATAGAGAATTTAAAAGAAACGGCACTTTTCGAGTGATATTGTTTGTTTGCTTTTTTAATTATAAATTCTTAATGAGCTCAAGTTATTTCAATTAAGACTACAAAGGAAGGCAGCTTTATAAGTCATAAGTTCATGAAATAAATTTTAAAAAGTTTATTACTCATGAAAGCAACATCCCAGCTTATTAACATTACAATTTCTTTGTGAAATTCATTTCAAACCCTTTTGAAGAGTAAGTATACTTAATAAGTATACTTAAAACCAGGATGATTTTTTTTAAAGATAATTTAAAGAGATTTCTTCAGATATAAATAAAAATTAAATTACCTTCAACCTTTCTTACTTTTCAGATATTTAAGGTTTCATTTTGTTTTCAATCAGTTCCAGGATTATTACAATATATAATAAATTAGTATTATTTGTACATCAGATTCAACACATACCAAGGTTGGCCGTTATGGTGTAACGAACGTATACTTAACCACAGAAAACACAAAAGTTTTGCAAAACAAGTATGTATTTTGGATTAGTCGAAAACCTAGTAACATAAGAGACATTGAGAACTGTGATTTGGTAAATATATCAGTTGACATCCGCATGATGGTACAGAAGGATCAATCTAATTAGGGATTGATAAATTATTACAAACTTTTCTGTTTGATATAATCCATTTAAACCTTTGTGAGTACCAACATGCATTTGATTAATTAAATTCATAATTCATAAATTTTTTATCATACTGATTTATATTACCGTAAGCACGGGCTACTTGAGCCCACATCATTATACTGATATTGGGAGTACCCAGAGAACCAAACACCATTTTTCTGTTTTGGGCTCAAGTAATCTCCTAGGGCTCAAGTAGCCCTACAGTATATCTATTTTAATATGTACAATAATACAAAACTATATTTTGAATTGCTTATTTTTGATTTTTTGTGTGTTTTTAGAACTGAAGATGAATGTATAACATTCGAAACTAGTTTTCAATAAAACAAAATTATAGAAGTTGCAAATAATTTATCAATCTATCAATATATATATATATATATATATATATATATATATATATATATATATATATATATATATATATATATATATACATACTTGATTTGTTTTAATTTTTTTTATGTGTTCTATTTTTTTATTATTTAAAGGTAAAATTTTTCATTGGCTTTAGTAAGGTTTAAGTAAGTGTAACGTTTAAATTTTTATTTCTGTGAGGTTTGAACTTTTCTTATATTTTCTTTACTTATTTAAAAGTTAAAATTTTTTTTTTGGAAGGTTTTAAATAAATTTTGTAAGATTTTTTTTTTGGAAGGTTTTAAATAAATTTTGTAAGATTTTTTTTTTTTTTTTGAATCTATGATGTAGCTTCTTTTGTTATTTAAATGTTTAAGATTTTTTTAATTATTTTATATATGTGTGTATTTTTTAAATTTTATTTTATTATTTTGTTTTATTTATTTTTTTATGTTGTTTTGTTCATTTTTTTTTTAAATTCATTTTGTTACTTTTTCTTAAGTGAACATATTGTACATTCAACTTGGAACATAAATTATCTTGTATTATTTAAATTATATGTATACAACAAAAAATATATGTAGTATGCCTTAAAAAGACATGGAACATGTATTCAATAGATAAATTCTCCATAAGGGGTAAAAGAAAGAAAAAAAAAATATATATATATATATATATATATTTATAAGGTTTTCAGGAAGGTTTTTATTTTTATTTTCTATACATACCATTTAAAAATTATTACCATCTTAAACAACCACCAACACATCAGCCTATCATGAGCTATTGTTCACCAATAAATAATAGTTATAAACCAATATTACATAAATATTCTTTTATATTACATCATTTAATCTTTTCCTCGGCTTATACTCGTATATTGGTCTTGAGTATAAATGAAAACTCATAATTTTTTTTTCTTTTCAGCAAATTCATCAAGAACGAAAAAGTAAATATAAACGTTCCCAAATTATCATCAAGATGAAGAGAAAGTATAAATGAAACCACTAAATGGCAAGCGGAAATTACCCCCAAGCGGTTAACTCTTTTCATTTTTGTGTGTTTTTATTTGCATACAAGGTGTGGAATAGCGGTGTGGTTGAGAAAGACCTGGGAAGGCGGTGAGGCTTCAACACGCCCTGTAATTTTCCTGTCTTGGAGATAAAGCTTTTCTTTTATTTTACTTGGACGGCTTCGACAAAGTTCAGCTACCGTTGAGAAAAAAATATGTCCTTTTTTTTTTTTTGTTAGGGTCCAACTTGATTTGAGTTTTGGAAGAACTTCTAAAAATAAATGTCTAAATAATAATTTAGTGAACGTGGTAATGCAGTTGTAAAATTATATATAATAAATTATCGATAACTTTATAATAAATAAAGTTTAATATTTTTTGACTTTTCGTAGAGTAAATGTAAAATTAACTTAGTGGTATCATTTTACTCAATTTCCTCCTGGATCTAAAAATAACTACTTGGTATACCATGTAGGTGGCTTTTGATACCTTAAGTGCTTCTGAAATAGTGCCTGATTTTAAACAGTTTTGCATATAAATATCAACACCTTTTGGCAGAACCATTTCAATTCTTATCATATTAAAGAATCCCGATTTCAGTTTCAACGGAAGATAACGAATAACTTCTGCATAATTTGATTGTTGTTTGTAATGTTACGTTTCACTGTAGATTATTACAGCAATTAGTTTTAAAGAAAAAAAAAATTGAGCTAAGCATATAAGAAAAACAAATTGTTTAAATATACATTGCAGTCGCAAAGCTGAAAATTTTATTTTATTAAATGAAAAGAAGAATAAAGTTCTGTGAGTAATAAAAGCTCACAATCTCAAAGAAAAAATAAATATTTATTAATCATTGTTTCTCTTGTGGTAAAACAAATTTTAAATGTATACCAGACATAGTTTCAAAGACCACGCATCAATACCCAGGTTCATATTCCAATTTAAATTTTCCAGCTTGTAACACGCAATATATTCAATGCTTTAAATAGTAGTTTTTACCCTTAAGTATGAACATTTACTTAATTAATTACATTTAACATTTATTTAATTGAAAAAAAATGGTCAACGCAAATTTTCATTAAAATCTGAGTGACTATTTCCTTGGTTTACTTGTTAGATCCGTTCGGTGTGAGTAATAAAGGAATATAATTAGCGAATCAGACTGAAAAACCGAAATTAAGGTTGCAACGAATTATGAATGGTTGGCCTCCAGAGAGTTGACGTATAACTCTGTTCAATTTTTTTTTTTTTTTTTTTCAATAATACGATCATAGATGCCAAAAAATCATATCATATATTCAGTTAATGCCTAAATATTTTAATTTTATTTCATATCAATATATTATTAAGGAAAAATATGGTATAGGAATTACTATTAAGAGTCCGAATATTAATTTAAAGTAATATTTTCTTAATTATTTTCAATATTTGACCTTCAATATTATAAGATTGTCTTCTCTAGTTTGAAACAAATAATATAATATAATATACTGTTTTTGATAATTTATGTTTGCATTAGATGCTGAAGAAGAGGACAAAGCATCTCCGAAACGTCTATAAAAAATATATAGATTAAAACTATTGGGTTTTACTAGTGAGCTTGAGGCAAACTAGGAATGAAAACGTTATATAAATGTTTACCCTATTTCTACCATGATATTATAAATTATAAATTATAAATAATACACCATTATTACTTGGTAAAATATTAAATATAAAAATAGGTATATACATAAACCATATATACGTATGTGTATGTAATATATAGGTAATTTTCCCTCTTCAAATAGGAGGAAAATTTGGTTCTAAGAAAGAAAGATAGGAAATTTCGTTCAGATCGCATACTTAAATGTTTAATTCATGATATGAATTGTTAACAATGATGATTAAGATTAAGGAGGAAAAAATATTTTAGAGATGGAAGAATTTTAACAGACTTTCAGAGAAGTGAAGCTTATTTTTTTCATAATTTAAATCACCGAGAAATAAGAGATTATCCTTTAAAACAAAAGATAAAATAAAAATAACTTAATTTAAATGTTCCATCTGTTAATTTTTAAGAAATATATTTACTGAGTAAAATCTTGTATTAATGAATATATATATATATATATATATATATATATATATATATATATATATATATATATATATATATATATATATATATATATATATTCATTTTTTGATAAATGAACTGTATTTGCATTTCTTAAAATAAAGAAAAGAAAAACTATGTAAACAAAACAAAAAAATTAATAAATAAGAAAACACGATATCTATATAAAAATCTATAATGAAAGTATTTGCATTTTAAAAAAAAAAAAATAATAAAATAAAATAAAAGTCACGATATATATATATTTTATGAAGGAATTTGTATTGAATTTTTAAAGATGCATCTCTCCTTAAAATATGTTATAAATAAATAAAACAAAAAATGGATAAATAAAAAATCACGATAATCATTATTTTGATAAATGAATAGAATTTTATTTACAGTTTGTTTAACGTATCAATCCTTAAAAACATATTTTAAAAAAAATATAAAACTAAGCAAATAAAACAAAAAAAAAAGCACATATCAATAACTCGTTATTCATCTTTATTTTTTATAAATGAAATCTATCGGCATTTACCTATATTACCTGTTATTGATCAATTCTGCATTTTATATGCCGTAAACATAAAATATAACAACATATTTTGTAGGTAATAGAAACAATTAAAACTGTTAAGTTATCAGTTGAAACTGCTACTTCTAATTTTGAATAACCAGGTAAAAGTAACAATTACTCTTTATTTGTAAAGAGTTGCTTTTTCTCACGTCAAGGATTTATCTTCCTATTATAGAACGACGGGACTTCACCATAAGAATCTATTTGTAACATACACACACACACACACACACACACGCACGCACATATATAATTTATTGATAGTAATAATTTATTTTTAAAATAAAATTTATAATTTATTTTTTAAATTAAATTAAATTGGAGATTTAGATAAAATTTCGTATTATTCGTTAATACGGTTTAAGAATAAAAGATTAGCATAGTAGGCAGACCATACAGCTAATTTAGCAGTTAATGTTATCTGTATGGTAAAACCAATTAACGCTCAGATTTAAATTATTTTGAATTGAGTTAAAACATGGAAAGAATGTAGCTCCTCTGTAATATATTTTAACTAAAAGTTAATGTACTCCTTATTTGTGGCTGGATAGTTATTAATCTTTAATTAATATTATGACATTTATTTTTACGTTTTATGATGTTTATTTGGTTTTGTTTAGTTTGTCTTTTGCTTTGTTGTTTTTTTTTTGTTTTTTCTTTATGCTTTCTTCTTTTAATGTATTGTAACGTTTATTTTTATTTCATATTTTTTCAGTAATTAATGTTCTTATCAAATATCACTAAAATATTAGTATAGCGGTAGTATGGTAGCTTTAATATTTTTAAATGCATGACCCTCCTAAAGCGATACTATGGAAGGAAAACAAATTAATATCATGTTATTTTTGTGAAATGTTCTATTAAAATACTTCTAATTTCTCAGAAAATATTAATCCGCCCCTCAGTAATATCTAAAACTAAAAAGGTGGAATATTAAGATAATAGAATAATAAAAATCCAGTCGAAATATAACTTTAGATATACGACAATGGACTATGAAGGCATAATACGTAGTTATTATATATTTTTTTATGTAGGTCGTATAATAACGCAATAAAAGGCATAAAAAAAAAAAAAAAAAGAAGCTATAAATGTTGGCACCATTTGTCAAGTACATTAACGTCGCATTAAGGGGCACAATATTCGTCTCTGAAGGGGTTATAAAACACTTGAGATTCAACAGATCGTTATTTACGGTCGGAAAAGTCAGAGAAAGGTTTATTTTCAGGGGCGGTATACGGAATGCTTTGTAATGGAAAATATTCCAAACAAAACTCGAAAAGATATCCGCGGCACCATCTTGGAATCTGAGATAATAAGGGTGAGAGGGCCATGACAAAGAATTCGACGTTTGTTTTTAAGAATTCAGAAATTTTAAAGGTTACCTGGTGTATTAAAAGGGATAAATCTGAAAACGGCAAGCTGAAACGCACATAAAACATTCAGCCACTCACAAAACGAGCTCCGTTTATAGATCACACAAGTTCATAGGCAATGCTTATGCTATAAAACGCCGATAAATGAAAATTGATTTAAACACTATACAACTTGATCATAGTGGAATTGGATATTGAGCCATTATATTACCAAACATAAGCAATACCTTCTTACAAAATCATAATTGATTGCAGTTCAATTTTTATTGCGCTCTAAAACTTGCGCAGTTTTCCCGTACAAATGCTTCATCTTAATTGCAACATTTTACTTGTGAAAAGAAAATGAACAGATAAGTTGTTACGTTTGGACTGGCCATAACCAAAATTTAAATTTGGATTAGAACAGCGCCATAAAAACACAATTACTAATTACTTCTGAGTAAAGATTACTGTCAGCTCTAGCCTAAAAAAAAAAAAAAAAATTAGCTAATAACTTGAATCGATAGGTTTCTAAGATTGTCAAACATTCAACATCAATTATATTGGTGTCCCTGGGCGGTTTTTGATTCGATTTTCCACTTATACTGTTAACCTTCCGGTAGGAACTTTTGAATCTGAGATCAGAAGGCGCGTGGCACACTAAGTACGCCACCATCATTTTCGTCTCATTTCCTTGATTATCTAAATTATCTTACTACTTACGAATGATTATTTAGTTATGAGAGGTAGGAAAATAAAAATTGTATAATTAAAAAAATCAATAACATAAAAAGTTTCATATTTCTACTCAATATTACGAGTTAGTATCAACTAAAGCAGCGGTTTGCAATTTGAGTGATAATTTTATATTATAAAAATTTTATCTAAACATAATTATTTCATGAAGCACTATAGATCACGTTAGAATGAAAATTTTCAATATAAATGATTGATATGACATTATTTTGTATTATCCAATTCGTGAATTCGAAAAATTCCTAAAATACATCGAAATAATAAAAAACATGAATATTTCATGGCGTTATAAATTATTATTATCCTCTTGATGTGAAATAAAAAACTCAAGACACGCACAAACAAAACAAAATGGGGAATAAAAAAAGAATTCATGAACAGCCGCACGGCTTAGGAAGTGCACCATTATGTTCTTCGTCTATTTCACGGAAGAACTAATAACTCCATTTTTTTCTCAGGTACATCTTTAATTTTATCTTCCCTGCTTCCGTTGTTGCAGCCATAACCGCACACCGACTTAAGCAATGTCACAACTCAAGAAATACGAATTTTGAGTTTGCACTGTAAAAAAAAATGGTGTAGGACAATATAAATAAAATCACAGTTATAGATTAAAGTAGCAAAGACAACTTGAAAAAAAAAATATAGTCCTAAATTTAGCAGACCACATGTAGTAAAGAACACAAAAATAGAAGCTAGCGTAAGAGAAGTCAATAATCGCTACTAAAATAGGCAACAGTTCTGACGGGGCCAGCGTACGAATGAGGTTGAAGAAGTTGGCGCGCTTCCAAGTATGTCTAGCCTCCGTCTGGTCCTTCTAATCATCGGCCATCACCTTATCCCTTGGCTCTGTCAAGAGACTTTTTCAAACACTAGCGATGGAAGAAATAGTGTTTTTTTTCTGTTTTTTTTTTTTTTTTAACGAGGAGTGTGGGAATTATTTACGCAAAGCTCCGTTGCAACAGACATCGCTAGGCTGTGACACAAATAGTCCAGAACATATGCCATTGTATGCTCCCCCTTTTCGCTACACAATGACTCAAAAGCCTCCTCTCATTGGGAGGGCAGACATAAATACTGCAGAACATCCATTACGCTAACCCAATAAAAAAAAAATATAATAAAAAAAAAATGTGACGTTGACTTGAAATTTTGAATCCCCAGTGAACCCAGGAAGAGATCAAGAATACGGAAAGGTTTTGGGGTTCTTAGTATATATTAGAATATATATTCTCCAAGAAGGTAACGCGCCTTTGGAAAGCAAGATAGGAAGGCGAAATCCTGTAGAAAGCCAATGACTTAGGCCGGAATGTCGATACACATTAAAGTAGTAGGTATATTACCAAACTGTGTATTTCTTTCCTGACCCTACCCCCAAACATCATATCAAGAAGGAAAAAAAAAAAAGGCTTGAAGGCATGAGAAAAAGCAGTACTCAGCAGTACCCCTTCCTTTTTTCTTTTGAGTGTAAAATATATAAGGCGACGCAGCTTATATTTAATCATGCCGTAGAAAAATACTTCTAAAAATTATTTTGTATGGTGAATAGGAAACAATTAAAAAAGAGAGAAAAAAAATCAGGTATAGTTAGTTTCATCGAATAAAAAAAAAAAAAATGTACGTAAAAATTAAATCAAAACTTCACGTTGCAGTTAGGAAGTCCATACACGTCATACATATCCATGATAATAAGTAAATGTATTTATTTTTTTTTTGTGTATTGATAGTTAACAGTATGGTAAATCAAGAAAGAGATGTCATTTGACTTTTGAGTCTTAAAACTTCCTTTATATTTCCATGACAAATAGTGGACGTCTATAGCCCTCTTGTGCCTATGGGAGAAAACGTAGTTGTGAAGTACAAATGATGAATATAGATGTCCACTACTTTATTTGTAAATTTGACCAAATAAAACATAATTTCATTCCGTAAGTAGGAATTCTATAAAAGATTTATTAACAGTTTTATTAAATTGAGCATTTAAAAAATATTGGTTTTTGCCGTCCAACTATCGATAAACACTGATTTAAGAGGTATGATTAAACTAAAATTAAACCAAGTTTTAGTGTAGGTAAAGATACATAAATGTTTCAATTTTTATTTAATTTTTTATCTCAACATCCTTGGCAGAGGGTTGTCTAAAATATTTAGTACTATAAAATCGGACACCATTAAACAAAAAAAATAATAATGAAAACATAAAATGATAATGCACACGATATTTAAATCTGAGGGACTTGAGCAGTATTAATTTAGCCGGGGGAGGGAGCTTACTGCCCGAAGGATACAGTCCATTCTGTGAAGAAGCCCCTGCGGTGGTGGAAGGACCCCACATCCCTGTGATTCAACAAACAATTAATCTAGGAGGGTAGACCCGGCCACATACCCCTGGGTGTTGGGGCGTCTCCCCCCCCCACCCCTCCTGGCCCGGGTAAATAGCGGAGGAAAAAAAAAACTTTTACAAGGCCCTCCCTCACAAATGGACTCGCTCCTCACCATGGATTATTTACTGAGGCCACAACCCCCCAATATCTTTGTTGTTAAGCGAAAGTTCGCTTTAATTTTGCTGATATTTAATTTAGCCCGGCTTGTTATTTAAAGGGCCATTTTCCACGGAATGGGCGATAAAGGTGGATTTATTCAATAATAAATTACTTTTACTTTATATTCGGGATGGATTTGAATAATAACTTAAAAACAGAAGGCATATTCCGCTTGGGAGGAGTAGTTTTTATTTCTTAAAGACTTTCTTCTAATCTATGTATTGTAAGTTAGAAATGTAATTCATACATTTTATTTTATTCTATGTTGAAATTTATATTTTCTTAATGACATGCAAGTGATGAAAATTTGGATGAATTACTTTTAAATAATTCAATCCTCTGAAGCTTACCGTACTTATATTTATGAGGAAATGGCAAAATGTCAATTTTGTAGCTCTAACTTACTTTATCGATAGAGGCTGAAAATTTACTAATTTGTATCTTTAATTCTTCAATTTTAACTTACATCATATTGTTTTTCTTATCAAACTGTTTGGTTTTATGAAAAAATAATATCAAAAAATTTGTTGTATCAACTGTGAGAAAACAATTCAACTAATGTTGCTACAATTATAAAACAAATCAACTCATAAGTTGACTCCTGAGGGGTCACCAATTATAGAACCAAAAACCAATCAAGTACTTATTCATTGCAACAGACATTTTATAAAACCTTATGATACTATAATACCTTGTGATACTATAAAAGATAATTTTGTTTTCCTCTACTCGCTAAATGTCCCACTAAAATATCTCTTGATTTACAGTAATGATATTACAAGCTCAGGATATAGATTGTGTATAAAATAGATTTGATTATGCTGTTTATAATGGAGGGATATCTTTCTAATTCTGTTCGAGGCTCATGATTCTTCAGAGGATTGTGTAATGGTGGGATCGAATGCGAAGAACTTTGCATTCCATTTGTTCTATAAACCTTAAATGAATTGTGAGATATACTAGGAATGGTTTTATTTGTGCATGTAGTATGATCACGCACACAGCGCTAGCAATTGATTGGAAAAACCGTTTTCTGAGAGATGTTCACCAGGATTTCTAGCTCTATTGACGTTATCGATAGTCCCTTGTTTTTTCCTAGGCATATCGTTTAAGAAATGAATAATTTTTTTTTTTTGTAGAAGTATATTAAAATTTTTATCCGAGCCAGACAAGATCCAATACCTCCCCTCTATTCTGTATCTTTCTGTTTCTCTTTCTCTCTCTTCCTCTCTCTCTCTCCCTCTCACTCTCTCTCTCTCTCTCTAGGTGGGACATAAGATAAGAGGATTGTTCGGCTGATGTAGTTAATGAGGCTATTCATAGCTCACTGTCCCCGATAACATCCTGAAAGATAACACGCTGATAGTGCTAGGGGGTCGTGATCTGTTGTCCCGTCCTGAGTGTTCTGATGGAGTCTGCTGTTGACACTGGTTCTCATTGGGGGAGGGAGTGGTGTTGCAGCTGCTTGGTGGAATTATGTCCCGTGTATTTATGGATCAGGCAATTAAAGTAAAAATAAATGTGTAAGATAATTTTGCGCTTTCTGTAACACAAACACTACTCTAATCCTTGAAAATGTCAACAGTCCTGACTCTCTCGTTTGCGATTCTATATTTAGTTATATATATATAAATAAATATATATATATATATATATATATATATATATATATATATATATACATGTATTTTCCCTAGATGGAATAGAATACATGGTTAAGTGAAGACTTGCAATTCCAAATAAAAGGTGTTTAGAAGTGGCGCGAGGATTATTCAGCTTTTTCGCTACTTGAATAAACAGGCTCACTCACATAAAACCATTTGTACTACTGCTCCCAATCATTTGCAACAGTGAAACAAATCGTACATGAAAAGATAAATCCAACGTGGTTACTGTAAATATTTTAATGCAATTATACATGAAACAACGTTCGTTTTAACTTATGATCGCTGCATCCTTTTTCATAAAAATTGGAAGCAAAATTTGACATGAGGAAAACCTATCAAGGGGAATAGTTCACAAAGGGAGCCTGCTAACCAACCATGGCAAACATTTAGTCATGTTATTGTCAGGGAGCGTTAATTGGATAGTGCCTGTCTACTTCCAGCCTTCGATTAGGTTTGGCGACACCTCGTTTTTAACCAGACTCCCTGTCGCAGAATTAAACAGTGAACGTTGATTGCCAGCGTTATACAGAAAAACAATGGTGAAATGCTATCATCGTTTCACTTTTTGCTTGAGTGTGGACTAAGTAATTAGTTGTAAATAACAAACACATTAACCTAAAAGGATTTAAAAGAAAAACCCCGAGGACATATATAGATAAAATATTTTTTAAAAAATAACAAATTTAAAAAATAAATTAATCCCAAAAGGGATTGGTGATAAATAGTCGTAAGCCATATATCACTATATAAAAAAAGCCTAACTCAGAAGCCTCTTTTGGTCTATATGCAAAAACAGAGTGACGTTTTTTCTTCTTCAATTCCACCCAATAGAAGAATTTTTATTATTAGTATTTTTCTTTATCCTAATTAAATTGAATGCATTACAAGGATAACCAAAAAGAAAAACAATTAAAAAAATATAATATAATGAACATTTAATGGAATTGTCAAAACTTCTCCAACTAATAAAATTACTTTATTTTGTTAATCGCGGTTAAACGATAGTTCACGATAAATTCCAGCAAGTTTTTAGCATATTACACAAAAAGGTAAAGAGAAGGAAAAAGCTCAGTTGAAAATGGAAGAACAGCAAGAAATAATGCTATGGGGAAAAGGAGATCGATCAAAAAGCTCAATTAAAAATTGCGTGTCAGCCACTAGCATAATCATACTTGATTGGCCCGGAAACGAAATAACTAGTTGATGTCCTTATATAGGCTATCAAATACGTTCCCACAGAACTGGTTTTTTTTTTGTTAACGATTAGCGTGTTACGTAAAAATTTAAATTCCTATCGGAGAATTTTCACAAAAAGAGAATTTTCCTTCCTTATTTTCTAGGATATTGCAAAGATTTGATAAGATTTGGAACTCTGTGCTTAGAATCGGTCATTTCTGCTGACGCCAAAAATAACATTGGATTAAGACAGCCATCCATGTAAAATTTTATATCCTTCGAAATAATTTGACATATACGCTGTTAAAACACACCAAACAACCAACAACTCATCACACTTCAACATGCCTCAGGCATCATACGATCCACTTTTATTACAGTTTACACAAGCTCTCGCCCTAAACACTCCCTACCAACTCTTAACTCAAACAGGAAGAGATGAGGAATTTCTTTAATTAACGGAGATTCTTAGCTAGAGGGGAATTTCGACGTCAAAAACGAGCACTCTCTCATAAAATACAACAAATAGGCGTAGATAAGTCGAACCTAACATTCCAAACAAAATGTCGACTTTTAAATATCAACCTAAAACTCTAAAAATGGCTGAATAATAACAAATATTAACCCCCCCCCCCTCCCCCAAGAATAGACTATAAATAAAATATTTACCCAATTAATTAGCAATAGTGCTCTATGACGTCATATTCAGAGAGTCGTCGGATATCACAGTTCTGTTCCGCTTTACCTTAAACAATCTTAAATTTTCATTGAAAACCCCAAAAACTTACCTGACATTAATTATGTTATAAATAATATCAAGTGCCGAAATTTTACAAAGTTGGTCCGTTGGACGCGCACCGCTTCGAAATATAGTTGAAAGATCATTGCAATGATCTTTCTATTGTATAATTATTTCCAATAGATTTAAAAAAATGGTCGATATCAATGAGGCCCTAATTACAATGGTACATCAGCTATAGTCTATTCTTGGTAAGATCAAGGTATCACGAAGCTCAAAAAAAAATTGAGCCTAATAATAATAAAATAATTTTTTTTGCACGCCGGCTCAGGGACTATACTACTCGACCCGGATTACAAAGCGTGAAAATTTTTATAATTAATTAATGAAGGCTCTGCAAACCCAAATGTTCGATGCCAATACCACCAATCGCTGTTTAAATACCTCCGTCCACCGACCACCGTCAAAACCCAAATCCTTAAGATCAGCCTTGACGGAATCCTCCCACCTACGCCACGGTATACTCCTCAGACATTAACCTGTCAGCTCAGCGCTTACCAACTTTGCAGGGATTCGTAAGCTGCTAGGCCCAACAACTTTACAAGCCCATTTCAACCGTCGAGATGCTAACATTTCAATTATACTGACAGGGTGCAAGCTCCGCAATACCGCGTTGTGTAACCTCCTGAATCCTCCCGTGGACTCATACTACCTCGGATCAAATATTCTACGCAATACCTTATTCTCGAAGATCTTTAGGCGTTGTTCTTCCTTCAAAGTAAGTTTCACAACCGTACAAAACAGTATAAAGAATAATAGTTTTGTGAATACTAACTTTTACGTTTCTGGACAAAAGCCTCGAGACGAGATAAGTAATTTCGCAACAGAAAAATAACATGCATTTCCCACCTTCATTTCCTCTTGAATTTCGTTTCTTTCTAGATATCATAGAAACCAAATACTTAAATTTGTCTACATTTTTTTTTTTTTTAATTCTATACAAAATATAAATTAAACTGATTTTTACACGTGTAACTACGACTCATAAAAAGTAAGTAGTAGTAGTAAAAGTAGTTAGTAAAAGTAAAGCAAATGATTACACTATGGTTATTATTTCCAACAGTTAAATATAGTATTAAAACATTTATTTGGATTGATTTTTTTTTTGTTTTAAGGCTTTGGTATAATGATTCCAAAACACTTAATATTTTTCCTCTATCTTCATAAATGGCCGATATGAAATGATATTTTTATTCGATTTTTGAATTTAAGTATCTTTTAATTAATTTAAAAGGGTTTATTTTCTTAGTTGATTACAATGTTCATTATTGAAAATAATAATATAAAAAAAAGTGGAAAAGCTGAGCATGAAGATGATTCAATGCTTAAAGAGATATGCGTGCATTATTCAAATTTATATCATATATATATATATATATATATATATATATATATATATATATATATATATATATATATATATATATATGTGCTCGTAGCAGCAGAAGTAAAAAAAATAATTAAATAAATCGTAATAATCCCGATGATGACCATATTTATCAATTTTTTATGAGTCAAGAAGATCAATCTATTTTACATAATTCTTATCAAAATAGTTTTAATTGAATACTAAAACTATTGACTGATTAAACTTTAAATAATTTACAATATAACTATGCTCTAAAAGAAGAATGCCTCTTTAATGACGAAATTAATCCCTCTCCTCATAATTTTATAACTACCCTCAAAAGTCAGTATTAATATTTTGGGATCATAATGAGGGGATTATTACCTTTAAGCCTTGAAAGTGTTGATTAACGAGCAGATCTTGTTAAATAATAATTAAACAAAAACAACTCATTATCCTAAGACCGAATATATATTATAAAATTTTATTACACAACGGTTAGAAAGCGCCATCAATTCGAGATCGTGATGCTCGCCGTTGACTAATAACGATAAGTATAAGAGAACAGATTAGAAAACAAAACAAACAATCGTTTTATCATCGAGGTTCTTTAGAAAGAATCATCTCGAACATTATGTTATGTTGTACCACAATAAATACTAGATCTCAGAAACTGGATAGTACAATAGCGATATCGGGTTGAAAGAATCGCCACCAACATTGAAAGGAAACGCTACTGTATCGGGGCATTCTTGGATGTAGTGAGTGCATTGGATAAACATGTGGCACAAAGGCTTAATGCAAAAAGTAAAGCATTCTTCCAACCAAAATATTTTTTATCAATTTCATTAATCACTTAACAGCACCAATCGAAGCTGGAGTACCTCAAGGATAGTAAGGTAACACACTTAGCCGTTAATAATATTATTATAATCATATTAACTTGCATAGCTACATTTACAGATCTAATCTACCAAAATTATCTATACGTACTGTCCCAAAAATAGCTTCAAATAAATTACAATTCCTCCCTTCACTAAAAATTCTCCGCAAATATACATGAAAAAAATATATTTTGTATTCGCACTTAGTTATTTTATTTGTTCTGATTATAGTTCATATGTTAACGTCGGTAGGCTATAGTGTACCTTTATGCATTTATCTTATTCTTAGGGTAAAATATGTCTATATAAAAATAATTTTTTCATTTACTTTCAGATTTATTTTCAGACAAACTTAACTTCTTTCAACTTCCATCCGTTTGTAGATGCTGCTTCCGCCACTTCATGATGCGGGTAGAATCCTTTTGAGCTGAGAAGAAGTAGAGAAAGATAATAGCTTGGTGGCGTGAACTAAAACTAAAACTGGCGCGGAGAAAATCCTATTAATCTAAAAAAAAAACGGTCTATATTGCTAATCAGTATTTCCAGTATGGGTGTTCCAAATTATTCTAGACAAACACTATAAATATAAAAAATATTTCGTATTGCAAGCTCTTCTCAGCTAAAACGGACTCAACCCGTGAATTCTCCTTAACGAGAAATCCCCGACTCGGATATGATTTGAAATATTTTTTCAGGTTCCATAATGGGTTCGCAATGTCAGAAAGTGTATTGATATACTTTCTGACATTGCTCAGAAAGTATATCAATACCACTCAATTATGCTAGATATATTTATCTTTCAGGGAAATTTCCTATGCAACTTTATTAATTACCATCAGGTCCATGAGTGGTAATGAGACTATATTTAAAAAAAAAACGTGGCTCAACATTCTATAGACGAAGAGGAGGCCCACCGAATTCTTTAGCTGTGAATATAAAGTTGACTGAAAATAAAGTATTCCTCAAAGTATCGGTTTTACTGATCAGACGTAGCTTTTCAGGTATCTGAACGAGAACGGGAGGAAGATTAGACAGGTATTTGTCCCTCCGGACTTTAGCAAGCCTCTTTAACAGAAAATATCAGACAGATGGGATGAGAGCCCTCAAAATACCAAGCTATTAAAAAAACTTTGAAATCATGGTATGGAAATCATGGCCAAACAAGGATCATTCATTCTTACCTTATAATAAAACAGCCATCAATATCATGCACCTACTGTAATAGTATTCTATAAGAATATTTTTTCTTAATACTAATTTCTTTAAAAGATTTATTTAAGACCCATGAGTTTTCAGTCCCATAAACAAACAAACAAAGGAGTGAATTTTGTGTTTCAGAACAACCATTTGAAAAAAAGTACTAAGGGCAAAAATCCAATTATCGTTAAGTTGTAGATAAGCGCCAATAACCCAAAGAGGAATGTTATCTAAAATGAATCAATTTCAGTTGTATTGAAACTATAAAGTGAGGATAACCCAATACAAGCCTACCATATAACTCAGTATTCTGAAAGGTTCACCGCATGGATAGGTTTTTCCATAACAATAATTTTCAGATCACGAGTACTTGAGAAAACTTAATAAGTTATATCGAGAGTTTTCCACCCCATTTTTATGTCCTCCGATACAGAGGCAATAAAGGTAACTCCGGACCTTATATCCACCTCAACGAATTGCCACTCCACGTCGGCAATAAATCAACACAATGCACAATAAAATAAAACTTCCAATATAGGGCTTGTAACAAAATTACCAGGTAATAAAATAAAATATAAAGGGGGAGGGGGTAGGCGATAAAAATAAAACTGGAGGGAAGAGATAAAAATCAAGTAATTGCCTGGGAAAATAAGAGCTGCCACCCCCAGCGCTGAGGTAGAATGGAAGGGCCCATATCTATCTGGAGTAATGACCAACATTAACATTGGTGTGCTTTAAAGGAAACTAATCCAACTGTTTTAATGGCGTCATTTTTTAAGGGAAGGGCTAAGGGCCGATAGTGTAAGTAAATGAATTTTCCCCTCTCCACTGAAGAAGGGCTTGTTTCCTGAGGGATAGCTGTGCTCCAACTATTGCCAATCAACTGGCTAACTATTGTCTAATGATTGAGTAGAAACAGATTAAAAATACCAGCTAAACTAGCGATTACAGAACAAGGCAACTCGACGAAAAATTAAGGCAACTATGAAGGATAAGAAGAAAACATGTTGGATGAGCTCTCGCACAAAAGGTTCAAATTAAAATTGGTTTTTAAAACAAAAAACACTTTATACATCGCTTGCCGGTCGCTTATTAAGATGTCTTGGAGTGATGTGCTGTCACAATTTTATGGGTCTTTTTTGGAGTGTTGAAGTGCGATGTGCTATATTTGTTCTGCATTTATGTGATCTCGCCTTTTTATACACTGAATTGGCGAAACGTTGATTGATCTGTTATTTACTGGTATTTGAAAGCCATAAGGCTTTGCTTTTTGGATTTTCTAAATTTCTCCTAATAATAATTTTTTTAATTTATTTTTGAGTTTTCACTCTTTTTTTTCTTTTTTCTTTAGTTATCATGTTACATGTTGTTAATTAGTTATGATTTTCGTTTAGTAATAGTGAATTGTTACTTTAATTTATCATTATTTAGTCTATTTAAAGTCTTTTTCCTAGGTCAGGGGTTCCCAGAGCGTTGTATACGTACCACTAGTGTTACGCAAGGACGTTTTAGGTGGTTCGCGAACAAGCAAACAAAAGTCATAGATAAAATCATTTTTTTAACACGTTTAACGAAGGGTAACATTTTTTCAAAAATAATATCGAATGTATCTATTATAAGATGAATAAACACAATTAATAAAAATAATTCAGGATGATTACCTTAGTAAAGGCCAAAGCACTAAGTGTTGAAGAAGACTTAAGAATCAAGTCCCATCAAGCCTGAGTTTGATGCTCTGATTGTAAATAAACAACATGCTTACAACTGAAAAATATAGATGCTTTTCTTCACAATGGCCAGAATTTTTGTGTGATATGTGAATATTACTGTTTCTGTAATGTGAAATTGATAAAATTTTGATTTTCAATTTATTATTTTCTTAAACAAATTTACAATTATATATATTGTTTTGCTTCTTAAATAAAGCTTTGTAAATAAGTTTGTATTTTTTTATGATGACGAATCTTTAATACTAATATCATAAGATCAGACGAATCTTTAATACTAATATCATAAGATCATGTAGTGTACCCACTTATCTGAAAAATGAAAAAAGTAGGGAGTAATCTAAAGTCCGTGACCCCCCTTCCCTAGGTAAAGCATCCCACGAGCAAACTCTAAATATACGAAAATACATAATGATAAATATATAATCAAATTTTCTAAATGGAAGATTCAAATTTTTATGAGTAATTAAATATTGAAAAAAATTCTTCCTTGATAATTTTTATTTGAAACTTATATTAACATTTACATGTTACATATACTTATATTACCGGCCCTATCACCAGGACCATACTGCAATCTAATATGTAGTAGTCATTAAAAATCTAATTTTAAATCAGGGCTCAAAACAGTAATTGAACTTTTTCAAAAGTTTCAGTTTAACTTTTTTACAAGAACCTTTACATTTAAAGTATTAATATAAAAGTTCTACACAAAAGAACCTTCTGATAAACAGTTCCTTAAGAACTCATCAAACGGTCATTAAACGTTTTTGATAAAAGTTCTGTTAATATAAGTTCTTGCCAAACCTTTTTTTTTTTTTTTTTTTTTAAAGTTCTGTTAATAGAAGTTCATACAAGAACATTTTAAACATAAGCTCTCAAAAATAAGTTTTCACATAGTTATGTGGCAAACCTCGAGAGGTATCTTTGTGAGGTGGGGGAAACCTCGGGAGACAGCAGTATTGTTGAAAAAATTAAAAAATCTTTTAACAAAAACATAGATAATAAATAAAATTCGAAATAAAAGAATAAATAGAAAAACAAATACCATTTTATTTAACATTTAATTTCAATAGAGAAATTGCTTTAATTTAAATTAAATCATCTATGGAATATTCATTTAAAGAAATAACATTTTAAGATAAGAAAATCTTTAAGAAAAAAATTACATATGAATTTTCCACATTTATTTGGGAATTTTAATAATGACAACTTTTTTAATATAAAATTTTTATATCAAAGCTCTTATGATAAAGTTCTCAAAGAACTTTACTATATAAGTTTTGACCAAAAAGTTCTTGTAAGGATTTATAATAACAGTTTTAATATAAAAGTTCTTTCATGAAATGTTTCAAAAAAGTTTCTAAGAAAAAGTTTAATTTAGAACAAGAACTTTTGCAAAATAAAAGTGCACAGTTATTTTGGAGTCCTGTTTTAAATTTATAATTATATATAAGAACACCAAAAAAAAAAAAAAAAATGAAAATATTGATGTAATATTACCTTACATTATATAATTTTAAATTGGTCATGTGTTTAAAACTCTTCTTTTGTGACGCTACCGAAAGAAAGGTTGAAGCAATGCTAGTACAAGTTTCAAATAAAAATTAACAAGGAAGAATTTTTTTCAATATTTAATTCTCATCATAATGAGAAATTGAACGTCTTGCTTAACCCCATACGTTTCACTACGTCTCCCCCTCCCTCCTTAAACGGGAGCTAACAGTTTCATTCAAGATTCAGAAATTCCGTTGAAATGGCTTTTATTATTAGAAAGTATAATTTTGGACCTTCGAACATGTAAAGGAAATTCAACCCCTCATTATGCCACTTATTTTCGTATTGATGCCATATTTTTTTTTTTTTTTTTTTTTTGGAGGGGGGGTTTCAGTTCTTCCGGCGGCAACCCAGAAACCAAATTACCCCAAGTCTAGACACCGCCTGACCCAATGCTGCGCACTTCGCTTAGGCACGGGGTGATGAAATTACTCCACAATGACTTCTTGGCTTGTCCTCAAATTGTCAATTTCCTCGATACGGACTCGCTCCATTGAACAGTCAATTTACATAGTGATGGTTACTTGCCCTTGTCATGCCTGTTATTCAGTCCAATCACTGGGAGTAAGGGACTTTTCCCCCGCAAACCGGCGCGACGCTTTTAGACGCGATTGGATGATAACCCTGAGAACGTTTGACGGCGTAGGAGACACTAGTCGTCTAGGCTACTTTGATTTTTTTGTCAGACAAATAAAGTTATCTATTTCTAAAAACAAACTGAGAAAAAGTTTTTATATCCCTACAATAATAACTGAAAACCGAATACTCGAGCAATTGCACTCTTTTCCCGCTGGTTTGAAATCAATCAAAAACAGTTTCTTTATACGATATAAGGCATCCTGATTAACATATGTAAATTTTATTTCGCATGAAATAGCACGTTTTTAAATTTTTTCTGTAAATTGTGCGTTTTATGATTTTGCTGCAGAATATTGCATATTTAGCCTTATTAAAAAAAAATATATATACAACTTTCTTGAAAATGTTAACCCTTTATAGGACAGAAACTACTAACGCTAAAATTAAAACAAAAAAAAAATTAATGAAACAGTTTCAGGGACTTATATTAAGTATGAAACGAATTATCATTTGCTTATAAAAAATGTATGTTGGCAGATATGAGTTTGGGATCTATTTTTCCAACTGTTCGGCGAGTGACAAAATTTTTACTCATTCCCTAGATAAAGTAATGTAAATTAAACAAAAAACGAAAAATTATACAAATACTATATCTATTAGGGTAAAGAAGGTATTACGATATCAACTATATTATAACATTAAAAACTTCATGCAACTACGAGAATGTTTTTAATTTTTTAATAAAAGCTCAGCGGAATGAAAAATTTGTGACTATAATAATTTTTAAGTATAACTCTTATATTAGATTAAAGAATAATTACAAAATTTCATAGGAACAACAACTATATCGTACAATACTATTAGAATAGTAGTCCATAGGTGGGACATATGGAATCCACTTAAACTAAAATTAGCTGGCGCAGTTTACATGTTGGTCCAGGTTACATATTTTTATTTCCCCTGTAACTAACAGTCCTATAAAAGCAAACCAAGACTACCCACAGTTGTTTTTAATGCCACTTCTCAAGTGGGATGAATATGACCCACTGTACTGCAAAGAGTTACAAAACAGTCTCCTGCAAAACAAAATTACAAAGGAACGTTTCATGAAGTAATTCGTGGCTATTTTTAACGCACAAAATAAGATCCAATTTGCAGAGAATTCTCAAAAGGTTTTCAAGATTGTTTTTTTTTTCTCTTTAAATTCGTAAATCCCCAACATTGCATTATCTTGAGTTCCATAGTGCTTCACTCAGTCTACAGTAAGTATTTAAAATAATTTTTCGTACACTTAGTTTTTCGGAGAAAAATATGCTCATTAAATTATTAAACATTAGCTGACGGATATGGATGACAAACAACATTCCGCATTAATTTTTACAAGTGAAGAAACCCGTACAACCTAATTGACAATAAAAACAAAATTCATTGTGCAAAAAAATGTATTCATACACGAACAGGTGTCGTTATAATAATTAGTTAGTTAATTATCAGTTCATAGTTTTCACCTAATTTATAATCATTTATTCAAATACAAACCAAAATGGACCAAAGGATCAGAATTGAGAGATAATTAAGAAGTTCAACCAGCAAAAATGAATTGTTCAAATTTTTCGACAAAGGTTCAGTTAACGATGTATCGGAAAAATGTTGAGATTGTCTCATCCGACCATGCTCTACATGATTAAAAACTTCAAAGCCGGATCAGTGGGAAATGAAAAACCCTCAGGCAGAAAACGATTTATCACGTGAACCTTGCTAAGAGTAGCCAAAAATCACCCAAATAAGTGCTCGTGAACTTACCGAACACATCGTATCACAATGCTCCACCCTACTTAGTTTTATAAAATAGTATTTTATGTAAAAAAAAAAACAGTATGTGTTTATGTGTAGATTTTTTTTTTTTTTGCATAAAAAAGTGAATGTCAGGATTTTATTTTCTGTGCATATTTTTGCACGTTTTGTCGTTTTTATTGCAAGTTTTACATTTTTTTTACTGTATAAAAAGTTATAGAAGTTATTATATAATTTTTTCATAAATAAATTATTAAAAATTGCTAAGCATTTCATCGGGAGACTCCAAAAACAATGCCTCGATTCTGTCAAATACAAGTCTACCAAGGAGGTCATTATAGCTTCCTCGCCATTTCTAATGGATACATAAAAAAAAAAATAATAAATAAAAAAAAAAAATAAAAATAAAATAATAAAAAAAAAAAGCAAACAACAAATGTGTAAAAAAACAAAAAACAAACAAATTAATTAATTAAAACTTTTTTTAAAAGAAGCATTCATTATAAAAATTAAATTAAAAGGCACTAAGATAATTTTGTATATAATTCGTAAATAAAATAGCTAATTGTTAAATAGCAGCCAACGCATATTAATTAAAAGCTGCTAAATCAGCAGTTAAAGTAAATAACTAAAGGAAAGAACAGTTGAAAAATGTTCTCTAGGCTCTTTCATAGCGTTACTATGGTGAGAAGGAAAAAAAAATCACGTATTTATTTGAGAGTCTCACTTGAAACAATACATAAAATCACTGTACGAATAATTATGGTAAAGTGATGCACGCTGTGATATTTTTTAAATGATCCCGATTCCGTGTAAGATTGAAGTTTAGAAATGTCTTAAACAAATATTATAAACGTGGGAATCAGTGGGGATATCATGATGGTATGATGGTCTGATGGTAGTAACCGTACTCCAAGATGGATTATCATCGGATCGACCTATAGCTTCGATGATGACCTCAAACCGTGACTGAAACGACGCAACGGAACAACCGAGCGAGCATTCTTGTATCCAGCAATAAATCATTTTTCTATTAATTTATAAACAATCATGAGGAACCGTATGGATTGGCTTCGATATGGTCTGGAATTAAATAATAAATCTATTATTACAATAAAAAAATAGGGGGAAAAAAAAAAGAAGAATCACGATGTACGTCCCCTTTCAGTATTTTATTACAGTCAATGATCGAAACCTGAAACTGTAACGCAAATTGAAATCCGAGATGCAATAAATTCTGATGTAGGCATAGAGAAAAATCGCATTAGTAATACATCAAAAGATCCTTAGGGATTTTCCAATAGAAGGGTTTCATACAAAACAATTGGCAATAAATATATTGAAATGCAATAATAATACGAAGAAAAAGATATACACGATCAGATGAATGTTAAAAAAATACAAATATTATTTTATAATTATTTTTTTTAGTATTTTTTAAAGGAAAATTAAAGAACATGAATAAAAATAACTGGAATAAAAATTATATATTCCAGCTGTTTACTATTATTATCCTAAAAACTATTAAAATATAGATCATAATTAAGTGGATTGAAATAGGTAACACCAAGGGAGATTAAAGGGATTTTCGCCATTTGTAGGTATCCATTTTATTCAAAAAAACAAATAAATTATAAGATTGGTCACCTAGAGGATTCAGGCGGCTAAACAACGCGGAATCGCATTATTTTACGTTGCTAATATAATTGCAGGAAATGGCGTCACGGCGATTGAAATGGACGTGTAAGGTTGTTCGGCTGGATGAGAAATCACAAGATAATTAGCGCTGAACCGGTTGGTAAACGTCCGAGTGGGTAGACTAAAACGTAGACGGGAGGATAGTATTAAGTTTGATATACATTTTAATTTTTTGGAGGAAGCTATAGCTCAGTGGAGGAAGCTAAGCATTGCTGTTATTAATTATTTCTGTCACACATTTTTTATTCTTAATAATATATAATGATTCAAATACGATTTTATTTTTTAAACCTTCATTATTTTTATTTTCAATACGCAAGGAAATTATTAAGTTAATTCGTTCTAGTCAGTGCCACTTATATTCCAATTGTTAGTTAAACTGAAAATATCTTTTTCCTCAAAAGAACAAAATAAGAACTGAACAATAAAAAAAAAAAAAAAAAAGTTTGGAAAAGCAAGAGAAAATATTTTGTTTGTAATATATCTTGAACTAACAAAGTTAAGAAATGCTTTTTCTTGAATCTGAGAGGAGGAATCTGGCGAATGTTCGGAAAGTATGTTATCAGCATAGTTTTAAGCTTTGTACAAACTCATATTCTTTAGAAAAGTAAATTTGCTTTTCTCCTTACTTGCTTCTTCCACCGTTAATACGAGAACAGGGAAACACCCGGGTATAAGATTCCCACAAATTTACAGTAACAATAAAACAATAAGACTTCGTATGTCTATACGTCCATCAGATACGGGAGGATATAAGAAAATAGCAGGCATTGAAATCAAACCATCTGAGTATTGGAGGACAGTAAGAGAAAATTTTCACAGAAATCCTCCAATAACTTATCTCTTTCCGCCAAGCACCAAGCCAAAAAAGGTTTCCAAAAATACCTCGATAGGTCTACGAAGTATTAAGAGTTAAAAAAAGGTCACACATGAACTCTAGTAGTGTTGCTTTGGTTTTACTTAAAATAACTGTTAATCTGATAAATGTATTCATAAATAAAAAGGATACATAATAAAAGTTTCAAATTTTCAAACTAAAGAACAAGCCTTCAATAAATAACCAAACTCTCATACAAACCGAATAGAATAGAGATCACCCAAATATAGATGTGTATATATTCCAAGTTTCCAAACGCGTGAAAAGTAGATACGAGCAAATCAGAAAACCGTCTAATAGATAAAATAAAATTTAAAAAAAAAAAAATAATATTTTCTAAAAAAATACTATCTTAATATTGTTGCTAAAATATTATTATTTTCTTAAAAAGAAAAATTTAAAAGAAACTCACCGCACCGAAGAGGGGATTTTATGTTGAAATAAAAGAACTTACCTGAAAAATACAGAAAAAAGTTAGTACAGACATTCAAGCAATATCCATCAAGGACTTGAAATAAATTCTAAAAATAATAAATAAGTAAATTTATATTTGCTTTTTATTTTTATAAAATAATAATGCTCAATATTATTCAATTCAATATTATTACAAAATAAAAAGTGGATCAACGAAGAGAAAAAGCCTACTAAAATCGGTAGTAATTCCTCGAAACCATAAATTTTAAAATAGGATTTTAAAACAGGTTTTCTTAATTTCTACTACATCACTGATTTTTTTTTTTTAATGGCTACTCACTTATATGACAAGGCGGTTCTATTCCAGACCCTTGGATTGATTTGAAATAAATGAGCTCGTATTTCATTCCGATCTATAGTATTCACAAGATCGGGTTTAACTCATATCCTGGTGATAAACCGAGGAAGATATTCAGCGCTAATTTATTCATCACGAAGGAAAGCTAATCAGAAAGTAATAAAATAAAAAAAAAATATGTTTAACTTTTTTTTTTCTTCAAAAATACAATTTCATCCCATCTTTCATTTTAACTAGACAGTCTGTCCAATTCTATTTCAAAATGAGAAATCACAGAGGACGGTCGGCGAAAAACTCAACCTATCAGTTTCAAACGGTGAAAAAAGATGGGTCAGGTATGGTATCAATGATTAATCAGAGGAAGACATTAATTAGAGAGTGATGGGCCTTCGGTCAGACAGCGATGCACTCCCGATGGGGAGTAATTCTATTAATATTTTCAATTTCAACGGGGAAATTTCATTTGGAAATGGAACAACCCTTACAAATTGGCCAGATGGGAGTCAACAGGTGAACGAGAGATGCGGCAAATATGGAGGCCTGTTATGAATAAAAGAGGTCATTCAGCCTGACAATGACTTATCATTTTCCGAATGGAAAATTGCCGATTCGGGGAAATCCCTAAAAGGGAAAGCTATCTTGTCTCGGGAGTCGTTCCATCCACCGCCTCTTTATCATCTACTACGCAACGAAAAACAGTATTCCATCTTTTTGAATTTAGTGTAGGAACAATTTTAAAATCCACTTTAGAAACCGAATTTACATATATATTACAACATGCATTAGGATGGCTGGCACTTGTTAAATGTCCTATTATAATAATTAAGTTGGGGCAGGGCTATAATCGTGACTCACGCTTTCTTATTGTGGAAATCGAAGGAAGAGTTATTTTGGACAGACAAACGGTAATGGCCGTTGGGTCGATCGGATGGGACCACGGAACGGGACGTTCTGATGGAGTCGGGGAATTATAAGCCAAAGATAAATTCACGAAGAGAGCCAGTTTGAATTCACCCATACTGATCCGGAATTGAAACGAAATAAGACTATAGGATAAAGATCCATAACGCAAACAAATGACCGAACTGTTAAATACGAAAATCGAATATAATTGCAGGAAC
This sequence comes from Rhaphigaster nebulosa, assembly GCA_948150685.1. Lineage (NCBI taxonomy): Eukaryota > Metazoa > Arthropoda > Insecta > Hemiptera > Pentatomidae > Rhaphigaster > Rhaphigaster nebulosa. The sequence goes on from OX411307.1 coordinate 147,894,092, forward strand.
GAAAGGTAGGTAGAATGTTAGTTTCGTTCATTATTAGTTCAATGCGAGAAGAAACCAGTACAAACTTTTCTGTTTGATATAATCCATTTAAACCTTGGTGAGTACCAACATGCATTTGATTTCTAGTCTTAATTAAATTCATAATTCATAAATGTTTTATAATACTGATTTATATTACATCTAATTTAATATGTATAATAATACCAAACTATATTTTGAATTGCTTATTTTTGAATTTTTTGTGTGTTTTTAGAACTGAGGATGAATGTATAACATTCGAAACTAGTTTTCAATAAAACAAATTTATAGAAGTGGCAAATAATTTATCAATCCCTAATTAGATTGATACTTCTATACCATCATGTGGATGTCAACTGATTGTTTCGAAGAAGTTCGATATTAATACAGTTTTTTTTTTTTCAGAAATAAAATGTTTTTTTCAGAATATTCTCGGGTTTCCAAGTGCTTGGAAATGAAACATCTTTAGGAGTAACAGATCCTAGCTTTCATATCTAGCCCGTGTGATATCCTAATAAAAAACACATTCGCACGTTCATCTCGTAATAGCCTGAATTATTTACAGCGTGATGACAATTGCCATAGGATTAGCATTTTTAGCCGTAATCCGAAGTCATGTATAACCCCAACATCAGTCGGGATTCGATGGGGTGTTACCATGTAATCCCCAATGACTCAATAAATCAGTTTTTATTATGGATGATCCTATTTTATACCGATCACAAAGACCTCAGCACTGAATCCAAACTTATATTTTAATACTCTCCCTATGGGTCGATACCAGTGGGCTAGAGAGAGGTGTGCAAGATTGTAAATTTCAACAGGAGTTGTAACTGCTATTTCTTAATAAAACTAAAAAAAATAGTTAATGTTATGTGATAGAATATTGCTATTTCTCACGTTAAAGATTGGCATCTCTTCTATCTAAATTAACTAGAAAGATTATAATATTATCAAGTAAATGAACAACGATTATCTTCCAAAAAATTGCTTTATTATATAGTTTTAATACGTTAATGTCTCTTTTATTTATAGGTAGAATTTTATGTATTACTTCTATAGTTGTCTTTTTTATACTCTTTTCACGGTACGTACCGTGGATAACGGTCCCTATCATCAGAAAATATTTATATTTTTTTCAATAATATTTTTATTGTCATGAGGTATATAGTACTAGTCATTTCGTCGGTCCAATGTTAGACTTACGAATATGAAAAATTATATTTTTTGTTTTTATTATTTTTCAACAGTATTTCGGTTGATACAGCCTGTTGTAAAGTTAGGAATCTGTTACAGCATTAGAAAGTTCTGAAATCGCAGTTGCATTTTTAGAAAAAAAACGTCTGAAAGTCTGAAACTTCCATGTTAAAGTAACGAATATGCGTATTATCATAAAGGCAAAACAATAAATACACATGAAACTATGAGATAAAAGGAAAAAAAAAATTACCAACTTATAAATAATTTAATAATTAATCAATTGATATTTTATTCTGTCGTATTTTATTAATGCCACCCCCAAACTTGGCACTTCGTAATGATACGAAAAAATACCAGATTTTCATGAAGGATATATCGCTGGTTAGCTGGTTAGGAAGAAGAGTGCCACAATACGAATATTTTTGTTTTTGCTTTTTTTTTGCTTAAAGTACCTCTAATCACGTATATTTCTTTGAGAGAAAATGTCAGATCTTTAGTCTCAATATTTACCGGAATAACTATATTTTTTTTTTTTTTTTTTTCTAATGAATATCTGCCAAATGATCAAAAAATAAAGAATATTTAAAAAAAAAAAAAAAAAGAATGTGAGTAGTATTGACCAATACTAAAATGTCCGACTTGATATTTTAAAGTGAGCTAGGGACAGCGATAATCCTAAAACTTCAAACGCTTCTTTTGTAATATTCAACTTTTTTGTATTGTGACACTGTTCTTCCAAGCCAGCGGTATCTAAGAAAATATTTAGGATAAGCAACACTGGTAAGTAAATAATATGGTAGAGGGATTCTTTCGGACAGTCAGGAATAAAACGGAAAAATAAGAAAACAATAAATTAATAAAAATTGCATTAATAGAAAAGTCTGTATTTTTCAGATTAAATTGCGTTTATTTTAATTTTTATTTATCATTCCATTCTACAACCCTACCCCTAGTTTCACAAAAATTTATAATTCCCCATTCTTTTTTTTTTTTTTTTTTTTTTTTTTTTTATGTTCAAACGGTAACAAAAAAACAACGTGTAAAAAAAAATGTAAACTCTACAAAATGACTTAAAAAAAGAACAGAATCTGATCTAAAATAAATTTAAACTTTTGATTAATCCAGGGTGATAAAAAATAATGAAAATTTCAATTTATTGCTCCTTGAACAAATTAATTCAAATGTAACTCAAATGACATTCAAATTACATTTCAATTACTTATTCTACAGATGGATTATTAACTAGAAAAGCACAATATTCCAGAAACGAGGGGCTTTATAAAAATTAAAGTTTTTTTTTTATTCTGAATTAAAAACCTCATTTATAGCTATAGCTCCTTCCTTGTTTTCAATTTGTATTCAAATGATGCAAATGAATACGAAGATGATTATATTTATGATAAAAATGTGTACCTCTCCTTAACACATTAAGTATACCAACCATATACAACGTATAATAATCCATATATAATATATAAGAGAGTAATATAATATATACAATATAAAAGCGTAAGTATCGGCCAATTATTTCATGCGTAATTCAGTTACGTTTCTTATTAGTGAAACCATATCTGGAAAATATTAAGATAGATTTACGATTTTTAATTAAACAATTAATTTTGTATCAACTGAAAACTTAATTAATCGATTTGAATGAATAATGAACAATTAATAACATGATTTTAAGCAATGAACCTGATAAACGCATCAAGTTGCAGTCAACAGAATACATGTTCATCGAACTATGTAAAGTACCTCTGATCCTTTTTTGATTATGGCCATCGTACTACGCTTCGGATAATAGCTTGGAGTTATATGCTACCTCAAAGCTCAAGTTATATAATTTAAGATATAACATTTTAATATCATCTTAAGAAGGAAAACATTTTTGGAGGCATCCTATTATGACATAAACCGGAGCATCAGGCGTTATCCTTAATTCATTGGGGGGTGAGGAATGTGTAACTTAGCAACTGATTAGATAGTTTTATAATTTGGTTTCATGAAAACATGGCTCACAAATACGCTGTGAGAACTTAATCCTAATGTTGAGGATGTGATTCACTTTACACTTAAGACTCGACTAATTCGCTGATGGTGAACTATTTAGGATAGAGTGAAGGCGGATGAGCTGATAAGAGCCGACATGTGCACCTAGGGCTCCATTAGCTCCGGCAGAATCCTCTAATGGACAAAATCCCAGGCTAAGTCCTAATCCTGAACATGTGTCGGAGTACCACTGACCCCTCCTACGTGTGAGGCACAGACTAGCAATGATTTAAAGCTGACAAAAATACCTTGGTTTGTGTAATGCTACAAAATATATAATGAGAAATCATAAATTAATGTTTTCTTTTAGTAATATGAAGAAAAAAATGAAGGAATCACAAGAAAACAAGCTGTGATTGTAGGGGACGATCTTGACTTTAATGTGTTTGAATATGGGAGAGCGGGGCTGGTTCGCATAAGGGGTATGTTGGCCAACTGTTTTTTTTATTCTCACCACCAGGGGCTCTGGAATGCCACCTTATCACCACGTGAAGACCTACTCTAGTTATTACGAAGTTTTCAGTGTCGTGAGAGCTTCTATAAAAGAGTGGTTTACGAAAGTTTGTTTTTCAGCTAGATAAGTAAATTGTTTTGTTAAGTTTTCTTTTTCTGCTACAGAATTCGCATGTCAAACCGTTCTTCCATTCTATGTCGCATATTATCCTCTTTTCCATTATGATTATTGTAGTGTAAAACTCTTTCACGATTTTCGTTTTCCTGAACCAGGCCATATCTGAGTTGAAATCAAGTTCGGGGCTGGTTGTGCAACAATAATGTGAATATTATTGTAATATATGATGCGATATTTTGAATATTATTAATGTCATATTATTGTGAATAAAAAGACTTCGATAAAAAAAATGGTAGGCAAATATTATAAAATAAAAATAAATTATGGAACAATGGCCGAGGGCCGAGCTAATGCGTTTAAAATTTAAAAAAATGTTGAGATGTAGAATTTGTTTTATTTTTGTACTATTGGTTATTGTCCCTTTATAATGTTTTCCAATACAAATCCTTGTTCGCAGTTGTTATTCAGTCCTTCATGAGAGATTATCCAAACTGTCAAATTCACACACCTTGACTTTTTGACTGTGAGATTCTTCTGAGAACCCAGCGCATCACATGATCAGAAAAAAAAATATATGATAACGTAGCCTCATCGATGTAGTATTCAAAGAGAACAAGAGCATTTGCCCACGTCAACCATCGTTCGTATGAAAAATAAAAACGTGAAAAGTTTAGCCAAGCAGCCCCGCTCTCCCCTACAGTTAACCCGTAGTATTTAGCATTATAATATCCACAATATTATAGGAACAGTGAAATTTGATCCAAGACATTCTCTACAAAACTAACCTCCTCCAATTAAATAAACCTTTGTAGTCTTAAGAAATTCGCTAATAAAATATTCGAATGAGCTAAGGCGGCAGTAAAAAAAAAATAATAATCCTTCAAGCAGATCGCCGAGATAAGAAATGCTGTAATAGTGACATTAGAAAATTCCTACATTCTAACACGAGCAATTTCTGTCTGCCCGCAAAATGGATCTCGAAATCTCGTTTAAACTTCAAAAATAATTGTTTTGGAGCCTCATAAATCGATTGGCGTGAACCTTTACCTCGGAAAAACTTTCATTAGTAAAAAAAGCAAACAAAAAAGCAGGTCGGTGGGAAAAAAGTGAAAGAAATAGAGTGAAACGCTTGTTATTAAACCGAAAAAAAAAAAAAATGAATCGCGTTAATTTAGTCCAGTCATATCTCATTGAAAGAAAAAAAATTTATTGTCCCTTAATTTTTACTAAAAGGTGAATTAAAATATTTTAGTAAAAATTAGTGGACAAAAATGAGCTTTGGACGATTAAGAAAGCAGAAGTGTTTTGTTTTTTCTTTTTTGAATTTCTCTATTGATCATAAATACCACAGTCATATTTATTGTATTGATATTATCGCGTGTTAAATAAAATAGTTTCGTTGGTTACGTCCCCGAGATTCACCCAAGAAGTATAAGATGCAAAAGCGCTCAAGAGAACCGCCTAAGGAGCTGAAAAACAAGAGAAGGTTATGATTGTAGAGCTGTTCATTTTTTTATTTATGATTTTTAAGCTCTTATTAAATTACTTGCACATCCAACATGCTTAAGCTTTAATAACCCACAAACCTCTGATGATTCAAAATACCCAGAGATTTGCTCAAGTATATTTCGTATGGTTCCCTTCCAAATATCTGAGCAGTAACTGAACAGCAATTAAAAACAAAACAAAAATATTTCACTATGAAAAAGCATATATATATTCATTAATATAACAATTAGGTATTAAGATGAAGATTGTTGGAGGTGCAGTCAAAAATAAAAACACAGTAATGTATTATTTTGATTAAATGTATGCCGTCTATCAAAAACAAGATACAAAAATAAAAACAGTAGGATTGCATGGGGAATATGAAACACTAAATTGGATATATATAAATATAGAAATTATACAAGAAAAAATAATATAAAGTGAAATAGTAAATAATGTAAATGTAATGGTAATCTTAAGTTACCATCGAATAAAAATAAAATATATCAAAATAGAAACAATAAGGAAAGAAGGATATAGTAGAAGAGATACATCAAAAGAAAAAAAAAAAAAAGGAGAAATAAACGAAGATTTTTTTGTGAAGGATTTGGATTTGTTGGGCAACTTGGCATTTTTTTTTAATTTAACAAAGATTTTTTTAATTTAAAAGAAAATTAACTTCGATACAACTTCGATGTGGTATGGAGGTTAAGGGAATCAATGATAAATTTGGTATAATCGAGGGTGACGAAAACTCTTTTCGTATGAAGCAGTTTGAATGTCTTTAATGTTATAAAACATGTAAATATAATTTTGTTATTGTTGATACACAATACAATAATTTTATTACCTTATTGCGTAAAGCCGTTACGCTGTGCCACAACAGACTATCTCTGATATAACATAAATGACAATAATTAAACAATAAACAATTAATAAAATACCTTTACTTGTATAATTATCAGGAAGTGGATAGGAGACTGACTGGTTGTAATAGTCGGTTAAGTTTAAAAAAATTCTATAATTAATCATATAATTATAATATTCAATAATAAATTTTATTAAATATTGACCGTTTCCCTTATATTTATCAATTTATATCAAACCCTTTTCCAATCAAAACCAACTTAGATTGCAATCAGTACATTAATCCTCGAAAGGCGAAGAGGGATCGATGGATAAATTACAGAAAGGTAATATCCGAAGAAGACCGAAGACACTACAGGTCTTTATGGACCGGGTAATGAGATCCTTTTCGGGGGTGGAAGATGAGGAAATGCAGGGGGTAATCTGCATGATATTTAAGATTCAGCCACCCCCCTGCTCCCCCTTCATCCAATCTGAACAGTTCAAAAGGATTCCTAAAAGGGAGTCGGAACCCCTTATCAGATTCGGTCCGGGAACCTCACTCAGCAGGATCAGCCCAACCTCCCGGCTTAGTTACAGTTCGGGATAATCGAGGGAGCGCTATGGTTTGATGGATGGAGAGGAGTTTTCGTCCTGTCAGAAGAAAAAAAAAAGATACCGAACCCTTCCAAAGGTCAAATCGAGATTGATTTAACATGATCTAATACAATGAGCTAGAGAAAAAAATAATTGACAATTAAAAATTATTTAAATAAACAGCTTAAATCTACTCATACTAAATCCGCTACTTCTTAAATTCAGGACAATCTCATTCTTCATAAAATCGAAAATTCAACCATTATAAAACGGAATGTGGATACCCAGACGAATAAGGTTGAACATTTGCCAACATGGTTCATATATCACGATTTAATTACTGGAGGTATCATGGAAATCCTATACAGGGGCAGACAGGGACTAGAGGTAATATTAGTATCTTTAGTAAGTGTATCTTGAGACCAAGATGAATCAAAGGTGTTCTATACATCTAGCCAACAAGTTTATGCCGCTTTCAGACTAAGCCAAAGGGACATATTGAAATATCCCTATCCCTCTCACTCTCTCTCCCTCTCTATTTATATATATATATATATATATATATATATATATATATATATAATTAAATTTTTAATCTAAAACAGGTCTTCCATAATTTAAGACCAATCTAAATAAAAATTAATTTTATTTTAATAATTGAAAAAATAAACTAAACACTTGTTCACACTTCTATCGCAATTAGTAATTCGCATTTCTATTAATACAGTATATGATGCCCACTCTTCCGCTTTTCTATCCAATGCCGACGTTTCGGCTCTCATTGTAGACTTTCTTAAGGACTTCAATACATTTAGTAAGAATAATAATACTAACAGCAGCTTGAAACTTTTGAAAAAGTGAGTGACATTAAATACACACGAGAGACTATAATGAAAATATGAAAGAGTTATAAAAAGACAATTTTTAAGGACACACACTGAAAACATATTGCCGCTTTAGAGCAGATGTAGATTAATTGTGAAACATTATTGTTTGCAGGCGAGGTTATTTTTTCTTTTTCGTTTCATAATATGAATATATAAACCAGCATTTTGACTTTCTAGCAGGCGGCTTCTGTTATTTTCGTAGCTTGGCATAGGATAATAAATTCAGGACATCATATTTCGTCTCATGCAATATGTGGCATATGATAGTTTTGCGTACTGAACTATTCTAACTCCATTTCAAAATGTAGTTAGGCTTTTCTATTTAACATAAGATACATCTACTCTAAAATTTAGATAGTAATTCTTTAGATACTTTTCCGTTTGTCTGTAATCCCTTCAGTATTATAGATAGAGAAAGTCAACTTCTGCATCAAATCCGCAATAGTTTATAGTTTTTAACTATCTAAAGTTATAAAAAACAGATAAAGCCAAATTTGGAGATATTATGGCTCTGATCTGAAGCGGCGATATGGATCTGCCGTCAATTTTAACTCTGCTATTTGTAACATTTACCTTTTGCATTATAAATAGCTCTTCTTACTCTCATTCACGTCGGAGAGGAAGATAAAATACAAGCATGTGGGATTAAAACGGCAAAATTATGGAGAAAGTTGGACCAAAATCTGAAATCGTTCACCCACAGTGAAACCGTGAGCGTTGAAGACATTTGAATTCAACAGCTGCTTATGTCAAACTAGGATCTCCACACCGTCTAACAAGACAGTGGACTGCATAAGGAAAGATAGACATAAATAAGACGCCTACCGCTATCGCTAAATTTTCGAGTAAATCAAGGTCCTTACCAATGTAAAAAGGAAATTTCATATTCAGCGACTACTCAAGTGAAGACAGTTTGACAGTAAGTGGCACTATTTGAGTGCAACTTGGAAAAAAAAAATTTAGCCTTGGAACGTTGTCGGAATCCATTCATTTTAAGTAAAAAATATGCAGTCGGATACCATGGTCATTTTTCCAGAAAAACATTAGTGCAGAAACCAGATGATCTTTCAACAATGAAATAAGAGTTTGATAAATATTTAGTATCTCTTCAAGGCAACGTCATGCATCATTTAGGAAACAAAAATTTTTACCACAAATCAAAAGCTATTCATTTATTTATCAAATTTTTTATAAGACCAAAATGAAAAGTCAATGCCGGTCGATTGATGGTTTAAGGAGTGCAGTTTATTTTCTGCATCACGCAACGCCAATTAATAGTAGCTAATTATTTCTGCTTGAAATCTATTTAATCCCCAATGCCTTCGGACTTGCTAATGTGGACATGAAATGTAATCGGTTTCACCCACTTACTCAAACATGCACACCGATTTCTTTTCTTTGAGATTATTAAAAGCTTTGAATGCAGTTTATAATTTCCCACAATTTTAAATATTTATCGACTTATTTCTGATTTAGCGTTTATGAATAATCGAGATTAAAAAAAAACTGTTTATACATCAGCCAGTGTTTACAAAATCAGTTGACATCCGCATGATGGTATAGAAGGATCAATCCCTGTTTACAAAATCGTTTTCTCGATTACGAAGGAAGACGATCATCCGAACTTTGGTTCAGCACTAACGTACATAACAAACAAAACTTATAATTGAAGCTACCAAACAAAGTCTAAACTATACGAGTCTGCACCAAGTCGAAAGACAGAATTATTAACGAACAAGAAATACAAATAAAGAAATAAATATTTGATCAATAAGGTGGAACTGGACCTGAATGATTACTTTTGTATTAAATTTTAAAATGAGTATCAGTAATAGTAAAAAAAAAAAAAAAAAAAAAGGCTAAAATCCGTTGATTTGCAGGGATCCCAACCAATACCCCTGAGGAAAGCCAAGTTGTTAGCCTTACATAAGTAGCCTGCCCTCTCATTTTCTAGGCAGTTAAGTATTTATTAACGATTTTGTGCAGACTCTAAATAAAAAATAAACAGTTCGTTAATAATAATACAATATAACTTTTCTCAGCTGTGCTAACATTATCTCCCTTATCCTTCGATATAATTCGATATAGAATTGTCTTAAGAGTGGAAATACTATCTCTTTTTTGTTAGTCTTTTTTAGAATGATGTGAGATGTGCTGTCTCTGGTATATATATATATATATATATATATATATATATATATATATATATATATATATATATATATATATATATATATACACATACATATATATGTATGCAATCTTTATCTTTTTCTGTCCCGTTTATCCTTAAATTGGCGAAACGTTGAAAGGGTAAGTCTTAAATGGTATTTGAGAGACTTAAAGGTTTAGTATTAGAATTTTTCAATAATTTCTGATAGTAATTGTCTTTTCTTTTTCTTAATTTTTGCTCTTAGAAATTAATTAATATAAATATAAACAAATTGAATTATCTACAAGGATTTAATTTTTAAATGGCCAATTTTTATTTTTTGGAGATTTCAACAGTAAATATTTTTAAACGCCAAAGGACTTCCGAATCAAAAGGAAACTAGAATTATTACATAGTGTGTGATAAATCTTTGATTATACGATGTATAAATGCTGCAATCGACTACAGGGTTCCCGCAACAGCTTGTTCCATGGTAACACTGAGTAATTAACGTGTTCTGTCCATTAACATGATTAGTAACGATAGTAACGTTTGTCATAGCATCCACTGATGAGTGTGATCAATCATTCGAGTATCTCAGTTTTCGGAAGATAATGCTATTGTATATAATAGAGAAAATTATAGGTAAATTTTCATCATCAGGAAATTACTGGAACTACTAGTATAATAAATTAGTAAATTAAAAAAAAAATGATCAAATTTACAATTATTAAATAAAATATTTCAAAATACCAAAACTCAATGCCACATTAATGACGATAAACTTAAGAACTTTCATTTGCTTATATATGAAGTGGCTCATATTACAGACATCATATATTTAGTACTGTTTATAACATAATTGAACTTTAAATTTATTATTATTTATATGCACTTAAGGAACCAAAACTTCTTCTAAAAATAAAAACATTTTAGTAGAAAATGATAGTTTGTTTTTATGCTTCAATTGGTTTTATCTTTGAGCTGACAATGAGTGCAAATATTGTACACGAGGATGGGCTGTAAATCACTATGTTTTATTAAAACTTTAATATACATTTTCTCTTTTTTTTATTGATTTTTATAATTATTTTTTCTTCTTCAAATGTGGTATGTACGCGGCCGATTGTAATATATGACAATGAAAACATTTCATGATAAAAAAAAAAAAAAAATAAAAGGTTTTAAAAACCTGAGAAACGATTGTACTTCTCACTTTTACTATCTATATGTAACAATATCTTCGAATACAAAAAAAATAGAAGATTTATTTTTATTAGCAATAATTAATTATAATTTTTTTCATACATAGTATTAAATTTATTTTACTTTTTTCATCTTCATTGCTCAAAATTTATTACACACTAATAATTTATCACGCAATAATAATTTTAGAGAAAAAATTTAATTAAATTTATTTTGCTGTTAAGGTTTTTATAATAGATAAAAGATTAAATAAAAAATTTAATTTAAGATAAAAACACAAAAATAAATAAGTGTGTGTTTGTGCCATTTTCTGTCACATTTTAAACTCTTGTTTATGAATATTTTTTGCACATAGTGCTATCTTTACTGATAACTAATCGAATGCCATATATAATTAAAATTGAACTAAATTCTTGATGCCCTCATCGCAAAACAAATCGCTCATGCAGTAAATAATTTTAAATGTTTATGAGTCAAATTTGTATACGCATAACCAGCGTATTATGTAAATGATACCAAAACCCGTGTTGCCGAAAGGTTAGGGAGGGAAACAGTACATAAATAGTGTAATAAATCATTAAAAATATACTAACAAAATATAACATAATTTTTATTACAATTGCTCATAATTAAATATTCATTAATTGCTCATAAACATTTAACATTAAAAAAAAAAAATCACTGAATATAAAGCGAACTCTTTTGAATCTTTTATTTTTCATCAACACTTGTCGCTCAGCCTTTTATAACAAGCGGATGCGATAACTGGTATGTCAGACATGAGGGGAGGGGGTTCAGAACCAATCGGTTGTATCCCAAAGTTGAATTTTAAAAATATTTTACTCTAGGAGATTCCTTAACCAACTCTTTTCCAGCTTTTTTGGAGGTATTTTATGGCATGTTGATTATAAGTTTACTTGCATATCCGTGGAGTTAGTCACAAAATCTTTTATATGAAGTCTCGACTGTGATCTACCAAGGGTAAGTTCGTATGCAACGTCTTGTGACTAGTATACCAAGAGTTATGAGTCTTAATGATTTTGATTGCAAAGTCTGTATTTTTAGTTCCCCGGTAAATTTGTGAGGCCTAGGTCCACATGGTTTTAGTAAGTAAATGAGAGTATCTAGTCTTTGTCTAATTTATAAATTTGATCGTTTGTGTAGAAGAGAATGTAATCGAATTGAATTTAACGTAATGATACCAAAATTATGAATAATGCGAACAGATTTTCAAAAAGTAGCCAACTATATAGGTTTTAATGTAAACAGTTTGCAATTTTATTGTAGCTTTTTTATCAGTTTATTTATTTATTTTTTTATTGTATATGTTTTTAAAATTCATTTTTTTAATTTTATATTTAAATTATAAAGTCATGTCTGCGCTTGATTAATTATAAAATAATTATTATTTAGTTCGTTTAAAAATTTACAGTTTAAAAAAAAAAAGGTTTTTAAAAAGTTTTTTTTTTTTAACAAATATAGGTACTTATTATCATACATATAAACTGTAAATGGATTTTTTATCACTACTCAGTTGTTTTTATTAATTCGGAAGTTCACAAGTATCACTGATTTAAGTTAAATTATTGTAAATTTTGACAAAGAAAATTATAAATTTTAAAACAAAACGTCAATTAGATAGCGAAATACTGTCGTATTTTCCGTTCCAGCAAATATTTCCGGAGGAGAGGGGTTAACTGTAGCTTAGGGCTTAGAACGTTAAGCTCCGGGCTTGATCTTCCTCCTTTATACCGCTCAATATTTTACTTGGGTTCCGTATATTTGAATTCTGCCTGTTTACCTACATTCATGTTTGGCGAGGAATTTGAATAATGCCTCTCTACACTATGGGTCACCGCAAACCCACAAACGGGATTCAATTTTCTCACGATTTCCATAGATAAAAGCCACGTTCCAAGAGGCGGCAGATATATACCAAACCATCCAAGTAGAATTTTGTGTTATGTTGAAAACTAAAAAAAAAAAATAACAAACAACGAAGACGTAACTGTATTTATTTTATACCCCATCCATAGTAGAGCTAGGCGATATTCGATGTATCCTTATTTGTATTCATCCTGCGAACAGCCTAAAAAATCCTTTGCTCTGCTCAAAACTTCAAATACCGTTAAAAAACATTTTTTTTAATGAGTTCATTAATTTTGGTAACTGGTACCTTGAGAATAATATTAAGAAATTTCATAAGTTAGCCCGTAATCCATGTTTTTATTTTATGAGTTTCATGTGGGAAAATGTGAGTTTTTTTTTGCAAATGCGGATCAAAGAGTACTTTGCTTTATTGTTGGTTTAAAATAACATGAATGAATTACAGTTAAAATTTAAAGAACAGTTACAGGCTTGTGAAACATGATCGCTCTCGATGATGAGAGAAATGATTCGCTCGAAAATCAATATAAATTTGTTTTACATTGTTAATTAATTTGTTAATTTAATTTCTAAAAACATTCCGGTTAATTAATTAAACGCCTATGTAAAAACATTATTAATACGATTTACTTTATTAAGTAACTTTACGGTAACTTGGAAAAATGGCAAATCCTGATTTGTGATATGAATAATGATATTTTTAATTCTAGACGTTAAGAAGGTGTTAATTAATGAGTCGTAAAGAAAGACATTCTTGTAAAAAAAAATTGTAATAATCTTATATATACGATTACGTCTCATTCATTATCCATTACACTGACTTCAAAGACCATCAGAGATTTCTTTTTCATAGCGTTCATTGAATTATTTTTCTTATTTTTATTTTATTTTTTAAATCCGTTCATTTGTTTCTGTTTATTCGCTTATTTCAATTTTTTTTTCATTCTTCTTATCTGCCTTTATATACTATTATATTTTACTAATGTATTTTTTTTTTAGTTGACTTATTTTTTTTACTTCATTCAATTTCATGAATTGTACAAAATTTTCATTTTATACTTTACTCAATTTCATTATATAAAAATCATATATATTTTACGTTTGTTATTAGATAGATATAATTATTAATTTGAATAGAAGATAAAAGTGTCCCCGAAAAACCATGCAAATATTCAAATTTGTCTACCCTTGGCCCCAACATCCTCCTTAAATAAATAATTTAAGAAATTCCTCGATGACCAACATGTGAATATTTTCTGAAGGGATCAAGCCTCCTGTAGATAGCCGTGATGCAACTTTATGAAGAATCTCAGAATCCATCACTAGGAAGGAATGGATGACAACCATACATATCTTAACACATAAGTATAAGTTGCAATTGATTAGATAGCCCTAGTCCGTGTAAATGAGGTTGGATGATTAATTCAACTTTGATGGGATACTTTCTCGATATATACAAATGTTTGCGTTGGAAAAAACAAACTTTTTCCTCGGCCGAAAACACAAACTCCAATACTCAGCGGAAAAATAATTCCAACAACCCACGTTTCGTTCCACCACAGAAAAGCCCTCCGGCTTCCTAAGACACAAAATTACATCTTCTCAACCTCCCCTAGTCTGGACCATTGTATCCCGTGTTATCCCCTTACCTTTGCTGTTAAGTGCCCGAGGGATGTCCACCGGTCTAAGAAAACAAAGCTCCCCTACATCGACTTACCTACAAGACATAATAGATTTACGGGAAGGAGGAGGACAGATAAGGAAATACCAATAAGGGATAAAAGCAAACAACGTTAGGAGGGTGGTCATGTGTTTGCACTGTCGGGAAAATCGTTCAATCCAATTCTAAATAATTTTATTAGTACTTTGATAGTTACGTAGCGTTTATTAAGTATATAATAATGACATTAATAAATAAATAAGAACGTGGGAGCAAATTATCATAAAAGTGTTTTATTATTATTCCAAGTTGTTTGTGTCTTTTATTGAAACATGGATTCACACCAAGAACCGCCAGACTTCGACACGTTCAGCAAACCTTTTTATTGCATCAGCTTTTGTTTGGCATAGCATCAAGTGACTCAACTGTTTTGGTATGAGCGCTAGAGAACTAAGACCTTATAAAATACAAATCAATTAAGTATGTTATTTTTGCGTTTAAAAATTACATAAAATATAATTGGAAAACTAAAATTGCCTGTTTTATGTGAAAAGTTTTTGTTGCAGCATGGTATTTAATTATTGTAGGACAACTTTTTATAACATTGTCCTTATTTTAAACAGTATAAAATACATTATTTAGTTTCTAATTACAAAATTATGTTATGTAATGCAATTTATATTGCTTATTTTACTTCTTTTTTTTAAAATTGTATATGAGAAATACTGATAGGAATGATGATATTGTTGTTTTTAAATATTTTTATTTTCAGAATGTAAAAAAAAACAAAAAAAACTGTTGCGCGTATTTCTGAGAAAATGGTTAAAAAGTGTAAAACCAATGATATAAAGTGGCAGTTCCGGTAAGTCGATTTTATTTAAAAAATATGTTGTAACATCCCAGGCATATACCACCTACCTTAAACACGTAATTTCAATTTCTTAAAAGTTTTCGTTTTTGATCTATACTTGTCACATACGCACGCACGCACAAGAGTTGTCATATTATGTAAATTATATTGTTTATTTTGTTAATTTTTTTTTCAATTGCATATAAGAAATACTGATGAGAATTGATTATATTGTTGTTTCCGAATAGGTTTTTTTTTAGAACGTAAAATAAAAATTAAATCAAATTTGAAAATTACTACGAATATGATCAAAACCTCAAGACAAAAATAATTATAGGGGTTATTTTAACTATTTTGTTTATTCAACTTAACAAATGAAAGAAATCTTACCTGTAATATTTATTAATATTATATTTCGAAAAATTTGACTAAATATTCAATAAATTTTACTTATCAATTCAAAACAGTAAACAGTGTATCCGCAAAAATTATATAGCCTTTTTTATTTTGTAAGTTATAATTTAATGTAAGTTGAATAGTTTATTTATTATTTTTTTTATTGTATATGAGAAATACAGTTGGGAAATATTAATTCTGTTATTTTTAAGAATGTGAAAAAAAAAATTAAATCAATTTTGAACAACGAAGATGGTCAAAACGTATAAACAAAAATAAATAAATGTGTCTTATAAAAAAAATGTTCGCACAATAAAACAACAGTAAAGAAAAATCCGAAGTGAAAGGCAATGAGGAATTAACAAAGGACTGGTAACGGAAAAAAGGAAAATAATTAAGGCTTGAGTTCAGTACCGAAATAGGCTACCATTCCGCTGACCGCACAGAACCAATGATAGAAAGCAATTTGGCGAAGATAATCAAGGCTAGATTTTAGGAAAGCTCTGGACCGAGAGGATGTCGAAAACTTACGTCTGCAGTAAAGCAGCAAAGCAGAAAGGCCACTTAGCTCAGTATCCAATCTCTGTTACGTAACACGAAAAAGGAGGATCAGTAAAAGATGAAAACGGGCGAGACGGCACCGGCACCGTCCAAAGAAGATCGGATTCGAGTTGCAGGATGAAATTATCTGGTCTGTAAGTTTCATAGGTTTTAGGAGTATCCACCAAGGTTCAATTAGCTATGCTATATCGAATACTTCGCCAAGGAAACCGAAGACTTACAAATCATAGAAATTAAAAGATTAGTATTTATAAGAAGAAAGGATAGCGGAGAGGGGTGTGAAAGAAGTCTTAAGACATCTGAGCAAGGCGTGCATTGAATAATAATTAAATTCCTATAAAACAATTTTTAATTGTCCTTACAGACCAGCGAATCCTCAAATCTTCAGAAGACTCAAATATAAAATTGCTCCATTCATTATATTGATTACTAATAGAAACATACTGGCATGTATATATCTATATAATAAAGCCCGGAGGTACATCTGACCGTGTCAGTCGTTTAGACCCGCTAAATCCAAGCAAACAATCGGTATTGCGGGCAATGTTTAGCCTGTCCCGTTTAAAACATTTAAAGATTAGTTTTGTAAACTCAAGATACATATCAAATTAAAGTTCATGTTAGGGATTGATAAATTATTTGCAACTTGTGAATTGAGTAGTTCATTTTCGTAGCATAGTGAACCCTTTAAGTAACTGATATGGATTCTAATTAGGATTGATAAACTATTTGCCACTTCTATAATTTTGTTTTATTGAAAACTAGTTTCGAATGTTATACATTCATCCTCAGTTCTAAAAAGCAGTTTTGCCAGAGTGAACTTATTCAACAGTCCTGAACGTGTGCGACCTATGCGCCCTAGCTCAGCCTCCTTTGGCTTCTAATACTAGAGATGTAAATGGGGTAGAGCGGCGGGACCTCATGAAGTCCTGCTTAACCTGGTGCGTAAGGAAGGGGCTTTATTCGGGCCCCAAATGGAGAAGTACAAACATGTATGATTGTGATTAAGAGTTTTTGTGTTTTTATTAATTTTTGCTTCAAGTAGTTTTTAACTATTTATTTATCCTGCATATATGGCATGAAACCAGTTAGCACTGTTATTTATTGCTCACAAGTGGTATGCTGTAATATAATATAAAGAAAAATCTATTAAAAAATAACTTGAGCTTGAGTTTTCTAAATGACCGTAATAAAGTATCTGATGTACAGCGCATATGATTGGTGTTTGGTTGGTACCATTCATATAAAGCAGAATCAAGATAGGTAGGCAAAATAAACAAAAATGTCACAAAACAATAGGAACTAAGCGAATTGGAAAACAACAGCAAACGTGCAACGTGTTGGTTAGGGCATTAAAACATCAATAAAGTAAATAAAGCTAAAGAGAATAGCAACATAATAATAATCAAAAATGCAAGGAACATTCCGAAGATGTTTCTCTGAAATACGTTTATTCCTCACAAGTATATCATTAATGCTATTTAAAGCCAGTTCAATAATAATAAGGATTCTCCAAAGCCGTACTTCATATTTATTATTAATATAATAATAAGGATTCTCCAAAGCCGTATTTCATATTTATTAATAATAACAAATATTCCAGATTGGGTGAATAATAAATGAACGCTACTAAATCCGAGGGCACCAGTCTATTAAACTGTATGTAAAAGAGATGTTACCAGGTCACGGAATAAATTGCCGTTCATGGAATCGGATGAACTCCTAACCTTTCCACCTCTCTCCGCAACCGTTGATTGTCTTAAACTCATTATAAAATCAGAAGGGACATGGAAATCAGAATATGGAAACAAGATGTAAATGAATTATTAAATCCAGAAAAGGGACAAAGGAATCTCCGTTTATCAGACCGTGGACTTGACATACGTCCTATTTCTTGTGAATGATTAAATTTCACGAAAAACTAAATGAGAGTTCCATTTAAAACACGTTTGATAGACCTTCAGGGAATGGAACGTTGGCTTCTATAATGATTTTTTTTTGTTTTAATTTTCAATCGGAAAGAACTAATTTATTGTCGCAAAAATATGGGCAGTTGATGCATATAAAATGTTTTTCAAAAGCAATATTCAAGGGTCATAATATAAGTATGATACAAACATAAATATTTTAGGAGTCATCAAAATGTTACAACTTTATAATGCGTTTTCACAAAATTAATATATTTACATGTACCCCCTCTCATATTTAATCATTTATAAACATCAGCGATATGAAAAAAACAATTAATGAATAAAAAAATTTCTCAATCGGGATTTGAGCCGAAAACCTTGAGCGAGATAAGCAATAGCGTTATCGCGAGGCCATCCAGAGACCATTGAAACTAGAGCAACGGCCACTTAAATTACAGACAGAACTTCAAATCGATATCTTAAATTATAGATAGAACTTCAAATCGATATATCTCGAGAATGAAAGCGATTTAAAGCGAGCCCTATAACATATATAAAAGTGACAGGAATCTGTGATTCTCAAGTTCGATACTACCCTTGTAAGACGAGACTCATAAAGAAGAACCTTGAGAGGTAGAGTCTTCATGCTTATTACATATTATTTATCTGCCACGTTGTTCAAACACCTAATTTGATTTTACAGTTATCATCACCAATCACGCGCAAAAAATTATGCCAAGAAATATGTAGGATCATAACTGACTTACAAGTCTATTGTAGAGTAGATATCATTTTCAGTGGAAGGAAGCGATAAAGTCAAATCACGATTTGGTCCAAATTCTTAGCAAGTACAGGTCGATTGCCCAAAATTACAGCAGGCTGCTGATTAAGTTATCGAAGTGAGACTATACTCGAGAGCTAAAGAAGAGGCGAATCCAAGAAACATTGTTCAAGTTATTCACGCTATTGTTTAACAGTACAAAACTGAATTTGTAAGAATCTATCCCAAAATGCTCAAGGGTAGTTTGAACAAATATTTTTATTTAAAAAAAAAAATGTTATTTTTCGTTTTAAGGAGGAGTGGGGTTGATGAGGGGGCAAGGCTATGGACCTCCTGGGCCCAGGTTCGAGCCCGGCTATGGCAGATTTATTTATTCTGTTATTCTGTTATCAGCCCTGGGTCTGGTTCTTTGCGTATACAGACTCTGGATTGAGAGACATCCCTGAGGCACAGGAATAAAGTACTCTACCTCTATAAAGCCCTTAATTGAGGCGGAGAATAATCCAGCCATTTGAGTGTGAATGTTGACCACATCGCCTCCTTGTCTAACCAATGGTCAAGAAGCAGTACTTCCTAACCAATGACTGAACCCAATACTCTTCATGGGTTGTAGTGGCGAATGTATTAATGTTTTTAATTTTTTTTTTTAGGTAGAATTCTTTCTTGAATCTAATTAAACGGATAATCTTCAGGCTAAGTGAAATTTAATTCATCACCGTATTCATCAAAGTAAATATATGGGTTACGAAATATCCACATTCGTACAGTAAGACTCGAATTTTACGCCAAGGATCACTCAAGAATTCGACTGATGTAAATGACTAATGAAATTCTTATAACAGAAACGTGAAGCACCGGTACTCAAAAAGTTCGGTTCCTATGCATGGCCTGCAGGAGGTCATAGAATACTTCTACAATAAAAGAAAATTAAGGTCAGCGATATTATTGAATTTCCCGATGAGGGAGGGAGGTAGTTGTCCATATTATCCACTTAGTATCAAAGACACGTCCAAACCAAGCGATCTCCCGTCTATGTGAGAGCCAGCACGGTCAATTCACAAATTTTATTTTGTCTCTTGGGATGTACCTTTCAGAGCACGACGTAAAAAAAAAAATTATGAAGTGTCTGGATTTAATATATTAGATGATTTTCTTTTTGTGTATACATAAAATAAATGAAATGCTTAA
Source organism: Rhaphigaster nebulosa (assembly GCA_948150685.1). Classification (NCBI taxonomy): domain Eukaryota; kingdom Metazoa; phylum Arthropoda; class Insecta; order Hemiptera; family Pentatomidae; genus Rhaphigaster; species Rhaphigaster nebulosa. Next base: position 147,914,339 of record OX411307.1, read on the forward strand.
AAACAATAAAATAGTATATATATATATATATATATATATATATATATATATATATATATATATATAAAACATTATATAATATATATAATATATAAAAAACATAATCCATGTAATTATTTGTTTATTTGGCAGTTTGAACATATATACGCACTAACAGTATTAAAATAAGACATTTAAAAAAACAAAAAACATATTTAGTGCTTCAAGATTCCAAGGCTCAATATCATGTCAAACTATTACATAATTTTTAATAATGTAATTAACATTTATTTTTCAAATACTGGGATCTATTCCTAAAAAAAATAATTATAATCCGAAACACAGTATTAATTAAAAACTTAAATTTAATCAAATAAAGAATATAAATATTAAATTTGGGCGAAAAGTATAAAATTCTAAAAAACAAATAGTAATCAAACAAAATTAGAGAGGGAAAACTTTCACGCCATTCCTAAAAGTAAAAAAAAAATAGAAGTCGGTCTAGAAAAAATATAGGCCATTATAAAGTATTTCAATTTATTATATTAGATGCTTTTCTGTTTTGTATGCATAATATAAATAAAAACAGTGCTTAAATAAAAATAAAATAAAATATACAAAAACAATTATTTTCGACGCTTTTGAACCTTAGAAATATATAAAAAGTTGATCCGTGTAACTCAAGTACTTCTTAATCTGCCAGCCAGCCTATCATCATTAATTTAAATTCTATCTACTTTATTTTTTAAATGATGTATTAAAATATTTAATAACGCCAATGAGCTTGCGTTTTGGATTAGTGTTTTAAATTATCTTTTTTTTTTTTTTTTTTTTTTTTTAAAGCAAAACTCTCTATGGTTAGTACTACAATTTGTATGCTGTAGTGACACTACTCTCAAGATAAAAGTAAAAAAAATTTTTTTTTTTTTTTTTTTTTTTTTAAGCCAACGAAAATACATCAACAAACAAAATTGTAAATTTCGCTTAAGATTAAATTTTGTCTACCTGCGTATATTTATTGCGCTCTACACCATTATGAAAAAATAGCTACATACCCCTAAAGTTTCGTCTGCAAGAGTTAAAAAATAAAACAGATCCTTGGAAATTAATGACGACGTCACTTCTTTCTTAGGATTTAGTACATCCAAAAATGGGTAAATTAAAAAAAGTAAGATCTGGAAAAACTAAATTAAATAGTCAAAGTAAAACAAAAGAAAATTTATTACAAGAGAATTTATAAAAACAATTTTTATTTAATAAGTCAACACAACATAAAAACAAAAATAATGAAAAAGAAAAGTTCTATAAATATTTAATGTTCCTCACGATGAAACTGGTAGAGATGAATTGAAATAAAATCCCTTCCAGCTGAAAAAAAAAATTCAATTGGAAGTTATTGCCAAGTAATATCTTTTATAACATTCATTTGTAGCGCCCGTAAATAAAGCCGTAAACTAAACAATCGAAAAGTTCTAGGTGATGAGTTCTCTTTTATAGATTAAACAATTTTTATACATCCCGTAGAACACTACGAAATAAATTTGACAGATGGATCGATTACTGACCTGTATTTTAAATCAGGTTTTCAAAAATACGTGGTTCTTAACCAAAACAAAAATTCAACAAAATCTAAACAGCATCCTCCTTGACCGATGTGATCGGATCAAAAATTTGTTTTAGAGTGAAAAAAGCAATTAGACCAATTAATACTTTTTTTTCGAAGACGAAGTAATATTATTGCTTAATAATATTACAATAATCCTATAAGTCTTAACTTTGAAGTATAATTGGACGTCAGAGGACTGGAAGGACAGAAGAACCTAAGGTTGCAGGATTTTGAGTTGCGATATGTTCATCTTTAGTATAGGATTTATTTTAAGGCAACTTCTGTAACCCTAAGATCCTATATATTTTGTCTCTTAAACTATAAACCCAGGCCAGTTAGGCTGATCAACAACGTATATTTCGGTCAAATAATTTTTACTTTACCAAAGCCCAAAATAATTAGGAACATCGAAGCTATTGTTTTCGCCAACAATATTTTTTCAGGAAACTATTAATTTTCACCAATCGTTAACAAAACGGTTGACTAACGCTAATAGAATTGTGCAACCGAATTATCCAACGAAGTTGTACAATAGTAATCCGTTCTAGTCACATTGTTTTCAACTTTTTTTTTTGCATTGGATGCAGGAGAGGAATTATCACACGCTTGTCGGGTAGGTCCAATTGGGTAAGATCTGGACTAGAGCCACGGAGAATATTGCGCCAAAACGTAACATTAGACGGAGGTGCCTAGAAGCATGTCTACTTAACTTCCCCCACAACATTCTTCTTGCTCAATATATCCTGGCATAGTATAATTATCGATCATAATTTTTATCGGAGAGCATATCGTCGGCCGCATGTAAAGCTTACGACTGGGAGAATCCCATTATTTTTTTTTCTCGATATTATTTCGGTTGATACAGCCTGTAGTAATGTTACGAATCGGTTACGGTATTCGAAAATGATGAAATCGCATTTGCATTTTTACGAAAAACGTCTGAAAATCTGAAGCTTCCATTTTAAAGTAAAGAATATGCGTATTATTATAAAGGTAAAACAATAATTACACTATGAGATGAAAGAAATACTACACCAACAAAAAAGTTCAAAATAATCGATTCGGACCTATTACACAGAACAATGTCACAGTTTTTTTGCTCTCCCGACAAGTAGTGATTTTCACATTCGTAATTTTACCATAGGGACCACGATATAACCGATTCAAACTTTTCAATTCAAGGCATTACGGACTAATAAAGCAAGAAACATGGAACGTTGACAACAAAACTTCACTCACTGTCTTACACGTGCCACCAATTTAATGATCACATACGGAAGTACTACATAAGGTTTCCTGATCGATTAAACAGACATCCAAATACATTAATTGAGGAAATGGCCAGATACCAGAGAATACCAGGTGAAGACTGAAAAGAACATGGGTGAGGGATCTACTTACATAAATATGTAAGTAAATTAAAACCATGAAAAGGTTATCACCTTTCCTAATGCCTAACGTATTATTTTTTAGGGATTGATAAATTATTTGCCACTTCTATAAATTTGTTTTATTGAAAACTAGTTTCGAATGTTATACATTCATCCTCAGTTCTAAAAACACACAAAAAATTCAAAAATAAGCAATCCAAAATATGGTTTGGTATTATTATACATATTAAATTAGATGTAATATAAATCAGTATTATAAAACATTTATGAATTATGAATTTAATTAAGACAAGAAATCAAATACATGTTGGTACTCACCAAGGTTTAAATGGATTATAATATAATGGATTATTTGACTGTGCGGCGCCGCTTTTGACTCAGGAATGCTAAAGTTCAAAGCCTTGCCAAGTTCCGGCACTTTATGGCTATCTTTAAATAAACTAAATAGTTAATATTAAAATGATCTCATTAATATTACATAATTAATTTTTATATCAACTTTCAAGGCGTATTTACTATCAATCTTAATACCAACCAGGACAGCAGAATTGAATACCTAATTTTTCTTCTTGACTTTTCTAGGGTTAAATATCATTTTTAAGTACCAGAACATTTTATAAATGAATATTTATTAACACCAACTCAAAATGAGGCCGTGAGCCTTCATAAAGAAAAAAAAAATGTCCATGTACCAAGCGGCAGTAGCCAGTGGATCAACTAATTGGATAATTGAGTAGCAGGGTGTGAAATATGAGTCTAAGTAGTGAGATTAACCATCTTAACCAGGATATATGAGAGGATATTTGATAAGGTCAATTTTTTTTTTTTTACGGTTAAAAAACGAAAATGTTGAAATGGTTTTGGCATTAGAGAATCTAATCAGGCAACCTCAAATTGATGATTAAGACAAACAATACTTCCTTTAGTGCGTACAAGAAAGTAAAAATATAAATAAATTAAAAGGTGCAGATGGATATACAAAATATCTATATTATTTTATTGATTTTAATATTATATTAAATTAAAACTAAAATTAAGTCAAATATTAATTTTTTAGATTTAAAAAAACTAACTAAAGAATCGATTTAAATAATGCAGGAAAGGTTAGTTGATACGAAAGAACAATTATAATTCTTGTTTACAGTGTATATATATATATATATATATATATATATATATATATATATATATATATATATACACATATATATATTTATATAGAGAGAAAGAGAGAGACATTAATACGGTGACAAAAAAAAAATTAAAATAATTTACTTACTCTTATGTTTCCTTAAAATTTGCAATCCTATTTGAATTGGATATATATATATATATATATATATATATATATATATATATATATATATATATATATATATATATATATATATATATATAAATGTTCGTTTAAGTTTTTTTGCATTATTACTTAGTAGGACTAGTTGTCGTTGTGCGATGGGCCTCTAATCTAAACTTTTTTTTTTAAATTTAATATATATGGTAAAAATTTACGAAATTCACTTCGAACATAATGTATCTCACGCGAATTTTTCATAAGAAATTTGTTTACAAATGTTTTATTTTTAAACATTAAATATCTCGAAATGTACTCTTCTGCTTTGAAACAAACTGAATGCTGATTGAGGGGTTGAGAAAAAAAAAGGCCGAAAATAAATATGAGTTTCTAGAAACCTCAGGACAGCCAAAGTGACAGTTAATTTAAGAATGACCCACCAACGTAAATAATACTCTATGCATAAAATTTGAAGATTGAGCATAGATTAAGCCGAAAGATTAAGCATATGAAGTATGTATGATGCCTATAAATTGCAATTAAAAATAATTATACATAACTATTACAGAATACACTTATACGAAAATAATAAGATTTAAAGTAATATTGAAATAATAAGGTACTATTAATGTCTTATGGAATAACATAAATTACGTAAAAAAAACAACAAAAATTAACAATTAGAGAAGAAATTTAGTTTTGAAGTGTTAACACGGGAGAGATCGATTGCCACTTTCCAAGAATTTGCAACAAATTTTTAAAAGCCAAGCGTTGAAATACGATAATTAATAAAATTAGATTACATCCGTTTATATCGTATTAATATCATACCGAGATATATTTAAAAAATCGCATGGGCTGAGCCGTATAAAAAAGCTCTTGGTGGGTAAAACCTGCCATCATTAATAATAATAACAGGCTTAGCGAACCCGAAGGTTCGATGCCGATATCACCAATCGCTGTCTACAAACCACGGTCCACCGACTACCGCCCAAAACCAAATCCATAAGATCGCCATTAACACAATCCTCTCACCTACGTTCCGGTCTACCCCTCAGACGTTTACGAGTCGGCTCAGCGTTTATTAACTTTTTAGGGATTCCTTCGTTACTGAGCCCAACAACTTTACAAGCCCATTTCAACCGTCGCGACGATATCACTTCGATTATATTAACAGGGTGCATGCTCCGCAATTCCGCGTTGTGTAACCTCCTAAATTCTTCAGTCGACTCTCTCTTTTTCGGACCAAATATTTTACGCAATACCTTATTCTCGAAGACCTTAAGGCGTTGTTCGTCCTTCAAGGTTATCGGCCACGTTTCACACCCGTACAGAACCGTAGGTAGGATAATAGTTTTGTATATTCTAACTTTTAAGTTTCTGGACAAAATTCGCAACCTAAGTCATGTTGATATCGAAAAATAACAAGCATTTCCCGCCTTTATTTCCTCTTGAATTTCTTTTTTCTAGTAATCATAGGTCCCAAATACTTAAATTTCTCAACGTGTTCAAACCTATCCCCTCCTATATCCATATCATCTAAATCGCCACTTTTTTTCCAAGCATGATACAAAAAAAAAATAAAAAGGAAACAATCAAATCAGTAAGGGTGGCCGACAACAAAGTATAAATTACAAGTTCATTTCCCGAAAAGTTTTATAAAGATCGAAAAACGGATTGAGAGGCTTAGAGTAAGCACCCAGGAGTACCGGGTACTAACTAGAGCAATCACGGCATTACCTGGAAACCTATCCCTTCAAAGGGCAAAGGAGGGCTAAAAGGCTGAAAATTGGAACGCTGGCTCCAAAGGGTTCATCTGCCGTAAAACCTTACGACTTAATCCTCACCCATTTACTTATAGTGAGCCGCATAGCCCAGTTCGAAAAACAAAAACAATTTTTTTTTTGGAATACTAATAAGACGTTAAATACCTTATTAATTATGTGTTTGTTTTGTCAACAGGAAAAAATAAAGAAAGAGAAAAACACACCGAAAGTTAGAGATTTAATTGATTTTGACATTGAATTTGAGGTACTTCTTCTTAGATTCATGGGCAATCTAACCCCACCTTTGTTACATATTTTACCTATGTTATCTGTACTACTATAGCGTATTTGGACGACTACAGCGCTGTAGCAAACAGAAGTTTTAAAGGTAAATTAAAAGGTAATTAAAGCATAATAATGATAATAAAAGGCTTAGTGAGCCCAAAGGTTCCATGGCGATACCACCAATCGCATTGTACAGATCTCCTTCCACCGACCTCCTTCAAATCCGAAGGTGAGCCTTATCAATAATCCTCCCACCTACGCATCTATATACTCCTCGGACGTTTACCCGATGGAACATACTAATTACTTCGATTATGCTAACAACATTCATGCTCCACAATAATGCGGATGTAGCCTTTCCGATTCCCTAGTGGACTCATGCTGGTTCGGCGCAAATATTCTACGTAATATTTTATTTTTGAAGACTTTAAGGCGTGGTTCTTCCTTCAATGTAATCTGCCACGTTTCGCTCTTATTAGGAAAAAATGGAAGGATAATAGTTTTCTAAATTCTTACTTTCAGGTACCTAGAAAGTAGACATGAACCAAGCAAATGAGAAATAGTAAGCATTACTCGCATTACTTGTATTTATTTCCGCCAGAATTTCTTTTCTTTCAGTCATCAAAGATCCCAGATACTTAAATCCCTCTACGTTTTCAAACACAGTAAACCATACATGAAAAAATGTTTTTAGAATTAAACAAAATTATTAAGAATTATTTAATAAAAGATAAGAGGTACAAGCTATGTTAATAGGGTCACTAAGGACCTACTACCTGGTGGTAAAACTAATAAACAAGCCTAACTTTTGCCATGGTACCTCAGTTAAATACGAACTAAATTTCATAAACAATAAAGGATAATTTATAACATTCATTTCATGGTTTACATTAAAAAAACAAATACATATCGTAAAATATTTGTAATTTAATATATTTGAGATAAATAATAGAATAATATATTTTATATTATTAGATCTGGAAATAACTTTGAAAGTTGTTGGAAGTGAAGCCTTTGAACGAAGGGCTTAGAGAAAGGCGACCGCAGAGCTTGGCGTGTTTGATTAACAGGATCCAAAGAATGCTGGCACAGAAAAGGGAAAAACAAACAGGCGTTGGTTCGTAAGGTAACGAGCTGAGAAAGTAGAGATCTGGGCAGGAACTAAAATTAACTTCAGAATCATGATGCCTTCTGAATTTCAATAATGATGGGGCACAAAAAGAACTGAAGGGATGTGCAAACATTGCAGTGATATTAAAAATTTAAAAGACCTCTATTCCTCAAAGAGATAAGAAATAATATCTAGGGGTGTTTAAAACATCTGGAAATGCCGAATGAAGAAAATATAAGGTGATTTTTCTTGATAAGAGGGATATGTGATTACAGTTGATCAAATGTAGGCCATGTGCGCATTTTACTACCCACTTGTAATTGTTTTCCCAAAATTTAAAAGATAAAAAATTGTTTCTCGCACAAATTGCATATTTCTTCTAATAACAAATAAACACTCAAGGGTATCACCAATTCTACAGAAGGTCGTTCAAGAACGTCGCTCATTCCGAACTTGAGTTGTTTGGAAGGCTTAGAAGGATATAGTCATAAAACTTATTACCGATAATAGCCAAAGTGTTATCATAAGTAATATTTGTATTCATAAATATCGATCCTAATTGTTACTTTATTAGATATACTCGGTTAATTGAACCGGCAAGGAGAACCCTACCGTTTTTCCCATCCGAACTTTTTCTTTTATAAAACGAACACGAAATTCGATACAAAGGAGGAAGCCGGGGCAAAAAAGACCCCACAACTGGTATCACAAAAGGTTCTTCAGTCACCCAACGAGGGAGCTATAATCCTTCCTCCAACCTGGAGCAAACAATATACAAAACTGAATCCTTGGTAAAAGTTATCGCAACTTCGTTATGCGCTGGAATTTTCCTCTTAGGGAAAGGCGGGGGGGGGGGAGTGGGGAAGGACGGGAAATTCTGCTTGTTAAGGGGAAACTTTTTACTAGAAGGAGGGAAGTAAGAGGTAATGAAAATACAGCTTATCCACTGGAGGGGGGTTTTCATTTGTGCTGGCTGATTATCCTTACATGCAGGCGGAGGAACCTCTGTCTCCTTCATTATACTTGTATGAAGTTGGTAACTAGCGTTCTTTATTGTAGATCGGGAGAATGTGTCACCTCAGAACTTGGTAACAATACAGAAAATTGTGGGGCTTCGGTTCCCTTTTTATCTTGAAAAACAGGGGGAGACAAATGATTCCAGCTTTCTTTGAGAAAGCAGCTGATTCTAATAATCCCGATTAACTTTTTCTTTTCTAGATTTTATTTTATTTTTTAAGTGTGTGTGTGTGTGTGTGTGAGAGAGAGAGAGAGAGAGAGAGAGAGAGAGAGAGAGAGAGAGAGAGAGAGAGAGAGAGAGAGAGAGAGAGAGAGAGAGAGAGAGAGAGAGAGAGAGAGAGAGAGAGAGAGAGAGAGAGAGAGAGAGAGAGAGAGAGAGATTTTTATAGTTAAAAATTACAATGTCTTTCAATTGAGGACATAAAATAATAGAACTAAAAAAAAACCATTCATATCATATTTAACGATAATTTAAATAAATTAAATAATATCGAAATAAATAAAAAGAAAAAAAAATATGATAAACATTAAAATAAGCATCTTAAGCTCGTCCATACCTAGTTGACACACGCATGATAGTATAGAAAGATCAATCTAACCAGGGATTGATAAATTATTTGCCACTTCTATAACTAGTTTCAAATGTTATACATTCATCTTCAGTTCTAAAAACAAACAAAAATTAAAAAAATAAGCAATTTAAAATACAGTTTGGTATTATTATACATATTAAATTTATATCACATTTAATTTAATATGAATAATAATACCAAACTGCATTTTAAATTGCTTATTTTGGATTTTTTGTGTGTTTTTAGAACTGAAGATGAATGTGTAACATTTGAAACTAGTATACAATAAAAACAAAATTATAGATGTGGCAAATAATTTATCAATCCCTAATTACATCCTTACCTAGTACAGCATTAGGAACTCCTAACCATGTTTGCCCCCCCCCCCCCCCCCGATTTGTGAAGGGAAAAGCAGGGCCCATGGGATCCCAACACTTCTCGGTCCACCACGTTACTGTGATTGAAAACCAGAGGATGCTGAGTTGAGGCACTAAAGCCGAACATCTTCATCATTAAAATAATTCTTTATACATCTATTTCATTGAGATCAATAATCATGGATAAATATGAATAAAATATTTTAAAAATGGAGAAGAAAAATGATTATAAAGAAAAACACTAATAATAACTTATCGACATTTTAAATTATTTACATGAGTAACGCGATTGATAAAGCTAGGAATTTAAAATAATATTAAAGACTTTGTAGTATTTATACCTACTCGTATTATCATCGACAGCTTAAAGTGTTTTTTGGAGTGTTAAATTAAAATTCGTGATCAAATTGTGTATTTTTCGGTTTGCGTTGAATCTTTTTAACATAAACGATTCACATAATGACTAGGATCTTCCGAAGGAAAATAAAAAAATAATAATAAAATAAAATAAAAATACACATTTGAAGTATGTTATGCTATCTGTAACGTTCATAATAATTATATAATAATCATTTCATTATATAGTGATATATATTACGTACAGTGAATATGTTAGATCAAAATTTTTTCTACGCAGAGCATCTAAAAATTGAAAGCATTCGAAGAATATTTTAATCGATGTAACTTCCACCTGTCTTCTAAGAATTTTTATACTAAATAATGTATAATTTTTTTTTTTGAAAATTCTAAAAAAAGTACAAAACTCATATGATTCTGCGCTAGTTAAAATACACAATGGCCAAATCTGGTTTCCTTAGAAAACATAGGATTTTTTTATTTGCACACAATTTGTGCAAATCTTAAAGGACAATCATATGTTGTAAGCCCAAGTATTGAATTAATTTACATAAATCGGTTAAAAATAAAAGAAAAATATAATAATAAACACATTTTTTTGATGGCATATTATTATGAATAATAAAGTGGCATAATTTAATTCCTAGTTTATATCCTATGTTGGTTGCTAACTTCTGAAGCTTAATGCACAACGGTGCGTTGTATGAATATCATGACGTAATGACCAAGAACGAACTTTTAACTTAGTAAGCTCTAAGGTTAAGAAGCCATATAATTATATTTACGAGAAATACGACAATCATTACGTGTAAAATAAGTAATATAGTTATTACTCACAACTGTTTTGTTTTATTTCACTAGACCGTTTCTTAAATGAACACATGAGGGAAACTCCTGCAAGGAACTATCAGGGCTACCAAGCTGAAATATTTGGATTAAGTAGCTAAACTACATAAATGAGAAACAGAAAAAAAATAAAATAAATATATATATATATATATATATATATATATATATATATATATATATATATATATATATGAGCATTTATTTATTTATGTGAAATTTATACACAATAATGGATGAGGTATGAATGGTTACAAACAGCACCAGCACATATTGCCCATAAGCGTGTCAGCCCAAGAATCTCATATTAAACAAGAAAAACTCAATGCTATTTTTCAATTATGTCAACCATACAATGTCAATTAGGGAGAGAATGCGGTACCGCAAACAGTACATCCAAAAAAGGCTTAATTAAATTTTAACAGAAGATGAAAAAAAAGTTGGAATTCCAACGGAACCAACCTAACCCGAAAAACAAAGGCATACATTTTTAGCATTTTAACAAGGATAATATAATACGTATATTTTATGTAAGGGTTCCTGACAAACCTTCAAGAAGTCGAAAAGAAAATGGCATCGTGATCAAATTGAAACCAGTACAGTGAAGTTCGTTAAAAAAAAAAAAAAATCACTTACAGAACGAAAACAGGAAACATCCCAAAACCATGAGAACTTTGATGACACTTACCTGAAAACATTTAAAAAAATTATTAACACTGAAAGTTTCCACACAAATATAAACAAAAGAACTAAAAAAAAAAAAAAAAAAAAAAAAAAATACACATATTAATGCAACTAGTAAAATTACGAACGAAAATAATAAAAAATATGAGGGAATGTTATTAAAAATATTGTTAGCAATAAAAAAGGACAATAGCCCCTAATAAATGCCGCTGATTTATTGCACAGATTAATTTTACGAAGGATTTATCCTCTGCCTCAGGACCGTCTCACAAAAATAAGGACATAAACTAAGGAAAAGAACTAAATAAAAAAAAATAAAAAATTGCTGGACTACACGGAAAAATGTGGGTTTACTGGATGAAATTTGTTTTCACAGATCAATTCTGGAGAGATGGTGTGACCAATACATTAAAATAAGCTAAAAGTAAATACAGAAAACGCAAGCCTGTATAAATCGAAGATGAATATTTTTCGGTACTGGAAGAGGCTTTCGAGCAAGGAAACAACGCTGAATAAAATATCGGATCAATACGACGAATGTCATCCTATTCTGTTTACCATACGGAATCGACAGCAAATTCAGTTTCAACAGTTGATCTTGTCCAACCTTTCCTAAACACCTTTATCATAACAAATATTAAAAAAAAAAAAAAAGTTGTTTTTTGAGAATTGAACCTGATGCAATGACACATTATAAATTATTTCTTGAAATAAATTAAAACTATCTGTTAGGGATTGATAAATTATTTGCCACTTCTATAAATTTGTTTTGTTGAAAACTAGTTTCGAATGTTATACATTCATCCTCAGTTCTAAAAACACACAAAAAATTCAAAAATAAGCAATTCAAAATATAGTCGGTATTATTATACATATTAAATTATATAAATCAGTCTATGAATTATGAATTTAATTAAGACAAGAAATCAAATACATGTTGGTACTCACCAAGGTTTAAATGGACATATCAAACAGAAAAGTTTGTACTGGTTCCTTCTCGCATTGTACTAACAATGAACGAGAAATAGGCAGGATGTTTTTAGGTAAACGGTTTAAGGGTCAGGGTTTTCCCAGTAATGCCGGTGAGTAATTGTTTTTTCTGTTATAGATGGGAATAAATTTAAGATTGGACTGTTGGAGATATTTATTTGGTCATTTAAGCAAAAATCTGGATTGGATTTGAAGGATTTTATTACTTCAAGTGCTTCATATACATTTAGTTTGAGACTGTTTTCAACGTGATGTATTAATTTAACTCCTGAGTCTTTGATGAATTTATGATTTATCCATTTAAACCTTGGTGAGTACCAACATGTATTTGATTTCTTGTCTTAATTAAATTCATAAATGTTTTATAATAATTTAATATGTATAATAATACCAACTATATTTTGAATTGCTTATTTTTGAATTTTTTTGTGTTTTTAGAACTGAGGATGAATGTATAACATTCGAAACTAGTTTTCAATAAAACAAATTTATAGAAATGGCAAATAATTAATCAATCCCTAATTAGATTGATACTTCTATACCATCATGCGGATGTCAACTGAAAACTATCTGTTGTAGGAAAATTTGACTATTTGACTACACTACCTTTACAGAGCATGAATTCTAAACACCGATGTATCATAAATCAGCCACGAGAGTTCGCTAATGCGAAATATGAGTTGTAAAGATATCATTTCGAACCTATTGATTACGTTGGATGTTACAACTTCTGCTGTACAGCTGTAAGGGTTTTTATCCACCACTAGGCATATTTCTTTTATTATTTTTAAATGTTTATGTTAAGCGGAACCTTTAGAAGCTGTTCTTCAAAATACTTTGTGATTTAAATTTCTCCTTGACAGTTTTTAAGGGCTAGTTAGTGTTGCAGCGGCAAAAAATATTAGGGGTAAATGCAGATTTCTGTTGTGGAACAGATGCGTGTAGTGTACACTCACTCCTATAATCATGTTTTGTTGGGGAAACTGTGGACTATCTAAATAAAATTTATTTTTTTCAATACATTTATTCAATTATGTTCCACATCCCACTTTCATGACTCAATGAAGATTGTAAAATATGAATCTAAGACAAGTTTTAACTTTTTACAATGATTACTTACTTCAGTATAATAATTCTCCGGAAATGAACAATTTTGCACTTGCTCCACTACTGCTATTGCTCGAATAATGAATTTTCCAGATACCCTCGTACGCTCTTACCCCTTAAGCACTTGCTCCAGCGTACTAGGTACTACTAAATTGAATTATCAATCTCATAAAAATGGACGAAATTGAAACATGGGCTTGAATGTAATACTTAAACATAATCGCATAAGGAACATTTTTAAAAACAGGAGAAAAATCTAGCTTCAAAAACAAAGATTTTACAGTTATTTAAAGTCGAGCTTTGTAAAATCTAGTGCGCATTCACCCCACACTACCTTATTTTTTCTTTATATATTTTATATTTATATAGGTACAATAAAATCTCGTTTATCCGGATCAAATTTATTTTTATTTAATGTTCGCATTAGATAATAATGTTTAGCTATGATAGCAAGAACGTAACTATGTATAAATAAGCAAAATATTCGCTTTTTAATTTGATTCAATCTACAGTTTCTACATAGATTGTACAATAAATTATGGCAATAAAATTCATTTTTTTTTTGCATTTAGGAAAAGTTTACTAGAGTGCCACAGTACATTGAAGACGATGGACTCATCGGCTACAAATAGTTTTTAACGTAATAAACGGGGTCTGCTTATTTAAGGATTTGAGTTTGCATACTACCCTTATCATCCGTATTATCCGGATGCCGGATTGCCTTTGGTCCCAGTTAGTCCAGATAAACAAGGTTTTACTCTATTTTTTTTTATATTCTCTCCCCCTGGATAAATAATTCCAGAAATTCCTTTGATTTCAACAGAGTAAGTTTATTATCATAATCCATAACTTTTACCCGAAAAGGTGTTTTAAATTTTATTTTGTTTTCCCCTCACAAAGTTAAATATTCTAGGGAGTAGACGCACTCACAAAAACTAAGTTCATATCTTTAACATATTTATGTGCTCTTTTTCAGCTTCTTTTTTTTTTCCAACTACAATCTAGAACAAGCAGGTATTCCCTGAACTAAAGGGGAGGGGGCGTTTTCTCTTTACTGGGAAATAAAACGGGAAATGGATTCTCGGTATAAGGCCTCGTTTCCAAGGATTCCGAACTTATATTTGACGTGCAAAATATCATCGAATTGAAGAAATAAAATATATTTTCTATTTACATCATAAACAGTATACCATTTATGCCATTCTAATAATAATAAATAAAAAAATTCCAAATCGAATAATTACTAAGTCATGAATTAAAAATCAGTTCTGGAGAGAGGAATGAATAAATTAGGTGGAGCAGTGAAAACTGATTTTTTTTTTTTTATTACCGTAGCAACCCTACTTGACGGTACATATTAATTTTCAACATTAGATATCCTATTACTTTAATAATTTATGGAATTTTCATTTTTTTTTTTAAATAAACAAATAAATAAAAGGAACAAACTAGGCAGATATCGAGAAATGTTTTTTGTTTTGTTTTTTCAGCGCCTACAACAGGAGGGCGGTTACACACATGGCTAAGCTGGCACGCGAGCTGTTTCAGAATCATTAGCCGAGCCTGTAATTAAATCAGATCCGCTCCCATTATTAACTACACAAGTTAAAGTTGGAACCTGGGGTCTATTTTCAGACCGAGGGTATTGTTACCCACTTAGTTCAGGCAAGGCCGGGTGTTCGTACGGAAATCGCTTCAACTCCGACTATAAACTTTCTTTGAATCTATTTGTTAAAGTAAAATATCGATAATATTTATTTAAAAACCGCTGCAAATTATTACAAAATAGTTTATTATTTTAAAAATATCTGGTGTGTCCATTCACAGGGCTTTCCTTATCGCTTTGGTTTAGAGTTCAGAAAATGAGATTATCTTTCAAATGAGCATCAGGAATGTTTCGGGAGATGTGAAGTTTTTGAGTTATCAAGTAACTAAACAAAGGTTAACCGGTTTCCATAGTTTGTACGAATTTGTACGAATACGTGCAGAATACTTAATAAAACAGATATACCAAGTTCAGCAAAGAAATTAACAGCAGAATAATGACGGTCAATAGAGCCTCCTACGCAAAACTGGAAATTCACAAGTCTTAACTGTTGTATAAAGCAACGAAATTAAAATTATCGACCTATGAAGCGGAAACTTAGTGTTTGTCCCAAGACGATTGCCATAAACTGAGATAGTTCTATGCAAGTAGGCTAAGATGGGCAGTACATGAATCAGAATGGAGGATGAAATGGTGCAGAGAAAAATGTTGGAGGCGCACGTCAGTGGGAAAAGAAAAAGGGGAGGACCAAGAAGCTGGTGAAAGTGGAGGATGGGTCGGTCCAAGAAAGGATGAAGTGGAGAGAGATGCGAGGAAGCTAGGTAGGAGTCCGCAATTGAAAACTCAGGAGGCCAAGGATTATGAGGATTATGGAGGACTGGCCTTTAGAGTCGGAGAGTTAATCTTAAAAGTTCAATACGCTATATCTCAGCTAATACTGGTCCAATTTCGATGATTTTTTTTTGTTTTGTAGGGAGTTTTATTACTCATCGATTGACGAATAGGATACATTGGACCCTTTCTTGAGGTTTTCACCAATTTTTCGAAAACGATGCATCGTAGAGAAAAATCTCTCCTACCCAAAATTAAAGCTTGTTTCTTTTTAGAATGTTAATATTCATTTTCTTCGTATCTGTTATAGTTTTCGAGATAATCACTATTAAAAAAATAAAAAGAACTGTGTACCAAGAAAAGAAAATAACTAATATTCAAAATAAAAAATTAAAGTTTTTCAAACTAAGTCTAAGTAAATTAAAAAAATTATAACTAGAGCATCGTTGGTTCATTTTTAGTCAAGAGAGTTAAGTTAGAGAGGTGGGAGTGTTGTAATTTTATTTAATAGTTTTATGATATTTCTTATTATATGGTATTTTAAAACATTTGATTCGATTTAAATATATAAAACTACACTATAAATACGTAAAAATACACTACCAAAAAGTTTCTTAAAATCTCCCTGCATACGCAATTGCACTTTGAAAAATGACTAAAATGACATTACAATTACCTTCAAACTTGTTTTGGAGAGCTACTATGACGATTAGAAAATGAACCACAATTGCAATTAGCGTAATTTTGCATTCTTTTTTAACCTTTACCCGTATTTACCAAAATTTATCCCCTCAAGCCAAATTAAAAAAAAAATAAAATAGACGTAACAGTCCATAATTTAAACTTTCGCGATTATATTATTTCTCTAATGAATATACTAGATCAGTAAATTTAATTTTTTTTATTTACAGTAACAAATCACGTTTAAACGATCTTGGAAATTAGATTACAAGATCTGAGCTGGTAATAAGGCCCGGTTTATCGCCCAGGTCGTAAAGAAAGCTGCAAACGAATTTATTATTCCTTGCATTTGCAAAGAAAAGATTCGTTATTTATCATGAAAATTCCAAGAAATCAATACTAAATGCAACGTATAGCATTAAAAATGTAAATAGTTAAAGTAAAATGTATAAAAAAAAAAATACGCTCCAAAAGTAGTTCCTCCTTAATCTATAGAATCTCTTGGAATATGGAATCACAGATAAAATTTAGTTCGAATCAAAACGTAAAATCTAAATGTGGACTGGAGAAATGTTATCTAATCCATTTATATTGTAATTTGTTAAAAATTGAAGTTTTTTTGCCAAAGGCCCACCAAAAGACAGGAATATTAAGAAGATATGCCAAAATATTAAATTCTGATGTACAGAAATAACAATCGAAAGATATTACATAGGCTAAACGCATAAATGACTTTCCGAATTTCCCGGAACATCTCCGAATTTCAGCACTGTCCCGAATTTTTACAAATCAATTAATTTACGAAAACAAAATGGTCATAGTAGGTATAGTTTTCTTAAACCTAACCTTCATTTTTATGTGAATTTGCCAGATATAAATAAATATTTTTTTTACTGCGACTATGGGCCCTCAAATTAAAGACATTTTAAGTCTAACTTATAAAAAAAAAAAAAAAAAAAAAGCACCTTTCTTATAAAACATATATTAAGTACCCTCTAATCCTTGAAATTTATTTATCCTTCCCCCTCTCCCTCCATAAATGGATAACCTGTCCCGAATTACGACTCAGGATATATGGTCACTATGCCAATACGATTCATGTGAGTAGTCTGTACATTTCTGAAAATTTCTTTTGTTTTGCATCTCAATGTATATGGAAATAATTGTTACTACAACAAATCTAGTGCCGATAAAAAAAAAAAATGCAATAAAATTGCGTATATATACTGTATCTTGGAACATTGGTACCAGATACTTTTAATCGAATTTAAATACTACATCTATAGGCTAAAATAAATATAGTTTATAAATAAATATAGTCGGAATATAAATAAATACAGTCGGAACTTTATTGTCTTGCTTAGACAAAAAATAAATTAACGAATCCATATCAGGTGACATCCGCATGATGGTATTAGAAGGATCAATCTAATTAGGATTGATAAATTATTTGCCACTTCTATAAATTTGTTTTATTGAAAACTAGTTTCGAATGTTATACATTCATCCTCAGTTCTTAAAACACACAAAAAAATTCAAAAAAATAGTTTGATATTATCACTACTATATATTATTACGGTAGTATAGATCCCTTTTCCGGCTCTCAGGAGCGATGGATTTTGACGAGTGAGGTATCAAAAGAAAGGGAATTTCACGGAGAAGTGACGAATCCTGATTTTGTTTCTTAAATTCTTACTAGGACTTAAATAAAAGTGATGAAAAAATCGGGAGGTTTCAAAGTTTTGACGAATAAAAGTCGGCGGATCGAGACGGGATAAGTTGGATTTTAAAGATTTTGACGCGGGCATCAAGATCACATACGCTCCTACAGAGCGTATTGGTTCAGCGTTTTAAAGCTTAAAAACCTACCGTTTTTGAGATAACGCACGATATAAGACCACATATTCCCTAAGCCATCTTGCGTACATGGCGTTGTCATAGCAACTTTAAACATGTAAAAACAAGTTCGGTCAGTATACGAACACTTTTTAATAAGTTTTGAATTATTCTGTTAAATTGTTGTTTTTATGTTTCTATGAATGATTGAGGAGAGTATACATTCGTTCCCGTGTCTAACCGTTAACACTGTTAAATATGAATTCTACATATGGGAAATGGTATAGCTGAGTCTTATTGCTTAGCTTACTTATTAAGTAAACTGTTACTTGAACATTATCATTATAAACTATGCTGCTTTGCCAAACGTGATTGTTAAATAAACTTTCATGTTAATATTACATTGTTTCTAAGATGCGAATATATTATATTGTTTCTAACATAATTCGAAGAAACTTGCTTCTCCAACATAACTAGCTTATACTTCGATTGCATTAGGGAGAAGATATGAAGATAAATGTCTAATGCGAGAGTTCTTGCTCGGGTATACTAGTTATACATATTAAATTAGATTAATATAAATCAGTATTATAAAATATTTTATTTATAAAACAGTATTATAAATGTTTTATAATACTGATTTATATTAATCTAATTTAATATGCATAATAATACCACATTATATTTTGAATTGCTTATTTTTGAATTTTTTGTGTGTTTTAAGAACTGAGGATGAATGTATAACATTCGAAACTAGTTTTCAATAAAACAAATTTATAGAAGTGGCAAATAGTTTATCAATCCTAATTAGAATCCATATCAGTTACTTAAAGGGTTCACTATGCTACGAAAATGAACTACTCAATTCACAGAACGTACTCTTCTATTAGTAGATGCAGTACTACAATTAATATCGAAGACACACAATGAAAGCAACAACTACAGGATATTACTGTTACTACAACAGGGGCACGCAAAGAAATTGATAGTGATTGCAGATAGCGCAACAGGGTATGAATAATACAAAAGCGCTGGTGAGACGAGAATGTACGTTGATATTTTTACAACGATTATTCAAATCATGAACTGAGAAAATATATTTAGAATAATTCGACAAGTCTTGGAATGTCGCATACATTTAATCAACTTAAATAATTTAAAACTTAAGGAAATTCGACAATCAGCTTATCAGGAAATGAAGGCCTGGTGAGAAGATGGGAAAGGTATAAGAATTGAGTAGAACAGTGAGCAAGAGAACACATAATGGACAAAAATGAGCAGATGCTAACTTGTAGGTTCGGATGACAACTTTTAATAGACGCACAAAATATAAAAATATGCCACAATGAGAAAACTGTAAATCAATAGCTCAAGATTTGTCCGAGCTTTAGCAGGCGGTAAGTGAACTAAATGATATACCAACAATCAGTATATAATAAAAAAAAAATCAGCCATTCAAAAACAAGAAAATTTCCACCCAAACACCTTCATAATTCGTCGAATATTCATCACAAAGTATTTTTATGTTTGTTGATGTGGCGCCTATAACCTGAACAGATCCGTTGTTATTCAGGATTTTCTCTTGACTGTGGGTGAACTACAGTTCACCCATTCCAACACTTCAACACCAAACCTATATCACTACTTTAAAATCAAGAGTAGGATCATTTGCTTCGTCGACTGGACCATTTCGAGTTGGAGTAGAATTGCGAACCTCCATCGACGAATCTAGACTTAACTCTTTAGTTGGAGAAGATTGGGTTAACGCGTGCCTACAACATAGATATCGATTCGATTCCGTCAATCTATACATGCCATATTTTTTTAAGGGCAACTGAAATATCTTTTCATTTGACACAAAAAAAAAATAGAAAACAGAAATCAAGAATCATCATTGGAACAATGGTTCGACTAAAGAAAAAAAATCTTGTAGAGAGATGGTAGTTAGTTTAGCCTACTTCTGACGATCAGCAGAACAGTTATGTTGAAGTCAAGTAGCGAGCATGTGCGACGGGACGTCTATCATTTGAGGAGGCCGGCCACACACGCTCTGGAAATGCTTTAAGAGAAAACCGTTTAGAACAGGATTGATGGAAAAGTTGCCAGATTTGTTTCTTATAATTTTGAGGGCCCTCAAGAAGTTAGGTCGTTTACTTAAGGTAGTAGACCTTATGTACCGAGACAGATGCAACAACTTTTATCATTTTTTTTTTATTAATGGGCGTTTAATGTCCTATGAGATAATATATTACCTAAAATACTGTTATAAAACTGCTGACTTTTATTGCAGAAGGGGTTGCAAGAAGGGGCGGCAAAATTTAGCTTGCCCCTCAAGGAAAAATCTAGTTCCAGCCCTGGTTAACAAAACAATTAAGGATGTTTTTGAATATATTGCAGTAAACAGAAATTATCCACTAGGATATGAAAAATTTCTATCACACTTATTCCCTGCCAATTCACGCAAAATGAGTTTGATTCAATATACAATAAAATAAAATCAATTTCATCTGTAAATTGTATTACTTAATTATGAGTTGTAATTGTATAATTATTTTCGTAATATTATTATAGTACCATAACTGTTCACAAAAAAAAAATTATATATGTATAATTATATATATATATATATATATATATAAAGGATCATAATAATTGTTGAATAACTTCGTTGTCACCTCGTCAGATTTTTTTTAAATTGTTAAGTCACTGAACTTTACAAAGTAATGATTTAAACATTTTTGGTAGGGATTTCACATAGAGAGAGGTATCATAAACTATTTTTTTTTTAATAATACAATCCAAGAAGAAAATCTAAATATTTAAACACTGAATATAATTAAATTAAATTTATTATTTTTATTTTTTAATGAGTATTACAATCCGTCATGTTTAAGTGTAATAAGTAACAGAGACATTACAAACATTTAGAATATTCAATATGTATTGAAGATATAGCAGTAAAAATAAAATAAAATAATTATATAAGAAAAAAAAAACACTTAAAACTATTATTTTTCTGATCTTTATAAATTATGCCCATATTACTCGTTCTTAGGCATTTATAAAATTAGGCATTTAGGTTATTAGGCATTTATAAAATTAATTAATTGTACGTAATACAATTTCAACGGCCTTTTTCATGGAATTCTAATTTTTAAATATCATTATATTACAGTAATACTGGACAGTAAGGGCTAAAATTGACAATTATTTTCGTTTGGAAAAATATTAGGTTATGGTGTTAATTATTATTTCGAAAACAAATATGATTTCATTACTTTTACCACTAAATGATTCCTACTTACAGGGATCGGCTTACACAAATGAAAAAAAAAAGTATTCATAACTCATTTTGTCGAATTTTTATTTATTCATCGGATGATTGGTAGCAGTTACACGTGAATCTTAGCGTAACTAAAAGCGTTCCGCTCAAAAGTAACCGTGATTGAAAATAATAGTTTCTTCTAATCCCCATTGAAAAAAAAAAATGCTATTATTACAATTATTTTTTTAACTTAATTTATTGCATGCAATTATATGCCTTACGGAAGCTAAATCATTTATCACTATTACATTATTATACATAGATTGGTTTTACGAAGGGATTTCCGCAAAGCTGTGGAAGGAGTTCTGGACAGAGTAGAACCAGCAAAGCAATGCTTACTCAATATAAATAAACACTTCGCTGCTAATCAATCCAAAACAAAAATTAACCTTTGTCGTTAATTAGGGACGTCTCTAGAACATATGATATAAAAACTGCGATAAGAATGTGTTGCATATTGGAAATTGTTTGTGATTGTTACATATCCCCAACAAATCACCTTCGTTATTAGTCCAGGTGCGATAGTTTATTTGTTAAAATAAATTCTCAATGTGATTATTAGGAGAAAAATAGTATAAACAGATTGTAAATGTTTTAGATAAAATCAAAAAGTTGCTGAATGACTTCAATTGTCTAAAACTCATTTCTCCGTATTTTTAAACACTATTACGCGCTACTTTTTACTTTTATCGAACAAAAAATTTTCAGATCTTAAAGGTGAAAAAAACTCTTTTCACGTTTATGACTTTTGTTTTCACCAGATTGCTACATACCGATTTTATCTAAAACAAATACAACTTGTTTCAACTATTTTTCAAAAAATGAATATTTTTTCTATCCCTGGAAAACTAGGAGGAAATAGTTACTAAGATTATCAACTACTATTAGGGGCATTCCAAATAAACTGTCACTTTCGAAATGTAGACAAAAAAGAAAACAAAATTTTCAAGTTCATGAAATGTAACCTTAGGCCCCGTATAGGCGCTAATCCATGTCAAATAGTGCAAAATCTGACTTGGTTTTCGAGTTTTACGATTTTTCGATTTTCTAGGTACTTTAAAAAATAGAAAACAATTTTATGCCACGAGAGTTACGCACGAAAAAAATGTTTTCTTGATTTTTCCCATTTCTTTTATTTTTATTTTTTTGCGTTATTATGTAGTAGGACTAGTTGGCGTTGTGCGATAGACCCCCAGTAATCAAAATATACGTTTTTGATTTAAAATATTAACTGAAAATTTTCGAAATCCATTTGGATAAAATGTAACACGCAAACTTTTCAAAAGAAATTTTGTTTACAACATTTTTATTTTTAAACATTAAATATCTGAAAATGTACTCTACATTGAGAGGAACTGAATGCTAATTGGGGGCTGAAAAAATGAAAGGCCTACCAGAAATCTCCGGTCAGCCAAAGTGGCAGTTTATTTAGGAATGACGTCGAGAAAAAAGCAACCAATATATATATATATATATATATATATATATATATATATATATATATATATATATATATATATATATATATATACATATAATATATAATAAAATACTTGTAACAAATATATAGAAGATAAATATATAATTTTAGGTCACTACTTTAATTGAAAAAATAAATAGATCCGTTTATAGATATTAAGCACAATCCTTTCCCTAATGACGAACGGGTAGGCAAAATAACATTTATACACTTATAAGCCTTAATACTAATGTACTTACACTTAAGGCGTCAGTAATTACCTAGTAATCGCTATTTCATTACTCTATTTGCACTAAATGCAGCACCATCGATTTTCAATTTGGACTGAGCACAAGAGAGGGCTTATACCAAGCAACAGGGCGTCGAACGAGGAGCACGCTGCGAACTTATAAAATCTACTTTCCGGCTCAGTAATTCCGTTTAGTCGAGCTGGCTGATTGGATTAGATGTATTGAATAAATTAATGGCGAAAATAATGGTGAATTAACATTTAAATCATTGTGCCATTAATTAACAACAAAGCTTTGAGTCTCTCAAATGGGAGTAATTAATTAACCAGTCAACGTTTCTCCGCATTGTGTATAATTAGGGCATATGTATTTATTCTTTTATTATTTAATTATGTTGCATTTCCATGATATCCTAAGTATAGTGAATAGTCGTGGTGTTTTTTTAGTTTCTATGATATTGCACAATGATTGCACCTTCCTCTTCCTTCAATAGGTCTATGTTAAAACTGTTTTGAAGTGGTGTCCTTTCTTTTTGTGGTTTGTATTTTTTAGATATTTGGTGTGAGATGCATTGTCAAGGGTCTGCATTTATGTGATCTCGGCGGCTCGCGGATAAGAAGTGTGAATCTGCGGCACCCCATTTCCTCTTGATATTATTAATAACATTCAATATAATGAGTCATTTTTTCTTTAATTCTTTCTTTAAACTTGTTCGATATATAATGCTTAAGCTTAATGCCAGTAGCCAAACCACAGAGTGAGCATGATGGAGGTGAGACGGAAACGAAGAAAGGCCTACAATGGCCCAAAGGTCTGAACCGCCTTCCTTCTCAACTGTCTCCCCATCTTGAGCAAGGATGGAGTATTGGAGATCTACTATCCGGTATTACTCCAATTGAAGTGTTCGGTACCCACTGCAATTCGACTCATTAGCCACGACCGCTAAGTCAACACCAGGCAACTCCCAAAGGAGATCCTGGCACCACCTTAGTATGACGCCCGGGCAGGCGTCACACCCGTGATACCATTTGGAATTATTGCATCCCTTAAACCCAAATCAGTAGTGGGTCCGAGGGGAAGGAGCAACCCTCGTACCGGTTTTTCTACCTCAAGGTGAACGTGGTTGGGTTTCCACGTGAACTTTAAGGGAGAATGGTTCTAGTGACCAGGAGTAGTCATACCACATTTTATGAAAAAGATAACAAATCTTTGTATGGAACTGTTCGCTACATAGGTCCACCGGCGAGGAGTTTGGCTATTGTGCGCATACACAAAGGAAATTTTTTTTTGTATTTTTAAATCACGTGTTATCCTACTTCTAGGATAACAACTTCCAGCTCATCTATCTGATATATATTTTTTTTTTGTGGTTGATAATTATTTCAGTTTTCTTAGTTAGTTTTCTCCAATTAACAATTGAATTAAAGTATTATGGAAAGAGTTATAAAGATGTTTGTAATCAATTGCGGATGCCTCCAAACGTTAAAACTATTTCACTCTATAGTTGGAGAAAGCCCAAGGAAGAAATGTAATATTTTTAAAAAATCACATAAAATATAGACTTTCTAATGTCTAAAGGGAACCCATTATCTCTTAACAATTTCCATCTACTTTAGCTTTTGTTTTTCCCTCATTTTTTAAAAAGGTATTTCAATTTTCAGTAAAAACAGTGAATTCTAATGAAAAAACCGTTTTCGTCCCAAGGACGGTAGGAAAAAATATCACTGGGAAAAAATACAAAATATAATATTAATTTATTTAACCTTAATTCATAATTTATTTATGCCCACCCTCCCCTACGATAAAGTTGTCTACAAGTATTCTCTATATTCACAACCAGATGTTCATAAATTTTCTATTGATATGACCTAGAAATAGACTCGGAGCAGGTTATGCAATATTTGAACACGGAACGGTTGCGAGGGTTTAGTGGCTCTAAATGACGGACACGTCGGACGCACTTAAGGGTTTTATTATATAGAAGTTATGAGTAAACATTTAGCATTGTTTCTCAACAAACTTTTCACAATTTTAATATTCTTGTTTTCTTAGATTTTGTGAAAAAAAAAATGTTAAAAATTTTAGACAAAAATATAAATAAAACTGCAAATTTTAAGACTGACACCAGGAAACTCAGCAACCACAATGCTGTGATGTAATTAAACAATTAAAATTATAAAAAGATATGGTCATATCCATTCATAACAATTGAAATAGAGAGATAAAATTTAAACAAAACATAGTAGATAATTTAAATAGTAAAGTAGAAACATGCAATAGTGACCAATGAAAATAAAAGATGTGGATTGAAAAAATAAAAATAATTATATAGATATACTACAAGGCTTAATCCAATAAAGGTCAAAGGAATGCGCAAATGTGAATCAGTGACACACCCATTTACAGTTTTAAAATATTATAACAATTTAAATTTAATTGACAAAATAATTAAATGAATTGAGGGTTGACATAGTAGGAGTAAATAGGTTATTGGTTAAGATAAATAAAATTAACATTGTTTTAATAAAAAATGTGTATAGAAAAATAATTGCAAGAATTAATTGTATATATTTTAATAATATTTTTAACTAAATCGAATTATATTGTAGTTATAACATGACGATGGGGCAAAGCCCCGAAACTTTGTGAAAATGAAGGACAATTTTTCACATCCTTCATTGAATGACGAACTTATTACATTTTTAATATTCTGTTTTTTTTTATTACATTTTTAATATTCTGTTTCACAAGAAGTAATACCATAAATTATCGTGGAATTATTTCGGAAAAAATAAAAAAATGTTCACATTTTTTTCTATACGATTTCCGTGAAAAAAAGAAGTTAAAATTTGTTGAAAAAAAGTGTTTCCCATTATTTAGAAAACTAAATCAGGTCGAATGGTACGTTAATTAAAATTTGGTAATAATATCAGCATAATGGTTTTTATCTCTTTAGAGTCCGCTTAATGACTTATTTAAAATTATAAGCAATGATGTACAATTTTCATTAAAAAAAAGTTTAGTTAGAATAAATTAAGTATACAATTGGTGTGGAGAAGAAAAATATAATCCATTCGGGTTCATTTATCCTGATTGCGTCTGTACAAAAAATTGGTGTTGTATGAAAAACCAAAAGGCTTGTGAGCTATTAGGTATTCGTAGGAATGGCATTGTGTGTCTGTGTATGTGTATATACTTGTTTTTGTTTTTTTAACTTATTCAGTACACTTGGTTTCGTTAGAATATTGAGCTACAAATAAATATAAGTTACATCAATGTTTTAATAGATTCAGCAGTATTTAAAAAAATATATATTTATTTACTTTAATTTTCTTTATCTTGGTTGGTTACATATATTGCTTTGTTTAATTTATTTTTATTTGTGATATATATATATATATATATATATATATATATATTTGTACCTATTTTTTCATTGTTTTTCTTTATTTTTTTAGTTTTTTTTGTTTATTCTGTATATATGATGTGAATGGATACTTACAGCACTAATACCTATTGCCCTTTATCTGTGGCAGATTGTATTATTTTTCAATAAAATAAACAAAAGAAGTATTAAAAATCAGCTGGAGGATAACTATCTTGAATTGCAATTTCTTTTCAAATTAAATAAAGACAACCAGACTGAAGTTAAATATAACGATCATATAAATTACCTTGCAGTAAATATATGCCATTAAGTTCATGCAACGATCCTTCATTTAATACTGCGCTGAAGAAGTAATGTATGTTGATATGAATTATCTCAAAGTAGAGTTAGTTGTTGTAGGGAGGATGCTAACCTTATCACCACTCTTGATACGACCTTTGATCTAGAAACAGTGTGTCCTTATCTAGTACTGTAGCTTTGACCCCATGTTATTCCCTACGATATCATAAAGATACAGCATAACATTACGACAGGGTCTGTTTCTCTCCCTCTCATGTTGGAAGTAACTGGGATTGATAAAACCGTTTAAGTTAAACATTATGGCTCCTGTTTAATTTTAGGATTTAGCAAATCTGCCAGCGGGTATTTCAAAACAGGTCAAATTTCTGACGATGTTTTGGAAAAAATTTGTTCGTTTTATATAATGCAGTTGACCATATAAATTCTCAAATGATATTAAAAAAAAAAAAATTAAAAAAGGGAAAGAAAGAAATAAAAAAAACCAGCTACACACTTCGTATTACAATTAATAGAGTTAGATAGTTTAATTGCCCAATAAAACGAACAACAACGAAAAATTTACCATCAAGTAATTAAGTAAATTAATAAAATAAAGCGCTGAAAGGTATGAAGCAGAGAATATAAATGTAAAAGTTCAGAAAATGCATTCCTCAAATCATCAATTTTACTACTTTTCAAATAAAATAATCCGTAATAATTTTGATACTAAATAGATATTTGTCTATTCCCAACTGATTTAATGTCATGAAAATCATTGAGCTTTATTTAGCTCAAATAAATCATTCTTATGACTTGTCTCTTAAAATAGAAGTCATGTCACAAATCCTATCTTACGGATTATGTCGTATTATTTTACTATAAGTTATTACTATAGAAAATCTAGTGCGGTACACGCATCACTCAAATTTCACTTACCATAATGCTTGAAATAAATTTAAAAATTTTCTATTTACTTTCCATGGAAACATTTATTTTTCATTGAATAATATAAAAGTAGAAATTATTAACTACAACAGTCAAATAAATCTATGCGTTTTTCGCCAATCTGCATTACCTTCTACGGTATCCTCTGGCTTACAAGGATTTTTTTTTTTATTACAGTATTATTTGTTGGAGTGAGTATTTGTCATTCATGTCCGCTAAGCTTTATTCATTCGTATGTATGGGAATTTCAGTTACCTTTCCAATTTTACCTGATTACGGGATTTGTCGGAAAACACACAATCAACACTGGAATTTTCTGAGGACTAAAAAAAACTTTTTTTTTCTTTTTTTTATTTCGACAAATCCGGTAAGATTTTAGAATCCTTTAAGCGAAACGACTCATCCACGTTCTGGCATTCGACACTATCGAACTTTTTGTAACCTTGGCTAGAAAAAAAAAAAAGCAAACGGTATCTTAAGAGCCGGCTTTATCTTCCACAGCGCTAGTTAAGATTAGACTTTTAGCGTTATCAAATGTCTTCTCTCCCTAATGTCTTTTGTTTTACAAATTGTTGGACACTTATAACACAAACGGAGAAACATTAAAATGACGTTAAAGGCGGCCCATTTCACGCTTTCGCCACGAGATTTTTATTTACCCCCTAACCTAGATTTGCTTCTAGAATTATTCTCTCATTAAGTTTACGCGGGTAAAAAAATGTAAGTGGTCGCACTCCATCCCAAGAGGAAAGGGTTTTTTTCTAAATTAAATGGGGTGGTTTGAAAGGAGGAAAGAAAACAGTTAAACATCAGGAAAATAAAGTGGAAAAATATTAAAAGGGATTTTTTTATATTTCAGCCAAATCTTCTAAAAAACATAAATGTAATATTATTTGTAATTATTAAAAGCGGGATATAAAAGAGATTAACACTTAACAAATGTATAAACCACAATTAAAATTAAAAAAAAAATACATATCTCAGGAATGTCATGTTCAAATATATTGCATTTAATTCAAATTAATTACTATTAGTCATTACTGACAAATAAGCGTATCAAAGTAACGAAACTTTGAACAAATAAATATTTCAAAGTTGTACGAAACTGAGATAAGGAACTTAAGGTAGGCCCTTTGTATCATTAATTTTACACATCTTTACAATTTCATCGAAAAATACTAACAATTATTAAATGGCTTTTAGTATCAGCTAGGGCTGATTATCCTCGTTGAAATAGTCTGACAAAACTTGATTACCGAATGTTCAAAATGGCTTCCTCTAAAGTACCCTTAATTTTGTTTATTTGAAATGATAAACCGTCTATCATTGTTAGTGGTAAAAAAAAAAAAAAAAATGATAGGCTATGAAAGAATTGGATAATTAACTGAAGGAGAAAAATGAGAAATATTTTCCCAGGCTGAAAGCAAAGTTCCGGAAAAAAAGAGTAGTAATGTTGATTGACCTTTATATCATTTAATGGAAACTAAATGGAATGGCCATTGAAACAGTCGAAATTTATTTTCAGATTGACAAACCAAAAATATTAAGCGCACAGAATTGTCGTAATGTTTTAAAAGTTTTTTTATTGCACCTTTTGGAAGAGTAGACGTGATGAAGTGCGTGCATGCTGCTGAAGATATTTCAAGTAGTGTTTACGCGAATTCTTTAAAATTATTTTTAAAAATAGATATTTATTATAGAGTGGCAAGTGAAAGTTGCGTGATGCGCGGCGCACCGCACCAGATTTTTTACTTTCCTTATAGCTACTAGTTTAGGCTTATCCTTTGCCATGTGCAGATTTCAACTTATATATGCGTTTCAGAGTCCCCTGAGTCAAAAATACGCTTTTTCGAGCATTTGTTTGTTCGTGCCACGATTATCACACGACAGGGTGGACAGATTTCGTTGATTTTTTTTTTTTTTCGTTTTGATGGGTTTCGTCTGCTGAAACCTATGCACCAAATCGGGCTCCCTGTGGGCAATAACTGAAAGACTTCCCCTTCTATAGAGTGTAGTGCCAAAACGGCTATAAGGATTTTTATGAAACTTAAAATATTCCTATATTTCATAGGGACTGAATACAAATTATTTTCTCTCTTTTTCTATTCTCTTTTTTTTTTTTTTTTTTTTTTAATTTCCTTTCGTTTAGTTCACATTAATTATAATTTTCGAGACAATAATTTATATTATTTGTTTTACTGAAAATATCGTAAACAATAACTGATTTTTATTTTGTAGTCTTATGGCCAAATATTGTCTCTGTTTTATTTGTTTAATCGTGTTATTCTAAAGGGACCTAGTCTCAAAATAAAGTTCTTCTTCTATTCTATTCTATATATAGTGCTTATGTGAATTATTTTTAAAAATGGATAATTAGTATAGAGTAGCAAGTGAAAGGTTTGTGATGCGCGTACCGCATAAAATTTTTGTAATCATTCAACAATATATTAACAATATTTTTTGTATCTTATTTTTAGTTTTTAATCTCATCAATGAACAGATGTGAGTTCAATTTATTCTTAAACTTTTAATAGTTTGTTACATTTGTAATTATTAGAAGCTTCTACGTCAGGAATCGCTTCACCACCTGCGTTTTGAATCGCTTAATGAAAACGTTCGTCGGTCGAATAGCAGGCAACAATAGTTGATACAAAGTCCTCGCAACGTTATTTCACCTCTAAAATAATGTATCAATTATTACGAGAAAAAGTGAGCCGAATTACATACCAACTTATCAAACTCATAAACACCAGCAGGGTCGCAGTTAAAACAATCTACCGACAAGCAATATGTAGAACCATAGAGAATCTGTAGCATTAGATAGTAGGATCCAATCAGGCAACGACCGACAGGCTAGGACATGTAGAGATAAGGCCGAGGAGCAGAGGATCCATCCAAGACATGTCTGCCTCATTACACAGCGAGGAAACTAAGTGACTCAGACCATTGCATAACTGCTACCTGGAAGGAGTACAGCTTCTCCATTCCTTTATCAGTAGCTTTCTTGGTCCAACTTTATCACTATGCGTGATAGCCGCCATCGGACACTTAACGCTAGTGCCGTCCCGGAAAAACTATCAATAATACAAATGAACAAAGAACGATTTAAATCTCGATTACACTCATAATAGTTCAAGGGTCATTCTCAAATTAACTGTCACTTTCGAAATTTGGAAAAAAAAATTCACGTTCATGGAAACTAGCCTCGAAAAAAGGAAAAAAAATTATTCCTATTTTTGAGTTGCAAAATTAGTGAGTTTGCGGCTTTTAGCCACAAACCTAAACGTTGCAATTTACACAACTATTATCCTTCCTACTATTCTGTACAGGTGTAAAACGTGGTCGCTAACTTTGAAGGAAGAACAACGTCTTAAAGTCTTCGACAATAAGGTATTACGTAGAATATTTGGTCCGAAGAAGAATGAGTCCACGGGAGAATTCAAAAGTTATACAAGGCGGAATTTCAGAGAATGTCCCTGTCAGTATAATTGAAGTTCGCGTCGGTTGAAATTGGTATGTAGTAGTTGGGCTTAGTAACGAACGAATCCATAAATAATAAATAAGCGCTGAGCCGGCCGGTAAACGTCCGAGGGGTAGACCGAAAAGCAGATGGGAGGATTGCGTTAAAGCTGATCTTAAGGATCTGGGTACACGGTGGCCGGTATGCTTGTATGTATTAGGTTTGTAAACAGTGATTGGTGGTATGGCATCGAACCTTCGGGTTCGCTGAGGAATGAATATATATATATATAACCATGAGCACAAAAAATATAAATATGTATATTATATTTCTTCTTGCTCTTAACAAAGCAATTTAGGATGTGAAGAAGTGGTTAACAAGAGGCTGGATGGAACATTCCTTCATTGTTGAGCGGGTCTCAATGGAGCCAGGGATAAAATAACCACCATCCAGATCTCTCTGAGTCACATCCTTATCAGCCTTCTCTCCGCTACGATAGCAGCTTCGGGGATTTTATTAAGGCAAACAGGTCGTGCCAGTCTGTCGACCCTCCCCCCAACAGAAATTACACTGAATAGTTAGTTCCATCGGAGATGAACGGATCTTTGGAGCTTTGCGCGCCAGGCTATTATGTCGGTTTATATTTTTAGAAAACACTACGGGATAGAAAACACCATCCGCGAATGAGATGAACCTGAGACTGTAGAACAATGTGGGTCATACTGTTAAAGATATTAACATTAAAAAAAAGAATGTAAAGTGTTTTTTTTATTACCAGTTGATCAATTTTCCATTAAAAACAATTCATACCACGCCAAATGAAAATTTTCATCTGTAACGTTAGTTCATAAAATTTTTTAAATAAATACTTTTGGTAGATATTTACAATGAATCATTTGCTTATGACTGTTACAAATGAAAAATATCCGGCGTTTTTACTCACAGGAATTTCCTCACGGTTTTGGATGCTAAGTCCAATACAAAACTTGTGACTGCAACTTCGTTAATATTGGTCAGATTAGTTTTGATTTGCAGACAATTTAATTATCTTTCAAATAAAATGCAACTTAGAAAGTTCTATACACTCACAGACACATACGGAAGATGTATAGTCTACGAGTCATTCGAAAAACTAAACAAAAAGTAAACAGATTTTCATGGTAACATGTACAGAATAATTTAAAAATATGTGCAAAAAGTTCAATACTCCGTATATTCGATAATACCGGTCCGATTCAGATGATTTTTTTTTTTCATAGGGAATTAAATTACCTTTAAAATGTTCATCAACCAATCAGATATAATCAAGCAAAAAATGTATACCGTAAGCTGGGGTAACTTAAAAGACTGACGAGGTAACATTAAGACAATCTTTATTTCGAATTTGAACTTTTGATGCGGGCTCATTGTCCACCGCCTTTTGATAGAGACAAACTAAAATCTGACACTGAACGAAAGGCGGTAACAATGAACCCGTTAAAAAGTTCAAATTTGAAACAACGATTGTCATAAAGTTACCAAGTTACTCTTAAAGTTACCCCAGTTTACGGTACTTTTTAAGCTAAGAGCAAATAAAGTCTTCTTTTCTCTCTCTCTCTCTCTCTCTCTCTCTCTCTCTCTCTCTCTCTCTCTCTGTTTATATATATATATATATATATATATATATATATATATATATGTATATATATATATATATATATATATATATATATATATATATATATATATATATACATATGTGAGTGTGTGTGCATATAGCTATATACGAATATTTTAATTTTCATAAAAATCATTTTAGCCGTGTCTCTTTCGAGCTGATGAGTATAAGCCCACATCATAATTTCACTGAACGCCAAGTATAAACCAATAATAAAAAAAAAAAAAAAAATAAAAAAAACCTAATCGGGAATAAAAAAGAAACAAAAATCTTATCAGTATAAAACGATGTTTTGACAATTAAAAAAGAAAAAAAAAATTGACAAACAACAAATACTGATACGTTTGTACATGAGGACTAATGTATTGCAAAAAAACATGCATACACATTTCATTAAACAACGTATCTCTTCTGGTGCAATCTATATCATTCATTTTTTCTGATAATGGGTAAAATAACAGGAATATATATATATATATATATATATATATATATATATATATATATATATATATATATTTATTTATTTATTTATATTAACATACAAATATTGCTAGACTTTATAACATTTAATTCAGCCAATAGCACGTATAGAAAAAATAACAAATATTTTAAGATGAATGGAGAGGGACTTGTTTCCTTACAGACCAGAAATAAACTATTACCTCGCCATTTTCCCGAATTCAGCCCAATTTTTCACTCCCTAAAAGAACTGGTGAAAACTTCCAAGCTTTTTTTGTTTTCCGAACTCGACCAATAAGCTTTTCATAGAAACAGTAATCGTAATAATTATATATATGATTATTAGAAATTATTTAGGCTCTAGGCATTATTAAAAAATACATTAAACGTTTTTGAGAAACAAAAATGTAATAAAAAAGAACAATAAGGAATCAACGATTCAGATAATTTGAGTGATAGTTTATTCTCAATCAGAAATCGAATTAAGGAATCGAATAATTAATTATGCAGGCATAAGTCACGTTGAAGATTTGCAACAATTCTGATTTGACAACTGTAAAAAGATAATGATTGTTAAAAACCAACCGATCATTAGGAACGATTTTTAATTAAACTTAATGATAAAAAATAGGAAACTTTTTATAGCGCATCACAAAATCTGCTTATTTACAGCTATAAATGGTGATTTTAAATCGTAGTTTAATGTTATATCGTCCATGCCCTAAAGCAGTTATCTAAATTTAGCCAATGGACCTTCACACGGAAATTAGCTATTTTAAAAACCAATTTATGCCACTAATCACTGTGATATTATGACATAATTATTTTATATCTCTGGAAAACCAAAAGGAATTATCTCAACAAGTATGAAGCCTGCGGTAATGAAGAAACCGATAAACCTTGAATGAAATCTCTTTCAGCTCTGAGTCACTTTTTGTTAATTTATATCAAGTCATACGTTCCTCTGTACATTAAAATTCATATTACACCACAACTCCAACAGTAAACACAACAACCACACCCTCATAACTTTTTATTTACCGATGCAAATGAAGAACGGAGTAAATACACAATAAAAAGAACATTCCAGGTATGTTTACAGACAATCAAAAGGTACTCTCGAAGTTTACCAAACAAAAGACGAAAGAGTAGGAAGAAGAGACTTTCCACAAGAAAAAATCCTTGATATTCAACTCAAAGCTTTTTCTCGTTCGTTGCTTTGTTTTTTTGTGACCTTTGCATCAGTGAATACAGTAATAATGTATTTCCTTTGACAAAGGGGGAAATATGAACCGTTTTTATTCCGATATCTGACTTCGCATAAACATTTTGCTTGCGATGTCGCTGCATCAATTACGAGTACTTTCTTAGCTTCAGCAGATGACGAATCACAAAGTGAATCAGCCAACCCTTCATAATTCAGAAATTCAAAACTGGTTAGAAATAACATGACCTTAACATGACTGTCAGAGGAAGAATGGACATGAAAAGAGTTAATCTCATAACTAAGAATATATTTCTTCCCATTCGCAGAGCAGTTTTGTCAAATTAAAAAAAAAAAAAGTGTGAAAAGCATAATATTTAAAAAAAAGTCTGTTGAGATGCAAAATTGTTCAACACCATTTAAAACCAATAAATTATATTATGGACTAAATTTTATGGTAAATCGCTAAAATAATACACAGAATCTTTTCCGTAGTAGCAAACGGTTCTCTTCGCGAAAACAGGCTCTGGTATGGACGCTGAAAGATTTTCCTTGATGGTGGTTTTTGTGCTAAATCCCTTTTTTTTTTTTATCAAAATGTTAACAAATTGCAAGAGTTCGATCTGAAATTTCACCTCAAAGCGGTTTTCTATTAAAAAATATATATATATATATATATATTTCAGACGAACAATTTTTATTGTTTGCTCCCATTAGATGAAACGCAAGTTTACTTTTAAAAGGCAGCTTTAGAAACAAGACCGAAGATATGTATTCACAAGAACTAAAATAATACGAACAGAAGCCATATAACATTACGAAAATAAACAAATTAGGAAAAACGGAACATCAAATTGAAAAACTGTCTTGGTACATTCTGGTCTGCACCTCAGTAGGTTCTGTATAATAAGTACAATGATCATATTGTACTAAAGTTACAAGAGGGACAGAATTCCTATCGCTAAAATAATATTTTCATTAAAAATACCTGATTTTTTTATTTTCATATTTTTAATTTAATTTGTTTAACCTTTTTACGTCATTTGTGTGTGTGCGCGTGTGTGTGTGTGTGTGCGTATAGTTTACAGATGTGCTTACAGTCCTTTATATTATTCATTCCGAAATGTGTTAATTTTACATTATTGTTATTTTAAAAAATTTCATTTTAAAATTAGATCCAGAAATGTTTAATCACAGCTGTAAATAATAAATAATTTACGCAATAAGTTATTACTCTTCTTGCTCCCAGAGCATGGAGCATGTAAAAAGGCTCTCTCATAAGATTACTGTAAAAAAAAAAAAAAAAAAAAAAAAAAAAAAAAAAAAAAAAAAAAAAAAAAAAAAAAAAAAATCATTCAGAAACTAATCAGAAAAATACAAACATATTAACCCACCATCTTAGAGGACTTTTAAAACTAAAACAGCTGTAAAAAAAGGACAAAATAAAAGCACTTTTTTGCGCTTTCCCGTCTAAAATTAAGTGACTAGAGAATATGAACTGAGAGATACGAGCTCGCTTATCACACAGACAAAAAACACGCTATCTGAAGGAAAGTGTCAGTCATTTTATCAAAATTTATTCAACGACAGAAAAAAATAAAACAAAAACCTGACAGATAGAACAGAGGAATAGAAAGGAAAATTAATTTATCTTTCCGGTGCCCAGAAATAGGATGCAGATATGAGATATGAGCCATGAACGAAGCTTCCTTTTTTTATCCTTTCTATTAAAAAAAAAAAAAAACATTGTACAAAGGTTTTATTTTATACATAATAGCAATATTAATATATTTCAATAATTGTAAGCCAGTTCAACCAAATTGTTGCTTGGAAACTTTTCTCCAACGAATCCCATCGAAACAAAAATTTAAAAGATCAAGACTTATTTTTCTTATGCTACTCGATCAGTGCTAATAACCTCAATCTATACCATAACCTTTACACACCCATGTTCATCGCGGCAACGATATAAAATTATTTGTACGGGGTAAAGACCACGAAAATCGTAAATATAGGAGTGCAAAAGTCAGAAAATAATGATTAAATTTAGACCTCGGAACTAGTACGTGTGATTGATTACACAAATGCTTTTTTCATTCAAATCCAACGATAGTAAATTCCAGACCTCAGTATTTACAAACAAATCCACGGTTAATGTAGCGGGTTAGAAAATGAGATAAAAATTCTGTAGTTAACAATAGGTTATTCAAGAGCACGAGCTCAAAATTATTTTTATCATGTTCGACGAACGTAGTGAAGGTATGAGAAAGTAGTAATCGGAGTCAATGTTGCCCAAATATCTGCGTATGATCTGGCCATATTGCCCAGAATCTGATAGAAAACGACCTGCGCAGAAGTCGACTCAGCCAGCCGCGCATGGTGGAGAAGGCACGCCCCTTCCCCCCACTACTTGTTCTCTCCTTCTATCATGATAATTCTGGTTTTTATAAATGCAAACCTTTTGGATATAATATATGCTGGATGTATAACCTCTGGTTGGCTGGTGGTAAAAGTACTGATAATAAAGATATTGTGCTTCTAGTATGACGAATATATGCGAAGTGGGAGAGCCCCCTTCCCCTCTTCCACACCCCTCAGCCCCACCTCCGAATTTGGAGAAGGTTGTTTTCTATCTTGCCGGACTATAGTTGCAGGATGTTGCCGAGTATTACCGATGTTGTCCAGAGGGGTTAGAGAATATTTCATATTGCCGGGCCATATCCGCCTCTAGCTCTGTAAATCCTAAGCTCTCACTCACTTTCTGCGTCTCCCTCTTGCTTCTAGAGGCGATTATTTGTGAAAGATTGTTTTTTAATTGATTTTTAATAAATAATAAGCCAAACATTTAAAATAGTTACTATAACTTTTGTTATTTTAAATAATTACCTAATTGAATTCATAAAAGAATTCTTCGGTTATTTTTGTGAAACGAAAAAATTTATGACTTTTTTTGCTTCAAATCTAGCTTTTATGTCTACTGAATTTTCACATTACCTCTTTTAATAAATATTAATAAAACTCTTTAAAATATATTGACTCTTTTAAAACATATCTCTGCAATACATATTAATGAACCTCTCTTAATACATATCTCTTCAATACAAATTAATCCTTATTAGCTCTTTCATACATGTTAATGGACCTCTTTTAATACATATTAAACCACATTACCTCTTTTAGTGCATATTAATTTGGAAAACCGAACATAACATATAAATATAGATAACATTATTATATCAACAAATGCAGTCAATATAGAAATATGATTTATTTTATCTTACTCTTTTCTATATTATCAAGAATATCTACATCTCATTATATGCCTGTTAAGGTATTGTAAATATAGTAAGTATAGTAATATAGTTGAGGTGAGGGTGATAGGAGGTAAGTAATACATAAGTAATTTGCTCATTTATGTTTTTTACAGTGCTGATTACAAATATAAATTTTGACTCCTCAAATTATCCTTATAGCTTTAATAAGCTAATAAGTTAATGCTTCGTGAAGATCTTTTAATACATATATCTTCAATACATATTACAGCATATTACCTCTTTCAATAAATGTTAATAAAACTCTTTTAATACATATTAAATTGGAAAACTTAACAAAACATATAAATGCAGACAACATTATTTTATCAACAAATGCAGTCAAATATAGGAATAAGAATTATTTTATCTTATTCTTATTCAAATAACAAATCTTTATGTTATATATCATCTTATTTTTTATATTACATAGAAATCTATATTATATGTTACCTTATCTTACCCGAATTATTTTATTAATGACAGAGGGAAGATCATATTTGTATCGATATATAATGTTGACATGTAAATTTGTTAGTGTTAACAGTTGTACCAAAAAAGTCTGGTCAGTTACAATATTTCCTCGAATAGTTTTCAGTTACTTAATAAAAATTTATATAATGACATCAGAAGCCTTCACTTTAATTTAAACTTATTGCTGAACTTAAAATGCCTAGTTTTATTTATTTATGAGATCTCAAAGTGCAAATATATTTTATTCAACTCAA
Organism: Rhaphigaster nebulosa; assembly: GCA_948150685.1. Lineage (NCBI taxonomy): Eukaryota > Metazoa > Arthropoda > Insecta > Hemiptera > Pentatomidae > Rhaphigaster > Rhaphigaster nebulosa. The sequence continues at coordinate 147,953,084 of OX411307.1, forward strand.
GCTTATATTAGTCTTTTTATCCTTAACATATAACACATTATTAGGCATTGGTAATAGTTTTTTAATAATGTATTTTTCTTTATTTTAAATATCAACTGTTAGCTATGTTTTAATAGAGGAATAAATGTTCTTTCCAAGTCAAAAGCATATTCATAGTATTACAGCTTGTTCTAAGCAAGAAGGCCCTTGGAAATGGTGTTCTGCATAAAAAGGGCATAGGGGACAGTGTGCACCCAAGGGACACTTTTTCTATGAGGTTTTGCTAAAAATCAGGGTTAGCTCTCTATGGTCAATTGAAAAATTCTAATTAATTTCTAAGTATCCGGCTACTAGCTCCAGACAATAGTAAATGTTTAGCTATCTTTAGGATTGGGTAAAAATAAATAAAAAATTGTCCCTGGATACAATATGGTGATGTAACAAGGCACAAGTGGTGTTGTGCTTGTGGACATCACTGAAAAGTACCTTCTTTTAAGTCTTTTGAAAGAAAAAAGTTATTGACTGTACTTTTTATTAAATTAAAATGATATTGGAAACAAAAACCAAACAGATAATTTATTTTTATTTTTTGGGAACAATAATTTTCAAACTTGATGGTTGTTCATAATTAATAACTGTGATTTCTGCAAGAGAGGGTTTACGGGTGCCATAAAATGTTCCAAATAACACAGAAACATATTCTCATTCGACCAACCACTTATAGTTGCCTTTCCTATATAGCCAGGCAGAGTTCCTTTCAACTCAGGGAATAATGAATAGCGGTGGACTTGAGTTTCCTGTAGCACTAATGCATGCTATAATAGTGACATTGCAGCCACGTTCTGCCGAGGTAATCTGGTCAACTTGCTTAGCTCCTCTCTTAGCTGGTTAAGCCATTTTTACACCTGTCTTGCTTCGAGGCATGATATTTTAATTAGTTTTTGTTAATAAGGAACAAATAGTTTACTCATAAGTAATTTAACTTGTAGGACCCCATTGCACCTAGAAAAGTCACTGTCCCCTGGTACAACATGTATTTTTATCACATGGTACATCGATGTATACTTAACAGGCTCATGACAGGGAACTGATGGCTAAGGAAATCCCAGGTTCAGGCTGCAGTCATGTCTGGCAAAAAGCAAATTTTCCAGGTGGGAGAAAAAAAAAAACTTTTCCTACAGCATGGAAAAACTCTCTTGTCCCCTGTTACAACATCTTCCCCTATAAGAAATTATGATGTTTCTTTAACCAAATAAGAATAACATGGTCCTCTTTGCAATAAATTTTCAGTACTGGTTTTAGGAATAAATGGTTGACATTATCAAATGCAAGGAGTTGTTAAGCATCATAGAAATTTTGTTTCACTTTCATGAAGTATTTTTATCTAATTAGAACCCTTTTTCGCAAACCTGAACGTTTAGTGCTCTTTTCAATAGCTATTAGCATGCAACTACCTATTAAGTTTCTGAATTATTTTTCATTGTCTGAATCATCTTATGATTCCGGCACAAATGAACAACTATCTTGCTCAGGATGTGTTGATGACACTGAAGGTTGGGAAATGCTTGATGCTCATACATTAATAACTGTATGACTCTTTATAGCAGAAATAACACACTTCATAGGTGCATTTTTTAATTAAATAAGACATGAAGGCAATGCAATATCTTTTTTTAGCCTCCAAATTTACATTTTAAATTTACTTTTTACCTTCCAAATTTATCTTTATTTCTGAATTGTACTTTTATTTTAACATGAATAGCATTGCCAATAAATAATTTTCATCGCAATGTGAATTTGATGAAGGAATGTTCTTGGAGCCACTTAAAAAACATTAGATAGGACACTATTTTCTGGCAATCTATTGCCACAAATATTGTCGAGCAATGTTTCCAGTAATATTGCTAGCAATGTTACCCAGCATATGGCCAGGCAATGAAAGTCCGGCAATGTTGCAGGGCTATATTGCTGAAAACATGGCACATAAAAGTTGCATATTTCCCATCCAATTTTTATTGCCCGTGTAAACTGCCCTTTTGCAGCCAGTTATAAAATTTCGATCAAGAATATTTTATGCAAGTTAAAATAAAAAACGGATTGATCTTCATTTACCGAATCTTAAAACGATTGCTAAAATCGGAAAAATCTTGGTTGGACACCGAATTAAAAATAATTTTTAAAATAACAACTGAAAGGACGAGTATTGGTATGGAGTATTGAACTAATAGACTGAGAGCCCGTACAAAAAAAAATTGTCATTACCTGAAGAAAACGTAGATAGAAATTTTTTGAATCCTTATAGTATTTTCATTAAAAAAATAAGAGTCTACCAGTCGGATGAAAAAATGCTACCTGAAAAAATGGCGGCCAAAGAAACTCGAAATTTTAAGCCTATTTTTGGTTTTTCACCTATAATTCCTAAACGGTGCATCCTGTCGCAAAAGCTATGGTATATTAAATTTAAAAACATCAAATTCTGTATCAAATGAGTACCACAATATAATAATTTGGTTAACTGTTGTGGTCGAAAGCCACGGCCAAAAACGACGATTTTGTCAAAAACAGAAAAAGAGTCTGCAGCTTGGAAAAGATTTTCTAAGAAAAAAACTCATCTTTTATCTCATATATATAAAAGTTGTAGAGTATCAAATTCTGCCTCCATTTAGCGCAAAAAATTTAAATTTCGGCCAAGTACACCTCTCGAAATTGGCAATCTCTCGATCTCCGGCAATTGGCATTTTAGCACAGTTTGATTTGCGAAAAATGCAGTAGTTTTAATTTTCAGGTATGTTGTATCTATTGCCGCTTTAGTACAAAATTTCCTGCAAGTGAGTACATTGCATTTTTGAATATTCGGAATAGCTACTGAGATACGGGGTAGTGAAAATCTGCAAATATGTCCAAAAAATTCGATATGTCAGTGGTTTCGCATTAGATATGATTTATCCAAGCACAATTAAAACTACAGACACCCCAGATGCTAAAAACCTTTGTCTGTCGACATTAGGAGGGGACGGTTTTCAAAATTTTAGGATATGTTTTGGTCTTTCACCCATAATTCTTAAACGGCCCATTCTACTCGGAGGTTTTAAAAAATTGCTATCAAAGTTTTCTTGAGATAATGACAATTTTTTTACACGGGCTCTCGTTCTATAAGTGCTCTCAAGATTCATCATTGTGGTCTAAGACGAAAAAAAAGCACCATTATTACAAACTGCTGCAGTGGACGAATTGAGTATTACTCCCAACAGTGGAAAAAAGAAGCGCTGCCAAGATTATTCGCGAAATTAAAGACGGTGGTAAAGTCGAAGAAATTAAAAAAAAAAAAAAGTTAAAACAGAACATCCCTTCCGAAATCGAAGAATTCAAAATGTAAATGGAGCATTAGGATTAGATGTATAAACAACCAAAATTACTATTAGGTACTTATTTTCTGTACAATATTGTATTTTATATTTGTTTTTCTTCTTATTAAGGATTATGATAAGCTTTAATCTCTGTAAATATTACATTTTTTTTAAAGCTACAGTTGTATTTGCTTATTCAATCTTTCCTAGGGCCTTTTTTTTTTGTTTCATAATACAATTTAGTAATTTTTTGTATCATTATACAATTGGTAATTGTAACTTTTTTTCATGATAGTGTTCATCCAAGAGTTTTGCACTTGTAAATTTACGACTTGCCTCACTCTATCTAAATTCTACACTTCAACTCATGTTTCACCGGGCCAAATTATTTCCGAGAACTGAAATTTTACGACCATGAGTTCCAAGTTTTATGTCCCCTAGTGAATTTAGTTAATTTATAACACTGATGCTCTTAGATACTTAAACTAAGCATATATTTTATTTTATACGAATTTATTTTGAGGTCTGATTCGTTACCAGCTAATAAAGGTTGTATTTAATTTAATGACTTCCGCATCTTAACTTAAAAATTTCAAATCATCTAAATAATAAGTGTTTGCTAATTTTACCGCCAAGGATTAAAGCTTTTAACAACGAAGTAACTTTTGAATGAGGTATTTCATTGCTAAATTAAGGAATACAAGGTGAGGTAATTGCCCTGTTTTGAATCTTTACAGCCTTAAACTTCTTATTAAACTTCTCAGAATGAAATTTATCGATTCGAACTTGATAAATTATAAGTTAGATCTAAAAACAGTTTGCTTGATTATTCATTAATTACTAGTTATATATACTAGTTATCATATCATATCATACTAGTTATAGTTTTCGTTTATGATAAGTTCAATTTTGGCCAAAACCAAACCAAAATAAAAAAAATAATGAATTACTATGATACATGAATTTGATTACGATTTCGTATTAGATCCTTACATTATTAATCAATTTATTAAATACATATCAAATATATGGCAGTTGTTCTATTTTACTTTTTTATTTTTGAAAAAATATATTTAATTAATTTATTTAAAAAAAAAATAGTTTTTGCATAAAGAGGATTTGAAAAAAAAAATATAGGTGCCTCTGCTTGTCATTTCTCAAATAAGCTTTCATTTTTCTACTGAATTCAACTTTGATCGATGTGCCCTTCATTGACGTAAAGCGGATTAATATATTACCATCAACTTTTTTTTTTTTTTTTTAGAGTATAATTATATATATTTTTATTCTTCTTCCAAAGTAGCGATGTATATATAAGACAGGTGCATTAACTATAAGAAATAAGACTAAAAAAAAAAAAAAATTAAATAAATAAAAAATACAACTAAAAGTAATATGCACTTTAATTTTAAGAATATAACCTGCCCCCGCCCCTTATGATGTTAGTAATATTAAAGAAAGAGAGGTTTTAATATGAAGTTCTAAATTCAGTTTATTTAAAGAAGGGAACATAACAAAGTATAGCTCATAAGAGAATTCTTGCTCAAATAAAATATGTAATTCTTTTTTGGAAGTAGAAAATGCTATTATATGAATTCGAATACGCGTGAAACACTGTAAATATAAATACAATTATAAACGAATGAATAGAAATAAGTAATGTATATATATATATATATATATATATTGCTATAAAAAAATATTTGAAACTAATTTCTGAATCATTTTTATTTACATTTTCAGAAGGATTATACATAATATATCGTTGGCTTAGAAGAAGAGTAATACAATATTAAAAAGTTGAATTTTACCAGAGAAGCACTTGAAGTTTGCCAATTTAGGTTTATCGTAGTTCCTAATACACTTTTCACACTTAACCATCAAGTAGGATACACTTTTTTATTTAAAAAAAAAATGTTAATCTTCATTTTTGGATAATTTAAATTTGAATCGTGTGTTACAACTGTGGCAGCTTTTCATAAAAAAATAAAATAAATTGTTACTACGGTAAATATTGAAACTAAAAATCTGATATTAATTCTCGAAGAAACATACATGAATGGCAGCTTTCCAAGCCAAAAAAAAAGCAAAACAGGAAAAACAAAAATGTTCATATTATGAAACTCATCTATCAGACGAACGAAAAGCAGACTTGATGATATCCACGAAAACTACCATTCACTATATATATATATATATATATATATATATATATATATATATATTTTTTTTTTTTTAAATAGGATTCGATTTGAGATCTGACCTCCAGGTAGCGTTCGAAAAATATTTCAAAACGTATGGCTACGATTTTGTGAATGAATGTATTCTGCACGAATTGTATGGTCGTAACTATCTACCAATATGAATTCAAAAGCGTTATTAATTAATTTAAAAAAATAAAAAACAACGATAACCAATAATAAATATTAGAACAATTATTTACAAAATGGTTGTACGTCAATTATAAGTTAAAGTCCACGGTGATAAAATAAAAATTACTCAAAATTATGACACCCCTCCCTCCCCCCAAAAAATAGTAAATAAATAAAATTTATTTAAAATCAATAATAAGTTATCAATCTCATCATTGATGATTTAAAGTTACAATTTATTTAGTTTTAAGTAAGTATTAAGGATCGGAATGAAGCAAAGTAACTACATTCATAAAGCAATAATAACTGTGCTTGCACTGGCGGATCCAGAAGGAGGCCCCTCCCCCCTCGATGGCGAAAAATATTTTTTTTTCTTGATAACTGTTTTCTATTACCTATACAACAGTCACTTTTATTGATATAATAATTAAATTTTGATGGATTAATATGAATTTTAAAACGCGAACAATGCATTTAATAGTTGAAATTTTCTAGGGTAAAGATTCGATGAGCCTTTACTTTGATGTATGGAATTCACCTTGTACAGAGGTAGAAGGTACCCCTCCCCCTTTCAGAAAATTCCTGGATCCTCCAGTGTTCTTGTCTCACTGAACTAGACGCTATAAAAAACATTAGTTTCCCACTTAGAAATGAACCGTTACCATCCGTTCAAGTTCATCCCTTAAGCACTCTAACTAATTGTCATTAATGGTGAAATTTTGATTAAACTAAGGAATATTCATTTACGAATCATTTTAAATTATCTCTCAATTAGCATACTATTGTATACTTAATTTTTTACCTTAAAAAACGATTAAATAATTTTAAAAATTAAAATCGAATTTTATTTGTTTTTGATGTAATTAATAGCCAATTAAACTTGAATTTTGCTTCATTCGAGAAATAATAACATCTAAGTACAAACATTTTTTTTTTCCTTTAATAAGTTTCGTCTCAAAGCATTTTAAGTGTAAAAAGCGTTTAGAAAAAACAAAACAAAAAATATACCTTAAGATAACTCTTTTCAGAACCATCTAAGACAAACATTTTCGTCAAAAATCGCTTGTAGAGAGCATGGCTCAGAAAAATTACAACTAGGAAACTGAATCACTTGGTATGGATGAATTCCGATAAATATCCTGGTATAATGCGGCCATCCAAAAATAACACTGATAAGATGGAAACATATTGCGCTTGACTAAGCAGAAGAACAAAGCAGAAGCAATACTATGTAGCAATCCTTACATGATCCAATCCGAGCGAAGTTTATTTAAGCTTCGGCCCCAATTTGCCGGGTAAATACAAAATATTTCCAACGATCACGCACCCTTGTTTGCAATGCGTACCGTTACCAGAATAAATACCTTCGGCATTAACAAAAAAAAAAAAGGAGAGAAAATATAACAATCTGCAGTTCTTGATTGAAACGGGTGTTTCTCAGCTAAAAAATAAAATTGGGATTTCATTATTAAACGCGTTAATAAACAGCTTAATTAAACAGGAATAAATTTCAAAAAGATAACATAGCCACAGAAATTGGCATACTTAACTATTAGTAATTAGTAATAAATTATTGGACTATAAAAAAAAAAAGATTACCAATTTTGCCTTAAAAATTAAACAAGAAACATTGTTTTATTCATAAATATTTAAGAATGAATTTTTAAAAATCTCCGATGATAAACTAATAATTTTTATTAGTTATGAATAGAAACTGGAAAATTATTTGATCCTCTTGAACATTAGATTTTTTTATATATTACTTCTAATAATATACCTATAACTTTAGAAATTTTTCTAAATATATTTTTCAATACTCCTAACAAAAAAAAATATTATTCTCCGAGAAGCGTATAATTAATTAAATACCTTATGAATTGAACTACCACATCAATTTTCTTTGGATAATTTAAAAAAAAAAAAACCAATTACTCACAAATAGCAAGATTAGAAGAATCGCTCATTTTAAGTCAGTCAGTTGAAACTTACCTAAAACAGAAAAATATATATATATTTAATACATTAAAATAAATATTTTACTTATATTCTTATTTAAACAAATATAACTAAGAATAAATAAATTTAAAAAACACAGTTATTTTGACACAAAGAAAAAAATAACAATAATTGTCATTAGTTGAGATATTTTTTTATCTCAAAAATAAAGATCAATATGTTATATTTCTCACTAAAACTGGGAAGTTTATAGAGTCTCAGGTGTACCTATAATTACAAGAATCCTAATATAAGGATTTCACAAGTATCTTAGATGTAGATTAAAATTTTCACTCTAAATGTTAACTATGTTGTGATGAAAATATTCTAATCACAACATAAATAAATGAAGACTGTAAAAAAAAAGTTATTCCATGTATATCACATATAACTGAGGGAGAGGAAAAGCTCGTTTCGTTCACAGCAGATTTTATAGATCCGGTTTATGACTTTTATATGACAACCCCCTTCATCTCCCCAAAAGAAGAAATAAAGGCATCATCCTTGTCCCCCCTATGGCTACATAACATTCGTTCTCTTACCATGGCGTCTAGTCATTCAGCAATCTCTACCAAAGATAAAATCAGTCCAGCCATGTACCATATTAAATTTAAAAATAAATAAAAAGGTCTATAATTGTTTAGAGTGATGAAATTGGACATTGAATATTTCACCAAATTATTGTAACACAAAAATATATAAATAAAATAATTGAAAAATACTAAAAAAAATAAAAAGTGAAATAATATTTTTTTTAAATAAAATACATATTTATTAAATTTTATAGTTTAATTCTTTAATCTACTCTATATAACAATGTAAGGCGATTTAAGAAGATGTGACTATTGAACTGTAAATATCAGTCTAAACATTTACTTCCTAAAAACATATTGGTTTAACTGTTTAGTGTTAACTACGAAAACCTAGTGTGTACATATTTATCATCATGTCTATTTGGACAAGTATGTAACAATTGAACTGAAATCCATTCCAATGTTACGATATGAATAAGATAACCTTGAAATGAACTGAGTAGCCTTTATTACAAGGATAATAGATTAAGGGATTCACGAATGGAAATGGATAATTTGCTTAAGGAAGCAGTTATATGCGAAGCAGTCAAGATTTATCTCTGATATAATATTCAACATGTGTGTTAGAACGAAAGGAGAGAGAGATGGAGAAACAGTTTATTTACAGCAATGCTACCCAAATACCTTGGATGGCTACATACACACCATATTTATCAATCTGTTGCCAGATATAATATACATACATTTTTTTTTCCATTTCATTTTAGCTCTAAACATATTATCATCATTACTGCATTACGCATATTATATCTGGGTTTTTTTCTTCTCCTTTTTTTTGCTATTAGTCTTGTATTACTCTCTAATCTACTCCTTATTTCTCTTTTCCGGTGACCCTCAACTATTCTATAACTTAAAATAACGCTCATTTATGAATACAAACAAAAAATAAAAACTCATAAAAATTTTACATTTTGGATACGCACACCTAAGCTTCAAAATAAGAACAAGAAGTAATAAATAAACAATAATCATAATAAATATCCACTCAGTTAACTACCATACAAGTGATGGAGAATAATTCCCATGGAGTCCAGTATAATATTCTCGTCCAACATCGCAACATCCCTATTGCTAACACCTAGGTCTTCCAGTAAAGATCCTTGTTCTGTTTGGGATTGTTCCAAGAGACCCAAACCAGAGGACTCACACCGTATCTCTCGGAAGGTTAAGAATATAAGCGATATTTATATCGATACATTAAAAATATGAAGTTTTTAGATTTTGTTACAGATTTTATTGCACTGCAAAATACCCTCTCTGATCCACAAACCAGTCTCCCAGACAAATCTTGAGGGACTCGATTACTATCATTTAATTAATGAAATAAAAAAAAAAAACGAAAAACGAGACCAAAACTAACAAGATACTATCGGAAAATTCCAAAGGCATGAAACTCTCAAACAGTAGTTCTAACCAGTCAACGTTTCGCTAATTCTCAGGCCTCATCAGGGAAGAAAGAGACATCAAATAAATGCAGTATGTATTGGAGTCTCAAGTCGATGGGTCTTTTATTGGACTGTTGATGTCTGAATTGGCGAAGCGTTGACTAGTTATATATTTATTAGTATTTGAGAAAGTTAATGATTTGTTTTGGTAACTTCCATTGATATCATAGCAATAAGATTTTTGTCTGCTTTTTTGGGTTTTTGCTCTTTTTTATTAATAATATTCCAAGAAAAAATGGGTTATTGGAAAAATAAATAAGGACATTTATATTGTATTTTCAGAAATTGTCAAAGGAGGCTTTCGCCCACCTTTTACAGGAAAACTAATTTCGTACTTCTTTTATTTCCAAAATAAAATTAAGTCTAGAACGTTCGTGTTGGAATGAATTCTTTAATTTAAGATGTTAAAGGTTTTGTTTTGAAATTTGCCAATAGTAAGTATTCCTAATAGTGATTACAGCCTTTAATAAAATAAAATTAACTTTTTAAAAAATCAATAAAAACAATACGTGACTCGATGTCAGTCTTTGAATGATGTCCTCCACCCTTATACTTATGAAGCATTTGCGTGTGAATTACTAATTCGTTTTACTAAGTAGAGGGTTAAATAATTTCTTCGAATTAAAATATCGATTTCTTTAATGGCTCTGTCATTTTGTGGACTGTGCCAATCGTACAGCATCGACCTGGAGTTGGTCGGTGGGGTTGGTTTCCTTCGACCTCAGATCCAGCGCCGCAGTGTCTGCCGGTTGAGGTCCTAGCGGTGTAGCTGCTTCACGCACCAACCTCGTTAGGGTTGTCATCCTTATCGAGGGCACGCTTATCAGCTTTTTTGGTCAATAGTTTAGTGTAACGGAGTTGGTATTAGGGAAAAAGCGTTGCATTGGTCAGGACAACCAAGATCAGATTTGATCTGAACAATAGAAAAATAATTGAAATATTTACGTTGATACAAAATCGTGCAAGGCATACCACCAATACCCCAGTATACAAAGGTTTTGTGTTGAAAATAATTAGTGCAAAACTGATATTTTACCCATGACAAGAATAGTATTGAGTTGTTTGCCTAAACTAGGGAAGCATTTTTTTTTTTTTTTTTTTAAATTCTAACGCCTATCAAGGGAACATGCTCGTTCTCAAGAAGTTAGAAAACGTAGACCATAAAATTAGAATTTTTCCGCTGTCATGTGTTAGATCAGATTTTTTATTTTAAACGAAGATTTTTCAAACATTTAATACCATCCATTAACAATTCAAATAATAATAATAACAAACACACACACATACATATATTACATTGAGATATTCTGTTTTCACTTTATCTTTATGTTTTTATATCAATAAAGATGGCATTGTTGGTGATGCTGAACCCATGTGCTAATCCTACAACTCATTTCATGGGGCTTGGACAGGTAGCCGTTGTGAAAAATGTTGAATGATTATTATTAAGCTAAACCGTTTGGAGTGCTTCAAAATAAATCCTAAAAGAATAAATTATAACTTCTTAACTTAGAGCCAAAAATGTTTTTATAAAAAGTAAAATGTTAAATTTTTTTTTTTTTTGTTGCAAATCTATTAGAATGGTCTTCGGTTCACTACTTTGTATGGAAGTACTGTTTCGGCTGATTATTCTGTTATATCAACAGTGGATCGAGCCTGGGGTCGGTGTGTATCTTTAACTTGGGGAAAAACCTGGTGGTTGAGCGTGATCTTGGCCGAATCATCTTGCATCACAATTGGTCAAGAAACAGTAAGGACCTTATTAAGTACTGAAACGAAGGCCCTTCATGGGTTGTACTGGTACAGGTTTTTTTAAAAATTAGAAATGATCATAAAATTAACCAAGCCTAATGGTCAGAAAGGGATCTTTTAAAGAACCAGCGACATTTAAAACTTTAGAAGCTAACTTTTATTATAAAAAAATTACAAGAAAGCATCTGACTATACTTCATACAAACTAAGCAGTGATAGTTACATCATGACTGCAGACCGAAACGAAAAGAACCTCTGTAAAATTAGATAGACCCATCTGAACCTACAGATTACGAAAGGAGTTGGGAGAGGTCCCCTATAGGTGCTAATTATATAGGGACGTTACAATCTACAAGTAACATATGAACACTTCAGGGCATCAAATATATTCAGAAGAACCTGAGAAAGGGCACTTTATCTATAATATAACTACTATTTAATTATTATTTAAAAAAATTGTCTCTTATCTTGCGTCCGACGGATCAAAATTGTGAAATAGCGTTCATAGATGGTAATGATAGCAAAAAATGCTACATTTTTGTAGAATGTTGAAGAAATTATTAATAATAAATATATTAAAATATTCTCTGAAATATTCCTTGGATTGCTTAATATCGCCAGTTGTCCTTTTAGATCTATTAAAAATGATTCCATCGTCTCATTTTTGCTATCTTCAATAAGAAATCCAGACATGGCAATTAGGACGAGTACAAAGGCAAGAAGACAGATCTAGAGAAAACAGGGTCACAGAACTAACACTGCGACCTTTGTAAACAGCCACCCAAGGAGGGTAACGCAACCATCTAATTAAAGGTCTCCTACAAGAGGCCTCAAAAAAGAAAAATCGGAAAAGAAAACCCCTCTCAAAGACACTTTTTTCCGTACGTGGCAACTCAACTGCCCGCAACAATGCCTACTGAAGAAGCGTTTTAACACCAGATGTGAGGGGATTTTTTCAAATCTATATCAGAACGTTGAACCCGCAGCATTTTCATTATGAACGGGGATAAAATTGGCAGGAGTAGGGTCATTGTTTTTATTATTACAGCCTACGAACGTCATAAAGGGGTCGTTACGGAATCAATGAAACAAACCACATACGAAAGCTCTGTTAATATCATATAATCATCATGTTCTTATTAATACCGAGCGTATTTTTGATATTCCGACGCTCTGAATATGACATCATAGTGGATTATTGCTAATAAATTGGGAACGTGATATAGTAAAGCTCTTCAGAAAGTTTTAGTTGTATATTAGTAAGTCGACTTTCGCTCAAAGTAATCACTTCTTTAATAAATAATTCAAGTTTTATAATAGGCACACGCATAAATGCATTTCATCATAAAACGTTTTTAATTATTTATTCTCTTATAATTAAAATAAGTTAATATAAGCCTACGTTTCGTATATTGTTCTGTATTAAAAAGACTGTGGATCAAGACACTCGCATGATCTTTGATTGATAGAGAGAAAGAAATAAAATAAATTGGGTTACTACAAACACAGCATAGCATACAGTATCCATCTTATAACACAATAGGGTATGGGATACAATATAATGATGAAAGAAAATATAGTAATATAACAATAGTATAAATAATAAATATAAATACAAATCCCTTAATCGAGGAAATACTAAATGTATGGTGGGTTATAAAAAAGTGTCTGTAGTCTTGGTGTGGATTTCAGCCAAGTGCGGAATCTTGGGCAATGAAAAAGCTGGCCAAGTAACCCATTTGGGTAGAAAGGGGGAAGCAACAGGAATGACTAAACTGCAAGGTGTTGTTACCTTGGAAGAATGGGTGCACCAATCAAAGAAAAGACTGCTGGTAATTGGGAGAAGAGTTAGAAAAGAGCAGAAGTAAAATCTGGCAGCAGCAAATGGATTACAAAAATTTCAAGAATTCGGAATATCTACAGCTTTAAGGGAAATACTGCTAGATAGTAAAGAGCAATAGTAATTTAATGTTAAAATTCTTGAAAAGTATTAGGTACTACAACAAAGTACAAATTATTCCTTTTTAATTATGGATTGATAAATTATTTGCCACTTCTATAAATTTGGTTTATTGAAAATTAGTTTCGAATGTTATACATTCATCTTCAGTTCTAAAAACACACAACAAATTCAAAAATAAGCAATTCAAAATATAGTTTGGTATTATTATACATATTAAATTATATGTATCACTATGTCAAATTAGATATAGATAAATCAGTATTATAAAACATTTATGAATTATGAATTTAATTAAGACAAGAAATCAAATGCATATTGGTACTCACCAAGGTTTAAATGGATTATATCAAACAGAAAAGTTTGTACTGGTTTCTTCTCGCATTGAACTAGAAGTAGGTAGGATGCTTATAGGTAAACGGTTTAAGGGTCCGGATTTTTCCATTAATGCCGGTGAGTAATTGGTTTTTCTGTTATAGATGGGGATACATTTAAGATTGGACTATTGGAGATATTTATTTGGTCATTTAAGCAAAAATCTGGATTGGATTTGAAGGATTTTATTATTTCAAGTGCTTCATATATATTTAATTTGAGGCTGTTTTCAACGTGATGTATTAATTTAACTCCTGAGTCTTTGATGAATAAAAGGTACAAAAACCCCTTTTTTGTACCATTAATTGATAACATCATTAGGTTCTTAAAGATACCCTTCGATTTTATAGAACAAACTCTTAATTCTTAATTCAAGTAGCAAACCAGTTATCCTCAAAAGATTGGGTGGATCGCGCTTCAGACCTAACCTCATCAAACAAAATTTTGAACCAAAACTTAGTAGAATACATTAGACGAACTAGTTTCTACTTAATACATTATTGTAAAATATAAACTGAAACCTCTCAAAAAATGAATAATGCTTTCTTAGATTATAATAAACTTGATACGAAATCAATAAATATGTGTGATTTGCAATAAACATGCGATCTTCAACGTAAGATAGAAAGGAAAGGAAAAATATATTCATTACAATAAAAATAAATCGCCCGTGATTCCAAAAAAAAAAAAAAAAAAAAAAACTAATCAAACGAAATGGTTTTCGATGGCGGATAAAAAGAATTCTTCTTAGAATAGAACAGTGCTTCCTAAAGTTTAATTGGATTACACTGAGAATAGAAAAAAAAAGAAAAGAGAATGGATTAGAAACGGTGAAGCTATTTTCCTAACAGCTGCTTTGGCTCCTTGAAATAGAAAACTAATTGACCCTTCTGTAAATTAGTTAAATGAATAGTTCTTACCATAAATCATGGATAATGGCTTAAAAATATAATGCGTCAAACAGTTTCGTTCCCGAGGTAATCTATTGGATTTCCAATACTTTGTGTCTCCAGTTTGCGAGAACAGCGAATTGGAATGATTTTGGATCTATTTGGCTGATTATTCCAGCAGCCACCAAAACAGTAATCACTCCCTCCTTGTCATGTGCCAATTGCATCAATACACACGAATAAAGTTCATTTGTTATAAATATAACATGCTATTCTACACACCAACCGAAATTCATTGATGGTAGGCTGTTTTAGCCCAGAAGAATTCGGGATGGGTCTTAGTTTGAAGAGAAGTGGAAATTCCGTCTGCATCATCAAGGTATACATCGAATACATTATTTCATGCTATGTACATCACTGAAATGAGATAACTGAGTATTAGTTACAAATGTTCTATGAAAAAAATGCATAAAACAGAGCAATGCAATGCAAAATGTAAAGCAATATTCGTAATTGAAACTGTTTCCCCAGGCGAGTATGCATTCCTATAGCGCCCTCATTCAGCCTTCATTGGCATTTAAAACCAGTGACGCGTTGAGAGAAGCGCTGGGATCTCCTAGAGTCCTGTTTTTCCTACACAAGTGAGAGGACAAGGTTGGCTTGGAGTCCCCTAGTGTAATATTTTATATATGTATGGATGTGTTTGAGATGTTTATTTTAACTGTAGTTTTAATTTTCTTTATCAGTTTTAGGATTTGTTTCGATACTATTCAATTTATTTAAATTGTCTGTAAATATGGTATGAAGGAATTCTTTTAGCATAATCACTAATTATCCTTAAATGCTACTACAATACATGACAATAAAAACAGTTTGTCTCTCAAAGACGTTTATTCAATGAAAACAGAGCTACCGATAAAAAACCAAGCTCTTAGCGGTCTTATAAAAAAAACCCACCTTCACCATACCTTACTTGATTGAACGCTTATCCACCTTAAACAAAATTTTGTTGATAACGTAACAAAGGATTGCAAGCGTCCATCTTTGGAACTTAATAGCGGTTTCAATACTAAGCAAGTTCCCCTTTTTATTAGCTCATATTTAGCATGTTATTTGGAAGACAAACTTTTTACGTTTCATCTATTAAAAACAGCAAAGTTTTTTAAACAGTTTGTCAAAACCATGCAAGGGATTCGAATACCAAGGCATGAAAGGGTATTATTTTATACGAATGGAGAAACGCGGGTTTTCAGTACCTACTGATCACAATTATCAATAAAATGTATACGATTATTACAGATCGGCGAATACAATCATTGAATTAAGACTATCCCAAAATTGGCACTAACAATAAGACAGTGTCTTAAAAATTAGGATTTATCAAGAATTGCGCCAGGAGCTTCGTCAAATTTATAGACTGGGACATACAAAGGAATACATGGTAGTAGTATTCAGCAATGGCTTCAACCTATGCGATACCATCTCTTAAGTTGAGGACTTGAAACTATCTGAAAAAGTATTGGAAGAACGGCAGAAAGCAGATCTCTTAAGGAAAACGAGTCTCGTCCCCTGTTTTTGAAACCTTAACTCTGCCTGGGCTTGCGAATATTTCTGCCAATCGCGGAACTGCGAATAATTACAATACTGTTCAATAAGTAAATATGATTTATTACAGGTCATAAAACAAAAAGTGTTACGTCAAAAGATAATATTATTTTCAAGTTCATAGAGAAGATATTGTTATACATAACATGCTGGTATGATTATTATGAAAATTTATTTTTCAACAAATTCCAAAAAGGTTTTTCCTGAAGAGGGGAAGAATCGATTCCAACCACTTCAGGTCAGTTTTTTTAAGCTCTTTTGTATATTAAGGAACCTTCTTACTATCCTATGAGCAGAGCTTTCTAGGCTTCATTTATAACAGCTGTTGAGAGGTTGTCAGTAGCTTACACAGTACACAAATATTATTATTATACTGTTATGAGGAGTAAAAGTACTAATCTAGGTAAAATCGTACTGGTAGATAGTTAAGGAAAAATATAAATATGGAGAAAATTCTCCAGGAATATATTTTCACCGTTAAGTACTCCTTGAATTACCTCCACCAGAAATGGAATAATTTTCTGGAATTCACAGCGTTGGAATATTTTTTTTAATTACGAATTAAGAAAGGAGGATTAAGATTTTTTTCAGCGAGAACGAAATAATGCATATTCTTATTTACAAATTACCATAAGCTCATTTAACTCAAAGCCCTAAATAAATTTTAAAAAATAAATTAAAAATAACAAAAAAATATATATAATTCATACTCGCTGAAGGAGTTACGGGTAAGTTTGACTGAGGTGAGGCGAAATAATGAATTATAAACTTGAATGAAGTTGGCCAAAATTCAATTATTTCTTTTTTGTTCTCGGTGAAATGTAATCACAAGAGTTAGTTAGAAAATTACAATTTAAATTAGTTTTGAAACTATCATCGTCTAAATTTTAAATTGGATTTGGCTAAACTAAAGTTTGATTCAAGAAAATGATATGCTGATTTATATTTAATAATTAAAATTAATACAATATTCACAAGCAAAATAATTTCTTTTTTTTTTACATTTTTGGAATAGATATTTTGTGAAATATAGAAAACCAATAAATGTTTTAATGGTTTCGTTGTGTTTTAGTTGTTTTAGGTTGATGTTAGCTAAAATTTATTTTTCAGAGAGAGAAATGCTTAATTTGTAAAACATGCAGCACATATATACATAATACATTGCATTGGAACAAATAAAAAGAATCAGTTGACATCCGCATGATGGTATAGAAGGATCAATCTAATCAGGGATCGATAAAATATTTGCCACTTCTATAATTTTGTTTTTATTTAAAACAAGTTTCGAATGTTATACATTCATCTTCAGTTCTAAAAACACACAAAGATTCAAAAATAAGCAATTCAAAATACAGTTAGGAATTATTATACATATTAAATTAAATGCAATATAAATAGTCCAATCTTAAATGTATTCCCATCTATAACATAATTAACAATTACTCACCGGAATTACTGGAAAAACCCCTACCCTTAAACCGTTTACCTATAAACACCCCATCTTTCTTCCATTGCTAGTTCAGAGCGAAACAAACCAATAAAAAGTTTTCTGTTTGATATAATCTACTTAAAACCTTGGTGAGTACCAACATGTATTTGATTTCTTGTCTAAATTAAATTCATAATTCATAAATGTTCTATAATACTAATTTATATTACATTTAATTTAATATGTATAATAAATAATACCAAACTGTAACCTCCTTTTTATTTTTCTCTCTTTTACAATTAACTCTTTTATAAGACAGTTGACATCCGCATGAAGGTATAGAAGGATCAATCTAATTAGGTACTAATTAATTAAATAATTAATAACTAATTAAGTAATTGGGGTGTCCCACCTACCTTTCGTTCATTGTTAGTACAATGCGAGAAGAAACCAGTACAAACTTTTCTGTTTGGTATAATCCATTTAAACCTTAGTGAGCAACAACATATATTTGATTTCTTGTCTTAATTAAATTCATAATTCATAAATGTTTTATGATACTGATTTATATTAATCTAATTTAATATGTATAATGATACCAAACTATATTTTGAATTGCTTATTTTTGAATTTTTTGTGTGTTTTTAGAACTGAGGATGAATGTATAACATTCGAAACTAGTTTTTAATGAAACAAATTTATAGAAGTGGCAAGTAATTTATCAATCCCTTTTATAAGACCATAACAATAAAAATTTTCAAATTCGTACATGTCATCAATAATAAAAAATTATAATTGAACAATAAAAAGAAAAATTAATAAAAGTTGTACTACTAAATAAGAAAAAAAAAATACATTAAATTTGGGGAAAATGAATATTGTTTTATTTAACTACATGTGTGTGTATATATATATATTTTTTTTTTATATGGTTAAATTGACGATGGCATGTACGCGGATGACACAGCATTACTTAGAAGTAATGAAGAGGATATTGAGAGACTAGCTAAGACCAAAGATCAGAATGCGAGAAGCAGAGCAAATCTGCAACTAAATGAAGATAAAACAAAATATATGATGGCTAGCAGAAAAATCCATCACAACAATAGCATTCCCAGGTAGCAGGCAGCTTCAAATATCTCTGTTCCACAATAACCTCAGTAAATGACCAACTATCAGGGATAGGACAGCGCATTACAAGCGCAAACGGAGTTTTCACTCTCTTTCAAGGGCACTGAAATCCTGAAAATTCTTAAGAAATCTAAAATTAAGGGTGTTTACAATGCCGCGAGCAACCCAATTCTCATATACGTGTGCGAGACCTGCGTTCTAACCGACACCCAATAAAGCAGAGATATTTGAAAGGGCAGACCTCCGTACGATATGGGATCAGAATCTAAACTCATGAGGGTGTAAAAAAGAAATGCTTACAGAAACTGGCCAATCAGTATCTCATGATACGAAGGCGAGGAGGTTAAGCTGGTAGAAGTATGTAGCTCGAAGCAATCCACAGGACCTCTCTTCACAACAATGTATACCACAGTAGTTTGCAAGAGACCATGTGGGAGGCCAAAAACTGGATATTTCTGTATAATCAACAAAAATACGACAGAGCTACATGCAGCAAACTGGAAAGCAGTAGCCAAAAATAGGCAGAGGTCGAGAAGCCTGGTTCGGATGGCCAAACATCTACAAGGTCTAAAGAACAAACCGGAAAAAAAGATATATATATATATATTTAATATTTCTTTTAAACATACATAAAATACTCTGTAAACAAAGGAATATTTTTCTATCATTATTATTTTTCTGATTAATTATTATTAGGTACTAAATGTAAAGTTACCATAAGGGATTAGATATGTATAACTAAACATATCCAATTTATTTTACAATAAATACCATTATATTAAGGTTGTAATGAATTTTCTTCACTTTTTGTTTAATCAAAGTTGCTATGTTTAGTTATTACAAATTCTTTGTTAATTATTGATTTTTATATTTATGATATTCTGTTACAAGTAATTTTTTTCAAGCTCATTCGTATATTCCGTTTCAATATATGGTACGTCTTTTGGGTTTAAGCAGGAAAAAAATGTTAATGTTCACTACTAATTACTCAAAAAATAAAATAAAAATTATAACTATGACTAAATTCTTCTTTATTACTATTTTGCGGTCTGTGAATGACTATGTAATTTTCTTGTGTAAAACACCGGCGCCCATCAAATAGTAAGACAATATTTAATACAATAAACAATGCCACTAAAAGATCTTTGTTCGCTAAATTTAAATTTGAAAGGATGACTAATATTTTTTTTTTCAGTTACTAATTTTAATTTATGATTTTTTTACAATTTCTACAAGAGCATAGACGGCATTCAAAGCATTGGTAAATAGCCGGAGGAAGAAGCTACCCATTGGCAACAGTCCAAGCTATTGTTCCTTGACAATGGAGATTACAAGAATATCGCCTTTCAGGAATCGTCAAAGAAGGTTTTGCAAGAATGGAACTTGTAATGGCTAGGTGTTGAAGGTCAGAATAGCAATATGGTTCTTGTTGAGAAACTTTGAAATTTGCCAGGCACGCTTTGGAATAGACTGTGTAAGTGGGTGTTTCAAGTTGAAGACGTATTTGGGAATACAAGATTCCACCATGATCTAGAGTAAAAAAACATATATGCTGGAATCAACAATATTAACCAAGTGTTATTAATAGCCACTGTAGCCCTTACTGAGATAGCTCGCCAGTGTGTTTGCTAAGCACAGGAAATATTATTCACAGATAATATAGATGTGTCACCGCCACAAAGAGATACCAGAGCTATTATGTGGTGGAAATTCAACTGTATATAGAAAAGAGGAAAACTGAACTCGCCTATGATAACTCACTGCTCATTACAAATGTACGCTAGTAATTAATTAAACGTTTACTTATTGTTATAATGGTACAAAACGGTGCACACACCATTTCAATTTACTGGTTTAAAAGTAAGTGGAGAACTCATAATTGGCCTGATCCACAACCATAAGGATGGGAAGAGTTTTCCATCAAAATGCAAAGATTTGCTACAGATCCATAAAATGATGCATCATTTATAACCTATCTTTCAACAACATAATGAGAGAAAAACATTTTAAAAAATAATATAACAATGGTGAGTTTATGTTGAAACTGCGATAAGCGAGGAGAGCAGCGATATTATCAAAGTGAAGAAAACTTTCTTATGTTTTCCAGGGTAGTGTTTATATTAGAGCAAAGCTTTGAACCACGACAAGACATCGAATAACGATAGCAGTATCGATAATCTCCTTAACCATTTTCTCAGCTTCTATCGAGTAAGGATGTTAATTTTTTTAAACGGTGAATTTTTTGTCAGGACCCCATTGAGGGACAATACACTTTACACCAATTTTTCGGATATTTTAGATAATATCTAATCAAAAGTTTCTATATTTAATAAATATTATGGGATGTTGACTTAACCGTTTTAGTGCCGACCGAAAGTACCATTTATTTTGTATTTATTTATTGTATATTCATTTATTTTGAGACAAATTTCTTTCGCAATGCGAATATTAAGACGCCATCACATACAGTATATATATATATATATATATATATATATATTTATTTATTTATTTATTTATAAACCATAAGGTACATAAGGTACATAGTACGTAGTACATTGTATAGTCCTACAGAGGTAAACAAGATTACCTGTTCGTAGGTCTGGTATTAACCTAAGCTAAGCATTAGCTTTACAAAACTTAAAACTAGTAAGATAAAATAGAAAATTAGCAGTTTAACAATTATTAGAAATTTCTCTCATATATTTTATTGCTCACAACAGAAAACTTAATGAAATTCCGCACATAATTTTATTGCGCGTAACAAAAACTTAAAAATAAGCAAGAAGCAAAATAACATTAACTTTAACAATCTATATTTTTAGATGTTCCCTAATCATTTATATATATATATATATATATATATATATATATATATATATATATATACATGATATAATAATGAAATATATCATGCTTTTTTTCACAAATTTTAATAAAGATGATGAAATTCTCCGAACCTATACCTTTCAGTATTAATAGGTTGATCTGTGAATTAGCACTCTGTCCGTGTGCCTTCAGCGAAATATTTTATAGCACTTGATGATAAAATAATTTCTTCTTCTTCGGAATCACTCATTGTAAAGTCACAGACTTTACTTGGAGTTCACTACATACTCTTTCAAATTCTCATAACTTAATGTCTCTTTAACTAAATGTCTCGCAGATATCGAAGCTCTAGCATAAACGTCACATATTCGTAAAAGCAGAGATCCAAGCTTCACTTTAGTCGTTAGCCTGTCGCTAATAGATTTTTCAACACAAACCCAGTCTGCGTTTCAAGAATCCAGGAATGAAAAACATTAGATTACATAAATGCTGATAAATGAGAGCGCATCTCACTCCAACAGTCTGAAAAATACTGAACAAAAAGAGGTATTGCATCACTCCAAAACAGATCAACGTATACAAAAGGAAAAGGGAGATTTCTACATTCGCCTAAATACAGAAGGGAAAGAATTAATGGTATGTAGGTGGTATTCTAAACATTAATCGGGAGAAACTGATTTTTCTATTAAATACTGCTGTTTGAGAGAATTTCTGGAACGTTTCAATAATAATAATATATAAAAATGTGTAAATTATTTATACCTTTTTCATTTGTTATATAGTGAGAATTCCCCCTCCTGTGCTAGATAGAAATATTTCTCCAATTTAAATCATATTTCTTTCTCATCATTATTTTCTTTTACAATACAATAGACACGATCCCCTTTTCCCTTGTCATATAAGAACTCTCCAAGACTCGATAGACGGCGGTATTATTCGTTTAATGATGTTTTCCTATCATCCTGAAGCGTTTTACAGACAGTGCATTATGTTAAAAAGAATATAATGACTACCGAGAATTGTATAGGAGCTTCAAAAATAGAGTTTTGAATGGCTCGTTAACTGCCGGGAAAGGCGGATGAAGTTATCAAGGAAAGAATCGACATTTAAGGACTCGAGATGTGACAACGGATAAAGAGGCTGTCTCTTTTCTTGCGATTATTTATTCTAGTTTCCCTCAAATGGCTTTATATTCTAACCCTTTTAAACTTTACCGAATAAATAATATTTTGTGTGTCCCAGCAGTTCAGTCGATTAAACTTCTTACGGAACTCGAATAAATTTATGGACCCTCGAGGTAGATTAATCGGTCCCATTTACAAATACTTGTTTCGTCCTGATAAGTGTTACGCACTTATCTTAAGTACCCCTTTTACAGGAGTTAAACGTTAGTTAACAAATGGATGGAGGGCTTTAACAACCCTTGGAATAGGGAGGAACTTCGATATATAAAAATAAGTACCGCTAAGTAGGACATATCTTTTTGTTTAGAGGTGATGCACTGCTTCGCTTAATTAGAAGGCTTGAGAGAATATTTCTTTCTTTGATTACAGGAACGGTACGGAATGAATTATAACTCTCATAGTTCCATATAACGTAAATGTACCAGTAGTGTATACACCCCATTTATGTAGTTTATTATCAGGCACACAAAAAATAGATGTACAATATCAGTGCTTCGTCACCTTGTTAAACTTGTCCAGGGCAATATTGATGACATCAGCATTTTTGGCTAACTTAATTTCAGACTGGAAAGAGTGAGTAATAGGTAAAAGGAGGATTTTTATTTTTCTATAAATAAATCAGGATGTAGGAACCCTAATATTACTGAACTGTGGGACTCTCAACGTGGCATACTGGATCTTGATCGGAGGTTTCCTTTGACTCATATTGGGTGTCTCTTAGGAAAGCATTTGTCAGCCATTTAATGATATAATATTTAGATATAGTCTGCAATTTTCAGCGAACTTAATCATGTAATTATTCTGATGTCTATACAATTACGTAAATCAAATAATGAAATGGCAAATTGTTTTTTATATGCTAAAAGATTAATATAAACTTAAGATCAATAAACTATTGTTTTTTATCTTTGTATAAATAATATTCAAATGACTCAGAACTAGGGCTGATTTTTCCATTTCTATTTTTCTTACGCAGTCGTTCATTGTTTTGTTCAGTTGTTTTAAGTTTCATTGTTTTCTTTTAGATTTTTTTTTTGTACATAACCTAAATTGGTTACAATATCTGCATTTCAATTTTTTAACTTATTTAATAATATTGTAGTTAGTATTATCCATTATAAACTCATGTATTCATAATTATTTTGATATATTAAGCACTATTTTTGTTTTTGATTTACCAATGGACTGTAATTGGGCTTTGGTCTGTTGATAGATGCGGCTTATAAATAAATAAATAAGTAGTGGGCACTCCTCCAGCAGTGGTCGGTCACTTGGATAATTAAATTAAGAAAATAAGACAGCTAGGCTTTGATTCAGCTTCAAACTTGGAACAAATGTAGCTGATGCCAACTAGTAGTTGTTTAAGTACTTTTATAAATACATAAAAGTTTTTATGTTCCGAAGTTAAAACTTTTTATTTGACGCAACTTTCCTCGCTTTTCCTTTTACTCTTCATTTATGAGACCCTAAGCATTGTAAAATAAGAAAAATAACATTAATGCGTTTCAAAGAATACAAAATTAGACTTTACTTCAAGAAAAAGTTGCTAGTGTTTGTCCACCATTAATGCAATGAGCTGATTTCCAAGTGTCCATGATTGGTGTAAATTTTATGTTTAGAAAAAGTAATAAAAAATCTAATAACCTATTCGTTAAAAAAGTTAGAATCATATAAATGATCCTAGATTCCTAATCTAGTTTGATTCTCTGTTGACTTTGATTATTCAATCATATCAGCATTCCCTATTTCAAGGGAAGACTGAATAAACTGGGACTTCTGATTATTACCAACATATCACGCTCAATTTCAGTTAAATTTCGATGAGAACTTGAAACATCTTACATCCTATCAGTTATTGCTTTCATATATATATTTTTAGGATTAAAAGAACGATTTTCCTTAAACTAATTATCATATCTTAAAAGTTTTAAGGACGTCCTGAACCAATGAACAGTAAGATACAGTATTCGGCGACTCGGAGACAACTCAATCGCCATGGGATCCCGTCACATAATTTCGGATTCACATTCGTGCAGTTTATTACCAAAGAGGTAAGCAAATTGGGGATCGCAAATAACTCAATACATATGATCAATAGCTCCCCTTCTCTGGCTGTATCACCCCATGGGATGGAGAGGGGAAGGGAGAATTTATGGCCGATGTGCGCTACACGCTTGTACTACACCCGATGTTTGTCTTATTCAGTTTGATAGTGAATGAGGATATTTAATGTTTAATGAAGAGTAGTACCAACTGGCAGAAAATGAGTAAATATTACATAGGAAATATTATTCGGTCTGTAATCCTCATTTGAATTGTAAATGAACTCTGATGGAATCACGTTAGCGGAATGCAAAACATAACTAAGTGCTGAGCTCGGACTTTCAAATCACGGTGAAAATGAAAAATGAATTCCGATAAAATAGAATACGTCTCTGCCAATATTCTTGAAGCTACAGAGTAAGAATTTCTAAATACATAAATATTATCTAGTTAAATACTTTAAATAATTCCACTGCCTAAAATTGAAAAAAAAAAAAAAAAAAAATCAACCCAGGGTATAGGTAAAATTGTTTGAGATTTTCTTCAGATAGAACGGAATACTGAATTTTCTTATTTGCAAACTGCCATAAACGCATTCAGCTCAACATTCTCAACATAACATTAAATCAATATTTAAAAATAAAAATAAAAAATAATCAAAAATGTAATTATTACTTCCGGAAGATATTAAAGTAATTTAGGCTGAGGTAAGGTGAAATGATTAATTATAAACTTGAAAATTTAATTATTTCTTCTTTTTTTTTTTCTCGGAAAAATATAGTCACTCAAAAGTTATGAGATTACAATGTAAATTACTTTTGTAACAATATCGTCAAAAATATAAAACTGGAGTTGGATTAACTAAGTTATACTTAACAGTATGCAGATTAATTTTCAATCATTAAAATTAATATATCGAAAAGTCGAAAAATATATGAATAAAAAATAATTATTAAAGGAAGATTGTTTCACATGTTATCTATAAGTTATATTTTTTTGTGGTTGGTTAATAAAGAAGATGTTCCGGGTGGCGATCAAGAATAAAATAAAATATTGGTAAGCATTTATTAAATGCCGACGTTCCGACCCATATTGTTGGTCTTCATCATAGCTAAAAAGAAAGATACAAAGAAGGTGTAATGCAGGGAGTAATGTTATATAACGTAGATGCTAATCTTTAGACATCTTGTTTTACTATATTTGTTATAACTCTAATTATTTATCATTCATTATTTTATCAACTATTACCTTTTCAGTATAATCTATTAATCAGTTATTTAATGTTACTATTGTCATTATTCATAAATTTTGAATTATCAATTATTATTTTTCAATATACAGTTCATCTGTTTTTTAACTGATTACTATATCAAATATTAGTCAAAATTGTTTTCATCTTTAACTTGCTTATTTTTTCTATTTTTCTATGTATTCATACTAAGGTTTGTTTTAATATATGTCTTTTTTATATCCCAACAATTAATCCTTTTTTGTATATTCCTTATATATATATATATATATATATATATATATATATATATATATATATATATATATATATATATATATATACACATATATAAATAAAATATATTTGTATTATAAATATTGTAAAATATAAAATCTAACAGCATTGTGCCAATTGAAAAAGAATTTGTTTTAAAAAAAAATTATTGATTTTCTAAATTTTAAGGACTATCTACTCTATAAATTAAATTTAAAAAAGTTTGCTTTGTCAACATATAATATTGTATATTAATATTGATCAAGAAGGGGATGCTCCAGGGGGCGGTCTATAAAATAAAATAGTATAAAATACATGTGCATTTAAATATAGATAAGTCTTTACAATATTGTCAATAAAAATAAATAAGCTAAAAATACAACTTCTTGTCGCGAAAATATAATTAATGTGAACAAAAAAAAAATAAAAATGGGAGAAAATGAAAAATAAATAAATAAATAAATGCGTGTGTGTGTGTGTGTGTGTGTGTGTGTGTGTGTGTGTGTGTGTGTGTGTGTATATATATATATATATATATCACGAAAACAAGTGAAATAATTAAAATATATCTCTATTCTTCTTTTTATGATTCAATTTCATGAATATATTAAATAATTTCTTCTCTAAATACTCTCCTCTGTTCCTGTGGAAATCTCCACCCCTATAAAATTTTAAGTTTAATTTTATTATTAAATAAGGCGAATAGAACGAAATGCCATAAATCATTTTAATTGGCCTAGGCTTTTCAAATGGGCAAGGCGGAGAAACGCTTACCTGCCATGTTTTCAACGTTCTAGTACGCCGGCCTCGTCTAGGACTGCAATAAAGTAAAATGGGTGCGGAACCTTCTTAAAATACGGTATTAAATTTATTATTCATCCGAATTTGGAGCAGTAATCTTCATTGCTAAGCTAGAATAAATTATAAATTATTACAGAAATTAATTTTACTTAACACAGATACCTACACCTACATTGTAATGAACAAATCGTTGGCGCATGAAACTGCAATTTATTTTCCCTGAACTAAATTAATAAACTAATCAACAGTAGTAACAACGTAGAAAAATTATTTAAGAGTCGAAAAAAAGATGAACATTTATCCGGAATTAAATTTAAATTTCAAAAATGATGTCTAAGACTACAATTGTTTCTTTAAGATGTGGAATTAATGCCAATACAATCTTGAGCACTGTTGTTTTTTACTTATTAAAAATACCAAGCAAAACTATGTATGATTTTCAAGTACAGAAAGCAGTCCTCCAATTCAATTTTGCAACAATAGCTATAACAATAAACTATTGTTAATTACTATGAGTAAAATATAAACATCATTAGCAGTGTAACAACAGAGCATAAATGAAACAAGATAACAAGTGTGTTGTCGGTTGGCAGCGCTATAATGTTATAATAATGAACCCCCAAACAACTTCCCTTCCCAACATCCCATTTTTGAATTAATAGATTATTAATCTTGAATTATTTTTTTTTATTTCATAAAAATGAATGATAAATGCTTCCACATCATTAAGTTCACTTTTTTTTCAAAAATAAAACCTCCATGACATCAGATTGTAATTATAATCTACGGTATTTGATACTAATGTGCAATTCCTCGTGAATTTCAGTTTTATAGAACGGAATGATATTTCTTAATTCAAATAACTACTCAAGTATTCTCACGTGCCTGGGTGAATCCCAGCCCTTGTTCATTTAAAAACAAAAAAATAAATCAAAGAACCGGGAATCTAGCCCGGGACTCCATGTAGGCTACGCGGACCGCTGCAACTGCAAACAAGCAGAGATGCCAACCGAATAATATGGTAAATGTAAAAATATTTAAAATGATTCAATTTTCGGCTTGCGACTTTTTTTTAATTATAGCTTCCTAGTGTCGCCAACTGACTCTGGCCTGGCAACGGTAAACTGTGACGTGTACGGTTTCTTTCTTTTTCGCCAGGAAAATGTGACTCATATTAACAATTTCTGGACCGGTTCACACCAGTATTACTTGTCTGCGACAGAGGTTTTCTAACTTTTACTTTACCTTCACATGTTCGAATTTTATTCCTAGAGAAAAATTATATCGTCTGTTTAAGCTTATTTGTTCATACATGCATATAAAATGTTAACATATTAGTAAACGTTAACATCTGAAGGGATCAAGCTGTAGGTGGGAAGATTTTATAAGGTCTGACCCTAGTAGCTTTAGGTTTTCACGAGGTTCTTCGTTGTTTTCACGAGGTTCTATCGGCATCGAACATTCTGGTTCGCTAAACATTATTATTATACATATATTTTATATATATATATATATATATATATATATATATATATATATATATATATATATATATATAATACACAATATAGTTTAACTTATATAACGGATTTTTTGGTGTATAATAAACGCACACACATACATACATATAAATGTCACTACTTAAATGTTACAAACATTAATTATTATTACTCAGTGTCCTTAAATGAGAGAGATCGTAATATATTTCAATAAAAGCAATTTAATCTAAAAACAACAAACAGTTATTTTAAGAAAACTAATCAATGATGGATGAAAAACGGCTGTGACAGAGATTAGAATGTGCGAGAAAGGATCGCAAAATGAAGGACGAGTGAAGCACTAAAGTTGTTTTGCTAATTCCAAGAATAGCTGAGGCGTAGATGTTAGAATAATAAGGTAAATGATAAATTATTATAACCGTCGTTATAAACTTCAAGAAAATCCTTAGTGAATATAATCTAGTCTTGCCTAGAAGTTGGTGGGACATTAATAAGTAAATGAAGTTTTATAGAATCAAATATATTCAAAACGATTTTTTTAAAGAAATCAAGATCACCTGTTCCGTAACAAATATAATGTTAGGCATGGTATTAAGTATAAGTATTAAAAGAATACATTAGACGTGGGGTAACATTGGACACTTTCGTATTTCTCGCATTATTTTCTGTAGAAACTTGAATTTTCCTGTCGATGTTTTCCAAACTAAAGTGGACCCAAAAAAGGCTCAGTGCATCTCAGTCGCTGTTTCAAACCTAAAAGCTAAGTAGAGTTTTATATTTTTGCAGCACTTCTTAATATTCCACACTGATGCTACAAGAAATTGTTACATTTAAAGGGCAACAATTTATTTTGCATAATTATGCCGTGTTATGTCAAGGATTGGCAGAAATTTGAATTATAAATATTTTGTTTCGGATTTTGCCTGAAGACCCTATGCTTTGATTTGTTTGAAAAGATAGTTGGGAGTTATTGGATAGTGGTTGGGGCTGCTTTGGACAAGTGTACAGTTTATCCCCTTGAATATCCATTGTATATCTTCTCATGTTATATTACAGATTTAATTAATGATTAAACTTATTTATAGATATGTAAACATTTATTTGCACTTATCAACTATTTATTTTTATTTTTGTTAACCCTATTCATATATATATATATATATATATATATATATATATATATATATATATATATATATATATATATATATATATATATATAGCAGTCCGTTACTGCTACTGTGATTAACTTTTATTTGATTTTACTTTTTCAAAGTCTTATAAATACAATAATTGATATTATTCATTTTGTCGTTCTGTCCAAAAAAACCCACCCCATCTCAAGTCCAATGTAACCCACCTGCATATTTTAAGTGTTTCAAATTTAGCAGATAAAGAAGAATATCTATTAGCATGCCATGCCCAAGGTAAGGGTTTTAGCTAATGAACTTTGTTTAAAAATGTTCAATGTATCCCCGCTCTCACCTACCCGAATAATATTAATAAAAAATTAGATTTTGGGTAATTTTTTGAGAAGTAAAATTTCCTCCAGGAATCTTCTGTTTATTTAAAGATGTTTCACATTATTTTTCGACGTTTCGGACAATTTTCCCACCTTCAGGACACTCTAAAATTACAGAACAACATTGTAAATAATTAACACCATAAATAAATAAGTATTCACATATTATTTATGAGCAACCAACAATTTTTTTTTTTTACTTTATGTATTTATTACTTCTATTACAGTCATCATTCTCCACTCTTTTTGTCATGATTAAATCCATAATTTTATTTCGTCTTAATTTAAAAAAAAGAACTTTAAAAAGAGTGTACATTATATATATATATATATATATATATATATATATATATATATATATATATATATATATATATATATATATATATATATATGTACATCTCACTGTCACAATGTACTTTCTAGGAATTAGATATTGTTACGATTTCTTTTATTTCTACTTCATCTTCTCTCTCCCAGACCTCTCTAAGTATTATTTAAAACTATTGGTTCAACAAGATTGTTTTTTTTATTAATTAAAATTATTTAATTATGTCTTTTTTAACTTTATGAATTTTATTTTATTGAGCCTGTTAGTTATATCTGCATAATGACCGCAACGGTTTTTTGTAATATACTCTTTCTTTATATTTTTGGCGATAAGAATAGCTTAAGTTTTTTCTTCTATTTTTTAAAATTTTAATTATTAATTAAACACAAGATGAAATTAGTTAAATCAATACTTAATCATATTATCAAAACATTTTATTTATTTAAAAATAAAAGCCAGAGAAAAAAAAGATAGAACTTGAGTGTAACAAGCAAACGTCAGCTTAGTGGTCAAACACGTGGAATGAATTCTATTTAAAATACGCTGTGTAACATAAATAACCAGTGTTAATTAACAAACATCTAAAATTACTCAGACATTTGTTTTGTAGTTTAACCACACGGCCTCTCCTCTCGCGGCACTATAGTTCAAAGTTTAGAATAACCCTAACAGTAATGAAAATACCAAGAAAATCAAATACTCAAATTACCTCATAAAATACACTAAACAACAAAATATAAAGTGGTGTTGGTGGTATACATGATGAACAACAAATTTAATATTAAGTGGACCATTGATGAGTTTTAAAATGATTTACCTTAGGCACAGTCGAGGGGGTTACAGAATAAGTGTGAATATTGTATATTTGTGTGTGATTCTTAAACTACGGGTCAAAATTTAAGTATTATAATTATTAAAATTAAAGTAGGGAAAATTTTGAAATTTCTAAGCTTTGTTCTAAAATTCTTAAAAAAAATTGAAGTTATCTCTTGGAATAATTGAAATTTGAAAATATGCCTTGCAAAGTTTAAGTTTTTTTTTTTTTTTATGGCATTGTGATTACGTAGCACACTTTCTGTGGAAATATCAAAGCCAAAAAATCTTACAAAAATGGTATTGATATAATTCAAGACTGTCGTTTAAAATCTATTAATAATAAGCAGAACCCCAAAACGTGAAAACCATTTAGAGTTAAAAGAGCTCACGGTGATAGCTCAAATTATACAAACCTGAAAAGGACCAATGAACATCCAGTTGCATTCGTTCAAATGATTAGAACCTCCTAGAACCCTTGATATCTCTGACAGGCTGGGCTGCTGCCCTCCTCTCCGCTAGAAATAAACCAAATAAACCACACTTCCTAAAAAAAAAATTACGTTTTTATTTTTTGGTACGGTAATTACATATTGTTTTTGTGAATGGCTTTCCGATCCCCTCTGCATTCACTGATCAACCGAAATTCAGGCTTTCCTATAATTTCTGGCCATTTCACATTCAATAGTACATTAACTGAAAGACTGAGGTAAGGATATCAAAGGTAACACTTGAAGGGGCTGTATTTATTAAATTTATTTCAGATTCATCATTAGGCACTTGTAGATGAGCCTCCGCTTTAACCATTAGACTCAAAATGTGGAGGATATGATGACTGATTGACCAGTAATGTCCTTGGGACTCGATATTGTTCCATAAATATAAACATATAAAACACAAGTTTGTATAATATTTAACAATAGACCTGTTATTCAGAATATTTACGATTCATTTGTTGTGTTATCTGCAGCTCATACTAATTTATTTTAACTTGTAACAGTTTTTTAAAAAATGGTGGTATTTCGAGCAGTATTACCGTTTTCATTAAGTTTCCCAACCGAATATATCACAACTCCATAGTTAGGTAAAAAGTTTTATTGAAAATAAATTTACATCCTCTTTATGAACACAAACAAAAAATCCCTGTCAAGTCTTTATTACCAAAGTATAATACCGATTGCCAAGAGTTGCCTTATATATACAATTATTATAAAGTAAGAAAAAAAAAAAACATATTTCACATACATCATTTTGTTAATAAATTCTAAATGAAATACAATATACATCGATTAAATGACTTTTTAAAAAAAACTATTTATGTTTGATCTACTTGGTTTTCTAATTTTTGTTTACATATAGCAGAATTATTAACATTCTGTACCAGAAATGCGGTACTGCGGTACAAATTGTTCAAGTCTTTACCATTCAATAAGTATAAGAGTTCATTACGGTTTAGTAATGTTTTCTTCAAAAAACTTAGCTCTATATTCTTATAATTAGTGTATATAAGTATGCCTGCGATTAATATGTTATGTTTATTTGATTTTAATAATACAAAGATTATTGCAACAGAAAATAATAATCATAAAACAAAAATACTTGAGTCCATATAACAAAAAATTCGAATAGAGTGTGCAATTTTAAATCTGATACTAATAATGATTTGAATAGCACATATGCTAATATAATTACTAAATTGAAATTTTAATTTATTTAAATTAACATGAATATTAGATTTATAAATTAATAGATGGTATTTTGGGGTTTCAATGTATGTAGATTAATTGTTGCATAATCATTAATGATTGCTTCGTAAATTATTTGAGTTGTCATGATTGGTTGTAACATTGCATTGCCTTCTTCTTTGGAGTTTCACCTACGATGGCTGAGATGGCTCCCTTATTTTATTTTTAAAGTTGTAAGTTATTTAATGATATTAACTTGTAAGTTATTTAATGATATTAACTTAATAAATTTTTTAGCATTTTAAACTGTCATGAAATTTGATCCAACATCAATTTTGTTATTGCGTTTTTATTATAATTATTTATTTTTTTGGACTTGGTCCGGATTGGACTTAAAGATGGCATTATATGCATTTTAAAAACTTTTTCAGTATGTATCTGGTTATATATTAGAATATTTAACAGTGTGGTGTGTTATGAATTGAACTAAATAAGGTACTTTTACAGAGATGCCTGAGGATGGCTTGTAGGCCAAAAATTTGCATCTGAATAAATAAATTTGGTTAAATAGCAACAGGCTGCATTTATTTTTATAAGTTTATTTATTTATTGTTTATTAAGTTTACTTTTTATTTTGCTATTATTTCATTTTTTTTTTTTTTTTAATTTTCAGTAAGTATGAACTCTTTGATCACTACTGAAATTGTCCTTGCCGAGACAGAATGTAATATTAATCAATACAAAAAAAAATACAATCTTATAAAATAGGACAAATAGCGACGTAGAGATATAAATCTCAATTGCATTCAAATTACAGAGAGCAGAATAACTGTTGTTCACTCCACATTACACTATTGTTAAGATAAATTAACAACTCAATATTGAATATTTATAAGTGAAAATTAAATTGAATTAGTAATATGGAAAGAGGTAGGATGGCAGAGTTAGCCCAAAAAGGATTACACCTCTAACGCTGGTGATCAGTAAACAGGGCAGAGACGGGCATTCCAACAGCTGGTCCTTTAGGGGCCAATTCGACACTACCCTTCCCACTGGCGTAAAACTTTATCCCTTTCCCGGTCCAAGAGAGTGGGAAAATGTCCAATACCTATGGATTATGGCTGCGTTGAGTAGTCCCGGCGAGATCAATGGAGTCCTTCCCCTCGGGAAAACCCTAGATGGTATCTGGGCATCCTAAGGATCTGTTATCCAGTTTCGTGAACCGGAGATATTGGAGCCCATCCTCTTTTACGGATTCAATAAGTTTATAGACTTTGGATTACGCAAGATATTTTTAGCAAAAAGTGCATACGTTCTGGACTTAATTACGAATTTCGAAGGTCTAAAACATAACAATTTGAAAGTTATAAAAATAAACGGATGCATGGTATTGCGGTTATGTACACCTAATGTGGATGTCCTACAACAAAGCACACAAATGTATTCTCATTATGAGATAAATAACATACTCGAGGAAAACTTTTTGATCTTTCAGAGAACAGGAGGAGCTTTTTGGCCGAACAGTTACGAAGAAATAAATAAATAATTAAATTCGATATAGCAGAAGTCAAAATTATTAAGGAGTACAAAGAAGACCAATCAATGTGAAGATTGCGAGTATCTAAGTTTTTAGAAATGAATATATTGATCCTCCACTACTTGTCAAGAATGCAAAAAGTAAAAATTGTAATTAATCGACGATTTGGGTTAAGAATTGACTTATAACCGCAATCATGGCATCAAATACTTATAAATTTAAAGACTTATTGCAAGCTACAAGTTACGAGAAATAGCACATCTCACACTGAAGTACAATATATGTGACGTGAAACTGTCTTCGAGTTATTTATTATCCCTACCTGGTTAGTCCTTTTTTATACTGTTGGTATGAGATTTGCTATCTAGGGCCAACGTTTATGTGATCCTATCATTTTCTCCTGATGATGTCTGGATTAGCAAAACATTGACCGGTTAGTGATTGCTTGTATTTAAGAGGGTTAAGGCTTTTAAAATAATCCAATGTTAACTAAACATATAAAAATCAAACAGATGCCCTCATGCAATAACAGAAATATGCAGTATTAAATACTATTCCAGACATTACAC
Source organism: Rhaphigaster nebulosa (assembly GCA_948150685.1). Classification (NCBI taxonomy): domain Eukaryota; kingdom Metazoa; phylum Arthropoda; class Insecta; order Hemiptera; family Pentatomidae; genus Rhaphigaster; species Rhaphigaster nebulosa. Next base: position 147,988,274 of record OX411307.1, read on the forward strand.
GGATTGGGACATTAATAGACACTTATGCCGGTCGTCCACTGGAACTGTGTTCGGCCAAATAATCTTCGGGCGGTTTCGAAACGTGATCGGCTAAGGCCTAAGGGATCCGAAATATAGAGAAAGCATTGGAGCGCGTTCACAAGACACCCCCTGTTCGGCCGGAGCCGGTCGAACGACGGTTCAATCCAAAGGATATGATATTTATCGGTCCCATTCGGCCCAACAATGCAACAAGAAGAGTAACCTTTTGAGTTACCATTTTTTATTTATTTCACCATGGATGTCGAAAAACTGATTAGTGTTACAATTATTAATGTGATGATAAAAACCGTCGTTTATATATTGGCCACTTGCACTATAATATATTCCAGGCTAATTTATTTTATCTTTCATTTTGCTTTATAAATTGACTATTTTATTCTGGTACATCATAATTTATAAAAGCTCTGTTTAAGCTATGACATAATTCATTTATGTATACGCACTTTTTTATATTTTTCAACACTTATGCTTGGAACTATTTTTTTTCCTACTTCTTTATTTAAATTGTTATTGTTATTTATAACGGAATTCCAGGTATTCCTTAGAATATTTATTTGGTAAAAGTTGTGATATGATAAGTGACATGAATGATTTAAAAAGTAATTCCAATATAATACAAGTAAAATACAATTTTTTGTTTAACCTTAATGTGTTATTATTAAAGTAATGCTTACCTCAAGGTCAGTGCCAAGAGTTCCTCAGCTAATATAACTTCTCTGAAATTTGGCCATTTTGATATAGATCGAGAAATAGCAATTAAAATATATTGAAATGTCTAAGAACTCATCCGATAGCAATAAAAACCCTGACACAATCATCCTGGAGTTTTTTGTGTAAATGGTGAAACTCACCCAGGCGACAGTTTCTGTTTGAATCGGATTCATCCAATATTTTTTTTTATGCCAAGCTCCTTATGAGGTAGGGAGTGTCCATTAATAATAACAAGCCCTCCACACTCATTCCATAAGTTTTTTTAATAAGACCCTAGCACTAAGGTAGCAGAAGTGGACGCTCGTTCGTCTCCTCTGCCGGTGAAATCGGTTCCTCGTTCGGCCAAACACGGTTCCAGCGGACGACTAGGCTAAAAAGGCTGGTAAGTGAGTCTATAATTTTAAAAAGGTCAATCAGTACGGGACTATGATTAAACTACCATGATGTCTATTCGATAGTTGAATAAATGTTTGAATGCCCTATCTTGATTCGTATATTAGAGTAAAGGGCTTTTAGAATGCATTATGATCTTCCCTATTTTTCTATATAAACGCTATAGACATAGGAGACACAACAAAGGCCAGCAATCTAACAATATCTAACGAACAACAATCAATGATGGAGCTGAAATCCGGCACGTCTCAGCAATCCAAAACTGAAGGGAAGCGGTGACCCTTCGGGTTTACCATTCCAAACTTTAAGACGAGGGTATTGACTGCCAATGTTGTTTAATGTCGGCTTTAGTATTGAGCTTCAGATCAATGTTGGCCAGAGGCGGGGAGGAATGCGTCCGCCGGCGGGCAGGGAAAGAGCCACCCCCAGCGACCCCTCAACCCCTCAGCATTCTCTTAGGATGGTAATTACACGAGGGCTTTTGAGAAATACTTTCTCCAGAAAGTAAAAAGTAGTTCTAACGACCCTGACTTTTTCACCCTCTCTTTCTCATTCCAGTTCTAGTCGATGCCCAGATAAATTGCCTCCAAACAGAATGCATTGTGAAGTTCAGCACTTAAAAACTCACAAAATAGGGATTAAATAGATTAGAATTACTCGAATAATACCTTAAAAATCCCTAATTTACTTCATATACAAGAAAAAGGAAAAACAAAATAGAAAATTTTGATTCCCAGAATATGACAAAACGTGATTTAAATAAATATATAGTTAATTATTTTATATTTTTTTGTAATAAAAAGTTAAATACACCACTTAACTATAATAATAATACTGAAAATAATATATTTCTGTCAGTGAAAAATAAGAATACAAATTTTAACTGGAAGAGATAAAAAATGTATTAATTGATTCTAACCGAACACAATAGGACACCGTACACCTGCTATGTAGATATTTTATTCTGAATAAAATATAGTAAATAATATCTGTAAGAATTGTGAATAAGCGTGCAAGTCGAAAATGATAAATTTTCAAGACGGCAGTTTCAAATTTAAATTAACGTGATACCCTAAAGGAATCTTATAATTACAAATAGCGATATCTTCCTATCACTTTCGTTTTATGTACGATTAACTGACCCAGCAATGCTTCGCTTGATTTGAGTATATACGAGTATAAAGATTAAATGAAAAAAATTGGGAGTTTGATAAAAATGTTTGTATGCACAAATGTAGTATTACAAAATCGAATTAATTGAAGTTCAAAATAGAATTAGTTCTCCCATTTAAGAGATTATCGTGACACAGAAAGACCAATAAAAATACGTTATATATATATATATATATATATATATATATATATATATATATATATATATATATATATACATTCAGGGGGCTCTGCAAAGTGAAGAACCGTTCAAAACTGCACATCGAAAGTTTGACCCGATTACATTACTTTCCTAACCTAAGCGCGCTTGTATTGCAGTTCCTCGGACCTGCAGCAGTAGAGGAAAATAAAAACATGGCTACAAAGTTCAATACGCTGTATCTTTGCTAATAATGGTCCGACTTCGATGATTATTGTTTTTTTTATTTCATAGGAAATCACATGATGTTTCGTATAATAAGCGAAGATGTATACTAAACATTAGGAAAAAGCCTTATTTACCTCGGGGTTGCAGTTCCTGTATGGGTAATCAAAGGGCTTTAAGGAAAATACTTTAGGCAAGTTTCATTAGCATATTCTGAGCCGTTTTGGCTCTAAACTCTAGGGTAGAAGTGGTTTTTCGGCTACTGCGCAATATATTTTATTATTGCAATATAATATTGTTATTAGTATATTATATTGTAGTACAGTATATTAGTACAGTATGTTATATTATAGTACAGTATATTGTTATTAAATATACTTTTTTTTTTCTTTCACAATAAAACGACAGAATTTTTTGTATGTTTTATAGTTGAATTATTGATTACCTTTAGGGTATTGATCTTAAGGATTTGGGTTGGGACAATGGTCGGTGGTTGGAGGTTCGTAAACAGCGAATGGGGTATCAGAATCGGACCTTCGGGTTAGCAAAGTCTTTTTATTTATTTATTTATAGTTGAATTCTTAGACAAATTGATTACTGTATTTCGTAACTGAGTTAATTATAGAAACGAATTTTTTCATGATACCGATTCTTCGTTTAATATAAATTCTCTCCTTCATAATTAATTTGTTTCTCGTTATGAATTCGTAAAAAAAATTGTTTTCCTTTTTCAAATTTATTACAAAGTTAACATTGTTAAAATATTGAGGTAACCATGATTGGTAGTTAAATATTTACATCGTGGTTTAAATAAACTATGTAGTAGGTGTGGTTAGGAATGGTTACATGAAAATAAATAAATAAAATTCAATAATTTGTTTTAATTCAACACTTTATTCTTTTCTTTCCCCCTCCCCTTTTTTTATGAATTACGGTAAACTTTAAATTATATCATCAAAACCTCCATTTATTTAGAGATGGGGAATCACAGAAAATCTAATCCTATTTCCTTATAAATAAATAATTATATATTTATTTATGTACATAATTATTTTTACAAGTATCTAATGTAAATATGGTCGTAAAATCTGGTTGAAGACAATAGTTGATGCAATCCTAAGCATTAAAGGAATGTAATTTTCAAATATGCGAAAAGATTTTTTTTTTTCGTTTAGTTAAATTGAAGGCAAGGCTTTGATATTGGATTTTTGAAAATTTCATTTAACTCAATACTAAGTTAGGGCTTTCAGGGCCCAATGAAGTTACATTTTAGAGACTACTTCCAAGTCTCCTCTTTTAAGAAAGGACGGGAGGGAAGGGGGGGGGGGGCGAATGTCGAAATTTAGGAGTCGTAGATTCTAATTGCTCAAATCTTAAGACATTTCTAGTAATATTATATCTCCATTTATAGATATTGTTTGAACTTGTATTTGGTGTTTTTACTTATCTAAAGCGAAAGATTAGTATGTTGTGTAAAATAGCAACCCCCATTGGGAAATATAATAATTGAAGTGTTTATCTCTGAATCGAGTGGATACCCACACTTTTTAAATCTGAAAATTAAAGTGTTATCTCTGAATTGAGTGGACATTTTTTTATCGAGCCTAAAATCATTTTATAGTTCAGTGGCCTGATTTATTCAGCCGAATATAAAATCTGCCCTCAATATATAAAAAGATAAGCAAAATGAGGGACGTTTTTAGGAAACTCGAAAAAAAAAAACTTTATTTGTAAATCTACTTTTATTTATATATATATATATATATATATATAGATAGATAGATAGATAGATAGATAGATAAAAGAACTTTATTCTGGGACTAGGTCCCTTAAGAATAACAAGAAGGAGCCAATAAAACAGTAACATTATCTGGCCATAAGACTATAGAATATAGAACAATTAATTTTTACAATATCTTCTGTAAAATAAATAAGCAAATAAATAGGTTTTTTTTATCGAAAAAATATAATTGATTTGAGCAAAACAAAAAAAAAGAGAAAAAACAAGAAAAAAGTAAAAAAAACAAACAGAAAATGAAAAATACAAAAATAATGAATTGATTAGCAAAGTTTGTACATTAAAATCCATTATCCACTTCTGATCCAGATGTTAATCCTAAACTGAAATTTCGCAATTAGAGAGCATCATTTTGGAGAGAAAGAAGGTGTTGGAAAAGGAGGGATTTGAATGAGGATAGAGAAGAAGCATGGCGGATATTAGAAGATTTATATATATATATATATATATATATATATATATATATATATATATATATATATATATATAAATATATATATATATATATATATATATATATATATACATATATAAGTTTACATTTAGACTAAAAATACATGTAGGTACTTCTTAATCCATTCATCATTCTGGCATTTATATTTAACTAAAAATAATTCCAGTAAGTTTCAGGAAATTCAGTTTTATAGTTATTGCTCAAGCTACTGATTTTTCGTGGCGATTATTTAAAAAAATAAAATAAAATAAAATGAAAAATAGACAAATGTTTTATTTTTAATTAAAACATTACCACAAGCATGAATGAAGCTACTCAATATAAAAACAATCAGAATTAAAAAAAGTTCCGTAGATATTATCATCCGTATTATGCTTTAAGAGATAATAATAACAAATTACTGCTAATAACTAATTTAAATATTCAGCAGAGATGAATTATAAAAACTGAATGAAAATAATCAATCCGCTATACGTTAATAGAAATCACATCATTCAAAGATGAATTTAGTATAAAAATGAAAGTTATTTCGACAAATAACGAGATTTGTTATTTTGATGGGAGTTTTTTTATACAAATGTTGGGCGAGGTCCGATTTTAATAAATTCCTTGAACCGGAAAGCGTTCTAAAAAAACAATTTTATTATTGAATCTTATTTTCCAATACGAGCATACCAATTTAATGATCGAAAATTGTTTTTAATATAATAAATTTTAAAACATATGTGAATTCAATACAATAGCGAATTCTCTTATAGGAAATATAAAGCAAATGTATGGAAACGAATTTTTTTTTTCGTATTGTGAAAAAGACGAGGATAACACCGTATATAACCTACCATTTATATATATAATTTTATTATATTTTTCTATTGGCACTATAGACCATGAAGATCTTTGGCCGCGAGATGATGTATTCTTACAGACATTTATTGCTAGCGGGAGCACAGATAATCTGGAGGGGGTCACCAAACCTCACGTTGCAACGAACCATGTTTCCATGGTGCAGAGGCAGGCTATCCATAGCTTCATAACCGGTCCCTTTAGAGCCAATACCCACCGACTTACTCGAGTTCAAGGACAGTGGCAAATCGGTCTAGACCCACGGATTATGGCTGTTCGGGATCAGCAGGCGCACGAGGACCCATATTTCTTTTTCTGAAGCAGTAAGTCCATGGACCAAACCTCCGGGCGACTATTTTACATCCTAGAAAACCACATATGTGATTCACAATTTAGGTAGACGGGGCTGGGTCATCACTCCTACGCCCGGTCTGCGTGAGTTGCCTCCGGTAGTCTGACGGGCCCCACATACCCGGGGGAGGGGATTAAATGCCTGAGGAATTCCGGGACCGGGATTCGAACTCACAACATTTGGGTTTGTCAGCAGGTACACTTTTGCAATCGCGTTAACTCGCTGGACCACCCTGGTCCCTATATACATACAAGCCACAATGACTGCAATAGTCTAAGAAAACGGGCATATTTCAGCCGTTATAATTTGTAGGCAAATGAATAATATTATATTTCAATAATTTTTTACATTACCAAAATAGTCCCATTTATTTTTTTTAATGATTAGTAGTGATACTTGTACAGTTAAGAGTATTTAACTACATGTCCCTATTTTGATGATAGAGACATGCTTCAACTATCACTATAATGATTTCATATGTTAAGAATAAATACGTCTGATCAGATATAAACATTTTCAATGGATCAGGTGGTGGATTCATTGTAGGCAAAACAAATTTTCCTGATTCACAACACATTCCACCTGTTTCGTGTTTAAATTTAAATGCATGACAATATTCACAAACATTATCCATACAGCCCACAATAATTTTAGAATGTGATGAGCATTCTACTATATATCTAGTTCATATTCCAACGTAAGACGATTGAACTATGATGGCGTTAATGTACGTTGCATTTGCATCCAATGTCCATTTACGTAAAATATTCACTAATACACGCACATAACATGCCAAATATAGATCTTTTTTTTATAACCTCGAATACACAAATATATAGTGTGTATATGACATTAATCGGCCGGGTCATAAAGAAGTTAAACGATCACTAACAGATGCACCAACAATTAGATATTTATAACTTATAATCAAAGAGTGTCAGCTCTGTATGGCTGCTCCCTCATCCCAATTCTACCCACGACCCACAGAGAGAGAGAGAGAGATAGAATACCAGTTTCATTCCCCACTCATCCCTTTCTATCTCTTCTCGAACCACAACTGTTTGTATGTAAATTTAAAAAAAAATAAAACAATGTCATTCTTTGTTATCCTATTACTGAAGCCTTAAATCCTACGCAAATATTTTACTCAATGATCTAGTACTTCATTTATAAAATATAAATATTTTTCGCTCAAAGTATTTTTAGTTCATAAACATCACCAAAAGATGGAGGTTCTGTTAACAAATTTTTCAACTAAATTTAATTTTATAGTATTCGCATAACACCGAAAAACAGCAGTCACTCCATAACGGAAAAAAAAGTTCAATTGACTTGTCTACTTGATGTAGAAAATTGTCTGAACTTACTATAACTTAGTACTTGTGTTCCAAGTAACGTCGTCATAATACCAATACTATTATAATATACACCATACAGAAATCCAGCCAATATACTAATGCATCAACATTTATGATGTATTTTATTGTATTCGTTTGAAAAATATTTATTTGATTACGAAGTCGTATCATTGCAGGTGTACATAAGTATAAATTATTATTATACACAAAGTTGCATTAACCTCTTACACATTCATTGTTTTGGTTCAATCAGAAAAACGGAGCTCCAGTTGAACAAATGATTTTTCTTCGTTGCAAATAGTTTTTTTTTCACTGCTCAGATTCCTAACGCTGTCATATACTAACGTGACACGGAAAATGTAATGCAACATTCAGAAATGTTTGTTTAATCAGAACTAAAACGTTTCCGATGTTCCCGACGCCCACGGCCATTCATCCCACTGAGTTTTACCAACCATGACTTTCTCCATTTGACAAATTTTCCACCGAAATTCGGTACAACTGTCACATACCGGGAGCCCCGCAACAGACAGACACTCCCTGACACCTGGAAATGGAAAGGGGAAGGGACAATATCATCACGAACTTGTTTCCTTATCTCCAAGCAATAAAGTTGATTTATGGTCTGACTGCTTCCTATCTATTGAGACTAGAGCAGTACTTTCTCCATAGGGTGTGGTACTTGTGTACCAAAGAGGTGCCGAGGGAAACGAAGGTATAGAGTTTTCTGCATACACCTGTGCAGAAAACATAAGGTTAAGCACAATGCAGAGACCGATTAGAAATAAACCATGATAATAAAGAGGTTAATACGGAAAAAAAACATACACAAATCGCAATCATGGCAATGATAACTGTTGCACGACAAATAAATATGGCAAAACTATACTGATGTGGATTGTTTGAAAAGAGTTTATTTGCATGTAATTCAAGATAAAAATTAATAGATTTTGAGATGGTAGATAGATCATGTTGGATGTGTTGAAACACCAATTCCATTTTTATTTTAAAAAGTATTAGAAAATATGAGTGATTTCTTTTAGTATTGACCGAAATAGAAAAAGGACATTAGATAGACGTAATTACCTATTAATGTTTTAAAAACCTCCTTGAAACATGCAACCAAAATAAATTGACGAGTGAACCAGGCAATTGGAGATAACCTACTGTCGACGGAAACAATAATATGAGACTTGAACAGTTATTAGGCAGAGGTTACCAATCATTCCTTTCTAGGCTATATAATTCCACTAAGAAAACATTTAACATAGATTTAATTACATTTAACATTTAACTACATAAAAGGGCATTAATTAGGCCATTCAAGCTCCCTATGAACAAGCTATATGCAGCGTTTTCAACGTTAATATACACTTATAGAAAAGGCTTCTTAAAGATCAAAACAAGTTCGACGCGTGTAGGAGGATCTAAAGGGTATTAAGAAGAGGTTTTGGATTTGCCAGGAATATGCCAGAAATAAAATAAAATGAAAATGGCTGCTGAAGGTATGGGAATAACTTTTGAAAAAAATACAAACTGTTTAATAATCAAGTGGAGAGGTAATTGCAACGAGGAGAAACATAAACGATAGAAAAAATATGTACAGAGGAAACATTATTATTCAGCCTGATAACTTCTGACCTTCCGACGAGAGAAGATATACGGGTTAGAACATGGCAATAAATGAATATGAAATTATCCAACACTGTCAGATCACGTCCAATATCACAAAATCCGCAAAAATTGTACAAATAATGTGAACATCCATTTTTGAATTTCCATTTTATCCAAAATGAAGGCTCAACAAACCTTATGTTTCCAACAACGCTTCCTCCTATTAAGAAGATAAATACGTCAATAAATGTAGAAAAAAGGGGGAGAACAGCATTTAATAATAACCAAATGATAAAAGACAGCTTTAGGGTTCATTTTTTTTTTATAAAAATGATTTTCCCCTAAAGCAGCGAATTTTTTAGAGCATTTCCAGACTACCCCATCTAAAGCTGATACCTCTACGTCCCACCTTACATTCTTCTATATTTTTTTTCTTCTAACTTTTTAAATTTTAAACCTATAAATTTTCCTTGGAAATCTTCTTTATGAGATTATTTTTAAACGTCCTTATCAATTCAGGCATCTTTTCTCACACCTTCCAATCTGTTTTGCTCTACTTCTATATTTTTTTTTTATTACTGCATGCTTGACTGATTTCTATTTTGTATATTCCTGCCGCTTGTGCCACCAGTTCTTTTTAGGATTGCCTTTTATGTTCAAGGTTTCTGCTCCATACTCCATAATACTCAATGCTATACCTTTAAATATACTTCTTTTGGTTTTAGGAATGATGTTCCTATTTCGTAACTGAGTTGAGCATTAATATTGTGTTTTTTTTTTTTTTTTCCATCCGCCATCCTTCGTTTTATTTCAATGTACAAAGAACCATCTATTAGGAAAAATGTGAAGTAAACGAAATTTATCAGGATTAAATGGAGTTTGAAGAATATAGGAGGGGAAAAGATTGGTTAGAGGATCATTAGGAAGGGGATCAGCGAAAAATGAATTTAGGCCATTAGGAGCAACTGGGTAATAATTACAAGATGTGGAGCAAATAACAGAGATTTCCTTAAGGATTATCCACTTAGACACAGAACCAGAAAGATAACTATAGAATAAACGCACTAACAAATAACTATTAATTGTAACGACTATTAAAAGTGAATAAATAGGCCAATAATGAACAATTTACAGGCGAGAAATCTAACTAAAAAAATAACGATAAAACATAAAGATAAAGATCATAAGAAGTTAATGGAACATGTAAATCAGATAATTTATTAATAAATATGGTCGTAAACATATGCAAAATGTATAAAACAGATCTATATGAAGTATTATTTATTATTTTTACTGATACTGATACTTGTTATTATTACTAAATACTGAAATTTATTTTTCTAGAAATAAATAAGGAACCACATACTCGGTACATTACTGAACTGTGGAACTGTCTAGGTGGCATACTGGATCTTGATCTCAGTTTTCCTTTGAATCAAACCTATTTGAATTTTATTTTATAAATAACATAACTAGGCATATAAAATATTATATACAGAGAGGAAACCCTTATATACACGTTTGGAAGGGGTTTCTGTAAAATAGATTCTTGGACGGACCCTCCGAAAAGAAATCCTACGCTACTGCATATTGGGCATGTTTTAGGAAAGCGGTTGTCAGTCATTTAATACATTATATTTAGATATCGTATGCAAATTTAAAAGCACTTAATCATGTAATTACTATGATTTTAATACAAATTTATAAATCGAATAACCAAGTGGTATTTCTGGGAATTGTTTTTGTATGTTAAAAGATCAATATAAATTTAAGATCATTTAAATACTGTTTCTTACTTATGTGTTTAATTAAATGACTCAGTTCTAGGGCTGATTTTTCTTTTTTTGCTTCATTATTCGTTATTTTTGTTCAGTTGTTTTATTTTATTTTATTTTTTTTATATAACTTAAGTTGGTCACATTTTATGCATTTCATTTTTTTTTTTTAACTCACTTAATATTTTGTAATTAGTATTATCTATTATAAAGTTATGTATTTATAGTTATTTTGATATATTAAGCACTATTTTCTCTTGTTTTACCACCTGTGATTGAGCTTTAGCATGTTGGTGGATGCTGCTTATACCATAAATAAATAAATTATTGAAAATATCGGAGTAAGTTGATGAAATCATCTACTTTGTGGTTGACGGGATTATTTTTATAAATAATAAATTAAATGGATGAATATAGATTCGGAGAAGATTCTTTTTTCACCGTTAGGTACGGAGGCAAGGACTGAAAGGTTATCTATCAAAATCAAGGAATGGTTGAAGGATTTGGCATGGTCTACTAATTTTGAGGCAAATGGATTACGGGTGGAAATACTGTATTTTATTTATTATTTCTGAGCATAATTATGACAAAACAGAAAATAATAGAATAAGGATATATAAAGAATCAATACACATCACTAAAAACATAAACAACTTGGTTTATTTAAAAAAATATATGGGTGGAATACCATTATGCTGACATAATAAATAAATAAAATAGTTTCGTTCACATGGTGGATGAAGGCTTCAATCAATTATTGAAATTTGTTCACAAAGCAGAGATTATTAAATAAACATGAATAATGCAATAAAATAACTATATAAACATTTCCTCTCCAAAGGGTAAGTGAAGGCTATTAAATAATTGTCGGAGCACAGTGGATCCTTGCTCGCCGGATGGAGGCCCTAAAGATTTACATTTAGGATGAGCTATTATCATCATAGTCCTCAGAATTATCGTTTATTAAACAACAATTTACCATAAACAACTCCACAGAAATTTCAATTATTAAACGAGAGGACAATACTCTGCGACCGTCGCACATGGGGGCATCGGATATATTTTGTCGATCAAGCCGGACAAAACTATTTTTCCGGATTTATAGTTAAAACCGTTTCGTTTTGACCAATTGTACATATAACTGATCAATGTATAATCCTAAAAGCAATGTGCGTAAATAGCATGCGCAAATGTCATCAATTTTGCTTTTTCAAGATTTTTTATTCCATTATCGGATTCAAAGTTGAATTTGATGAATCAAAACCTCGCTTATATCATAATTATTTTTATTTATTTATTTTTATACACCTTCCTCTATTTTTGGTTGTTTAATTGACATTAGATGACAAGACCACTTTTGTATATTGAATAACCTATATTTTTATTTTTACAATAAAAACCAACGAATAAACCATACCATAGTAAGTAATAAATAATATTTGCCCATAAATATAAAATAACTAAATATTAAAATATTATTTTTTCAGAATTTCTTATAAATTGATTTGTGTCTGATAGCAATATCTTCAAGATTAGCGGTTGCTAGCGGCTAAATACTGTATCTTTCCATTCGCATATCCTATATCACACTTTAAATAGCCTACTTCATGTTATCATTAACTTAGATATCTGGCTTTTCACAATCAATAATTACTAAATATCAGTGATAGTTTTGAATACGAAAAATTAACACTGAAATGTGCACTCACAAACTCAATGTTTACATTAAAGGCAATCAAATTCTTCAAGCAATTATGAACTGATGTGACTCACCTGGGATAACATTATATGACTATATCTTATCTCAACCACAGTTCGATTCAGTTTTATTTAAGTTTTTCTAACCTCTATTATGTTTGGGAAAACCGACTTTTGGCCAGCTGGATTGGAGAAATACCCATATCAATGAGGAAATTCACAGTAAACCTTAGGTACATAAAATGAAATAATTCAATGATTCATATCACTTCGTTAAAAACACGAATTAGGTTACGATAAATCGAAACGTAAAAAAAAAAAAAAAAAAAAATTGTCTCTTTTGAAACGGTGAAAATACATATATTGGATATTGGTTTGTTTATTTGACAGCTGGGATTTTGTTGGAATAGAATATAGAATTCAGTTAATCTTTCCCACACATATGGCAGGAAGTGGGACAGGCGGGATGCACAATTGAATTGATTGTGCATGCGTGCAATTTATACTTTTTTTTTTTTTTTTAGGATGCTTGCTTAATCTCGATAACTAGTAGTTTTACAATGAAATATTCATAAGCAAATGAATTATTTTTTAAATACAGTGATTGGGCATTCAGTTTTTTTATGTGACAAATTGATGAGGACGTTGTTATTTATTGAGCGTAACCGCTGCACGTTTTTATTATGTTACACCTCTCAGCTATAGAAAAACATTGGGAATCCCTCGTGAAGAAAAGGTCTGGAATGCCCTGATTGTATGGAACAAAAACTACAGGATCTCATACCGAAAACTGGAATTGTGAAATAGGGGAAAAACGAATTTATTTTCTAAATAATACTGGAAATAAATTCTAGAGTAATAAAAAATATAGGATATGAAAAATATGTATTTTATTCTTTTACGAATGTTACCTCATAATATTGAGATATAATCTTTTTATAGAAGGACCACCCGTTTATGCTTAAGAGCTTATTTTAAATTATTTGCTGGATAGATGCAGAGTTTATTTTGGTATAAAATTTATATTTTATTTTATGCTTGACAAGTTTTCCGTTTTACCACCTTTATAGCATTATCGTTTAAAGGTTCCCTAATATTTTTACTTAAATATTAGATTCAATGTTACTTAATTATATGAAGACGGTAAAATGTACCATAAAAAAAAAATTAAAATTATTGATATTATAGTATCTATAAATTGAAATTAATTAATTTGAATAACTGGGAGTAAGATGTTTATAGTTGAAACCCCTTAAGGCTATGTGACAACAGCGTTCTTGGGCGACATTCCAGCTTCATTGCACCCGGAGACTTCACCTTGCTGTTCCTACCTCTGACCTTTATCTTCCATTTCATTCATAGCAAGGCCACCATCCATCTGGAGGAGCTCGATTTAGTTAAATTCGTTGTTATGTAGTATGGATTCGTTCATAGCATCTATTAGTATCTTAACAGAAATAACAAACATAATAAAGATCCATTAAAGGCAGGGATCATCGATTTTTATCGCAAAATATCCTAACAAAACGACTTAGACACATGCAAATATAATCTAAACCAATACGATGCATCATTTTTACTTTAAATCATTTATCCATTAACAATTGTTGGCGAATTGGATGGGAATGAAGATGAAAAATTAAGAATTTTGGCTACTGTTCTGGATGGCCAGATTTCAGGTTCAAACATAGAAATGATTAAAGGTTTCTTGACGAATTTTGAAGGATTTGTCATATTTCTTCAATACAGCAAAAAACACCCAAGGCCCTTGTAAAAATCTCAACACACATTAAAATTACCTTGAATATCAATAAAAATAATAAAAAAAATTAATTATATCTAGTACGGTTCCATGTAAGACGATAGCAAGCTTAATTTCTCGGTAAGGAGCATAGTCAACACTAAGCATGCACTAATAAACCTTACTTGACAGATTGTTAACTGAAAAAAACATTATTATTAAACAGCTTCCAAGATTGAAAATGGAAAAAAATATTTATAAAATACAGCAATATATATTATACAATATATAGTAATTGTTTTTGATATTTAAAATAAAATTAAAGTATTAAAATCGAATCGCGTAAATCAGATATTTTAATAAAATATGCTTAAGCCTGAACTTGTGTCATATTTTTTTTTCGAAATTTCATCCGAATCTTTTATTCCTAATCCTCTGGCATTACCCCTAACAAGCTAAATACATTCCTACGTTGCTCCCAGAATCTAAAAACATTGGCCCCGAGATGATTGTTCGTGTTTCACTTTTATTCTATGAATAATAACATTTAGCATTATTGCTTATTTTCTTAGCTATGGCAGACTTAATTGATTGTTGATGAAAAGCGTACAAAAAACAGAACTAAATAATCAAAACCATATACGACAGGTTTAGTTCAAAGGAACTTCACAATCAAAAATGATTTAAAACTTGATAATTAGGAGCTTATTTATAAAAGAAAAATCCTTTACTATTGACTTTACTCCCTTTTAATATTATTCCCTTACAGTAAGCCTTATTCTTATCCTTAAATATCTGGGCACGATACATAATATGTAAAAGAACTAAAATTCAAAATGAAATAAAAGCAAGGTTAAAGGCTGGAAATACTTGTCATTTCTCTGTCGCAAAATTATTCAGTTCGCGTTTACTGTAAAGAAACCCAAAAGCAACAATTTACAAAAATATTATTCAATTTCTAATTACAATTTACGATGTAGGCCGTGTTCTTGAGAAATCAGCAAATATAAGGTCACACGATTCATGATTCGATATTTATGGGACATTATCGTTAAATCGAAGAATAGCGGATACCGAAAGGTATAGGGCCAACCGGATCAGAGAATGTAAGATCCTTAGGGCACGGCACCTGTTACGGAGGGATCCCTTTCAATCGGCCCCGATGACAGGAGATAAAAGGTGCCGCAAATCCCAAAGATGAAAACATTCTGCCCACGAACCGTCCGCACATGGTGTCAGCAGAACGAGATCTGAATTAGGAAACCGAAGCACCGTGTGTAATACGGAATACATCAATCTGCTTTCGTCTGTGACCGGGTATGTCAAGAGTAGAGGATGGAGATGAGGAAACAGAATTAGAAGTAATGATGAAAGCTAGATCCTAGTTTCATTATCATCAATTCTGCATTTACGTAACGGATTAATAAACATAGAAAAAAAAAGAAGGATAATATTTGAGGGTGCGGTCAAAAATAAAACATACGAATGAATATTTACTATTTAATGTGTGCCGACGATGTTGCTAACGTTGCAGGCATGATTCAAGGCTATAAAAAACAAGAGCCGAGAATAATACAAAAAATAAGAAGAATGAATATAGTGGATTTATAAGGTGAAATGGAAAAACTAAAATAGAAAACATAAATATAAAAAAATTAAAATAAAGAAATTATAATAAAAGGTAATCAGGGAAGGTATCTCAGAAGAGTTCGATGTTTCAAGAGGGCTAAGGCAAGGGGATGCCCCAGCGTGCCTTCTCTCTAATATCGCCCAAGAAAAAGCAGTGAGGGAATCCGGTTTTCAGGTCGGAGGCACTATTTTTAATCGGCTGGTTCAACTCTTAGCCTACGCCGATGACACAGAAATCGCTGGACGCTCCTTTCAAGCAGTTAAGGGGCTTTTCTAGCGTAAGTGGGACCGGCCATAGGACTCGGGCTTGAAGTAAACCAGGCGAAAACGAAGTATCTTTGACAGAGGAAGTGCCTGGTCTGAATGAGAGGGTAGCCTTTGGAGAGTACAGCTTTGAAAAGGTCCAAGATTTTGTGTACCTGGCCAAGACCCGTCAACGGGTTGTTGCGCTGCAATAATAATAATAATCAGGGGATTATGATGAGGTTAAAGATGTAAATGAGAACAAAACATAAAGTTAGCACCCAAAAAAAACAACAAAAGGCAAACAAAAACTGCAACAAAAAATGTAAACAGGAAAGAGAGGTACAACAAATGAGGAAGGCGATGGTCCAGGTGGTGTTCAAGAATAAAATAAAATGACGGTAGTAACTAGTTATTAAATGCCGACTTTTCGACCCACATTTAAGGTTTTCAACAAAGCTAAAAAGAAAGAAACAAAGAAGGAGTAATGTAGGAGTATAAAAAAAGGCACACATCAAAACTAACACACAATAATAGAAATAATAAGAAATTTAAAGATGAAAACATAAGTAGCTGATATACAATACCTGATATAGCAATGAGTTGAAAAACAGATGAACACATATCAATAGTATATCATCTGCTATTGTTTTCATCTTTAAGTTTCTTATTATTTATATTTTTCTGTGTGGGTGCATAATTAGATTTGTTTTTATATTCCTACAACAATTCTTCTATATCTATTTCTTTTAAGCACTGAAGACCTACAATGTGTAGGTTCACTATTTTATGTTATTCTCGGACGCCACCCGGCCAATCTTCATCTTGATTTACCATACGGCCAACCATCAATACATAAAAAATATATATAACAAATGAGGTATAAAAAGAAAAGAAAAAAGGTTAAAAAAAAATAGGAACAAAATAAGTTAAGAACTTGCAGATGACAATGAATAAGATATAAAAAAAAGAAGGGTGCATTTAAATTGAAAAGAAAAAAAAAGTATTTCTATTATATCTTGCAATAGACTCATTTAAGTCTTCTGTGTAGATAGACACCCATGCATTTGGGTAGCATGGCTTGGGAATAAGCATTTCTTTCTCCATCCCTCTCTCCTTCCCTATCCAATCCATAGAAGAGAATCTTTGTTTTTTTACTATGATCAAGCGAAATGTAATTAAACCTCCTCCCTCCCCTCTAAAAAATCATCGAAATCGGACCAGAATTAGCAAAGATAAGGCGTATTGAATTTTGTAGGCGTTTCATAATTCATTCTGCACACGTTCCAATGGAAACCGGTTCGCCTTGGTTTACTTATTTGATACCTAAATAATTTAATTGTCTACAAAGCTAAACATACAAATGAAAAAAATTTAGCGAAGATATAGCAAGCATATTTTGTGTTGCACTTTATAACCCAAAGCGATAAGGAGAGTCGTGTGAAAGGTCACACACGATATTTTTGATATTTGAAAATAATAAATATATTTATAAAAATAATAAACCATTTTGTGATAATTTGCAGCGTTTTTATTTTTAATTATTTTTAATAATAGTAAAACATTAGTTATTATTATTATTATTATATCCCTTAATTATATTTCAACAAAGGTGATGGATGAGGACCAAAGGCTATTATCAACTACTAAGCAAGGGTGCCAAGAACACTACCAAACATCAAAGGAGAACCGACCACTTCTTGAAACAAAAAGGTAGGACGTGGGGTATAATGTTAATTAAGGAAAGGCAAATTAAAATAAATAACAAATCCGGAGTTAGTTAAATAATAACAAATATGAACCAAAAAAGTAGCTGTAAATCGATCAATAAATTTATATTTGCCAGTGGTATACGTTTCTTAAAATCTAATTTAATGCCTATATGTTATCCATCAAGGTGATTTTATTTATATAAATATAGATACATAGCATTTCCAAGCCATAATCAACATTTTCCAAGCCAAAACCAACTTTTTCCAAGACAGATTAAACCTTACCTAAACCAAATTAAAACTTTTCCAAACCAAATTCAACCTTTTCCATTTGAAATTCATCAACCTCTTATGGAAGTGAATAGAAGGAGGTTTTTTCAACTTTTTCTATAGTTCTCCATGTTAAATAACTAATATTATTCCTTCGTACATTTTCAGCGCATTTC